>CM020235.1:0-600000 GCA_009819775.1 Phoenicopterus ruber ruber
GACATGGAAACAAAATGTAAAAAGTGATGAAGTAGAGGACAGGATGGAAGAAATAAAACACACAGAGGGGAATTGGAGAAATGCAGACAGAGAGAGAAAATTGAGGAAAGCAACGGGGTACCAGCTGAACGGGTGAGAAGTTCAGTATCAGAGAGGGAGCCAGCCAGCCTCAGGGAAAGGACACGGAAGAGCGACGGGGTGCAGAGCAGAGGGAGGCACTGCAAACGGAGACGGGTCACTGGGTAGAGGGAGACCTAGAAATGCTGTTTGCACAAGCAACGAGGAAGAAGGCAGCCTGGGAAGAATGAAATACTAGCAGGTGGGGAGCCGGAAAGGAAGAGGCATAGAAGGGAAATGTAGAAGGGTGGGGTAGGGGCAGTGCCAGCAGAAGAGCAAACAGCTCTGGGGAGCCAGTCAAGCCTGAGAGGAAGACAGAGGTAGGGACAGGCAAGGAGGCAGGCAGAGATCTGGAGAAGCACAACAGGGATGCGCCCAGACACAAGCAAGGGATGTGCGATCACCACACCTCCTGGCGCTGGCAGGAGACCTTCACTGCCCCGAGGCTTCTCCCTCTGCCTCTACCCCTTCCTCCTCCACAGTGCCGGCTGTGTGACGCTCGCCCACCTAGGAGCAGGCGGCGGGTGCCTCGAAGCTCCTCTCCCATGAGGCTTCCCAGATGTATGGTGGCTCACACCTGCAGCCAACAGAGGCACTGAGCTCCTGGTGGCGCGCTCTGTCAGGGATGGCTGGGGGGGATGGGGATCCATTCTTCTCTGCGCGGGTCTGGCTGTTCCTTGCTGGAGGCGGCTGCCTGGGGAAGCCCCTTTGTTCACTCCTCAGCCAGCTCCCACAGGCAGGCATGCCCAGGCAGAGCCATCTCCAGCCAGAGCCCCCTGGCACAGCAGGGCCAGCCCCATCATTAGCCTCACCAGCTGCACCTGGGGCTGCCCCAGCCCATCTCCACCTGCGGCCTTTTTAAAACCTTGTCCCAGCCCCATCCTCACCTCACAGGTCCCACCTGGGCTGCCCAGCCACAGCTGGAGCCCATTGGGAACAGAAGGCCATCAGCCCAGCCCAGCCCAGCCCTGCACATCACCCCCTCCCCTGGACTCAACCCCAGCAGCTGGAAACACATCCAGGAGTGCAAGAAGGCAGTGAAGGTTTGTTCACAGAATCGCAGAATGCATGAGGTCGGAAGGCACCTCTGGAGGACATCTAGTCCAACCCCCCTTGAAGCAGGGTAACCTAGAGCAGGTTGCACAGGATCATGTCCAGGCAGGTGTTCTTCTTGCACATCAGAAATCCTGTCAGTGAGTTAGCGACAAGGCTCAGTGCCCAAAGGCAGTAGGATAGAGGGAAAAGAGGGAAGAGGCAAGCAGGAGGGAGGACAGGGGGAGGTGGAGAGAGGTGAGGAATAGGAAGCCGAGAATGGGATACTGGGAACAAAAGAGGGATGGGGAGCTGCACAAGGGTGTCGAGAGAGAGAAATAGTGGAGCGTGCAGTGAGGAGGAGGAGGAGGAGGAGGGAGAGGAGGAGGAGTGGAGCACGAGAACCACAGGAATGGAGAGATGGAGCAATAAATAAGAGGGGGAGGGAAGCAGGGGAGAGAGATGGAAGGGACCGAGCAGGACAACAGGAACAGCAGAGAGAATGAGGCACGCAGGACAGGGGAGGGTGGGGCGGGACGGACAGATTTGACAATAACAGGGAACCTGGCTGGAGGGAGACAGGAAACTCCAAAAGAGAAGAAAGCAGAAAGAATTTTAAAAACAACGTACAGGAAGCCAGATAAAGGCACTCACTAGAGCAACTGAAAAGCGACAAATACAGGAAGAATGAAAAATTAGAGACGTAAGAGAGAGCGAGCGAGAACTAGAAAGGGAACAGGACGAGAGGCAGTAATTTAAAAATTGTTCAAGTGAGCTTGTAGAGGGAGATTCGGAAGCGAAAATCAAAAGCGATGGGCTACAGGAGGCCGCAGGCAAGAAAAAAAAAGGGATGGGGAAACTAGATAAACGGAGACCTAGAATAAAATTGTAAAAGCAACATGGTACCCAACAGGAAAGAATGAAAACAAGGGCAAGGGAACTAGATAACGGAGACATAGAAATAAAATTGTAAAAGCAACATGGTACCCAACAGGTAAAGAATGGAAAAACAAGGGCAAGGGAACTAGATAATGGAGACCTAAAAAGAAAATTTAAAAAAGCGACGGCTAAGGAAAAGGGAAGAAAATTTTTAAAAGGGAGAGCAAAGTGGAGGAAAAGATGAGGGAGAAAGAAAAATTCAAAAGCGATGGGGTACATAACAGACAGGAAAGAATTAAAAAATAGAGATTAGGGAGCTTGATAAAAGTAGCCATAGAAGGAAAGTTGAAAATGCAAGAGAGGTGCAGGACAGTCAGCAGTAGAAGTAACAACGGAGACAGCAAATTCGGTTGCCAGTACCTATAGAAACAAAATTTTAAAAGCCAAGGGATTAAGAGAGACAAGTTAAACAACAGAGACAGCAATCCAAATAAACAAAGACGTACAGAAGAAAACTTCGGAAGTGAAGTGCAGGCTGCGGGACAGACAGGAAAGAGTTAACAAATTAAAAACGCATAGAAAACTGAAAAGCCCATCTATTAGGAAAGACGAGGGAAAACCTTAAAAAATAAGGAAAGAGTGACAGAGAGAGACAATACAAAGTAAATTGAAAAGGAACTGCCTACACGACAGACCGGAAAGCTCTTAAGAAATAACGATGGGGAGCTTGATCAAGTAGACAGAGAAAAAAATTTCTAAAGCAACTGGGTAGAGGACAAAGAAGAAAAAATTAAAAAACAGGAGAGAGCAAACCAGATAAAAGTAGACATACAACCCCACATTTTTAAAAGCCACGGGACTAAGAGAGGAAAAAATTTAAAATAGCGATGGCGAGCTAAAACGAAGATGTAGAAAGAAAATTTAAAAAGCGAGGACTCTAAGGAAAAACAATAAATAACTAAAAATAAGGACCGAGAAGGGAAAAAAAGTAGGCATAGAAAGACCATTTGAAAAGCGCTAGGCATTAGGGAAATCAAGGAACAAATTACGAAATAGGGGGCAAGCGAACTGAAAACGGAGACGTAGAAAGAAAATTTTAAAAGCGACGGCACTGAGGCGAGGCAAGAAATTATGAAAAGAAAAGACAGCAAAATACAAACAGCGAACGGGAGAAGAGTAGACGCAATGTTGAAAAGCAACGGTGATGAAGGAAATAAGGAAAAACGTTACAAACAGTGGTGGCGAACTAAACCAGAGATGTAGAAAGAAATCTAAAAAGCGACGGCAAAGAAGCAAGAGAAGAAAGAACTTTTAAAAGACAGCGAAGGGAAAAAAAGTAGGCATAGAAAGAACTTTTCAAAAGCAAGGGCGATTAGGGAAACAAAGGGCAAAAATAAAAAATAGGGACCGCGAACTAAAAGGGAGACATAGAAGGAAAGTTTTAAAAGTGAGGGCACTCAGGAGAAGAGAGAGAAAATAATTCTAAAAAAATGACATCAAAGGTAAAAAAAGGTAGGCGTAGAAGACCACTTTAAAGCAAGAAGCATTAGGGAAATAAAGGAAAAAATGACGAAATAAGGACAGCAAACGAAAACAGAAGTAGAAAGAACATTTAAAAAAGCAACGTCACTAAGGAAAGACAAGAAGAATTAAAAAATAAAGACAACGAGCAGGATAAAGTAGACCAGAAAATGTTAAAAGCAATGTTGATTAAGAAATAAGGAAAAATTTAAAATAGCGATGGCAAACTAAAATGGAGACGTAGAAAGAAAATGTAAAAGCGAGGGCCCTAAAGAAAGAGAAGAAATAATTAAAATAAAGACATTGAAGGGAAGAAAAGTAGGATAGAAAATACATTTAAAAAGCAATGGTAATTAGGGCAATAAGGGGGAAAAATTAAATAGGGACAGCAAACTAAAACAGATGTAGAAAGAAAAAAGGCATGACATTAAGGAGAGACAAGAAAGAATTCAAAGGCAATAAAGACACCGACGGGATAAAAGTGCGACCGAAACTTTTAAAGCAACTGTGATTGAGGAAATGAAGAAATACTAAGGGCTGAATACGTTAAAGTAAACATAGAGAGAAATGTGAAAAGCGACAGGGTGACACAGTCGCCAGGAAAGAATAAAATACCAGCAATACGCAGCTGCATAAAAGCAGACATAGAAGGAAAATTTTAAAATGATTGGGTGCAGAACAGACGAAAAAAAACATTTAAAATTAATGACAGTGACTAAAACAGAGAAACAGAAGAACAATTAGAAGTAACACGGACACAGGGACAGAGAGGACAAAAAAAAAAAGACAGGCAAACTGGTAAAAGTAGACACAGAAAGAAAATTTGTAAAGCTACAGGATACATGACAGACAGGAAATAATTTAAAAACAGCAATAGGCAGCTTCATAAGAGTAGATACAGCATCATGGTTAACCCCAGCTGGCAACTAAGCACCATACAGCTTGCTCGCTTGCTCCCCCGCAGCTGGATGGGGGGAGAACTGGAAGGGTAAACGTGAGAAAGAAACTTGTGGGTTGATGTAAAAACAGTTTAATAATGAAAAAGAATTTAAAAAAAAAAAAAAAGGAACGAGGGGGGAAAAAAACCACACCACAACAAAGAGAGAGGAAAATAAAATCCAAGAAAAACAAGCAACGCAAATGAAAACAAATGCTCGCCACCAACCAACCAATGCCCAGCCAGTCCCAAGCAGCGCCCGCACCCCCCCTCCCCCAACCTCCACCCCCGTTTTATGGCTGAGCATGACATGAAATGGTCTGGAATAGCCCTTTGGTCAGTTGGGGTCAGCTCTCCTGGCTCTGTCCCCTCCCAACTCCTTGTGCACCCATCGCAGACCGAGTGGTGCACTTCACTCATTGTTAATCAGTGGTCAGGGAGACCCTCCCATTGAGTCATGAGGTTCGGAAAGGACCCCCCTTGCTTTCTAAACTCCTTCTCAGAGAGGAGTCTAGGTGCGGCTGGATCCAATCCTAGTCCCAGACTTGGCCACCGGTTTATGTCTAAAGGAGTAGATCATGTCCTGGGAGACTCGCTTGGAGATAACCGATGTTCGGGATACCGTTGGGCTAAATTAAGGTGACTTAACACCAAACAAGCGATAGAAAAGTTTATTGATGGCAGAAACTATGTAAACCTTGAATCATATAAAGGGATAAGCTATTTAAACCTGGAATCATAGAAAGGGCTGTAACAGCTTGTAACATATGGAAAAAAAGAGAGAGAGAGAAAGCTAGAAAGAGAGAGACAACGGAAGGATAAGGTAAAGGAAAGATCACCACCCTGGGTTCCAGCAATGTCTCTGGTCCGGTTCCATCGGACGGTGGGCGCGCGCACCCAGCCCCTCTGAGTTGCGCTATTTACTGACTAGTCCCACGGCATCTGCTAATTACTTCGCACACGTAGCCTCTTGTTCTTGAACCTTCTCGAAAGGGGTTGGGGGGTTTGAGGGGTTCAGGGATTTTTGTTGCCCTGCCCTGTCAGGGATGCAGGGGCGATGCTGTCTCAAGCTGGTTTGTTTCTGAAGCAATTACTCAAGATAAAGCCCAGAAAAGCGCTATCCTGCCTCCGCAAGATGCTCCCTTCCAGCTACACCTTATCTCATTAGTGCGATAACATCCTTCACACCAGGTCCTCCTTTGCCCAGTGTTTGAGTCAGTAACTCTTTGAGCTTCTCAGTTTCTTCCACCACCCTGTGGCTCAAACAGTCGGTCGAATCTTGTTCCTGTAGAGTTCATCTTCTTCTAGGGTAGTGATCTGTACATAGTGAACAGAGGTGGGGGAGGAGGCGGCGGGGGAGAGAGATAGAAGAAGGAAAGGAATGGAAAGGAATGGAGAAGCTGAAGAGAGGAAATGGTTAATCATATATTGCACTATTGCTAAGCCAATCATCAAAAATAAAAATCCCCATGACAGTATTAGTCCTGTATTCAGCAGCCCCTTTCCCCATCCGGGGAGTCCCAATGAACTCAGGAGAGATTTGAGCCAAGGAGTTGGGCTCCATTTGCTGCCTTCAGCTGCATAGCATAGAATAGTTCTCCAGATTGGTCAGCAATTTCCTTCATTTTAGTGTGAGCTGCTTCAATCAAGGTAGCGGCCTTAGGGATTGTAACACAGCATTCTTCTTTACCACAAACTCCATGCTCCTTTAAGAGCAACGTACCTAAGGCTAACCTATTTTGTAATGTCCTTTTAGATCTAAGACAAATTGGTGTCTTTTAGGGGTTACATACGGGGTAAATATATACCATCCTCCTTTGCTGTCCCGTTACAACGTGGATCCGAGTTTTTAAATCCCATAGAGAGATACCCCCAGCACGTGCACACATCTCCAGTGAGAAGTCCAAGTTCCGTGAGGTAGCATGTCTCTGGGGGATCCCCAGGGCCATGGGTACAGTTGATAACCCTCGTGTTAATTTCGTTTAACTTGTGTCCTGGTTGCGGCTGGGATAGGGTTAATTTTCACCAGAAGCTGGCCGGGGCCCATTTTATACCATGTGACCGTCACGCTCACTATTTAGAGGGGGGTTGACTGGCGGGGTGGGGATCGCTGCTGGGGAGCGGGCTGGGTGTCGGGCTCCGGGCGGGAGCGAGCTGTCCGGGAAAGCACCGCTAAGTACACGCTGTTGTTGTTATTGTTGGGGTTTCTCGTTTGTTTGTTCTCTCTCCCTTTGTTGTTTGGTTAAACTGTTGTTGTTAAGCCACGAGTTTTTGCTTTTCTTCGTCCCAATTCTGTCCCCGTCCCACCGGGAGGGGGGGGTGAGCGAGCAACCACGTGGCTCAGCCTCCGGCTGGGGCTAAACCACGACAGTCCCTTTTTGGCACCCAACGTGGGGCACAACAGCAGCACTTTTGTATTAAGTGTGCTCTCACTGTAGTAGTTACTAAGTGACAAGCTCCTGCACGGGTCAAAAAAGTTTGCTGTCTGCACTGTTTCTCTCTTCACTTTTGGCAACATGTTAATGCGAATATGCTTTGTCCTGGCACTGACGGTCTCAATGTCCTGGGGGAGCTATCTGGTGGAGAAGATGAGGGAATACATCATCTCCCTCTCCCTACCCAGGATTAATGTGGACAGGTTTATTACACAGGCTCCTGAGGTCCTTACTCACCCTTGTGTGAACTGCTTAGGACTACTTATTAATATTGTTGGCACATTATGGGGTCTGTGGAATCTGGTCTCGTCCTGGTGGAAGAGAAGACAACTTTTGGGTGAGGCTATATTGAAGCGTGACCTGAGGCAGCCGGTCCCAGGGTGGCAGGGTGTGTGGAAGGACTTGGGCAGGTTCCTAGGGCGGTTAACACCTCCCATAGCCTGGGACTTTACTCCTGAACGGGTGAGCAACCCTAGCAAAGTGACACGCCACCTGATGGAAGGGTGCCTTGCCTATGCCAATGAGAACCACCAGCTTCTAGTGCTGTACTGGGGCCTGGCTTGTGCCTATCGAGCCGCAGTTCAGCATTCCCAGAGGACTCCGGTTGAGGCAGGGACCCAAACTGCACCTGAGGACACCATGGTTGAGATAGGGACCCAAACACCACCACCAACTACAGTAATTGCCCCAGTAGTTAAAAAGAAACAATGGACAAGGAGGACAACGGGTCCATATCCTCGATTAGTAAGGGAAAAGGAAGAAGAGGAAGGGTCGGATCACGAAGCCGGTCCTTCGACAAGGACATCGGAGGAAGGAGTGAGAGAATTCCGACAGGAAGCAGAAACTACCCGGTCCCTGACCTCAGCAGAACTTCGAGACATGCGGAAAGATTACAGCCGCCAGCCAGGTGAGCGGATTGCTGCCTGGCTGCTCCGATGCTGGGATAGCGGGGCCGACAGTCAGCACTTGGAAGGCAAGGAAGCCCAACAGCTGGGATCCCTTGCTAGGAACCGGGGAATTGAGAGAGGAATTGGAAAAGCGGCAGCAATTTGCAGTCTCTGGAGACGGCTCCTCTCAAGTGTGAGGGCAAGGTATCCATTCAAGGAAGATCTTGTGAACTCCCCAGGGAAGTGGACCACTGCAGATGAAGGCATGCAGTACCTGAGAGAATTAGCGGTACTGGAAGTCATCTACAGGGATCTAGACAATGATGAGGTCTCCAAAGATCCAGACGATGTCCTGTGCACACGGGCTATGTGGAGAAAGGTGATTCAGAATGCCCCAGCGTCATATTCTAGCAGCCTGGCAGCGATGTATTGCCCGGATATTGATATGCCAACTGTGGAGAGAGTGTCGTCTTGGCTCCAAAACTTTGAAGAAAATCTCTGTACCGCCTCATCCCTACGGGCCAGTGCCTTGGCTATCAGGAGTGCCCCAAGAAATCAGTCCTCTCCTGCCTCGGTCGGAGGGAAAGGGAGTCCCAGACGCACGCCGCGTGGAGCACTCTGGTTCTTCCTGTGTGACCGGGGGAGGACATGAGGAAGTGGGACGGTGAACCCACCTTTAAGCTGGAAGCCCGTGTACGTGAACTGCGAGGGAAGACAGCTCTTCAGAAGGGGCCACCCAGGAAGTCTGTCAGCAGAGTTGCTGTAGAGACGCACGAAGGCAATCAGCGATTTCCCAAACAGAGAAGAACTGAAATCACCTCCCTTGATCCTGAGGAGGGGCCTTCTGGTCTGGCGCTGCAAGGTTCAGACAGGGAACACTCTGACGAGGAACAGGAATAGAGGGTCCCTGCCTTCGGCCAGGAGGAGGAAAGGGATGGCCAGGTATACTGGACTGTGTGGGTTCGATGGCCTGGCACATCAGACCCACAGAAGTATAGGGCTTTGGTGGACACCGATGCACAGTGTAGTCTGATGCCATCAGAACATAGGGGCACGAAACCCATCTGGATCTCGGGAGTGACAGGGGGATGCCAAGAACTGTCAGTATTGGAGGCTGAGGTGAGCTTAACAGGGGACAAGTGGGAAAAGCACCCCATTGTGCCTGGCCCAGAGGTCCCTTGTATCCTTGGCATAGACTACCTCAGGAGAGGGTACTTCAAGGACCCAAAGGGATACCGATGGGCTTTTGGTGTAGCCACGGTGAATGCAGAGAAGACCAAACAGCTATCTACCCTGCCTGGCCTCTCAGAAGATCCCTGCGTTGTGGGATTGCTGCGAGCTGAAGAACAGAAGGTACCAATTGCTACCAGGACGGTGCACCGGCGGCAATATCGCACCAACAGAGACTCCCTGGCTCCCATCCGTGAGCTGATTCATCAACTGGAGAGCCAAGGAGTCATCAGTAAGACTCATTCACCTTTTAATAGTCCTATATGGCCAGTGCGGAAATCTAACGGGGAATGGAGACTAACAGTGGACTATCGTGGCCTGAATGAAGTCACGCCACCACTGAGTGCTGCCGTGCCGGACATGCTAGAACTTCAGTATGAACTGGAGGCCAAGGCAGCCAAGTGGTATGCCACCATTGATATCGCCAACGCGTTCTTCTCCATCCCTTTGGCAGCAGAGTGCAGGCCACAGTTTGCTTTTACTTGGAGGGGCGTCCAGTACACCTGGAATCCACTGCCCCAGGGGTGGAAACACAGCCCCACCCTTTGCCATGGACTGATCCAGACTGCACTGGAGAAGGGTGGAGCTCCAGAACACCTACAATACATTGATGACATCATTGTGTGGGGCAACACAGCAGAAGAGGTTTTTGAGAAATGGGAGAAAATAATCCAAATTCTTCTGAAAGCTGGCTGGTTTCGGCCAGGACAGAGCTAGCTCTGTCTTCAGCAGCTACCGTGTTTTGGATTTAGTGTCTGAAGAATGGTGTTGGTTGTTGCTAAACAATCAAGGACATTTTCCAGTTTCCCAAGTTTTGCTAATGTGCAGGTGTAAAAACTTGGGAGGGGGATAGCCAGAATAGTTGATCCAAACTGGCCAAAGAGTATTCCATACCATAAACTTCATACCCAATATACGTGAGGGTCAGCCAGTGGGCCACTGCCCTTAGTGCTTTAACCCTTAAGCTTCCCTTCTGGTTGCTTTATGTTCCCTGTTTTTCCTTTTTTTTGTTTTGTTTGGGCCTTTTGGTTCGTTCATTTGGCTGTTCATTCCCTCGCCTGATTTCTCTGGAACTTGCTGTTCTGGGATAGCTGGGGGGGGAATATCCCTGCTCCCTGGCCGCTGTTTGGGATGGGCTGTATCGGTTGTCAGGTGGTGAGAAATTGTGCATTGTTTTATATATTTTATTATCCCTATATATTATTATTATTATCATTATTAATATATTTTTATATTTTTCCTTTGCTGTCCTGGTGAACTGCTTTTATCTCAACCCAGGAGTTTTCCTTTCTCTCCGATTCTCCTCCCCACCCCACCAAGGAGGGGGGGGAATGAGTGAGAGGCTGCGTGGTATTTCGCTTACCACTGGGGTTAAACCACGACACCTATCATGCACCAGCCTCTGGGAAAATTCAACAGTACAATGGACTGAGAGCACTGGGTGGTGGGACCTTCCAACATTGGGATACACATTTTAGCAAAAGCCACCTGGTTAGTTAACACTAGAGGATCTACCAATCGAGCTGGTCCTGCCCAATCAAAGCCTTTACATACTGTAGAGGGGGATAAAGTTCCTGTAGTGCACATGAAGAATATGTTAGGGAAGACAGTCTGGGTTACTCCTGCCTCAGGCAAAGGCAAACCCATCCGTGGGATTGTTTTTGCTCAAGGACCTGGGTGCACTTGGTGGGTGATGCGAAAGGATGGGCAAGTCCAATGTGTACCTCGAGGGGATTTGATTTTGGGTGAGAATAGCCAATGAATGAAACTGTATGCTGTTAATTGCTATATAACCCTGTCACTGTATGTCATCTCTGTCACAGTTGCTATATGCCAAATCAATAGTATTATAGCAAGAATTACCCAAATTAATAAGGAATGAACTATTGATAAAACTGAGCAAAGTGCAGTGGTGATAGAAGCAGAACTGGCTTTAGCAACTGGCGCCCATCAACTTCCTCAAGAGATCGACATCTTCAACCTACACGCCGTGGCCATGATGCACCAGCCAAGCCAGATACCACAACTGCACGGTCCAGATGCAACATGCAACAATCCAACACTACACACCATCCTCCCACTGCATCCAGTGTCACCTGCTGCACTGCACCGAGACCCAGCCCTGTTTCACCAAACGAGTGAACTCAGCATTGTCTCTCCTGCCCCAAGAGACTATTATGACAGATGGAGCCCAAAGTCATGGACTAAATGAACTCAATAGACACTTTGAAGGAATGGTCCATAGGCTAAGGGAATGATATCTCTGTGTGTTTATATATACATATATAACAGGAGAAGTGGTGGTGATTAATTGGAAAGTATAAGAACTGAGCATGACATAGATGGTATAGAATAAGGGATGGATAATGTCCTGGTTGCGGCTGGGATAGGGTTAATTTTCGCCAGAAGCTGGCCAGGGTCTATTCTATACCATGTGACCGTCATGCTCACTATATATAGGGGGACTGTGCAAGGCGGGGATCGATGTTTGGGAGCGGGCTGGGCATCCGGCTCCGGGCAGGGAGAGACCTGCACTGGGAAGCACCGCTAAGCACACTCTGTTGTTGGTATTGTTGGGTTTTCTTGTTTGTTTGTTTTCTTTTCCTTAGATGTCCGGTTAAACTGTTGTTATTGTTAACCCACGAGTTTTTGCCTTTTTCTTTCCTGGTTCTCTCCCCCATCCCACTGGGAGGTGGATGGGCAAGTGAGCGGCCACGTGGTACTGAGTTTCTGCCTGGGGCTAAACCATGACATCCATTATTGATTTTTCATGTAGGCAGCAGTGAAGTTGCAATAAGAAGTCCAAGGGCAATCAATCAGGGCCTTGGGACAAGTGGTTAGGGGATCAGGAGCACAAGCAGCATTCTCCTCTATCCTTCCAGTTGCAGGGAACGATGAGGGAAGAAACAGGAAGAGCCAGCAGATCAATACCTGGCTCCGAGACTGGTGTCACTGGCAGAATTTTGGGTTTGTTGATCATGCGTCAGTCTGCACAGCGCCAGGCCTGCAAGAGACAGATGGGGTACACTTGTCTCAGAGGGAAAAGAATCTTTGCACAGCAGTTAGCAGGGCTCATTGGAAGAGCTTTAAATTGGATTTGAAGGGGGAAAGGGATATAACTAGGATTGCTAGAGATAAGCCTGTGGGCAGCACGCCAATGTTTGAGGAACAGCGTGCTAGCGAGGTCCTTCAGTCTGCTCCATGATCTGCTGACTACACTGGAGCACATTTGAAATGTCTCTATACTAATGCGCGCAGCATGAGGAATAAACATTCTGCCCATACTTTGTCCCCTGAGACTGTTCCCTGGATAAAGAATGAACAGTGCTACATTTCTGGTTGATTTCTGTTTTTAACAAATTGATGAGAAAAGTCCAAGTAGGAGACACTCACTTTATGCTACAGTTTAATGAAGTCTTATCCCCACCACTCTTTATGTTGGTTGACTCATAAATCAGCTTTGTGCTCACAGGTTGGCAATCCTACTGCCGGGGAGTATCTTCTATAGTTAAAGGCAAGAATGAATATCAATTCATTAAGCAATAGGAAAAATAGAATAGAGCTGTAACCTTGTACCATTTCTCCAGTAAAAAGGACGTAAAAATGAGGAAACGCTTCTGTGTACAGTTTCCATTAATAATTTTTTTTTTTTTTTTGCTTTTCCAAAGGTATCAGTTGTACTGTGCACATGAAATCATGAAGAAGTCAAGCTAATAATTATTACTGTTTTAAATGAAATACAGATAGGATGAAAAGAAGGCATCAGAGAAACAATTTTAGAAAATTAAATAATTATATGTTGATAACAAATATTGTTCATATATAGAAAAGATTCTAGTGCAATCTTCAGGTATGTCTAAATAGAAACACTGATCTGAATCATTGCTACTGTAGGATTCATTGTTTCTTTTGTGGTGGAAAAAAGAAACTCTGGCATATTCTTGAGGAAAAAAAGTATTGTAAACCATTTAGGGGAAGAGACATTTTCACCGTGAAAAATTCTAAATAGAACACATAGCAATATAATTTTAAGAAATATGAACAGTATTCTTTCAAATTTTGCTCTTTCAGTTGCTGTAAACCTTCAGAAATGTGTTCCCATTTGGAACTCTGTCTCTTTTCCCTACTTGTCATCATGTTCTCTGCCCCCAAAATACATTCTATTGGTTAAACTGAAGAAGGGAACTAATTCAGTTTTGACAATAAAAGACACTAAGTAGTCTGAAAGCCCCAAAGTGCTGCCTTAACTTATGTGTGTAGTAACCATGTGCTGCCTCAGGTTATGCAGGTAGATATTATATAGAATAGCAATTCTTTGTTACCCATAGTCTATTTCCTAGTTCTTCTTCTTTCATTCTCCATTTCTTTCTTGTTTCCTTCTCCTCTAGCACTGACGGTTGATTGAGAAATGAGTTCAGTCACTGAAGTTGAGATACAAGGCAGTGGTTTTCTTTTGCGGTGCCATAGCCACCAATCATTTTGCAGCAAGGCCTTGGTGGATTACTAGAACTTCTACCAGCATCTTAGCTGAGATATTCAGCTTTGACATCATCTCAGCATTGAGGAATTCCTACTGATTGACAGAATGAAGGCAGAAATAGCTACAATGACATCATTTACTCAAAAATGTTGCAAGTCATTTTTACCTCTTACTCCAAATCCAGCACTAATTTTCATAACAGAAAATTCCCACATGTAGGAAAAGGACAGCAGTATCAAATCTCCACTCCTTTGGGAAGAAGTAGGAAGCTGAAACATTCTGCTGCACCAGTTGTGATCTGGATATCAAAAGTACCTTGAAAAGATAAGTGTGATTATGTAATTTTGTCCCTTTCTCTGTGCTGCTTTAAAGCATACATACCTCTGATCCTTCCCTTTAGCAAAGAGAGCTATAAAGTAATAGAGAAGGTAGCTGCCAGGAACCTCTAATTTTTGGTTGTTTGAAAAGACAACACAAGGAGGAATTAAAAATAAGGACAACATAGTCACACTTGATTAAAAAGTGCATATTATTATTCTGATAACTATATAAAAAAGAAGTAGGAATCTTCAATGACAGAACATACTCTGTCCCCATAATGACTATTTCTCCATCATCAATAGCATAATAATCTTCAAAAAAGTAGAGCGCTCTTAAAATTTTGACATTTAACATTCATTTTAATACATTCGTGTACATAATAAAATATCATTGATGGGTTTAACTATTTAAAAAAAATATTTTTTAGCAGAAATGTACAATAATTACATTTTGAAGAGTTCAAACTGGATTCAAGTGTAGTATAACAATATTAATTCTTCCATAAGCCCTTAATTAAAACTATATCACTCTACAGACTTGAATTACATATTTATTGCTCAACAGGCTCTGCAAATTTTTATAAATTAATCCCTTTCAAGTGCTTTATATGGAATGTAATCTTGCAAAGCTTAGAGAAATGGATCATTATAAATTCATATTCATCCAATAATAAATGAGTGTACGTTAAGAATTAATTAATTTTTAAAACCCCAGAGCACATTCTGTCTGTATCATATGTAATTAAACAAAACCATCTAATACATACCAAACTGCTGCTGAATTGAGCAATTGAATTTCTGAAATATTTTTAAAAGTAATCTATGCATTATCAAAGATAGGATTCATTAAGGCAAGGAAATACCTGACTGCATTTCATCAGAATTTAATCCCATTTTTAAGGCAAAAATATCTGAAAATGCCTAGATGTGAAAGTTGTATCAATTTACAAACTTATTTTGATGTCAACAGACCACAGTTTAAGTGGTCTTTAGGTGGTTCCACAATCCAATTCAGATAAACACATATTGACTTTAAAATGTTCCTAAAGCACTTTTTAAACTTCCTTTTATGAACAATTTTCAGTATTTTTTTGTTACTCAGTACACGACTGCTTAGCCATAGTGTTATTATGTAAACAGATAAATAAACAGAACTAAGGACTACAGATTTTGCCAATATAGTATTATCACATTGCTATGTGAGATTAAACAAAACCTTAGTGCAAATAGTAGTTATTTCTGCACAGTCTCTGAAATGTAAAACTGATGCTTCAAACTTTTACAATACTGATTCATCCAATAAAAATCTACAGCCAAGCCTCCAACCTTAATAGTTCTTGGCAACTTAATGTAGGACAATGCCAGGCACCAAAGTGTGTTCTATAAGATTTAGGTGGAACTCTTCCTGACTCCCAGAGATTTACCAAGAACTACCACCGTGACTTCCTGTGACCCACTTGTCAACTGGAGATGTTATCACCATATTCCATAAAAAAGGCAGTAAAAGTATGCCCATTAATATATGTGGAGTAGGCAAACACTTACAGGAAGGGAGGCTCCAGACGGATTGCTTCAGCACAATCCTTCAGAGCGTACCCATTTCATATAAATGAAAGTAATATCTTCAACATCAAAATCTCTAAAGGACTGAAAAAAATGATTATGAATTTTGGGGAAGGAGGGTTACACCTAGTCTTTTGTAAATTTGTACATCATCTATTGTCACAGTCCATTTGGATCTCTCAAGTTTACATGGCAATGTACATTAAATATACATGGCAACTGCAAATTAAACTTTATAAGCTCATTAGGGAAGAAAATAAACATGGCAAATGAGGGCTCAATTCACAGAATCACAAAATGGTAGGGGTTGGAAGGGACCTCTGGAGATCATCTAGTCCAACCCCCCTGCTAGAGCAGGTTTACCTAGAGCAGGTTGCACAGGACTGCGTCCAGGCAGCTTTTGAATATCTCCAGAGAGGGAGACTCCACACCCTCCCTGGGCAGCCTGTTCCGGTGCTCTGTCACCCTCACACTAAAGAAGTTTTTCCTCCTATTCAGACGGAACTTCCCGTGTTCCAGTTTGTGCCCGTTGCCCCTTGTGCTGTCACTGGGCACCACTGAAAAGAGTCTGGCCCCATCCTCTTGACACCCGCCCTTGAGATATTTGTAAGCATTAATGAGATCTCCTCTCAGTCTTCTCTTCCTCAGGCTAAACAGCCCCAGCTCCCTCAGCCTTTCCCCGTAGGAGGGATGCTCCAGTCCCCTGATTATCTTTGTAGCCCTCCGCTGAACTCTCTCCAGTAGTTCCCTTTGTACGGTAGGTTCCCTTTGCACGGTAGGTTCCCTTTGCACGGTAGTTTCCCTTTGTCCCTACAAATTACCTTTGTACAGACTAGTACAACATGTGAATTCACTAATTCATCACTTAAGTCATGAGGTTTCTACCTCACAAGTTCTCTAATCCTTAACTCCTAAGTCCCAACTCATAACTGGTAACTGGTAACTTGTAACTCATGCGCCTATGAGCAAAACAGTTACCTAGTCGAAGGTGAGTGTGCTCATCCTTCCTCCTCTGCCATGGTGCAGGCATGCTCTGTATCACACCCAGAAGTACGAAAGCCTCAGCAGTCCAGCTGCCGGTGAATCCACTTCCAAAATCTTTTTGGGCAAGCTGAAGTATTTATACCATCCAGCTTGGAAGTTTGGTCTATGCATTTCTATGAGTTAGCAGATTTTGAAGAAACTGCCAGACCAGCAATATGCAAGGAATATGACTTCAGGAGACAGCAAGCTGCAGGTGATAATGACTGCATAATGACCTTTAGCTCTTTCTGGCGACTGTGTCTTGCCTATGTCTTGCACTTGCTTAGACCCATTGATGCTGCTCCCTGCATCCATCAGGACATAAGCATGAGCTGTGCATTAGTCAAAAATCTGAGCAGGAGTTGAGTGAACAGTCACACCTATGGAGGCTTAAATAGTAACATATTACTAGAATTTTTTATACTAACTACCGTTCTATGTATGCTAAGAAAAGATAGAAGACAGAAATGTTAATAATATTGTACATTACACATTCAGTAATTATCTTACAGAAAGTATAGATGAGGTTTTTTTCTTATTTCAATAGTCAATCATAACAGGAGGAAGAAAATATTATGATCAAATTTGTCAGCACTTCTTATAGAAAGGAGCCCTGGAATAAAAGAAAAATGAACTTCTGAAATGCATATGCAATTCCTCCTACATCACACATCTACGCGTCTTAATTCAATAATACAGCAGGTGTCACGATTTAATGCCAGCCAGCAGCTAAGTACCATGCAGCCACTCGCTCACTCCCCACCCCCCCAGGGTGGGATGGGGGAGAGAATCAGAAAGAAAGGAAAACTTGTGGGTTGAGATAAAGACAGTTTACTAGGACAGCAAAGGAAAAGATAATAATAATGATGAGTGCTTGTAGTGGGTGACTCTCTATTAAGTGGCACGGAGGTGCCCATCTGCTGACCTGACAGGGAGGTATGTGAGGCTGCCTTCCAGGAGCTAAGGTCTGAGATGTTGCCGAGAGGGTGCTGCAACTTGTCAGGAGCACGGACTACTATCCTCTGCTACCCTTTCATGTGGGCATGAATGACACCGCAAGCCAGAACCTGGCCAAAATCAAGGAAGACTTTAAAGCCCTGGGAGAACAAGTGAAAAATATTGGTGCCCAAGTTATATTTTCCTCCATTTTACCAGTGGGAGGAAAGTGGGCTGCCAGAAATAGGCGTATAATGCATATCAACTCCTGGCTTCATGGCTGGTGCTGTCATGAGGGTTTTGGCTTTTATGACAATGGGACATTCTTTGGTGACTATAACCCATGAGCAGGGGATGGAATCCACCTGTCTAAAAGGGGCAGGGGAATCTTTGGCAGCAGGCTGGCCAACTTGGTGAGGCGGGCTTTAAACTGAAGGACTCGGGGGGAAGGGTCTAAAGTGGTGATGCTCATGGGATAGCTCGCATGACTTGAATGCTGTAATGCATGGGCATGTACTTTTTAGCCTAGGCAAGGATGAAGAACGAGTTGGGAGCTTATGGGTAAGGATTAAGGGACAGGATAACATGGGGGACACTGTTGTGGATGTTTACTTCAGGCCACCTGATCAGGAAGAGGAAGTCGGCGAGGCCTTCTACAGGCAGCTGAAAGTAGCCTCACAATCACAGGCCCTGGTTCTCATGGGGGACTTCAACCACCCCGATATCTGTTGGAGGGACAACGCAGCTAGGCACGCACAGTCTGCGAGGTTCCTGCAGAACATTGATGATAACTTTCTGACACAGGTAGTGGAGGAGCCAACGAGGAGAGGTGTGCTGCTGGACCTCATACTAACAAACAAGGAAGGGCTGGTTGGGGATGTGAAGGTTGTGGGCAGCCTTGGCTGCAGTGACTACGAGATGGTGGAGTTCAGGATCCTGTGTGGAGGAATAGAATAGAATAGAATAGAATAGAATAGAATAGAATAGAATAGAATAGAATAGAATAGAATAGAATTGAATTGAATTGAATTGAATTGAATTGAATTGTTCTGGTTGGAAGAGACCTCCGAGATCATCGGGTCCAACCATTAACCTATCACTACCAAGTCCCCCACTAAATCAGATCCCTTAGGGCCTCATCTAAACGCCTTATGAATCCCCCCAGAGATGGGGACTCCACCACCTCCCTGGGCAGCCTGTTCCAATGCCTGACAACCCTTTCGGTAAAGAAATTTTTACGAATGTCCAATCTAAACCTCCCCTGGCGCAACTTGAGGCCATTTCCTCTTGTTCTGTCGTCTGTTACTAGGGAGAAGAGTCCGACCCCCATCTCTCTACAACCTCCTTTCAGGTAGTTGTAGAGAGCAAGAAGGTCTCCCCTCAGCCTCCTTTTCTCCAGACTAAACAGCCCCAGGTCCCTCAGCCGCTCCTCATAGGACTTGTGTTCCAGACCCTTCACCAGCCTCGTTGCCCGTCTCTGGACACACTCCAGCACCTCAATGTCTTTCTTGGAGTGAGGGGCCCAAAACTCAACACAGTACTCGAGGTGTGGCCTCACCAGGGCCGAGTACAGGGGGACAATCACCTCCCTACTCCTGCTGGCCACACTATTTCTGATACAGGCCAGGATGCCGTTGGCCTTCTTGGCCACCTGGGCACACTGCTGGCTCATATTCAGCCGGCCGTCAACCAACACCCCCAGGTCCTTTTCCGCCAGGCAGCTTTCCAGCCACTCCCCCCCAAGCCTGTAGCGTTGCCTGGGGTTGTTGTGAGCCAGGTGCAGGACCCGGCACTTGGCCTTATTGGACCTCATACAATTGGCCTCGGCCCATCGATCCAGCCTGTCCAGGTCCCACTGTAGCGCCTGCCTGCCCTCCAGCAGATCAACCCTCCCTCCCAATTTGGTGTCATCTGCAAACTTACTGAGGGTGCACTCCATCCCCTCGTCCAGATCATTGATAAAGATATTGAACAGGACTGGCCCCAGTACTGAGCCCTGGGGAACCCCACTTGTGACCGGCCACCAACCAGATTGAACTCCATTCACCACAACTCTTTGGGCCCGGCCATCCAGCCAGTTTCCTACCCAGCGCAGAGTACGCCCATCCAAGCCATGGGTAGCCAGTTTCTCCATGAGGATACTGTGGGAGAAGGTGTCAAAGGCTTTACTAAAGTCCAGGTACACAACGTCCACAGCCTTTCCCTCATCCACTAAGCGGGTCACCATGTCGTAGAAGGAGATCAGGTTGGTCAGACAGGACCTGCCTTTCATAAACCCGTGCTGACTGGGCCCGATCACCTGGTTGTCCCGTATGTGCCGCGTGATGGCACTCAAGATGATCTGCTCCATAACCTTCCCGGGCACCGAGGTCAGGCTGACAGGCCTGTAGTTCCCCGGATCCTCCTTCCGGCCCTTCTTGTAGATGGGCGTCACATTTGCCAGCCTCCAGTCAACTGGGACCTCCCCAGTTAGCCAGGACTGCTGATAAATGATGGAGAGTGGCTTGTTGAGCACTTCTGCCAGCTCTTTCAGCACCCTTGGGTGGATCCCATCCGGCCCCATAGACTTGTGCGTGTCTAGGTGGCGTAGCAGGTCACTGACCATTTCCCCTTGGACTTCGGGGTCTACATTCTGCTCCCCATCCCTGTCTTCCTGCTCAGGGGGCTGGGTGCCCAGAGAGCAACTTCCCTTGCTGTTGAAGACTGAGGCAAAGAAGGTATTTAGCACCTCAGCCTTTTCCTCATCCCTTGACACTAAGTTTCCCTCCGCATCCAATAGAGGAGGGAGAGTCTCCTTAGCCCCCTTTTTATTGTTAATGTATTTGTAGAAACACTTTTTGTTGTCTTTTACAGCAGTAGCCAGACTAAGTTCTAGTTGGGCTTTGGCCCTTCTAATTTTCTCCCTGCATGACTTCACAACATCCTTGTAGTCCTCCTGAGTTGCCTGCCCCTTCCTCCAAAGGTGGTAGACTCTCTTTTTTTTCCTAAGTTCCAGCTGGAGCTCTCTGCTCAGCCAGGCCGGTCTTCTTCCCCACCGGCTCATCTTTCGGCTCATGGGGACGGCCTGCTCCTGCGCCTTCAAGATTTCCCTCTTGAAGAATGTCCAGCCTTCCTGGCCGCCTTTGCCCTCCAGGACTGCCTCCCAAGGGACTCTGCCAACCAGACTCCTAACCGGGCCAAAGTCTGCCCTCCGGAAGTCCAAGGTGGCAGTTCTGGTGACCCTCCTCTTTACTTCTCTGAGAATCGAGAACTCTATCATTTCGTGGAAGCAGGACACTAATCACGATTACAGCCCTGGACTTCAGGAGAGCTAACTTTGGCCTCTTCAAGGACCTGCTTGGAGGAATCCTGTGGGTTAGGGTTCTAGAAGGTAGGGGGGTCCAAGAAAGCTGGCCAATATTCAAGCATCACTTCCTCCAAGCTCAAGAGCAGTGCATCCCCAGGAGTAAGAAATCAGGTAAGGGAGGCAGGAGACCTGCATGGATGAGCAAGGAACTACTGGCTAAACTCAAACAGAAGAAGGAAGTCTATGGAATATGGAGAAAGGGACAGGCCACTTGGGAGGAATACAGGAATGCTGTCAGGGTATGCAGGGATGCATCAAGGAAAGCTAAGGTCCACCTGGAATTTAATCTGACAAGGGACATCAAGGGCAGTAAGAAGGGCTTCTTCAAATACATTGGTAGCAAATGGAAGACTAGGGAAAATGTGGGCCCTCTGCTGAATGAGGTGGGTGTCCTGGTGACAAAGGATACAGAGAAGGCAGAGTTACTGAATGCCTTCTTTGCTTCAGTCTTTACTGCTAAGGCTGGCATTCAGGAATCCCAGACCCTGGAGGTAAGAGAGGAAGCCTGGAGAAAGGATGGCCTTCCTTTGGTCGAGGAGGATCGGGTTAGAGATCAGTTAGGCAAACTAGATACCCACAATTCCATGGGCCCAAATGGGATGCATCCACGAGTGCTGAGGGAGCTGGCAGATGTCATTGCCAAGCCACTCTCCATCATCTTTGAAAGGTCATGAAGAACGGGAGAGGTGCCTGAGGACTGGAGGAAAGCCAATGACACTGCAGTCTTCAAAAACGGCAAGAAAGAGGACCCGGGAAACTACAGGCCAGTCAGCCTCATCTCCATCCTTGGAAAGGTGATGGAGCAGCTCATTCTGGAGGTCATCTCCAAGCATGTAGAAGAAAAGAAGGTGATCAGGAGTAGTCAGCATGGATTCACCAAGGGAAAATCATGCTTGGCCAATCTGATAGCCTTCTATGATGGCATGACTGGCTGGGTGGATGAGGGGAGAGCGGTGGATGTTGTCTACCTGGACTTCAGCAAGGCTTTTGACACTGTCTCCCATAACATCCTCCTAGGTAAGCTCAGGAAGTGTGGGTCAGACGAGTGGACGGTGAGGTGGATTGAGAACTGGCTGAATGGCAGAGCTCAGAGGGTTGTGATCAGCAGTGCAGAGTCTAGTTGGAGGCCTGCAGCTAGTGGTGTCCCCCAGGGGTTGGTACTGGGCCCAGTCTTGTTCAATTTATTCATCAGTGACCTGGGTGAAGGGAGAGAGTGTACCCTCAGCAAGCAACAAAACTGGGAGGAGTGGCTGACACACCACAAGGCCGTGCTGCCTTTCAGTGAGACCTGGACAGGCTGGAGTGTTGGGCGGAGAGGGACCTCATGAGGTTCAACACGGGCAAGTGCAGGGTCCCGCACCTGGGGACGAATAACCCCCTGCACTGGGACAGGTTAGGGGCAGACCTGCTGGAAAGCTCTGTGGAGAAGGACCTGGGAGTCCTGGTAGATAACAAATTCAGCATGAGCCAGCAATGTGCCCTTGGGGCTAGGAAGGCGAATGGCATCCTGGGGTGTATTAAGAAGAGTGTGGCCAGGAGGTTGAAGGAGGTTCTCCTCCCTCTCTCCACTCTGCCTTAGTGAGGCCCCATCTGGAGTACTGTTTCCAGTTCTGGGCTCCCCAGTTCAAGACAGACGAGAGTCCAGCGGAGGACTACAAAGATAATCAGGGGACTGGAGCATCCCTCCTACGGGGAAAGGCTGAGGGAGCTGGGGCTGTTTAGCCTGAGGAAGAGAAGACTGAGAGGGGACCTCATCAACGCTTATCAATATCTCAAGGGCAGGTGTCAAGAGGATGGGGCCAGACTCTTTTCAGTGGTGCCCAGTGACAGCACAAGGGGCAACGGGCACAAACTGGAACACGGGAAGTTCCGTCTGAATAGGAGGAAAAACTTCTTTAGTGTGAGGGTGACAGAGCACCGGAACAGGCTGCCCAGGGAGGGTGTGGAGTCTCCCTCTCTGGAGATATTCAAAAGCTGCCTAGACGCAGTCCTGTGCAACCTGCTCTAGGTAAACCTGCTCTAGCAGGGGGGTTGAACTAGATGATCTCCAGAGGTCCCTTCCAACCCCTACCATTCTGTGATTCTGTGATAATAACAACAACAACATATTATTATTAATATTAGATTAGTAATGATAATAATAATTTAAAAATATAATGATAATTGAATATACAAAACGAGTGATGCACAATTTCTCACTGCCCGGTGACCTGACCAGCCCGTCCCGAGCAGCTATCACGGAGTGAACCAAGAGCAATGTCAGAACAATCCCAAGCAGCAACCTCAGAACCCCAAGCTCCAGAGAGAGAGAGGGGACAGAGGATGGGAGGGAGCCTGGCTCACCGGCTGACCCCCACTTATATACTGGGCATGACATCTATGGTATGGAATATTTCCTTTGGCCAGTTTGGGTCAACTGTACTGGCTATACCCCTCACAGCTTTTTTGCACCTGCACATTAGCAAAACCTGGGAAGCTGAAAAAAGTCCTTGATCTCTTAGCAGCAACTAATAACATCAGTGTATTATCAACATTCTTCACATACCAAATCCCATACTAAATCCAAAACACTTTAGCTACTGGGAAGAAAATTAGCTCCATCCCAGCCGAAACCAGGACAGCAGGATAAACCAGGACTGGTAATTTGCCTCTAGAGTAACTAGGAATTGTAATTGTGCTGCAATTTTGAGTTAGAATGACTTCATTTTAAGTGCTTATCTAATGATAGAAGTACTCCAAAGGACTGACAGGTGGCACTCAAAATAGCAGTAAGGACTCTGCTTTAAACGTTCTTACAATGGTCTGTCTGACGTCGGTGCTGGGGAAGCTTATGGAGCAGGTAATCTTGAGTGCCATCACGTGGCACATACCGGACACCCAGGTGATCAGGCCCAGTCAGCATGGGTTTACGAGAGGTAGGTCCTGCTTAACCAACCTGACCTCCTTCTGTGACAAGGTGACACGCTTAGTGGATGTGGGAAAGTCTGTGGATGTTGTCTACCTTGACTTTAGTAAAGTCTTTGACACCATGTCCCACAGCATTTTCCTGGAGAACCTGGCTGCTCATGGCTTGGACAGGTTTATTCTTCGCTGGGTACAAAACTGGCTGGATGGTCACGCCCAAAGAGTTGTGGTGAATGGAGTTAAATCCAGTTGACGGCCGGTCACAAGTGGTGTTCCCCAGGGCTCAGTACTGGGGCCAGTTCTCTTTAATTATCTTTCTCAATGACCTGGATGAGGGGATTGAGCGCACCCTCAGTAAGTTTGCAGACAACACCAAATTGGGAGGGAGGGTTGATCTGCTGGAGGGCAGGCAGGCGCTACAGCGGGACCTGGACAGGCTGGATCGATGGGCTGAGGCCAATTGTATGAGATTCAACATGGCCAAGTGCCGGGTCCTGCCCTTGGGTCACACCAACCCCAGGCAACGCTACAGGCTTGGGGGGGAGTGGCTGGAAAGCTGCCTGGCGGAAAGAGACCTGGGGGTGTTGGTCAACAGGTGGCTGAAGATGAGCCAGCAGTGTGCCCAGGTGGCCAAGAAGGCCAACGGCATCCTGACTTGCATCAGAAATAGTGTGGCCAGCAGGACTATGGAAGTGATTGTCCCCCTGTACTCGGCCCTGGTGAGGCCGCACCTCGAGTACTGTGTTCAGTTTTGGGCCCTTCACTCCAAGAAAGACATTGAGGTGCTGGAGCGTGACCACGACAGGATAATAGAATATATAAAACAAACAATGCACAATTTCTCGCCGCCCGGTGACTGATACAGCCTGTCCTGAGCAGCAGGCTGGGAGCAGGGGTATTCCCCCACCCAGCTATCCCAGAACAGCAAGTTCCAGAGAGAGCAGGCGTGGGTAAAAACAGCCAAATGAACGAATGAAAAAAAAAAAAAAAAAAGGAAAAACAGGGAAACAAAAAGCAACGCAAAGGGAAGCTTAAGGATTAAGGCAAGTTAAGGGAAGTGGCCCACCAAGCCGACTCTCACTTATACAGGGCATGACATCTGTGGTATGGAATACTGCCTTTGGCCAGTTTGGATCAACTATTCTGGCTCTACCCCTCCCAAGTTTTTGCACCTGCACATTAGCAAAGCCTGGGAAACTGCAAAATGTCCTTGATCGTTTAGCAGCAACTAACAACATCAGTGTACTATCACCATTCTTCTCATACTAAATCCAAAACACAGGAGCTGCTGGAGACAAAACTAGCTCCGTCCTGGCCTAAACCAGAACAATCATTTAAGCTTAGTTGTTTGCATAGAAAGTTAATATGTCCCAGTCTAGATATTTTTGCATTCAGGTTTCCATGCAGGTTATATTTAGTTCTATGAATAGTTTTTCCTCTATGCATAACAGAGGTAAATAACATTGCCATTTACTTTTTTTGATGAAAACAAGCAGAGGCTAGTTTCTAGCACTGATGTAGATACAAACACGAAAGTATTAACAGATTGTAACATAAAGGTACACCAACCAGAAAGCAAAGAAAAAGTTCCTGAGGTACATTATGTTTCTGAAGAATCTCTCTTTTTTTCCTTCTTTTTTTTCCCTAATCCCTTGTTTTAAAAGAGAGAGGAATGCAGGAGGAGAATAAATCATAAGACTCATGATTTAGCTATTCTGGGTAGCAAAAAAATGACATTAAAAATCCATTACCTTATTTTCCCTCTGAAATATGGAATAACCATACTTTGTTAACTCTAGGCTATAGAGTACCACCACACGTAATACTATTACTCAATTATTCTGCCACTAACCCGAGCAAATGTCCAGCATCCAGGGCACAGGAGGCATTTACTACAAAACAGTCATACAATAAAGAAAACCGCAGTCTCAAGAAAGCTCGTTCTTCATGTAAAGTAACAGGATAAACTTCTTTGCATGATTGAACTAATTTGCTGTTTAAAACATTCTATTTGCTTCGGAAGATGAATAGGCAAATGCAGACTGAATGCACTGCCAATAGAAAAGTTTTTAAATGTTTGTAACACTGTAAAAAGATGCTGTATAAACTAGGGAATGTCAGATGCAGTGCCACCATAATATTTATGACTGACACCATAGTACTTATGCTTGTATTACTATGATTTTCATAAATTCTGCACTATCTCTCTACCTTTTTATCTAGGCTCATCACAATGAAGGAACTGCTCCTGCAAGTCCATTCAAAATCTTTATAGCGTTATCACTTGCCTTGAAGTATCACCAACTATACAATATGAACAGTTTCAAATTGATTTGAATTTAATTTCAGAACAGATGGACTAGACTTTGATCTAACTACAATAATTTTGCTGTTGGAATGAGATAAAATGGCAGTTGTGAAAGGCTCTTGTATTTATTGTATTTTTTCACAGAGCTGAGTTTGTTAAAGGACTAAAATGAAGAACGTACATAGTTAAATAACATGAAAGAAGTTCTTGTGGCACTTTATGTTACATTTATGTTATGTTTTCTCCTCAATCTTCTCACAGTTGCACCACGCATTAAAAAAATAATAATCTTTGCAGCACTCCAGCCTTAGGAAGGAGGATTATCAAGAGGAAAGAAAAATGCTTGTGAAGGGAGAAGTGTTCCTCTCTTCCCTTAGTAACTGACCCTATGCTATCATACACACTTCAGCAAAAGCAAACCATGATGTTTCTAGCTAGATTTTACTTCATTTTATTTCATATCACCTCTCCTAGTATATCAGGAAAATTTTGCTGTTCAAAATGGTTTCCAATTCCCATGATTACATCAAAAAGCAAATCAAGACTGTCCTCAACTAACTTTTGTTTCTTTTAATATATAGAAGCACACTGGTATCCTGTAGTAAAGGTGGTTGTTAATTTCCTCAGTTTCTAAAGAACATGAAAGCAAGTATTGGGTTCTCTAGTCTTCATCACAGGAAATTAAGAGATTAAAAAATGAGAATGTTCGATGGAGACAGGTAAATGTCTGAGAGAAGGAAAAAACAAAATTAAGTGCACTGAGGAGTGAGTGACAAAATCAAAGGGTCAGGCAGCCAAGTGAGAAAATCAGAAAAGAGTAGAGTAGGAATGATATGAGGAGCAGGCTGAGGAAATGGAAAAAATATATCGACTCAAAATTAATCAAGTGGCACAGGTACTCTGCAGAGCAGTACAGATGCAACACCAGGAGGAAATAAGTTACACAGGGAGGGAGATAAGAAAATAAGGTGGAGACAAGCCAAACCCAGCTGCCTTCCCAGGGACCTAGGAGAAACACAACAGATTTTCAAGCAGGCAGCAGAGAGGCTCCACTCATAGCAGGTATATTAAGGATTAGTCTTGAGCCACAAAATAAGGAAATATCACTGTAAGGTATGTTCAATGTATGTCTTATTATCTCTATTATTTGAAATCCTAGGCACAGAAGATAGATTTCATGAAAACTTTTTTAATTTAGTAAAATTAAGAATACCTTTCTAGCTCTTTATGCAGCAAATATTTAAAATGTGCCTCTAAAGTCAGACAGCAAAGAACATAACTCGTTTTAATAAAATCAAGATTTAATACAAAAAAGTTTAACTAGGCTTAGGTCTTTAAGACTGGTCTTTAACCTTATTCATGGTGGGTTTTTTCCCAAATTTCAGGCTAGCAGTGTTGAATATGGTATGCAAACATGAGGTTTACTAAAGCTTTTCAACAGCATGGGAAAAAGACAGTTATTTTCTTATAATATCATTATTTTAATAACTGAGACTTCAGGAAGCCACAGGAAGAGGCAACTTTGGCCACTACCTACCTTTACCCTGATCATATGAGATGATTTGATCGAGAAATGCACCTCACAACAGCCTTTACTTAGCCAGCAGCACCGAAGAAAATTAGACATGTACAAAGCAAGCGTTCAGTGGCCTAAGGTTATTCCCTTTCAAAGGCAGAGAGATAACTATATAGGTGACCCTAAGTTGCTATCCATGTAAAGCAATCACCCCACACGAGTATTTGGGAGTGTCACAACAATGTTTTGACATTCAAGCTGTACCAGTGTTAGGCAGCATGGTCCTAAAGTGAAAGCACGTTTTTATTCATTTATCTATTAATGTTTTGTCTCATGCTGAAAGTGTACTGGGGGAGTAAACTGCACATTACGCATTTCCTGTATGGAGATCTTGACACATTTGTTTACAAAACCTCTTTTACAGAGAGCACCTGAGTTGTTCTGAAACTGTCTCTCCATTACAGAGTCTCCTAGCACTGGTTCATCTTAGACTTTAGGTGAACATCTTTGGTGCTTCCATTATGGTAGAATATAAAATATACTGCAAAATATAATTGATTTTAGAACTGTTCAAATCTGGATTTTTAAATTCTATTCACTAATGAAAGAGTATCAGATAACAGACAATCTGTTTCATCTTTGTGCCACAAGGTACATTTATTCTCAGCTAAACTATCCAAGTTATTTACCAGAACATTTTGTTATAATTCTGATTTGTCTCAGATTCTAACCGTTGGTGCTGTAAACCTTTAGTCAATAATTTCTCCAAATCATGCAAATGATGGAATGCAAAAGTATGTGATGAAAATCTGAAATGCCCCAAATGGAAGACGGTTAATGACTTAAACTCTTCCCTTTTAAATCAGCTGAAGGTAATATAAACCCTTCACCTGAAACAACAGCCGTTTTACAAATCAAAACATGTGAAGATACGTGGCAGTTTCACAGACATCAGTAAGACGTTCAGAAACAGTGTGTCCTTGCCTGAGGAGCTTGAAATAAATCAACTCAGATTTTAACCTTTTTCTTGGTGAAATTCATTATTTTCAAGAGCCTATCTGCTTATTGGAAATGGCAGGTGGGCATTCTCCAGTTCTCTTCTTTCCCTCTTCCCTGATCTGTTTCCAAGAAGAATGTTGCTGAGCAACAGAACCTTCTCCAGCCAGCTTTTCTGAGCATTGAAAACACAAGTGCATATACTGAAGCTAGGGAAATAGAACTTCTCTTCTGCTTTCCACAGAGCAGGAAAATGTTCCTTTTCACACTTCTTGCAGATAGCAAAACTGAGCATTTAGTGGGCAAAAGGTGCTCTATGCTGAGAGAGTACCCCATGCAGGAGAGAGCGCTCTGTAGGCCTTCACTTTGCTCTTAAAATGAGAGAACATCTGCAGAGATTTGTCTTTGACATCACTAGCTTATTCCTGAATCAGATCACATTTGACCTGTAGTGGCTGCGTATGTTCAAAAAAAGGAGGTAATCATGGAAGGTGAACTAATTATTAATTTATATGAATAGATCACTGGTAAATCTTCAGCACCATAAAATTTTGAAATCACCAAACCAAATGGTGTCTTCAGTGAAAGCATCTTTTCTTTACAGTGCTTATACTTTTCAACATTCACCCATGAAATAAAATAAAGGAATATTATCTTAGCCTGGTTCCCTAGATTTTGACAAACAGGTGGAAATCTCAAAACCTACAGAGTTTTTGGTGGAACATAGAAGAATTTAAGTGATATATGTTTAATGGCTCCAAATGGGACATTCCTTTCTAAAAGGGCTTTTATGTTTTCAGGCACTGCCCATCCAGAATTTAAGCCACCTAGGCCATACACTAGGTATGTAACTATTATTTATATAAAATTGCTGCTAGTATTAAAGGACATGAACAGTTACATACAACAGCAATCCTGTATATAACATCTATTTTCACGTTTTGTTCTATGAGTGGGAAAGTTATTAATTTTACCATTCTCTGTTAAATTTCAAATACACTGATTGAGTCTACCCAACTACACAGAATTCATATCCAGCAGGCATTAACTCAGGCCTCAGTATTTGCTTCCTATTTCCTTAAAAGAAGGCATGTTATTATGATAATGATTATCATCATCATCATTAGATTTTTAGCTACTCTGCAACTGCTGAAAATAATTGAGCTGTAGAATCTATGAAAACCTGCCTATGGCAAAATACAGGTTTTGAATACTCTAACTCCATCTGTCTCTGTTATGTCTAAGGAATATTTAAATTCCAAACTGTGAATAATAAATCTCTTAAATTTAAAAAAAAAAAAAAAAAAAAGACTGGAAACTTTCCAAGCTCAGCATAACTCTCCTTTGACTTTGCCTTATGAGTCTGTGACATAGTACATGAAAATTAATGAGGTCTTAAAATAAATAAATAATTTCAAAAGAGCTTCCAGTAAACTCCCAGTTCCTTTTTGCCTTTATCAGCATTATTTGCTGGGAGAGGTAAAAGTACCAAGGGTAAAATATCAACAAGCATGTATGTGTCCAAAAGTCTAACTGCTGGAAGGCGGAGGAGCTCAGAGACCTCTTGGACATCTGTCTGTCACTGTACACTTTCCCATGCCATGGAGATTGGCATATAAACACACTATGTTTCAGAAGCATATGGACCTGATTCCCCTGAGGACAAACTGCAGGTATCTCTGTAAGTATAGAGATTATCAGTGCTACTCCAGCTCTTGGATGAATGGGCTAGGCATAGCTAACACCTTTGGATCACAACGGAAAATAATTTATCTTGCAGCTTTTCTCACTAATCTCTGTGAGGAAATACACATACACTTTATTTTGTCAGAAGAACAAGTTGGTAGCTTAAGGAATACTCTAGATGGCCTTGTTCTTTGAAAATAAAACAGCTGTGACATGCAAGCTACCTTCTTCATGATCAGCACTGTGTAGTGGTTGAAATAGTATGCTACTAAATGCTGAAAGAGAAATTCAGTTCCACTGAACAAGGTCAGAGTGAAGTCAGAAATTTTTATGAAAGGAATGTATTAAGACAAAGACAACATAGTTCAAGATCCTTGGTAACTGAGACATAAAAGTACTTGTTCGCGCTTCGTATGTATGCCAATTAGCCTTCCAAATGGGTCCAATTCATTTTTCTTGTGAGAGTAAGTTACTGCTATTTGCACTTTATATTTATATTAGTAGCAGGGTTTTCAGTATGATTTACATGCTCGGCTGGCCACATCCTGAATGCTTAGAAGAAAAGGTGTAGCATGCACACTCCTTCCTCCACCTGTGTCTAAAGGCTAATGCTTGAGAAAAGGATACATTTACTTAGTCGTATCCCTTAACTCATGTGTCTTGCCTGGTTTTTTTTTGTTTTATCTGAAGACTGATAGCTAATGTGGCCTCATCTTTTGCATGAATGACAATTGAAACTATGCAAGCATATATATGCATCAGGATACCAATATGCTTCCCAGCAGATAAAAGAAAAGCATTTGCTTGAACTGTGGAAAATGTTCCCTCATTTCATGCACACATAAATATACAGAGAACATAAAAATATACTTTATATATAAAACAAAGACAAAATCTGTATAGCTATATATGCAACACATTTACAGTGCAGGGTTTTTTGCTCACCAAGCAAATGCACTTTCTGGCATTTGTCTCTCTTGTGTGCACATGATTCCTACCAGTTTTTGTTGTTAAGACTTAGTCACAGCTCTAATTAATTTCTGATCAGTATATTCATCTTTGTAAACTCACAATTCCCACTTCAGCAGAGCCTTTTCTCCAAGTCATCATCCCACTGCTGGGTTCCATAATATAATCTTATCTGACTGCTTGTCATTTTATAACAGTAAATCATTTTCTGATGCACAAATACAGATTTGCAGAGAAAATATAATAGTTTACATTTATGAAATTGAACACAAAATATGGAGGTATTTCAGCTGGAAAAGATGGAAAGAGGAAATCAAACACACAGTATTTCTGCACTACCTTTTGTCACTTTCCTTATTGCCTACTGACCACATCTGGTTTACTTGAAAAGGAAATAAGCTATTTTCAGATGCTGTGATTCCTTTCACACTCATCTCAATGAAGGGAAAAAGCACTAGATTTATGTGCACTGGGACTGTGGAAGGCCAGAGTTCATAAGAGGTTTCTGCTGTTCAGAGCAGAGGATGGAATAGCAAGAGTCTGGGTCTATGTTCAAGCAATGAGCACTGTTCTTTACCCTGATGGTATATTTGAAGATTTATTTGCATGACTGTGTTTTTACTGCTATCACAATATCCATTATGCTAGTCTGGTGCCTCAATATACTTTACGCAGCCTGACCACACTATGCCTTAAAGAAAAAGGGAAAGGAAAGGAGTTCAAGGCAGGCTGACATCATTTTTCCATCTCCTGATAGCAAAGCAGAGAGGAGAGCAGAGCAATCACATTGTGGGTTACTGCAGATTATGGGACTTCCAGTGGAAAAGCTGTGAAGGAAGACTTCTCAAGGATCTGAGGAAGGAACTGGTGATCCTGGAAGAGGTACTGCTGGAAGGAACTGTGTAGAGACTCATATAATAGAGCAAGTCGGTAGAGTTTCAGCCTGCCCAGTTCTATTTTTCACTGCTGCTATATCAGGAAAAGGCAGGTCCCAGCCTCTCCGAAAACATCAGATCAACTGGGAAAAGTAAATTCGCAACTGAGGAGACAGAAAAACTCCCATGTGCAGTGAGCATTGTCTCCTTCACAAAACTACTTACCTAAGCTACACCTGCAAAATCTCACCATTGAAGTAGCATGACTACATTTGGCAATGTTATGGTACTTGTCTGAGGTCAGTATTGTGAAGGATTTACAGGATTATCCACAATATTTATATTGTGGACAGACTCAACTTCAAATGTGGATCAGTATATCTATAGAAAATAAACCACATCACTTCCCATATACAAACAGAAGGCTGGTCATTTTTAGCTGCACCTTTACAATTATTAGCCATAAAAATGCTGAGTTAATATGAAGAACGACATAATTATGCTTTCTTTCACAACTATGGCAGAAAATAATTTTTCCATGAGATTTGAAGCCTAATTTTGCATTCCTTTTAGATTCAAGTTTTCTAGGTAAAATTTCAGTAAGTTCTTTTGCATCACATACACCTTAGAGATGTCCAGTGCTTTCCCATCAGAAATGTAGATTTGCCTACTTGAATGAGTGAGTAAGAACTTTCTGGCTTTATCCTTCAGTTGAATGAATAGCTGTGGCTCCATTTAAAACAACAGAGCTAAAGAAAAATCTGTTTCAAGGCATTCAGCTCTTCTCCAGGAAGAATGTCCCTGGGGAGGTTGTTCCAGTGAATTATTGTTTTCACTGTAAATAATTTCTTTCCTATATCAAGATGTAGGTGCAACTCATACCTATTGCCCCTTGTCTTCTCCATGTGGCTCCTTGTGAAGAGAGAGCCTCTGTTCTCTTTGTAGCTGCCCTTTAAGTGCTGGAAAACTGTGATGACACACACCCCACCCCCACCCCCCGGCCTTCTAGGGTGAAAAAACCTACCTCCTTCCATCCTTCCTCACAGGGCAGGTTCTCCAGCCCTTTGATCATCATTGTGGCCCTCCTTTGGACCCTGTCCAGTCTGTCTGTGTCTTTCTTGAATTGTGGGGATCAGAACTGGACACAGTACTCCAGGTGTGCACTGAGTAGAGTGGAATGATCACGTTGCTATCTCTGCTAGTAATGCCCCTGCAGATGCAGCCTTCATTGCTGTAGTGGTGCACTGATGACTCATGTTCAGCTTGTTGTCCACCAGGACCCTCAGGTCCCTTTCAGCAAGACTGCACCCTAGCCACATAGATCCCAGCCTGTACTGGGCAGGACCCTGTACTTGTCTTTGTTAAGCTTCATACTATTCTTGCTAGCCCATGCTTCCATCCTGTCCTGGTCTCTCTGTAAGACGTCTCTCCCTTCTGATGCGTTCACCTCACCACCCAGTTTAGTAGTGTCATCAGCAAATTTCATGAGGGTGCTTTCAATCCCATCCTCCAGATCATTTATGAAGAAGTTGAACAGCATGAGGCCCAGTATCGATCCCTGGAGGACCCCACTTGTGACAGGCTGTCAGCCTGAGTAAAAACCATTGATCACCACCCTCTGAGTGTGACCTGTGAGCCAATTTCCTACCCATCTCGCAGACCACCCATCAAATCTGTATCTTGCCAGTTTGTTCAGGAGAAGGCTGTGGAAACCAATGTCAAATGCTTTGCTGAAGTCCAGATAAACAATATCCACTGCTCTCCCCATGTAGACATATGTCATTTTGTTGTAGAACGTGATCAGGTTAGTCTGGAATGATTTGCCCTTGGTAAATCCATGATGGCTTTTCCTAATCACTTGCTTCATTTGGTTAGTAATAGTTTCTAGGAGGACTTGTTCCATTACTTTCCCAGGGATTGAAGTAAAACTCATGGGCCTGTAGTTTATTGGGTCCTCCTTTGGGCGCTCCTTATAGATGGGTGTGACATTTGCACTCTTCCAGTCAGCAGGGACATCCCCTGATCTCCATGGCTTTTCAAAGATTATAGACAGTGACTTTGCAACAATGTCAGTCACTTCTCAACACCCTGTGGTGGATTTCCTCTAGGCCCAGCAATTTATGTGGGTTGAGCCCTTGCAAAAGACTGCAGACCAGCCCCAACCTCTGCCTTGTCAGCATTATTTGCGACTAGTTTCCCTGCCCTGTTTAGCAATGGGCCTATGTCTTCTCTGTGCTTCGTCTTACTGCTCACGTAGCTGAAGAACACCTTCTTGTATCGACATCTCTGGCCAATTTCAGTTTTACCTGAGTCTTATCCTTCTTGACTGCATCTCTGCATGCCCTAGCAAGGTTCTTGTAGTCCTCAATGGCTATTTGGCCACCTTTCTATAGCTAATATGCTTAATTGTTTATCTCTTGGTTGCAGCCTGGGTGGTCTCTTGTTCTGCCTTCTTCTTTTCCCTTTGTAGGGGATTGGACTGGTTTTGTGCTTCCAGGATGCTGTTCTTAAATAACCCTCAGCACTCACAAGCTCCTTTACCCTCCATGGATGCTTCCAATGGAATCCCTCACATCTGGACTCCGAGCATATTGAAGTCGGCTCTCCTAAAATCCAAGGTTTTTGTCCTACTGCTGGCCTTCAATGTGCTCAGCAGGATATTAAACTCCACAATGTTATGATCATTGTATCCAAGGCTGTCATTAGTAGTTATGACGTCAAGTAATTCTTGGTTTGTGAGCAGTAAATTTAGCAATGTGCTGCTCCTAGTCAGCATGTCCAGCATCAGTAGCAGGAAGCAGTCCTTAATGCATTCCAGGAACCTGATGGACGACTTGCGCACTGCTGTGTCGCTTTCCCAACAAACGTCCAGGTAACTGAAGTCACCCATGAGGAGCAGGTCCTATTGGCCTAAGACTTCCTTGAGCAGGTGAAGTAAGGTATTGTTGGCCTTGTCATCCTGACTAGGAGGCCGGTAACAGATACCTGAGATCACTCCCTGGTGACAATCCCTCTAATCTTGATCCAAAGGCATTCAACAGAACTTTCATGGTCTCCATCGCTCACCTCCATACACTCAAATTTCTCTTTTACATAAACTCCACCTCCTCTTCTTCCCTTCCTATCTTTCCAAAAGATCTTGTTGCCATCCATTATGGTCTTCTAGTTATGTGAGTTTTCCCACCAAGTTTCTGTCATTCCTATGACATCATAACTCTCAGACTGGGCACAGAGCTCCAGTTCCTCCTGTTCATTGATCAGACTATATGTGCATTGCTTTACATGCACTTGAGGTGGCTAGTCTTAGAGTTCTTGCCTTTGGAGAGGACTGGGAAGCATTCCTCACTACTCTTGCAGGTGCTTACCCACCTTGTTGCTTATGAATATGCAAATATCACAGCTTTGGACCCTACCCCCAAAGCTGACTAGTTTAAAGCATGATTCACTAAGTAGCCAATCTGCTAGTGAAGATTCGCCTGCCTCTTCTAGATAGCTGGATCCCATCTCTCTCGAATAGGCTGTATTCATCAAAGAACATTCAGTTATTGGAGAAACCAAAGCCCTGGCAAAGATACCAGCCACAAAGCCAGGTATTGGTCTACATGATGCATCGACTTCTGCCTGCACCCCTACCTCTGACTGACAAGACAGAGGAGAAGATTACGTGGGCCCCTGCCCCTTCGCTGGTGCCCCCAGGGCTCTGAAGTCCTGCTTGATCTTGCCCTGCTTATCTTTACCATGTCACTGGTGCCCACATGGAAAACAGTAGGGGATACTAGTTTGTGCTTTTCACCAGTTGTGGCAGTCTCTCTGTGACATCCCAGATCAGATCTTGGCTCCTAGCAAGCAGCAATCTTCCCCTCTAATTCCCCCAAGACCTCAAGCCACCAGCTAGTGGAGGTGACCATCATGGCTTCAGCCTAAGCCTGCCATGATAGTAATGGTAGTGTCCTTCTGCATCAAAAATCACTTAAAAAATGAGATATAAAAGATCCAGCTATTACATTTTTCTCACAGCCTAAAAACCAAAAAACCAAAAAAACCAACCAACCAAAAAAAAAAACCCCCCCAAAACCCACAACAACAAACCAAAAACGCTAGCGCATTAACCCTTTCTATCAATGCCTTTCATAATATTTGCATGGAAAATATTGAATTCTCAGTATACGAACGATGGTCAAATAGGTACAAGTTGAATGAAGAGTGATACGGAAAAGAACACTGCCCTAATTCCCCTCTTCTGGGGAACTATCTTAAAGGTTTTGTGTCAAATGCTTCATGCTTTCCTCAATGCCTTCTAACTCACTGTTTAAAAATTCATTAGTAGCTTAGGAGGCTTGCTTTGTTTTTAAGAGTGTTTTATAATGAAATATGTTAAACTTAACAATGTTTCTCCTCTGACACAGGTCTTCAAGTAGGCTCCTAAGTGTGCGGTGTTCAGAAGGTGGCAGAATGTCATTGTAGCTTTTAGTCTTTAATTATTTTCATGCCATCACGTCTGTTTTACTGCCATCATTACAGCATAAAATACAAAGAGAAGAATTACAAATAAGCATGCACATTTTTAAAGGCACAAGGCACAACTGGATGAACTCTGATTAAATAATTGAAAAATATGTACAATATTTTGGGGTAAAATACATCCATTGTCTGAGAAAGAAAGTTCCCTAGATCACATTTATTTATTAGATGTTTATTAGATCTGTCTGTAGACTTTCTTCCTAAATTTACCTTAAAAAAAAGACACTAAATTGGACTGTACCTATTTTTTTTCTTCTAAATAGAACACAGAAATAGGAAATAGTAGTATATGGAGAAAAATGATGTTGCAATATCTAAATAAAAATCATAAGCTGCTGTACAAAGCTGTTGTTGAAGAGAGATCAACAGTATCTGCTCAATTCAACTACTGATACTCTATGAATATGTCAATCCAGCAATAGATGGATTTCCACAGCAATGGATTCAAGAACAACCAAATGTGGCTTTTGGCCACATCCCTGTAAAGATCCTCTCGGGTGTCAACTTTTTGCTCCGAATATGAGTAGCTAATGTACAATCGTGTTTAAAAGCAGTATCAGTCTTGCATTTTGTGCACGCTAATAGGGTTAACTGATGTTTTTTCCTGCTTTTCTGTGCCTTTCTCACACTTTCAGACTGCAGCCTTTGCTCTTTTTCTTCAGACTGCGTATGTTGTTACCAGTTTAACACCAAGCAAAAATAAAAAATTACTGATTGAACTCTAAATTTTGTCTAATTGCCCTCCTTCACACTGCCAGTACAGACTCCATACTTTCCACTGCTGAAGTGTACCTTGTCTAGTGCTGACTGGACATTTTCCAGGCAAAAGATTCATCAGAAAATGCCAATTTGCTTGATTATAAGCATTTCAATTTGCATTTCAATTTACATTTCAAGTCTGATAAATTTTCAGTGAATTCCGTGTACAACTTTTTTCAGGCACACAGTAGCAGAAAAAGAGACCCTACACCTTCAAAGCCTAGGTTACGTCATCACCTGGGTGATAGACCCTAAGGACTTTGGAGCTGTCGATATAAGTCAGAAGGACCTGAAAGGCCCAGGTCTAATTGGGATTCACCTCTCGGCTCTGCAGGAGGGACTGAGGTGCAACACAAATTTTAGAAAAAATATGAAATATCCCAGGAGCATATTCTGGGTCTAATAATAATATTATAAAATAATGAACATTAGTTTTCATTATGTTAATGGTAAGAATAATTCCCTTGTGCATAAAAAGAAAGAAGCTTTTCCCCTTATTCTAGCAATGACCACTACAGGGCACTAAACTCTTAACAAAAAATCCTGCCACTGCTGAAATGTCTCTGGAGTACTTTTTGAACCCAGCAAGTGTACTGAAGCCTCCTTGCAGACAACACAGAAGCCATATAAATCTTTCTGCTTTGCTGATCCTATGCAAAGATTCCCTGCTGTACTTGCTGAAAGAGGCATTGTGAAAAAGAAACATAAGGACAGAATTCAGAAAAAAATGAACAAAAACTTTTTATGATAGTGATAGCTGGTCACTGGGGTGAAAGCTGCATGAACCCAGCAGCTATCAAATGCTGTGAACCCCTCAGTTCATGGGCCTGTGTGCATTCAGCGGTCAGACAAGAATTCAAAGTGTTCATGTCTCTCTGCCAGTATTGTTAACAATTTAGTCTTCATCAAACCGCTCCCTTTATTAAAAAAACCCCTTTTTTTAAAAAAAAAAAAAAAACACACAACAAAAAAACCAAACCAAAACAAACCAGAAATTAACTCTTCCGTTATGAATAAGCTTATGGAAACAGAATAAATACCAATGCAGCAAATTTCATGGGGCAGAATAAGAAGTCTGTTTTTCAAACGTACGATATAGCCCACGTTAGAAGTAAAACACTTGTTTTCACATAAAGCTTTCTTCATGCTGCATAAAAAAATTCCACAGAGATAAAGCATCTCATTTATTGAAGAATTCAGTAAACAACATCAGCAGTTAAACAGCCATTCATGAGTAAAACAAACAGAACACATAGCCAAATTACCCATCTAAACGTTATGATGCATATCATTCAGAACTGTTACTAGCCTAAGATGACAACAAATTCTTAAATTATGTTTTTCAGTTTTATTTTTAAGCCTGGAGAATCAATTTACAGTGACATATCTATCTCTGTACGAAACGTAGTAATATAACTAAACCATTTATAATTTCATGAAATTGCCTAAAACATTTGTCTGTCTTGGTGTGATTTTCCTGGTCCCAATGAAATATATACATGGTGAAAGGTTTAACCTATTTTCAATAGCAGACTTACAGTATTTGTACAGAATCATGACATTCTTGCAAAGAAAAACAAAATCAGAACTAAAAGGAAAAATAAACTGTAAACATTATGCAAGTATACTTAATATAATATCTAGTGTTTACAGTACAATAGCTACATAACCTATTACCAGATGCTGTAGCATCTTACAGACATAGACATAGCACTTCTGAATGACAAAGACAACCCATACAGATTATCATATTATTTATAGGGATGAAGTATTCTGTAAACATTCTCTGATGTTTTTCTCAGAGAATGTAGATTCTTTTTCACAGATGCAGAAGTAAAAATGGTTCTGGAGAAGACAGGCAGTCTGTGTAGGAACCTGTCTTGTCAGGCAGGTTTTCACTGGAAACTTGCCTGCCTTCCTCCTGGCTTGCCTACCTAGTTTCTTGTAAGTTCTGGAAAGTTACTCAGAAGTCTCAATTTTTAGGTTTTTGCCTCTTCAACAAGTCGCCTGCTGACTGAGACCCTGGTGCTTAATCGGGATTTTTTAGCTTCTTCCAAGAGAAAGGATTGAATTCCCATCAGATTATTATTAGGGGAAAAGTTTTTCACTATTGGAATGGATGAGAGAAAAACTCCTCACTGCTACAACAGATGAATGTTACCGCTAAAAAAGTTCTTTAATTAATTTCAGCCCAGTCCTGAACTTAATGCTACAGCAGACACCGAGCACAAGATTGATGGTCAACCCCCATACAGCAAAAGTGTCCAGGTTTCCTCTTCCATAGATTCGCAGGCATCCTGTCAGCAAACATAAGTACAACAATGGAAAAAATAGGTTCACAGATGATACCAAAAAGTCTGGGAGCACAGTAGCTTGTCAAAAAGCACTATTATATACTGCATTGCTATACTATAATATTGCAGTATTATATACTGTGATGGCAGTATAGTAGTGCGCTGAGCTACTCACCATTTTCAAGCAAATACCTTTATATAATTCAGGCATGATTGTCCTTAGCAAGAACTGGAAAATGTTACCGGGGGGCAGCACACATGTGAAGGTGAAAAATCGAGACAGACAGTAAAAAGCTTTGTCTATGAAGGCCGTAATTTAGCACAGCATTTAACTTACTTAACTTGCAGCACTAAAATATCACTATATCGGCTTAATTATAGCAAGAAAGCACACCAGAATTGTCATTGCTTTGTTGAATTAGTGTAAAGGTCGTTATGTTAGATGCTTGATGGACAGAATCCATTCCTATTGCTTTTATAGGAGCAATTCAAACTAAGTAGTACTTCTGCATCTTTAAATGTTATTCTTAGACCTATTAACATAAAGAATCTCTCTTGTAACCGCAACTATTTTACACTTCAAGACAGCAATACTGTCATCCAGAATGCTGCGGTGCCACCTTGTGGCCTGTTTTTGGATAGCAATATGGGCATTAAGATTATATGACTAAACTATTTCAAAATGGCATTAAAATAACCAGATCTGCTGTAGTGAGAGTTTGAGCTATGTTTTTAGATTTTTTTCTTAAAAAAAATTAAAACATTTCAATGGAAGCTCAATATCAGTCTCCCAACACTATCAGAAAATTGCTGTGTGTAAATCAGAACTCCAACTGTGTTGAGCTTTGTCAGCCTGCAATTATTCATGTATACAAATATCAGCAGGGTTGAGCCTTCCTAACAAAACAAAAGTGATTAAAAAGTTCTATAAATAAAACAGCTATGTTGGACTGGAAATTACTGACAATTTTCCCCTTGAGATTAAGTAATCTCAATAAAAGGATATACAAAGGTGTTAAAAAAAAAAAAAAAAAAAAAAAGAGGCTGAGTGGGGGAAAATGAACAGTTTTCCTGCCCTTTTGCATTCCATGTTTCTAAAAGGCATAGGATATAGTTTTTCTCTGAGAATATCTCTCTTCCATGTGGTCTTTCAGCAGTTAGTTAATGAGCAAATTCTGGCTTTTTTTCACATACTTGATATTGTCATTTATTTCCCACTACTTCTATCACCACATTTGCAGGTTACCTTAGTTCTTATTAATTGAAGGGTTTACTGGTCTTTTCCTCTTTTTAAATCTCAGCTGTTCTCAAAAGTAGCTGCATTGGTTTCTGTCAAAGTCAGTTCCAGAATCTTTCTCTTTTGGTATCAAAAACAGGTGCTCACTAGCATCTTATGCATGTTTATTTTGTCGAGATTTCTTGCTCATCAGCCTCCGATGTGTTTATTGATGGTAGTCATACCTTATCTTAACTTTTGTCTTGCTAAGCTAAGGCCAAAGCATGTTAGGACTCTAGCATGTACTACTGGGAGGCAGGTTATGCTAACAGTCATAGCCTAGAAAGTGTTTTTCAAAGCAGAACCTGGATGATCAGAATTGTGCAGTATATTTAAGGTAAAATAGCATTATGGCCCCATAGAGCAGTGTCCGTCCCTCCCTAGCTGGAACTGGAATACCTGTCTGTGTTTTTACATGTGCTTGGTTTTCCATCAGTATCACAACAGTGGTTCATAGCCTGTCTGTAAGGCACTACTACAAGCCGGTTCTTCTCCCTCTTCGTTGTAGCTGATAGACATGCAGCTTTAGCATCTATAAGTCTGTCTGAAAATAGATTTTTCACTAGATGATCTTCTACAGCCACAAACAACATGCTGGGCTTGTCACAGATCACATTTATTTTCCTTAGACCAGCAGAGTTTATGCTGCTTGGTATTGACCCTCCCTGCTGTGCAAGTTGGAAGAGGAAGGAAGTGGGTTCCAGCACGGTTTGAAAAATATAACAAGTATGGCCTTTGCAGACGACTTGGTACTGCTGAGTGGTTCATGGGCTGGAATGCAGAGGAACACTGAGATCTTGGAGGTATTTTGTGAACTAACTGGCCTCAAGACACGAGGCAAGAAGTGCCACGGCTTTTACATCCAGCCTACAAAGGACTCATATACAATCAATGACTGTCCATCATGGACGATTAATGGCACTCCCCTGAATATGATTGAACCTGGTAGTTCTGAAAAGTACTTGGGCGGTTGGAATATCAAAGCCAGAACTACTGGAGAAATTGAAAGAATGGTTACATCGGATTGGGAAGGCCTCATTGAAGCCGTTTCAGAAGGTCGACATCTTGAAACGGTACACGGTTCCACGCTTGACCTACCCTGCAGACCAGGCCGACGTAAGGGCCACATACCTCGAAACCCTTGACTTGGCAATAAGAACAGCAGTCAAGGAATGGTTACATCTTCAGGCAAGTATGTGTGATGCCATCCTATATTCCAGCACTCGGGATGGAGGTTTGGGTATTGCTCGACTCTCTGGACTGATCCCCAGTGTGCAGGCCCGAAGACTGCACAGGATTGCACAGTCTTCGGATGAAACAATAAGAACAATTGCACAAGAACAGGGAATTGAGAAAGATTTGAAAGGTTGTGGGTCGCAGCGGGCAGTGAGAAGGATAAAATACCATCGATTTGGGATCCGAGAGCGGTCATGGTGATACCTGAGGAACCAGGCGAGGAGGAACCAGGTTCGGAATGGGAGATACTCGCTCCTAAAGTCATCTTTCCAAAGCCCTGTGACTGGAGAAAACAAGAATTCATCAATTGGACCAAGCTTGTGTCCCAGGGCTGTGGGGTTTCCAACTTTGAGAAGGAGAAGATTAGTAATAACTGGCTTGAACATTGTTGGGGCATTCCTCACAGGAAGCTGATTACAGCATTACAACTATGAGCTAATGTCTACCTCACAAGGGAATTTCTAGCACGGGGTAGACGGGAAACTCAAATAAAGCCCTGTCAGCATTGTCTTGCGGAAAACGAGTCCACCGCTCACATTATTGGGTACTGCCCTGCGGTGCAAGATGCGAGAATAAAAAGACACAACCAAATATGTGAACTACTGGCAAATGAAGCCAGGAAAAAGGAATGGGTAGTATTCCAAGAGCCGCAGTTAGAAGATAAACATCTCAAAATGTATAAGCCTGAGTTGGTATTTGTTAAGGGAGACCAAGCCTTTGTGGTGGATGTAACAGTGAGATATGAAAGTAAAACAACGTCCTTGGCCGATGCAGCAGCAGAGAAAGCTAAGAAATATGAACATCGTAAAGATCAAGTTCAAGAACTGACCAATGCCAATACCATCCAATTTATGGCATTTCCCCCTAGGAGCACGTGGGAAATCGTACCATGGGAATTATGAACTGCTAACAGAACTTGGACTCTGTACGTCCCAACGAGAGAAGGTAGCTCGCAGTTTGTCGAGGGGAGTGTTACTGACTTCTGTGGACATTGTTCATATATTTGCTAGCCAATCAAGGACGATTGTAAGAACCTAGTAATTATCGTATCATGGATGTATGTGCCATTGTAAATAAACTGACTTCTTATGGTGGGAGCCTGGCAAACGAACAGCATAGTGGTATTTCACCAAGGCTGGGAATGGATAGTATGTAGGGAAAACAACTGGGCTCGGTAACATGACACATCACGCTCCTGCCAAAAGATGCCAATTCCTGGACTTGTCTAAGATGGACGGGCCACCTATACTTAACCCACAAAAGGAACATGTCTAATTTTATATATGTTCGCTAAATAGCCAAATGCTTCGTCATCTAATTAGTGACGCGCATGAATGGATGAACGAGATTCCCCCTGTCCCTACCTACTATCCAGCGAAACCACAGCCAAGGGAACGGACTTGGCGGACTCAGCAGGGAAAGAAGACCCTGCTGAGCTTGACTCTAGTCTGGTGCTGTGAAGAGACATAAGAGGTGTAGAATAAGCAGGAGGCCGGGCGCGCGCTCGGTGGTGTGGGGCAACCTGCCGTCGGTGAAATACCACTACTCTGATCGTTTTTTCACTTACCCGGTGAGGCAGGGGGGCTAGCCCCGAGGGGGGCTCTCGCTTCTGGCGCCAAGCACCCAGTGCGCGCCGGGCGCGACCTGCTCCGGGGACAGTGGCAGGTGGGGAGTTTGACTGGGGCGGTACACCTGTCAAAGCGTAACGCAGGTGTCCTAAGGCGAGCTCAGGGAGGACGGAAACCTCCCGCGGAGCAGAAGGGCAAAAGCTCGCTTGATCTTGATTTTCAGTACGAATACAGATCGTGAAAGCGGGGCCTCACGATCCTTCTGGCTTTTTGGGTTTTAAGCAGGAGGTGTCAGAAAAGTTACCACAGGGACAACTGGCTTGCAGTGGCCAAGTGTTCATAGCGACGTCGCTTTTTGATCCTTCGCTGTCGGCTCTTCCGATCATTGTGAATCAGAATTCACCAAGCATTGCTCACCCACTAATAGGAACGTGAGCTGCGTTTAGGCCATCGTGAGACAGGTTAGTTTTCCCTTACTGATGCTGTGTTGTTGCAATAGTAATCCTGCTCAGTCCGAGAGGAAGCGCAGGTTCAGAGCCCTGGTGCGTGCGCTTGGCTGAGGAGCCACTGGCGCGAGGCTCCCATCTGCGGGCTTATGACTGAACGCCTCCAAGTCAGCATCCCGCCTAGACGTAGCGATACCGCAGCGCCGCCGGCACCTCGTTGGGCTTACGATAGACCTGGCCTCCCTGCTCGGATCATTAATTCTCAATTTATCACTACTTGTCAATTCATGATCAATGTATTATTAGTTATTAATTTATTACAAAATTGTTAATTATTGATTGAGCGGTAATTACTAATCTGTCACACGTTATTAATTTATAATTGTTATCGATGCTCATCCAGGCATTATTAAATATTATTGGTTTTAGATGAAAAGCATTTACTAATATAATTTAACTCATAACATGTCATATCATAATTTAATTAATAATTTAATTCATATGAGTATAAATGTTTTATATCTCAATCTGTCCATTTAGATGGACAATTCTTACTCTGTTTTGATTAAAAAATTTTTGGATTTAAAGAAATATTATATTAAAAATATCAATAGCTTAATATTGATTTTTAATATTATATTTTATTAATTACGTGTTATTAATTGCCTGACATGTTTTATGTATGCTATTGGATAGAGTAATCCTATAAAGAAATGAGTAAAATTCCTTGTTATTAGATTATTAATTATTATCAATAACTTACTATTTTTTAGTGATGAATTAATAAGTCATCGTTAATGACAATAATTTACCAATACACTTTAATTAATCATAGAGTAGCCCTGGCCTCCCTGCCTAGTCTCCGGGATAGACCTGGCCTCCTTGCCCAGATTATTAATTCTCAATTTATCGCTAATTGTCAATTCACTATTAATGTATTATCGGCAATTGTTGACTTATTACAAAATTATTGATTTGTTGGTAATTATTAATCTGTTGCGCAGCATTAACTTATTGATAATACTTACTAGTTTATTACTGATGCTCATCGATGCACCATTAACTATTAATATTATTTAACAAATAATCGAGAAATATTTATAATTCATATAATAAATAATATCATTTAATAAAAAAAAACATTTATGGCTATAATTTAATTCCTAACGCATCCTGTCATCATTTAATTAATAATTTAAACATTGCTTTTTAATATCATTAAAATTTATTACTATAATTTATGAAGTTATAATTATTGTTGATTATTAGTTATTAATTTATCATTGATAACACCTAATTTATTATTATTAATTCCGTATTTAATAAAATAACTCGTTCCTCTAAATCGATTCATCAGGCATCCTACAACTTAATTCATTGGCTTCATTTAAATAAATTCTAGTTCATGAATACAAATATTTATTTACTAGATAAACATTATCACGATAGATTTACGTAAATACTGCATTTATTTTTCATTTTAGTCGATTAATTCTCTCATTAATTGTATTACCCTTTTATGGCTTCTTAATTAAGATGTAATTAATAAGATACTAATCATCCGGCCTCCCTGCCCAGCTTATTAATTGTTAACGTAGGGTTAGTTATTAATTTGGTATTCATTAATACTAAGCCTTAATCTATTAATTGCCAATAATCTATTAATCACGTTAGATATCGCACAAAACGCCCGCCCGCCCGCCCCGCCCCGTCGAGCTCTGTGTAAAGAAACACCCCCCCCCCCAACCCGTTTCCGTTTTATTATCGTGTCTTTCCCTGTGTGTTTATTTATTTGTTTGTTTGCTTGTTTTCTTTGCCCCCCTTTTTTTCATTTTCCCCCTTCTTTTTTCACTTGAGCGCCCGGCGGGCGGCGGCCCCGCCGGCTCCGTGCCCGGGCGGGAGAGGGGGGTCCCGGCGGCGGGCGGGCGCTCTCCAGCCGCGCCTGCCGAGTCGCTCCCCTGCCGCGCCCGCGCCCCGGCTCCCGCCTCTCTTTCTCAGTCAGTCGCGGTCAGACAGTCAGTCAGTCCCTCGCCCTGCTGCGCGCCTGCCCGCCCCCGCCGGGAGTTGAAAAGCAAACGAATGCGGAAAGGGGTGGGGGAGAAGGAAAAAACCCCCCACCGACCCAAACAGAAATCTTCTCCGAAAAGAGACAGCGTCTCCCCCTCCTCAGCCTACCTATGCGCCAGGCTCCCCGCCTGCTCGCCGGCCGCTCTCGCCTGTCTCTGCGCCAGCCTCCCTTCCCCGCCGCCGCCACGACTGAGCGCCGGACCCTCGACGGGGCGGGAACGGCCGCCCTCTCCCCGCGGGCGGGGGCCCGGTTGCTGGGCACGCGCGCCGAAGAGTCTGCCCTCAGGGGGGCCGCACCCGCCGGCCTGTGGGTCCGCGGCTGTAGCGCGGGGAGGGAGGGAGGGAGGGAGAAGGGGAGGGGGAGCACGCTCGCGGAGGGTGTGTGTTGTGTCTGTCGCTGGGCGGGGTGGGGTGTGTGTCTCTGAGCGCGCGTGTGACGCGGGGGGGGGGCTGTGTCTGCAGGATCGCCGGTACATTTTTTAATATCTTTATTTTATTAAAAACATTGCAAGTCAAAATAAAATCAAACCCCAATTCCTCTCCCCCCCCCAAACCCACCCCTCCCCGCAAAACCGAAAGCCAGCGAGCGCCCGGCAGCGCCGGGACCCGGACCCGACTGGCGGCGCCCGGTCCCGAACTCTCCCGGCCGTCGGCGAACTCGCGCCGGGGAGGGGCGGCTCGCGCCGGGGGCCGCCGCCTCCACTCGGTCCCCGGCCGGGCGGGGAGGGAAAGACTCGCCGGGCGGGCAGCCTCGCCGCGAGCGTAGTGTAGTGTCTGTCAGGATATGGGGCAGCTCGTGGCCTTTCCCAATTCCCTGCAGGGTACCGTGTTGTTCCTAGAACCGTTGCAGCTTGCGGCAGGCCCTCATAGATTATAAGCCTCAGGACTTTGCTTATTTTATGGGCCTCTAGTGGAGCCCGGAGTATGCAGGAAAATGGAAGGTAGGAGATGCCCACAGAATGCAGGGCACGACTCGGAAGAGTGGCTCCTGAGGAGGGGCCGATGCAGGGGGTTCAGGGTTGCAAATATAGCAAAGGAGCTGTCGGGAAGGAGCAGGGTTCCTTTTCTGATGGTTCAGGAGAAGAGAAGGCATTTCTAAAGTTTTGGGACTGGGCAATGGTTGGGAAAGAGCAGAGGGTTCATCAGCCTTTCTCAGATTAGCTTTCCAGTTCAACTTGGATGTCGATGAGGTTTTACTCTCTCTGCAGCTGGCAGGAGGTCTGACAAAGTCACGAGAGATGCAGCATAAACCATCTGGGCCTCCGCATCACGATATGCAGGGCTGAATATTAGAAGAGTCTCATCTCGTAAAGCGTGAGGTACGTCAAAAGATACCCTCCTGAACTCTGAGGTGCCTGCTTCTCAGTGCCTTTTACTTTCTTCATTCTCTGACTTAATTTTTACATCCGTCCCTTCACTGTCCATCTGGATCTCACAGCAAAACTTGGGAGGGGTAAAGACAGGATAGTTGATCCAAACTGGCCAAAGAGAGTATGCCATACCAAAGACGTCATGCCCTATATAAGCGAGGGGCTGTCGTTGGGCCACTAGTTTTTGGTTTTTTCTAGATCTTTTTTGCTCTTTGGGGCTTTTGGAGATCTTTAACTTGCCTTAATCCTTAAGCTTCCCTTCAGGTTGCTTTTTGTTTCCCAATTTTAACGTTTTTGTTTTTCGTTCGTTCCTTTGCCCGCTTTCCCTGGAACTTGCTGTTCTGTGGTAGCTGGGGGGATACCCCTGCTCCCTGACTGCTGCTCGGGACGGGCTGTATCGGTCGTCGGGTGGTGAGAATTTGTGTATCGTTTGTTTTATATATTCTATTATCCTTTTATATATTATCATTATTAATATTTTTTTTCTTTGCTCTCCTGGTGAACTTTTATCTCAACCCACGAGTTTTCCTTTCTCTCCAATTCTCGTCCCCAACCTAACGGGGGGGAGTGAGCGAGCAGCTGCGTGGTATTGGGTTTCAATTTGGGGTTAAACCACGACAGTCCCTTTTGGCGCACAACGTGGTGCTCGAGAAGGGTCTGGCTAGCTCAGCTGAGAGAGCATCAGATTGAGAGTCCAGGGTTTAAAGCCCCGATCAGGCTCAAAGGGTTGAGATAACAACAGACTCGACCAGACTGTGTTAAAACAATTTGTTATAAGCATCTGTTGTATTACTTTAATTGCTGCTGGTCACAATGTTGTTTGAGTTGTTTACAGAGTGCTTCTCAGAGCTGTATCATGCATCACCTTGCTGTATTCTGGTTGTCACTGTTTATGTGTGGTCTGTTACCTCTGGCCTTTTGATTAGGTTTATTGATTCGGTGTGTGGTTTAGCACTGGCTTATGGCATGGTAAAATCATCGGTGTTTAGACCAGTTTACTACCTGTATTCATATACATTGGGGGAAAGCCATGTGCAGAATGAAGCATCACCAACAGTTACAGCTTCGTACTTCGGGAGCAATGTGGTGGGGACTATCAGTAATTATTCCTTTATCTTTTCCTTCCCGGGGGGGTCAACAGGGGGAAACTTCCTCCTTCGCTTTTTTCCCCTCCTGGGTAAAAATGCCTTCCTTTGATTTCTCGTTGCTCTCCTGGTTAGTTACGGAGTTTCTGAGAACTTGGAGTACTTTTGGGATATTCGGACCGACTTGCTACTCCTATCACTAGGAATGAATTTGTGTCTAATTTTGCTTAGAAGCCGGTGCAGGCGTAGGCTCAGGGCCACCCTAGTTCCCTGCTACAGCCCCCGCGGCCACGCCATCCCCCGCCATGGGCGCAGCGGCCGCTCCACCCCTGCTATTGGCATCGCGGCTGCTCCAGCCCCCGCTGAGGCTGTGCCAGCCCCTGCCGCCGCTGCTATACTCCCTCTGCGGCCACCGCTGCTGCCTCAATCGCTGCTACGAGCCATGGGCGCTGCAACTGCTCCACCCCCGCGGCCGTCTCAACCCCTGCCATGGGCACCGCGGCCGTTCAAGCCCCAGCTATGTGCACCGTGGCTGCTGTGCCTTTATCAGTTGCCCGTATACAAAAGAAGAGAAGCACAAAGAAATCAGCTCGCGTTCCGAAATGTGAGGATGAAGCAGGGACATCACAGGAACAGAGAGAGGCAGAAGCAGAGATAATCACCTGACCCCTATCCCTGACTGAGCTGCGAGATAGCCGGAAAGATTACAGCCGTAATCAAGGTGAGCAGCTCGTCACCTGGCTGCTCCGATGCTGGGACAACGGGGCCAGTAGCCTGGAACTAGAGGGCAGGGAAGCCAGGCAGCTGGGATCCTTGTCTAAGGAAGCAGCCACTGACAGGGCAATTGGAAGAGAGCCAGAAGCCCGCAGTCTCTGGAGGAGACTCCTGTCAGGTGTGCGGGAGAGGTATTTCTTTAAGGAAGACATTATATGCCACCCAAAGAAGTGGACCAATATGGAGGGAGGTATTCACTTTCTGAGGGAATTAGCTGTGCGGGAATTGATTTACCATGACCTGGATGACCCGCAGACGCCCGTAGATCCAGATGAGGTCCAAAGTACCCGAGCCATGTTGAGGAAGTTTTTACATAGGGCACCACCATCGTATGCCAAGTCATTGGCAACAATGAGTTGGAAAGACGATGAGGCACCACTGGTGCGTGCAGTGGCTAACCAACTCCGACAGTATGAGGACAATAGCTCTTCCTCCATACGGGCCTGTGTCTCGGCTGTGGAAAAACTGTCCGAAAGAATGTGCCAGGAGTTTCGGCAACTCAAAGAGGAAAGGGCCTACTTGCCACCTGTACGGAGCAGAATCTCAGCTGTTAGGAGAAAATTTTCCCCTGCTCAAGAGAGACGGTACACACGGCGAAGTACTCTGTGGTTTTTACCTCCGTGACCATGGAGAGGACATGAGAAAGTGGGATGGAAAACCCACCTCAACCCTAGAGGCAAGGGTACGTGAGTTGAAAAAGAAAACAGCTACAAATAAGGGCTATACCAGGAAAAGTGCTGCTCCAGTCTCCAGTGGGCAGTTCCCCAGATGGGGTAGAAGGGCTTCTGATTCGTACTTACAAGAAATGAGAAACAGGGATGAGATTCAACCCCATGCATCCCACACGAACCCATTTGTTGACAGCGGGTATTATAAACAGAGTTAGAGGGGCCCTGCCTCCAGCCAGGTGGAGGAGAGGGATAACTGAGTTTACTGGACTGTGTGGATTCGATGGCCTGGCACATCAGCCCCCCCAGAAGTACAAGGCTCTAGTGGACACTGGTGCGCAGTGCACCCTAATGCCATCGAACTATAGAGGGGCTGAACGCATTTCTATTTCTGGAGCAACAGGGGGGTCCCAAGAGTTAACTTTACTGGAGGCTGAAGTGAGCCTAACTGGGAACAAGTGGCAGAGGCACCCCGTTCTGACTGGCCCAGATGCTCTGTGCATCCTTGGCATAGACTACCTAAGGAGAGGGTATTTCAAGGACCAAAAAGGGTACCGGTGGGCTTTTGGTATAGCTGCTGTGGAGACAGAGGACATTAAGCAGCTGTCCACCTTGCCCGGTCTTTCAGAGGAGCCTTCCGTTGTGGGGTTGCTGAGGGTCAAAGAGCAACAGGTACCAATTGCTACCACAACGGTGCACCGACGGCAATATCGCACCAACAGAGACTCCCTGACCCTCCCATCCATAAACTGATTCGTCGACTGGAAAGCCAGGGAGTGATCAGCAAGACTCGCTCACCCTTTAACAGTCCTATATGGCCAGTGCGGAAATCTAACGGGGAATGGAGATTAACAGTGGACTATCGTGGCCTGAATGAAGTCACGCCACCACTGAGCGCTGCCGTGCCAGACATGCTAGAACTTCAGTACGAACTGGAGTCCAAGGCAGCCAAGTGGTATGCTAACATTGACATTGCTAATGCTTTTTTCTCAATCCCTTTGGTAGCAGAGTGCAGGCCACAGTTTGCTTCTACTTGGAGGGGCGTCCAGTACACCTGGAATTGACTGCCCCAGGGGTGGAAACACAGCCCTACCATTTGCCATGGACTGATCCAGACTGCACTGGAAAAGGGTGGAGCTCCAGAACACCTGCAATACATCGATGACATCATTGTGTGGGGCAACACAGCGGAAGAAGTTTTTGAGAAAGGAGAGAAAATAATCCAAATCCTTCTGAGAGCTGGCTTTGCCATGAAACGAGGGAAGGTCAAAGGACCTGCACAGGAGATCCAGTTCCTAGGAATAAAATGGCAAGATGCATGTCGTCAGATCCTGAAAGATGTGATCAAGAAAACAGCAGCTATGTCTCCACCAACTAGCAAAAAGGAGACCCAAACTTTCTTAGGCGTTGTGGGTTTCTGGAGAATGCGTACTCCAAATTACAGTTTCATTGTAAGCCCTCTCTATCAAGTGACGTACACGGGCTTCCAGCTTAAAGGTGGGTTCACCGTCCCACTTCCTCATGTCCTCCCCCGGTCACACAGGAAGAACCAGAGTGCTCCACGCGGCGTGCGTCTGGGACTCCCTTTCCCTCCGACCGAGGCAGGAGAGGACTGATTTCTTGGGGCACTCCTGATAGCCAAGGCACTGGCCCGTAGGGATGAGGCGGTACAGAGATTTTCTTCAAAGTTTTGGAGCCAAGACGACACTCTCTCCACAGTTGGCATATCAATATCCGGGCAATACATCGCTGCCAGGCTGCTAGAATATGACGCTGGGGCATTCTGAATCACCTTTCTCCACATAGCCCGTGTGCACAGGACATCGTCTGGATCTTTGGAGACCTCATCATTGTCTAGATCCCTGTAGATGACTTCCAGTACCGCTAATTCTCTCAGGTACTGCATGCCTTCATCTGCAGTGGTCCACTTCCCTGGGGAGTTCACAAGATCTTCCTTGAATGGATACCTTGCCCTCACACTTGAGAGGAGCCGTCTCCAGAGACTGCAAATTGCTGCCGCTTTTCCAATTCCTCTCTCAATTCCCCGGTTCCTAGCAAGGGATCCCAGCTGTTGGGCTTCCTTGCCTTCCAAGTGCTGACTGTCGGCCCCGCTATCCCAGCATCGGAGCAGCCAGGCAGCAATCCGCTCACCTGGCTGGCGGCTGTAATCTTTCCGCATGTCTCGAAGTTCTGCTGAGGTCAGGGACCGGGTAGTTTCTGCTTCCTGTCGGAATTCTCTCACTCCTTCCTCCGATGTCCTTGTCGAAGGACCGGCTTCGTGATCCGACCCTTCCTCTTCTTCCTTTTCCCTTACTAATCGAGGATATGGACCCGTTGTCCTCCTTGTCCATTGTTTCTTTTTAACTACTGGGGCAATTACTGTAGTTGGTGGTGGTGTTTGGGTCCCTATCTCAACCATGGTGTCCTCAGGTGCAGTTTGGGTCCCTGCCTCAACCGGAGTCCTCTGGGAATGCTGAACTGCGGCTCGATAGGCACAAGCCAGGCCCCAGTACAGCACTAGAAGCTGGTGGTTCTCATTGGCATAGGCAAGGCACCCTTCCATCAGGTGGCGTGTCACTTTGCTAGGGTTGCTCACCCGTTCAGGAGTAAAGTCCCAGGCTATGGGAGGTGTTAACCGCCCTAGGAACCTGCCCAAGTCCTTCCACACACCCTGCCACCCTGGGACCGGCCGCCTCAGGTCACGCTTCAATATAGCCTCACCCAAAAGTTGTCTTCTCTTCCACCAGGACGAGACCAGATTCCACAGACCCCATAATGTGCCAACAATATTAATAAGTAGTCCTAAGCAGTTCACACAAGGGTGAGTAAGGACCTCAGGAGCCTGTGTAATAAACCTGTCCACATTAATCCTGGGTAGGGAGAGGGAGATGATGTATTCCCTCATCTTCTCCACCAGATAGCTCCCCCAGGACATTGAGACCGTCAGTGCCAGGACAAAGCATATTCGCATTAACATGTTGCCAAAAGTGAAGAGAGAAACAGTGCAGACAGCAAACTTTTTTGACCCGTGCAGGAGCTTGTCACTTAGTAACTACTACAGTGAGAGCACACTTAATACAAAAGTGCTGCTGTTGTGCCCCACGTTGGGTGCCAAAAAGGGACTGTCGTGGTTTAGCCCAGCCGGAGGCTGAGCCACGTGGTTGCTCGCTCACCCCCCCCTCCCGGTGGGACGGGGACAGAATTGGGACGAAGAAAAGCAAAAACTCGTGGCTTAACAACAACAGTTTAACCAAACAACAAAGGGAGAGAGAACAAACAAACGAGAAACCCCAACAATAACAACAACAGCGTGTACTTAGCGGTGCTTTCCGGACAGCTCGCTCCCGCCCGGAGCCCGACACCCAGCCCGCTCCCCAGCAGCGATCCCCACCCCGCCAGTCAACCCCCCTCTAAATAGTGAGCGTGACGGTCACATGGTATAAAATGGGCCCCGGCCAGCTTCTGGTGAAAATTAACCCTATCCCAGCCGCAACCAGGACACCAAGTTAAACGAAATTAAACACGAGGGTTATCAACTGTACCCATGGCCCTGGGGATCCCCCAGAGACATGCTACCTCACGGAACTTGGACTTCTCACTGGAGATGTGTGCACGTGCTGGGGGTATCTCTCTATGGGATTTAAAAACTCGGATCCACGTTGTAACGGGACAGCAAAGGAGGATGGTATATATTTACCCCGTATGTAACCCCTAAAAGACACCAATTTGTCTTAGATCTAAAAGGACATTACAAAATAGGTTAGCCTTAGGTACGTTGCTCTTAAAGGAGCATGGAGTTTGTGGTAAAGAAGAATGCTGTGTTACAATCCCTAAGGCCGCTACCTTGATTGAAGCAGCTCACACTAAAATGAAGGAAATTGCTGACCAATCTGGAGAACTATTCTATGCTATGCAGCTGAAGGCAGCAAATGGAGCCCAACTCCTTGGCTCAAATCTCTCCTGAGTTCATTGGGACTCCCCGGATGGGGAAAGGGGCTGCTGAATACAGGACTAATACTGTCATGGGGATTTTTATTTTTGATGATTGGCTTAGCAATAGTGCAATATATGATTAACCATTTCCTCTCTTCAGCTTCTCCATTCCTTTCCATTCCTTTCCTTCTTCTATCTCTCTCCCCCGCCGCCTCCTCCCCCACCTCTGTTCACTATGTACAGATCACTACCCTAGAAGAAGATGAACTCTACAGGAACAAGATTCGACCGACTGTTTGAGCCACAGGGTGGTGGAAGAAACTGAGAAGCTCAAAGAGTTACTGACTCAAACACTGGGCAAAGGAGGACCTGGTGTGAAGGATGTTATCGCACTAATGAGATAAGGTGTAGCTGGAAGGAGCATCTTGCGGAGGCAGGATAGCGCTTTTCTGGGCTTTATCTTGAGTAATTGCTTCAGAAACAAACCAGCTTGAGACAGCATCGCCCCTGCATCCCTGACAGGGCAGGGCAACAAAAATCCCTGAACCCCTCAAACCCCCCAACCCCTTTCGAGAAGGTTCAAGAACAAGAGGCTACGTGTGCGAAGTAATTAGCAGATGCCGTGGGACTAGTCAGTAAATAGCACAACTCAGAGGGGCTGGGTGCGCGCGCCCACCGTCCGATGGAACCGGACCAGAGACATTGCTGGAACCCAGGGTGGTGATCTTTCCTTTACCTTTATCCTTCCGTTGTCTCTCTCTTTCTAGCTTTCTCTCTCTCTCTTTTTTTCCATATGTTACAAGCTGTTACAGCCCTTTCTATGATTCCAGGTTTAAATAGCTTATCCCTTTATATGATTCAAGGTTTACATAGTTTCTGCCATCAATAAAACTTTTCTATCGCTTGTTTGGTGTTAAGTCACCTTAATTTAGCCCAACGGTATCCCGAACATCGGTTATCTCCAAGCGAGTCTCCCAGGACATGATCTACTCCTTTAGACATAAACCGGTGGCCAAGTCTGGGACTAGGATTGGATCCAGCCGCACCTAGACTCCTCTCTGAGAAGGAGTTTAGAAAGCAAGGGGGTCCTTTCCGAACCTCATGACTCAATGGGAGGGTCTCCCTGACCACTGATTAACAATGAGTGAAGTGCACCACTCGGTCTGCGATGGGGTGCACAAGGAGTTGGGAGGGGACAGAGCCAGGAGAGCTGACCCCAACTGACCAAAGGGCTATTCCAGACCATTTCATGTCATGCTCAGCCATAAAACGGGGGTGGAGGTTGGGGGGGGGGGGTGCGGGCGCTGCTTGGGACTGGCTGGGCATTGGTTGGTTGGTGGCGAGCATTTGTTTTCATTTGCGTTGCTTGTTTTTCTTGGATTTTATTTTCCTCTCTCTTTGTTGTGGTGTGGTTTTTTTCCCCCCTCGTTCCTTTTTTTTTTTTTTTTAAATTCTTTTTCATTATTAAACTGTTTTTACATCAACCCACAAGTTTCTTTCTCACGTTTACCCTTCCAGTTCTCCCCCCATCCAGCTGCGGGGGAGCAAGCGAGCAGCTGTACGGTGCTTAGTTGCCAGCTGGGGTTAAACCATGATGCTGTATCTACTCTTATGAAGCTGCCTATTGCTGTTTTTAAATTATTTCCTGTCTGTCATGTATCCTGTAGCTTTACAAATTTTCTTTCTGTGTCTACTTTTATCCAGTTTGCTGTCTTTTTTTTTTTTTCCTCTCTGTCCTGTGTCGTGTTACTTCTAAATTGTCTTTCTGTTTCTCTGTTTTAGTTCACTGTCATTATTTTAAATGTTTTTTCTGTCTGTTCTGCACCCAATCATTTTTAAAATTTTCCTTCTATGTCTGCTTTTATGAAGCTGCGTATTGCTGTATTTTAATTCTTTCCTGGCGACTGTGTACCCTGTCGCTTTTCACATTTTCTCTCTATGTTTACTTTAACGTATTCAGCCTTTATTATTTCTTCATTTCCTCAATCACAGTTGCTTTTAAAATTTTCGGTCGACTTTTATCCCGTTCGGTGTCTTTATTTGCCTACCTTTATTTTTGAATTCTTTCTTGTCTCTCCTTAATGTCATCACTTTTTTTTTTCCTACATCTTAGTTTGCTGTCCCTATTTAATTTTTTCCCCCCTTATTTCCCTAATTCCCATTGCTTTTTAAATGTATTTTCTATCCTACTTTTCTTCCCTTCAATGTCTTTATTTTTAATTATTTCTTCTCTTTCTTTAGGGCCCTCGCTTTTTACATTTTCTTTCTACATCTCTCTTAATTGCCTGTGACTATCGCTTTTTAAATGTTCTTTCTACGCCTACTTTTATTCCCTTCACTGTCTTTTAAAAATTATTTTTCCTGCTTCTGTGCCATCACTTTTTAGGTTTTCTTTCTACATCTCTGTTTTAGTTTGCCGCGCTATTTTTAATTTTTCCCGTTATTTCCTTAATCCTCATTTATTTTAAAATTATCTACTTTTAGCCTGCTTGCTGTCGTTTTTTAATTCTTTTTTGTCTTTCCTCAGTGCTGTCGCTTTTTATTTTTTGTCACCATCTCTTTTAGTTCATTGTCCCTGTTTTTTACATATTTCCCTTTAGTTCGTTCATCATTCTCCACCACTTCAAAAATGTTCTTTCTATGCCTACTTTTTTCCATCACTGTCTTCATTTTTCATTATTTCTTGTTTTTCCTTAGTGCCCTTGCTTTTCAAGTTTTCTTTCTGTATGTCCATTTTCATTTGCAGTTGCTATTTTTTTCCTTATTTCCTTGGTCACCATAGCTTTTAAAATTTTGTCTACTTTTATCCCCTTTGCCATCTTTATTTTTTAATTCTTTCTCATCTTTCCTTAGTGCCGTCGCTTTTTAATTTTTCTTTCTACATCTGTTTTAGTTTGCCATCTTTATGTTGTAATTTTTTCCTTTATTTCCTTAATTCCTGTTGCTTTATGATGTTCTTTCTGTGCCTACCTTTTTTCCCTTCCATGTCTCTATATTTCAGTTATTTCTTCTCTTATCCAAAGTGTCCTCACTTTCAAAAATTTCTTTCTACATCTTCATTCGCTGTCCCTATTTTTCATTTTGACCCTTTATTTCCCTAATCCCCCTCACTTTTTAAGAGTTTTTTCTATGCCTACTTTTATCCCCTTCACTCTCTTTTAAAAATTATTTCTTCTCTTGCTTCTGTGCCATCCCTTTTTAGGTTTTCTGTCTGAGCTTGCCATTGTGGGTTTTTTTTTTTTTTTTCCTTCTTTCCTTAATCACCGTTGCTTTTAAGATTTTCTGGCTACTTTTATCTCATTCACCGTCTTTATTTTGCTGTGTTTTCTTTTAATAATTTCTTATCTTTCCTCAGCACCGTCAATTTAAAAATTTTTTTCTACATCTGTTCTAGTTTGCTGTCCCCATTTCATAATTTTTTCCTTTATTTCCCTAATATCCATTGCTTTTCATTGTCCTTTTTATGGCTACCTGCATTCCCTTCACTGTCTTTATTTTTAATTATTTCTTGGTTTTCCTTAGCACCCTCGCTTTGTGAATTTTCTTTCTACATCTCCTTTTTAGTTCGTCGTCGTCATTTTTAATTTTTTTCTTTATTTCCTTAATCCTATTTGCTTCTAAAATTGTCTGCCCGCTTTTATTCTGTTCGCCATCTATTTTGTAATTATGTTTGGTCTTTATTACTGCCTTTCCTTTTTAACTTTTCTACATCTCTGTTTTAGCTTGCTGGCCCTATATTTTATTTTTTCCCTTTATTTCTCTAATGTCCATCGCTTTTTAAATGTTCTTTTTATGCCTACTTTTTTCCCTTCAGTGTTTTTATTTTTAATTATTTCTTCTCTTTCCTCAGTGCTCTCGCTTTTTAGATTTTCTTTCTATGTCTCCATTTTAGTTCGCCGTCAATTCTTTTTAATTTTTTCCGTTTATCTCCCTAATCCCTGTTGCTTTTAATTTTTTTCCACTTTTATCCTTTTCCCTGTCTTTCTTGCAGTCTTTTAAGTATTTCTCGTCTTTCCTTACTGCTAGCGCTTTATAAATTTTCTTTCTACATCTCCGTTTTAGTTGGCTGTCTGTATTTTTAAATTTCTCCCTTTATTTTCCTAATACCCCTCCCTTTTTAAATGTTCTTTCCATGCCTACTTTTATTCCCTTTGCCATCTTTTTTTAATTATTTCTTGTCTTTCCTGAGCGCCGTTGCTTTTAAAATTTTCTATCTATGTCCGCATTTTATTTTGCTCTGGGTATTTTTTAGTTCTTTCCGCTCTTAATCCTTTCAAATTTTTTTCTGTCTACTTATAGCTAGTTTTCTGACCCTATTTTGAATTTTTCTCCTCTGCCTTGTACCCTTTTGCTTTTTCAATTTTCTTTCTAGGTCTACTTTTATCAAGCTGGCTATCCCTATTTTTTAATTCTTTGTCACATATCCTGTTGCTTTGAAAATTTTCTTTGTGTCTTCCCCGCACCCCCCCCAGTTCGTCCTGAGGCTTTAGAGGGTCTCCTCTGCACGCTTTTATCTCTGGAGTGTAACTGATACCCCTCTTGGTTTGTCAGAACACCTCCTCAGGTCATCCGTCTTCCTCACAGCAGTGGTTTTCTCCTCTCCTCCATCTCCAGCTCGCCTCCAAGGGGTCAGCCTCTCCCTCACGACATCTGTACTCTGTTCAAATCCCCTCCCGAGCGCCTTTGTGCCCTCGAGCCGCCTTCTGTCTCTGGCCACCTCAGCACCCCTCCATTTCTGTCGCGATGCTTCCCACGAGCATCCTTGCGTTCCACGGCCGCCCTTTGGTTCTTACTCACAGACATAGTCAGGCTTTCATTGTGCCCCAGAGCGCTCTTACCTTCCCCTCTGCCACGTTGAATGCCTCTGATTTGGTTCCCAGTTCCCCGAGGACACCTGTACTCCATTCAGATCCGAGACCGTCCTCGTGCCCCACGGCACCCTCGGAGCTCTGCAGCCCTCTTTGTATCTCTCTTGTTCGGACAGAAACCTTCCTCCAGCTTTCTCTGTGCCCCAGAGCTCTCTTACCTTATTTGCTGCCATCTGGGATGTCTCTGTTTGGTCGCTCATCCCCTGAGGGCATCTGCATGTCGCTGCGAAGCCTTCTCGAGTTTTGCATTGTGTCCCAGAGCCACCTTCTGTCCCTCTTTTGCTCTCGGCACCCTTCTCCCATCATTGTGCCTCCCGAGGCCATCCTTGTGCCCCACAGCCCTCTTTTGGCTCTGCCGCGCACTTTGCACCCTTCTTGCTCCCCAAGAACCTTTCCTGACGCCATCTTTCATCTCCAGAATGCTCCCGTTGTCTTCTGTGCTAGCTAGGATACCTCCGTTCAGTCCCGGGTCCCCTGAGGATACCTGTAGTCTGTTCAAATGCCCTCGGGACTTCTTCCTCATGTCCTCGAGCCTTCTTTTGTCTGTCCCTCTCAGAATCCCTCTGCCACCGTCCCGAGGCCTCCCGAGGTCTCAGACGTTCCCCGCGGCACACTTTTAGCTCCGTAAACCCTCCTTTGGTCTCATTTTGGTCTTATTTGGTTGCAATCGCACCTCTCCCAAGATCTCCGTTCCCCAAAAAGAGCATTCTTTTTCTTCTCTATACCATCTAGGATGCTTCCTGAGACCTTCCTTGTGCTCCACAGCATTTTGGTAGCACTTTACCTCCCTTTCAGTCTCTTATCCCTCCAAGTCTTTCGCGACCCCTCCGCTCCCAGCTACCGTGCCTCCCGAGACCTTCTTTGTGTACCACAGCCCTGTTTTAGCTCCGTAGCAGACTTGGATCCTCTTTCGCTCCCTCAGAAACCCACCCTTGGGTTTGTTTGTGCCTCAGAGTGCTCTTATCGTCCCGTCTGCCATCTAGGGTGCCTCCGTTTGGTCCCCGGCCTCCCAAGGACATCTGTACTCTCTTCAACTCCCCTCCAGACTTCTTCCTTGCATCCCTGAGCCTTCTTTGGTGTCTTTGGCCCCATCGGGACCCCTCTAGCAGTGTCATGACGCCTATCGAAGCCTTCGGGGTTGCCCTTAGCACACTTTTAGCTTTGTAGCAGACCTCACGTCCCTCTCATTCCCTCAGAAGACTTCCCGAGTCCATATCTGTGACCTAGCCCAGCCATTCTCTCCTCTCTTCCCTCTAGCTGTGCCTTTATTCGTTCCCCAGCCCTCTAGGTGACACGTTGACTCGGTTCAGATCTCCTCTGGATTTAATCGTCATATCCCCAAGCCTTTTTCTGTCTCTCTGGCTCCTTCGGGACACTTCTCCTCCCGGTCACGATGCCTCCTGAGACCTTCCTTGCGCTCCATGTCCATCTTGTAGCACTTTAGGTGGGGCCATCTTGGAGCCATAGAGCACTCATTTGTTCCTCTAGGCTATCTAGGATTCCTGCGTTCGGTCCCCAGCCGCTTGAGACCATCTCTACTCTGCTCAGACGATCACCCGAGTCCCTCCCTGTCGTACCTAAGCCTTCTTTTGTCCATCAGCCCCCCTTGACACCCCTGTCCTCACAGTCACAATGCCTCCCGAGACCTTCCTTGATCTCCACAGCACCTTGTAGCGCTTTCTCTCTCTTTCTAGCGCTCTCGTTCCATCAGAGCCTCCCTTCTTTCTTTGCTACACAGCGCTCCTTTATCTTTGTCTCTGCCGTCAAGGCTATCTCTGTTCGGTTCCTCTCTCACTCTGTCATCTCTAGTTTGCCTAGATGCCCTCCCGAGACTCCGAGGCCCTCGCTGCGTCTCCGAGCCTTTTCTTACCCTGCTCCCTCATAATTCCTCTACTCTCTGTAGCAAGGTCTCCCGAGTCCTTTCTTGTACTCCACGGCACTCTGGTGGCACTTTAGCTCCCTTTGCATTTTAGTTTTTGCACTCTTCAGAGCGCTCTTATCTTACTCTTTGCCATTTAGGATGCCTTCATTCACACCCCGGCCCCCTGACGACATCTGTACTTCGTCAAAATCCCCTTCGGACTTCCTCATTGTTATCGCAGAAGCGTCTTTGGTCTCTCGGGCCCCTCAGGACTCCTCCGCTCCCTCTGCCAAGCTCTCACAAGACATCCCCTACGCCTCGGAGCCCCGTTTTAGCTCGGCAGAGCGCTTTGTGCCCCTCTTTTCCCCTCAGAACCCTTCCTGAGTCTGCATCTGTTACCCCGGTCGGTCTTTCTGTCCTCTCATCCGTTCAACGTGCCTCCATTTGGTCCCCAGCTCCCTGAGGACGTCTGTACTTTGTTCAGTTCCCTTTTGAGCTCGTTGCATCCTCGAGACTTCTTTGGTCTCTCTGGCCCCTTTGGGACTTCCCTAATCCCTGTGACGATGCCTCGTGTTCTGTCAGAACCTTTTCCAAAGCCATCTGTGTGCTCAAAAGCAGTCTTTTGGTTTTCCATCTTAGAGTATATTTTTAGTTGGTATCTGGTACCCCAAAGATGTCTATCGTCAGCTCAGATCTCCTCTCGAGTTTTTTGGATAAGGCAATAGCCCGCATCTATTTTTATCAACACACGTCACCCCTGGTGGTTTTTGTTGCGTTTTGCAATTTATTTTTGTTCTAGCTACTTAGGTGTTAATTAGGACGCTTCATACCGTTTCTGATGCATTCCTTGTATTTCCATGGTGTTTTGGCACTTTCTGTCCTTTGGGACTCGCCCAGTTCTGCGAAGGGAGTCAGTCGGAGAGATCATCAAGGTGACTCTGAATCATCAGGACTTTAGAGTATATCATTTACTTGGCAACCGGAGGTATTTTTGAGACCAGATGCTCAACAGATCTAATTCTGCTTTGTCATTCAGTCTCATCCAGAACGTAGTTGTGGTAGAAGTTAGGTAGCACGCGGGGCCTTGCTAGAAGGGAAGTGTAACATCATAGCATTCTGGTTTTTTTAACAGAAATTAAAGCCCCAAATTTTTGATAAAAAAGTTGTTATTGCATTTAATGAACTAATTTCCTACATAGCTTAGTAGGACATCTGCCTTTCTCTATGTGCACCCCAGAAAAAACTAACTTTAACTACCTACCTGGTTGCATTGCTGATGCAATAGGTGCAGTTGGGACTGTTGTAAAAGAGCTGGCATCATCACTTCCAGTAAGGCTTGCTTTCTCCATTTAGTGCTTTGTAGGGCAGAAACTTAAGGCACAGAAGAAAACTCACCCCTGCTCCTCCGGCCGCCTTTATGACTGCTGGTGGTTTGCCCCTCCCCTTTCACAGGGGATTGTGGGAAGGGTGGTGGGTGGGGCCCGAGGTATATGAGCCACAGCCTCTGGGCAGGGAGCTCATTCTGCTCCTGGGCTTCTCTGGTGTTAGTGTTCTGCTCTCCTTTTGATCAGGGGCAGCTTTTGAGCTAAGCTATTTGAGCGGATGCAGTTTGGAAGGTAGAGAAGCAGAGGTGTCTGCTTGAGGTAAGAGATTGGGAACCAGTCAAGGTTCTATGGCAAGTAGAGTAGAAAGTATGCTCATATAAAATTTTTTTGTTTTTCAGATCAGTAATGTTGTATTGAGCCTTCAGGAGCAACAAGATGGTTTAATACCCTGTGTTTTTCTTTTTTGATTCTAGGTGCCTTGTGTTTCCTGGAGTTCCTGACTTTGCTGAAGACAGACCATTGTTGATTTCACCTCTTCTGCTGCATACGGGGTAAGCTGCAATATGGGGTTTCCTAACAGGATTGGCGGTGAGATGATATAGCAGGGGTTAGGGGGAGCATCTTGTATGTGTGGAGTACATGGAGTTTTAGTGCTTCTTAAGAAAGCAGTAGGGATGTAGGGCATTGGGTCTTTCAGAACATGGAAGAGAGGTGCTTCTCTTGGGGCCCCTACAGGTTTGGGGCCTGACGGAGTCGCGGCGGCGGCGCGGTGGAGCGGAGCTGGGGCGGCGCGGCAAATATTTTGTGCCTATTGCTCATAAAAGATTAGTGAATGTCATCTTAGCACAGAAGCATTCCTCTTTGCATTCTATCCTGGTTCATAAAAAGATCAAATTCATTCTGTAAAACAGACCGGGTTTTCACAGTTTCACAAAGGGATAATAAAAAGAAACATACTGTGCAAAATATATACACATTTTTGTGCCAAATCAGGTGTTAAAACTTTTGTTTGAATATGTATAATTTCTGAATACTTCCTAGTGTTGAAAGTAATTGCTGTTCTTCAAATCAAGCAAAGAAAAATCTAGTACTAAATTCTCTGGATGTATTCAAGAAAGACCACATAAACAAGAGTGTTACACCCTTACAAAACTAATGGGAGATGTACATGACCTCCATATGTGTCTGTACAAAATCCAGCCACAGGTTGGTCAGTCACAGGCTGATTCCAATTGCAGTCACACATCTTGAACGATCACCTAAAAATCTCACCCGTGTCAGACTCTACTCCATCAGAGAGTTGTTCTAGGCTCTGATGGAGGCCTTCTTCTTTACGGCAGGTCATGGCAAAATTTTGAAACTTTGGGTAATTCAGCTGACCTAACTTTAGAGATCTCCAGTATGAATCCCCACAGATAAACTGGTCATCCTACACCCTTTTTTTATGTCAAGGGAGAGAAACAGAAACAGTGCAACTGAGCTGTTTTGTACACAAAAATGAGGTGAAGTTTATTCAAGTAGTACCTACTCTTTCTAGTGACTTTAAAGGGAGCCTAAGATTCAGAAACTAAGATCTGCAGTTAGTCTGATGAATCCTCCCTTTCAACCCTAAAAAGGAGCCAATCGTACATGGACAACTGGACAAGTAGGGAATAAAAGAACATGAACTAGTTTTCACATCTTAGCTTTATTTATTAGATTTTATGACAGTTATCAAAACATTCTTTTATGCAGATTATAAAAACATTTGCTTTCAGTGTAATTCTCTTTAAGTGCCTTTACTATGGCACACGGAGTTCTAACAATGAATATCAATACATCTTGCAGGCACCTAAGTACATCTGTATTCTAGACAACTTCAGCATTTTCAAAGTACATGATCAAAATTCAATTACCTAAATGCAAGAGGAAGCATTGAATTTTTTGTGAGACTAACAATAAAGAGTAGGTGTTCCCACTTTTTGAAAAGAGGTCATTCACTTAAAAAACACATTTTAGGGACCCAAATTTGAACACCTTTGACTTACTTCCTAAACAAGAAACCTGGACGAGTGACAAACTGCTTTTGATTAGCTGACATGATTAGTAGGCTCTATTTTCCACTGAAAGTAGACTCTTCTCTTGTCTACAACAAAATAAAAATTAAGAGATGCATTTGTTCAGGACAGACTACAAATCAGCCGAAGCACCTGAATATTATCACAAATGCAAAGGTGAGGCCTCACAAAGAACTTCACACAAGAAAACAGACAGATCAGGAGCCACCTGAGGAATCACTACAAAAGGCACTGTAATGCCGTCAAGCACAGTGAAACATTACCATGCTGCATCAAGAGTTGTGTTGTAATGGAAAGATCATAAAGTAGCAGATATTGAAATGATTTCTTAAAATCACTATAGCAGGATCTAGCTAGTACACTGTAATAATTCAGTCTTACTGCGGGTTACAAAGCTCTCTCTAATGAAGCACAAAGATTCTAAATTTTAAATATTAAATATTTTTCTCAATAGTTTTTCATGTGTCAAATAATGTTGGTTTTGTTTTCATTCAGAATGAAAGCAAGGTTTAAAATGTCAGAATTTCCAGTCAAAGAGTTATTTCAAATTTTAGTAAGATTCAGTATGAGATAAAAATAAAGATATACACTGAATGTACATCATCTTTTATTAAGCTAAGGGGCACAATTTAAAATTGGGTCCTTTGGATTTGGTTTTATTAGCTTGAGCTGTGTTTTAATACACACATTCTGTGACACTGAGGACATAAACAAGCTTGTCCTGAAGGATGAAAAACAATTTGGACCTGAACATGTTCTTTGGGAATGTTTTTCTGCTGTTGCAGAGAACTGAGAGAGATTTCGTGTCAATAAGTGATTCTCATGACAATATAAAATAAACATTTATGTAATGCTTTTTGTTTGTTACAACTTTTTTGAGCCATGACAATCAATTCTGCTGTTGCCACCACATCTTTTTGCTTCATCATCATGTTCCTCTTCTTCAATCTTATTTTCTTGAGATGTTATTGCAAATGGAAATGCACCAGTCTCTTCCCTGTTAGACTTCTTTACTTGAAAAACAAGTTTGGGTTTTTTGCCTTCTGGGTTTTGTTTTGTCAGATAATTATTGTTTCATCTTTCTGTGCACTTAGCTGTTGTTTTGTTATAGTTGTATGTTCCAAAAGAATATTCAGAAAAATCCTTTTTCATTATCTGCTACAACACAGAAAGAAACATGCATAGTTCTTACTTCAGCTACCATATTTGGCAAATCTTTGCTAATTTGATGGACAATATGGATTGTCAGCATAATCTCCTTTGTATGTTGTCAGTTAATGACAAGGTGGTCCTAATATTGCTACTAATTCATGATCTCACTGACACACAGTGAGCGGTTTCTCAAAGCAAATGTCAGTACAACGGAGCAATACCACAAGATAGTAGCATCCCAGTATACCACAAAAGCCATGTGAAACACAAGGATTTATGAAAAGCAAATTCTGATGTGAAACTCAAGATTACTTTGAAAGCATGGAGAATTAAGGTCTCTGTTTTAATTCTGTTACCACTACTTGTTTACCTGCTGGTCTTTATTTAGTATCACAGTGAGAATTCTGAGAAGCATCCCCTTCATAAGGTAAGGTATCATGAAGAGCTTTTACTCCATTACATAGTTTCTCCTTCAGAATCAACATTTTGAAGCACTATCCCATCTGTGATAGATTTTCAGTCCCTTTCCAAAAGCAAGATAGGTCACACACTCTCAGAAACTGCCCTGTAAAATCATTGCTTCCTGGTAGGCACACACAGCCTTGGGAAGGCACACGAGCAGTGCTCTCCAGAAACAGGGAACACTTTTCCAACTGTGAATAAGATCAAAATTTAAGATACATTTGGAAAAAAACCTTTGGAAACAAAATTATGCCCTTCCAAGTTGCTTAACCTTATGTATGAGGGATTTTAAATTAAAAACCCATCCTGAAGAAAACACAAGCAATTACACATCTGACCATGTTTTCAAACACCTTACATAAGGTTAAAAGGTAAAAATAACATAACCCTTGGGGGCAGAAAAATCTGTTCAGTACTGTTGCTTTGTTTTACCAGCCATGACCAACAACATTACTACTTAACTTTAATGCTGGAGGCAGGACTGAATCCTTCATTTAGGTACAGTATGGTTGGTTCATTGTTGAAAACCTGAAAATTCATTTATGAATCTTACACAGTGAGGTCCAGCTCTCCTAGACTAAGCCGTCTGATAAGCCAAAATATGAAGTACCATATTTTGCTTTGGTGTTTTAGTCTTGTTCTTTCTCAGAACTGCGCCTCGAACTGACCTCAGTTCTTTACAATAACAACCATTCTACTGAAATTCACAGCACTGTACTTAGATAAAAGCTGGTCATCCAAAAAGCAGTGAAATGTACATTCAGAAGCTGTAACGAGATTTTTTTTTTCAGATGGAATGCAAGACAGGCATATCTCTTGAATAGTATATTAACTGCTTAACAATAAAAGCTTTTCCTTTTCAATGCTCCCTGAGATTTCATATGAAAATTTACAGAAGACATAACATTGCAGAATAGTTCTTATTAGCTACTGTGTACTTCCAGTTCATTTCCCTTTCTACACCTCTCCTTTCTTATCTTGTCTTTCCACTTCCTTCTTTTAGAAGGACATTAGAAAGGCAACCAAAGCTTTTATGCAGAAGAGGAAAAACATAGCCTATATATAAGCAGCACTACCTGTAATTAGATTGCTTGTCAAGGTTTTTCCTGAAGCATCACTAAACATTTAAGGTTTTAATGTCCTGGGCCTCTGAGACTAGATTCCTCTGAAAAACATAAAAGACTAAATCTCAGAATTTATTTGACCTGAAGAGTTAAGGGGCAAATGACAATAGTATTCATTATTAGGTCAGGAATGTTGAGTTAGAAAATTATTTCAGAGTTGCCAATGATTACTCAATTACTATAAATTCTGTCATTTACTTTTCATATTTTAAAACATCTGGGGTTTCTATTTTTAGGGCTTTATTATTAACTCGGAGATCTTTGAGCTTTCTTTGCTGTACAGGAATAGAGAGGCTGCTTTGTGACTTCTTGGCTGTAACATAAAATTCATACCATTCGGTGTTTTAAAAATTAAGGGAAGCAGGAGGGCATTGTTTCACTTATTGACTTATCTAGCTTGCTGACTGAAGATCAGGTGGGAAGGCAAAGAGTTTCTGAGGGTGAGTCATAATGATGAGGTAAGTACCTTTGAGAAGGGATTTTTTAATTTTTTTTTTTTTTACTTCTTTGAAAACAGTAAGCCTAGTAAGAAAGAAGACAGGTCCATAGCCCGTTGAAGTTTCTCGACATCCTTAGTTTCTTGAAACAAGTTGTTTCTTCTTGTTCCTTTCCACCTGACATGGGAGACAGCCTTGAAAGCCTCTGAGAGAATCCGTATTGATTTCCTCTTAAGGGTGGATTAGAAGAATACGAGCCTTGAGGAAAACAGCTGCCATTTCTCTATAGTGTACTTTAAAAGAAAAAAATCCATTGTGTCTCTACTAGTTGATTCTAGCATCAGTGAGTGATAGCCCCAAAATACTTCGCAACACTTAAAACTGTGAATGAGACAGGAGACTCCTTTTGGTCATGCCACTTATCTTTGTTTTACTAGTACAGACCTATTTCAATGTTAACAATGTAGATGTCAACAACTGCTGGGACATTTACACCCTTAATGTCAGGGATTACTTGCTCAATAGCCAAAGGAATTACCAGTACCACTTTATGGGAATATTTGTATACTTCCCTATTTAAAGTAGGTGAATCTTGTTCTACTGTTGCTTGAGTTTCATCTTACCAAACATTTTATGTCATGTTGTATATGCAGGAGTTCAGACATCCCATTGTGAAAACACTGAATGAGTTATTTTTTTAAGCACCTGGACCATTCATTGACTAAAATTGAGACATTTCTCTGGTTTATTTATCATTGGTGAGATAGCATCATATTAATAGCATCTATCTGCTGTATAACAATAATTGCCATTTGTCTCAATATAGTCATTAGGGATATTCCTATCCACGTGAAAAGTTGAGATAGAAATGCAATTTAGTGGTTAAACATCTGGTTTGAAATAACTCAACTCCCTGGAAACACAGACTTCAAATCACTGCAAAGCAGCCTCAGATCTTGAGCTTTCAAAGTAGTCAAACGAAATACCATGCAATTTACTCTCTGTAGGGATCATTAGACTAGTATTTAAAAATGAAGTTCAATCTGCTCTGCAGGGTTACTAAAGATCCAGTGATACTATCCATAGGAGAAATCTTAATCACTCATATGGTCCACATTAAAACTTGTACACTGGTCATGCTAATTACTACACACAGCACAGGTATGAATAAATTCAACAGTGTGATAGGCACAAAGTTACTAATACATCTTTGGTCCAATTTCCCGAATGATTCTGTGTAAAAATTTGAAAACAAAGAGGAATATCGAGCGACTTCAGAATCAACTCTTCATGATACAAGACTAAACAGATTCAGAAATGGACTATCAGAAGCAAATGTCTACAATCAAGCTCTTAAACATTTGAAGCTTTTTCCGACTGGCCAGTGTCACATCAGGAGTATCACTGTAGAGCTGGGACTCTAGAGTGATCCAGCGAGTCAATTTCTACCTATACCTTTATTCTCAGATTTTTTTCATAATAAATAGCATGATTTCACCCACTATAAAGGAATTTAGCAAATTCCCAGTTTCACATGGAACCTAGTTCCAGTTCCAACCTTTTTAAGTTTTTCCCCTAATTTTTTGCCTAATCCCATACAATTCAACTTACACACACAAATCCACCTAAAATGCACCTAGCAGTGAGAAGTGCTAGTACCAGCCTATGCGCAGACTACAGCATCTCCCTCAGTGCTCCTTTCCCTCTCTCATCTACAGGGGTTCCCAGTCCTGTAGACAAGCTCAGTGCCTATTTCAGTTTTCAAATGCACGGAATAAAATCTGGAAAAGAGGTCCTAGTGTGATTCAGGAAAGTGAAGCAAGTCATCCAGTAGCCAAAAACCTTTCTCTGCATTGACACTAAAGCACACGAAAGAAACCACAAAATCCTGTCAAGAATTTTTTTTCTGATTTGGAAGTTCATTTGATAATGGAATATAAACTTCCAAATATCTAGGCATAAAGTCTGTGCCATTTTTAAAACAGTATCAGAGCTCTAGAGATTTAATTGGCTATACTGGTATTTGGCAATGACAAATCATGCATACTTGAAATGACTGATTTATTGGAAGACACCATGCTTCACTTTCTTTATTGTATGTTGGTGTGCAGGAATATAAATAGTGTCTAAAGGTGGCTCTGTATTTTAAAGAATGTGCAAGTAATCCACGGCCGAAGTTATTAGGTCAGTAAACATGTTTGAAATATTTTTCTAAGATCATTGTTACATAAATGCATTTCTGCTAATAGCTTTTTAATGTAGAGCACCAACATACCTGCCCAAAGTCTTCAGTACACTTACACAACATGTATCAATATTTTTTTCTTCTAGTATAGTGAAACTGTGGTAGTTTACACACCATTGCAATTATCAGGTGCTTACAGTTGCTATGCCAAAACATAGTCTTAATCTGTACATCAAGAAATTTTAAAACCCATGCAACATCTGAAAGTAAGACTTGGTATTAAATGTTAAAATAGATAAGCACATTGTTTGCACATGAGCTTCTCTTAGTAAACAGAAAGAAAGCAAAGAAATACAAAATTGTCTTGCATTTGCTGTCATCACGTAAAATCAAAAATAGTACCTGCTTCCAACAGTAGCTCCTTGAACCTATATAGTGCACTGCCTTATTTGTTGGAGAGGTATTATAGGGCTATAAACAACAGAAAATGAAGAGGTGTATGATCGCTTCTGTTTGAATAAAAGTCAAACAGTACGAATTTTAAAAATGGGGAAATAATTTATCAATAAATGTATCAATATATTCCTAAATCAGGCAGACAGAGTATATGTTGTTAGTCTTAGGTACAAATGTGTATCTATAGACCAGTGATATAACTAAGAATTTATCAAGGAACACATAAATCTGAGTGAAGCATGCTGAATATTCAGCTCTAGATACTGTTGCTGCCACCTTACAAAAATATCCTAAACAGTTACTTAATAAATATCTTGACACTACTATCTGATGACATCATTAACTAAGAAATCATCGATCTGATTTTTGAAACATTAACTATATAATAAGCAGAGCTTCATGGTGGGGCACTTCTTCAAAGAATAGTGCCCTAATTGTGAAAACTGGGTAAATTAAACTCAGCAAAGCAAGAGTAATCTGGCCAAAAAATACACAATATCTGTTCTTCCAGTACATGACTATTTAAAATGTAAGACCAGGTGTTTTCAAAAATTAGCGTGAGAGAGATTGACCACATCTAATTTCAGCAGGTAACCTTAGGCTACATATAGTCAATACAGAGATAGGCACCCCCAGAAAGCAATTGGTCTGACCTTTCTTAGACATCTCTGGAAATGCCTGTTTCTACCTGTGATTATGAATGGAACCACAGAGACTCCCATCAACTTACACAAGTACCATCAAGCAGAGAGAGGCAAATTCCATCTGAACGTACTTTCAACTCATTGTACAGTCTGTGCAAATTCCATGTCATTTATGTTGCACTGAAGCATCAATATTATTTGATTTGGTGACCCTGTTCTACCTCGTTTAAATTGGACTTGAATTAGACTTACATAGGGCAATTGCCTAGGACAGAATTTCATCTTGTGTGTCATTTACATCTGTCCTTAGATTGTTAAATTAAAAAGATCCCAAGCATTTCCTTCTCTTTAGAAACTGTAAAATTCCACGCATTCCCATCTGAGTTATCTTGAATCACTTCTTTCCTCTAATAGCTTGTATGCTGAATCAACATCATACAGCACTGAGAGAGACATAGTAGATTTAGACCAAAAATACCTCTGAATATTTTATTAAAAACTATCATTTCTATAAACATAATTTTTACAAATAAAAAATGCTGCAAGACTTGCTACAGGGACTAACAGAAGAACACAAGGCAGAGGCAGGTTTATATATATTCAGAATTACACTGAAGGTACTACTTGCACAAAAACTAAAGCATTTTAAACCGTTATATACTTAAACAAATGCATTTCTTTTTGGAAACATACTTTGCAAAGAAGAATAATAACACAGTTCAACAAAGACAAATGCAGAGTCCTACACTGGGGACAGAGTAACTCCATGCAACCTGCGGAGAACAAGAAGTTGAATACGAATCACCATCATGGCCTTGCAGTAGAGGTGGCCAACCACCTCCTGGGCTGTGTTAGTAATAGTACAGCCAATAGTTGAGGAGTGATTATTTCCTTCTATTCTGCACTTGAGAGACCAAATCTGGAGTCCTGTGTGCAGTTTTGGGCTCCCTAGTACAAGACAAACACAGACATAAAGGAGAAATGCTGTGGAGAGCCACCAAGATGATTGTGGGGCGCATTACAAGATGTACAAAGAGGGGCTCAGAGAATTAAGGTTGCTGAGTTTTAAGAAGAAAAGGCTAACGGAAGATGATATCGCTGTTTTCAGCTACCTAATGGGAGAGTCTACAGAAGGCAGAGCCGGGCTCTTACAGAGGTGCACCCTGACAGGATGGAAGAAAACAGACATTGAAACATGGAAAATTCCAGGTAGGTATTAGGAAACATTTTTCCCATCATATTTGTCGAACATTGAAGCAAGCTGCCTGGCAAGTTGGTGCAATCTGCATTCCCTAGAGCGATTCAAAACTCAGCAGGACAATGCTTTGAGCAATGACATTTTGAGGCCGTGTTTGAGTAGGTCCTTGGCCCACATGACCTTGAACAGCCCTTTCCAACCTAAATTAATCTACGATTCTGTGGAAGATTAATAATACAGTAGCCATGTAAGTTCCTGCATTTTCAGCGGGACAGTACATACTAACTCTCTGCAGAATTACAAAAGAGCTGCACTAAAAACCTCAAAGCTTTCTCCAGTTTTAACTTACTCTATTTATTTTTGTTGAATATATGTAATTTTTGTGGTAACTTGTAAAAGATGTAATGAACTACACGAAGTAAGAATTATACATTGGAGACAAAAAAATATCAGATAATCTGAACTATGAAGCCTTTTTTTTCTCAGTAAGTTACACTCTGTGCCAGTGGTACATGCATAAGCCTAATGGCACCAGGCAACAGAGCTGGGGCTTTTGATCACTACATTTAGAATCATAGAATCAGAGAATTGTTCTGGTTGGAAGAGACCTCCAAGATCATCGAGTCCAACCATTAACCTAGCATTACCAAGTCCCCCACTAAATCGTATCCCTTAGGGCCTCATCTAAACGCCTTTTGAATCCCCCCAGAAATGGGGACTCCACCACCTCCCTGGGCAGCCTGTTCCAATGCCCGATAACCCTTTCAGTGAAGAAATGTTTATGAATATCCAATCTAAACCTCCCCTGGTGCAACTTGAGGCCATTTTCTCTTGTTCTGTCGTCTGTTACTTGGGAGAAGAGTCTGACCCCCATCTCTCTACAACCTCCTTTCAGGTAGTTGTAGAGAGCAATGAGGTCTCCCCTCAGCCTCCTTTTCTCCAGACTAAACAGCCCCAGTTCCCTCAGCCGCTCCTCATAGGACTTGTGTTCCAGACCCTTCACCAGCCTCGTTGTCCTTCTCTGGACACGCTCCAGCACCTCAATGTCTTTCTTGGAGTGAGGGGCCCAAAACTCAACACAGTACTTGAGATGTGGCCTCACCAGGGCCGAGTATAGGGGGACAATCACCTCCCTACTCCTGCTTGCCACACTATTTCTGATTACAAGCCAGGATGCCGTTGGCCTTCTTGGCCACCTGGGCACACTGCTGGCTCATATTCAGCCGGCTGTCGACCAACACCCCCAGGTCCTTTTCCGCCGGGCAGCTTTCCAGCCACTCCCCCCCAAGCCTGTAGCATTGCCTGGGGTTGTTGTGAGCCAGGTGCAGGACCCGGCACTTGGCCTTGTTGAACCTCATACCATTGGCCTCGGCCCATCGATCCAGCCTGTCCAGGTCCCGCTGTAGCGCCTGCCTGCCCTCCAGCAGATCAACACTCCCTCCCAATTTGGTGTCATCTGCAAACTTACTGAGGGTGCACTCCATCCCCTCGTCCAGATCATTGATAAAGATATTGAACAGAACTGGCCCCAGTACTGAGCCCTGGGGAACACCACTTGTGACCGGCCGCCAACCGGATTTAACTCCATTCACCACAACTCTTTGGGCCCGGCCATCCAGCCAGTTTCCTACCCAGCGCAGAGTACGCCCATCCAAGCCATGGGTAGCCACTTTGTCCAGGAGGATGCTGTGAGAGACGGTGTCAAAGGCTTTACTAAAGTCCAGGTACACAACGTCCACAGCCTTTTAGTCCAGAAAGGAAGCATGCAAAGACAGCCCTTGGCAGTGAGACTCTGAAAATTAGGAGATCCAAATATGAATGCTAAACTCTTTGTTATGATGGCAGTTTTTTAAACAGGCAATGCTATTATTCTATGACATATAATTCTCTACCTATGAATCAAGGTAGCCAATGACCAGCAAGTTAAGTCTTGTATTTTACTGGAGTACACATTATGACACAAAACAGAGAGGACAGAAGATTTCAAGTAACCTGCTTTTTCCCTTGCAGTCACGTAATAAAACCACTGTTTCAGAGCTTGGAGCATGGACTTCCCAGGCAGAAGTAGAGTTGCAAACCATGACATTTACATTACAGCAGCACACTCAAAGCAGTACGTTTTATCAGACTGACAGGTCATCTCAGCTCAAGGTTATAATCTGGGCCCAATCTAATGCTTGTTCATATTTGCCAGCCCAAAATCTTGAGGCATCTACAAACACGCATCTTGCCCTGTAGGAATTTCTGATAACTACTGAAAACTGGTTGGCTTCTTTTGGTCTACTCAAATACTTACATTAAATGCAAGAACAGTGCTGTTAGTAGACTTTTAGAAGACCCAAATCCCTCTTGAAAGACTGAACTTAAAGAAAGAACATTCTGTGGTATGGTGTACGGATGATTGAAATGCTTTCTTCAGTCTTCTAAATTTGCAATAGATGTAGAAAATAAACCAGAGTTTTTCATTTTTGATTTCTTCAAAGTGTCCTTTGTTACCTGACAGCATAAGCAACCCCAAAAATAAGCGTTCACACTTATTTCACTGCAGAAATAGAAAGGAAATGATCATCTTCTGCAATGTGGAAGACTCTTTCCCACAAGTCTAGTGGACCTTTATAAAAATTCACCTGTTGATAGTCACTTGTCCAGAAAGTAGAGCGATACTCTAGCCAGTAGAACAGGCAAATCTAATTTATCCCTAATTATGTACAAACATAAAATAAGTAAAATTATGCCTTTTTAGGCCAATTATGTAAAAAATAGTACAGAAAAGAGCAAGTGGAGATGGCAGAAAAGTATGGAGGAAGGATAGCCCATCATATTTAAACAGATGGGGAAACAGAAGGCCAAAGTCAAGTGATCTGCTGAAGGTCACCTCGTTAGCTAATGACAAGACCTCACAACAGTCACTCAACATGCAGGAGTATTCAGAACTCGGCAAAAGTCTCCTGCACTCCCTCTTGCTTGGGCTAAAGCCTGTTCCTGGAGCCTCAGTCAGCATGCCCAAAGATGAAATTAAGAACACATTTTACATGGAGAATTTTTTCCTTCCCAACCTTTACGCAAGGTTAACATAGTGTGCAAATCTCATCATGCTTAATTTCAAAGCTACGCTACCGCTACCACATATTACAGTGGAAAAGGTTGCAGTTCTTAAATAATTTCATAGTGTATGCAATCTACCCTTCAATTACAACTATCCTCTTTACATTCGCTTCCACTTTGGCTGAACTGTACTGCTACATAAAGAAGGAGCAAAACTGAGGGAAACAGCTTCTTGCCCTTAGTTTCTGATAAGCTCTCTTAACTTGGAGGCAACACTCACCCTATAAAAATACACTCACTTCAGTAATTTTAATGGATTTTTTTTTAAAGAAACCTATATAATCACAGAAGCACAATATTTCCACAGCAATAAGCCATCATGACCAAAAATCATAAGGAAGAAATGTGTGATATCCAGTCACTGAAAGAAATGTGAGCAGAGAAGACTCCTTACCATAAAAAGTGAGGAAATGGATTAAAAAAGTATACAGGCTATTCATAAGCTTGAAATGGGAAGAGAATTACCCATTTGCTAAAGGAATATGCATGTATAAAAGCTATGAAGGGTTAAAGATGAGGAGGATTCAATTAGCAGATATGGATAGGTTTCATTTTCCCAGGTAAACAAAATACGTAAAATGCAAAGCGGGTGAATAAAAATGAGGGTATTGCTGAATTAAACTGTTTCTTATGTATTACTTCACGACTAATGCACTGTCACATTTCTCAACTATTTATTATCTTAGACAGTGTTTTAGCTACACCAAGTAAAATCCTAAAGCCATCACTAATGAAAATTTTCATTAATTAGAATGGCAGTTTTCCCAGGAAAAGACAAATTAAAAATTTTATATGACTCGCAGGATCTGACAGATCTTTTTTTTTTTTTTACAATATTCATAATTGGTATAATGTTTTTCTTCCCTGCTCCTCTCCCCATTGTGTTCTAATTGCTTGTAATTCAACAAAATGTCTCTGTGTTTGCTATTTCTTAATTTGTTCCTTATGAAATTAATAAGAACTTATTTTTAAGGAGGGCACATTCCAGAAATGAATTTAAAGCAGATGGAGAAGACGGCAGGAGAGCAACACCAATAGGCAGCAGGTGAACAACACAGTAGGAGACATTTTATTTCCTTGATTTTTGTTTCTTGCTACTGAAGAAGAGAAAATATGCAAAGAAGATTTGTAAGTCAACATCCTATTATTCCTTAATACATAATTTCTTTAGTTCTGGCTACTCTTAGCATCCCCAGAAGAGTCACTGAATAGCACCACCTATTTCTCACGGTTGTTTTAAATGGTTTGCCTCACAACCGCTGCCACTAGACTAGCTAATATCTCTAATGCTGTCCACTGCATGGTTTACTTGTTGGCTTTGATACCTGTTGGTTTTCTGGTTGGCTGGTTCTGTATCCTTCTACTGTCCTCACAGTACTAGCTGCAAGTGGGTGCTCATATCTCACTTGACTTAACCGTGACTTTCAAGTTTTACACAATGATGTGCCTTAGAAAATCATATCCTATATGCACTGCCTTCCGGATTCCTGTTTTTACAGCCTAGTTGTCTGAACAGGCTGGTTTTGATGATACATTGTCTGGCTTAACTTATCGTAATGTTGTTCCTTGCCTGTTTCTACGTGTAAGTCCGAATTCCAAACTCAGTCACAAAGCATTTTGGTTGCTCTCAAACAGAGGAACTTCAGTATGGTGTCTGGTTTCTTTACCTCTTTAGCCAAGTGTGTTACTATTTGTAATCTACACGCTCTAAAAACTCTCAGAGAAATGTTTTTCCAAAGCTGCTCTTCAAAATCGGCAGGGGAGTTTTACGTACATGCAAGCTGAATTAAAACCTACACCACAGTAAGCGGTGGCATTTTGAGATACTGAGAACCAATGCTTGACTTGCTGTGGAGACATTCTCTAGGACTAAAGGTTTAAAATGTTTCATATCTCAAAGAGTCCAAGGAATTTGTGATGTTATTTGAAAAAAAAGTTTAAAATTCCTGTCCCTTTGAAGAATTCTGCCAAACTCCTCTCTGCATTTTCAGCTAGCTAACACATAAAAGCATGCCCTTTGGTGAATGAGCTTTCACAGACATGCCAATAGTCCTGACTTACTGCTCCCATGACACACAGACTATCAACGGTAAACAAGAATTTGCCGAATGTCCTTATACTCTGACCATTGTGCATGCACATCTTAAAACCCTTCCTTTCCCATTCATCAGTCTTAAAATGTAAAATTTTTAAGCAAATTAAAATTATTATCCTATATATTTAGGATGTAGCCTCCTATTTAAGTTTGTCTGTAGCCATTAAAAGCCAAAATGTGGAGACAGCTGTAAGAAGACAGTCACAATCATCTGTAAGCTGATTGTTGTTGAAAAAGTTTTAGCTACATTTTTTTTCAAAACCCTTTCTTCTGTTTGGTTGGATTCCTGGTTTATCCATTTATCACTCACCCATTCTTAACTATACTATGAAATCTTTTGCAACGATGTTCTCATATTACTTGTCATCTTCTACTTAAAAACAGCAAATGGAAAATATTTCTGCTGTATGTGCTGCTGTAACTCTTAATCAAATGTTATAAGAAATACGAAGTTTAGCAGTGCTTAGAAAAGTTGCATCCTATGCTCATACACACATCAGGCACTGGAGTAGGGACCCTCGGGATGTAACCTAACTGTAACAACTAAATTTAAAAGATTAGTATTATGTAAGAGGAGGTTGCTAAGTTTATGACACCTTAATGGTTCCCTGCCTGCAGGCACTATCAATAATAGTAATCTAACTGCCACCACTAATTCAAAGAGGCTGGAATTATGTCATACCAAACTGCTCAGTTTATGACATCAACATAAGAGCTGTATGGGGACTAAAATATGAATTTAAGAAGAGCTGAAAAAGATGTGTAGGAAACTCTTATAATCAGCTTGCTTTTCTTTAGACTTGGCAGGTGTGCCTGCACATCCTGAACATGCCAGCAGTTCACAGCAGTCTTCCCAATATTCTGATACACAGCGGCCATTTCATTTTCTAAACAATGAACTGAAGGGTTAATTTTCAAGAGATCTGCATTCCTCATAGCAATAGTAAAAATGATGCTTTGACTTGTTCTGAAAGGAACAGAAGGGCCCATATGCAGACCGGACCCACTGCGTAGGGAAGTCTGCTGTCTCCCAGCGGCCCAGGTCAAGGATGTGAGGAGGAAGCTTCCCACCCTAGTAAGGCCCTCGGACTACTATCCCCTGTTGATCTTCCAGGTAGGCAGTGAGGAGGTGGCAAAAAGAAGTCCCGGGGCAATCAAGAGGGACTTCAGGGCCTTGGGGCGACTGGTTAAGGGATCAGGAGCACAGGTAGTGTTCTCCTCTATCCCTCCAGTTCTGGGGAAGGATGAGGGAAGAAACTGGAGGAGCCAGCAGATCAACAACTGGCTCCGAGCCTGGTGTCACCGGCAGGACTTTGGGTTCTTCGACCATGGGTTGGTTTACATGGCACCAGGCCTGCTGGCGGCAGACAGGGCACACCTGTCCCAAAGGGGGAAAAGGATCCTAGCACAGGAGTTAGCAGGGCTCATTGAGAGGGCTCTAAACTAGATTTGAAGGGGGAAGGGGATAAAACTAGGCTTGCTAGAGAGAAGCCTGGGGGTGGCACGCCAATGAATGAGGGATGGCGTGCCAGCGAGGCCCTTCGGTCAGCTGTCTCAGATGAGGTAGGACAGAGAGACCCGTGCGGCAGCAGGGACACAGGGGTCATTGACCAGCTAGGAACCACAGAAATACCTGAGATGGGACATGTAAGGAGTAGGGCTTCTCCCACCACAAAGGCAACAGGATCACTAGCCCAGCTGAAGTGCATCTACACGAACGCACGGAGCATGGGCAACAAACAGGAGGAGCTTGAGGCTGTTGTGAAAGGGGAAAACTACGATATAGTTGCCATCACGGAAACATGGTGGGATGACACACATAGCTGGAGTGCCAGGATGGACGGCTATAAACTCTTTAGAAGGGATAGGCAAGGAAGGAGAGGCGGTGGGGTAGCCCTCTATGTTAAGGAGAGTCTGGACTGCCTTGAGCTCGAGGATGGTGACATGAGGGTTGAGTGCCTATGGGTTAGAATCAGGGGGAAGGCCACCAAGGCAGACATTGTGGTGGGAGTCTGTTATAGACCACCCAATCAGGATGAGGAGGCAGATGAAGTATTCTACAGGCAGCTGGGAGAAGCCTCACGATCGCTGGCCCTTGTTCTCGTGGGGGACTTCAACTTGCCGGATGTCTGCTGGAAATACAATGCAGCAGAGAGGAAACAGTCCAGGAGGTTCCTGGAGTGTGTGGAAGATAACTTCCTCACGTAGCTGGTGAGGGAGCCCACGAGAGAAGGCGCCCCGCTGGACCTGTTGTTTGTGAACAGAGAAGGTCTTGTGGGTGATGTCACGGTCGGAGGGCGTCTTGGGCACAGTGACCACGAAATGATAGAGTTCTCGATTCTCAGAGAAGTAAAGAGGAGGGTCACCAGAACTGCCTCCTTGGACTTCCGGAGGGCAGACTTTGGCCTGTTTAGGAGTCTGGTTGGCAGAGTCCCTTGGGAGGCAGTCCTGGAGGGCAAAGGTGTCCAGGAAGGCTGGACATTCTTCAAGAGGGAAATCTTGAAGGCGCAGGAGCAGGCCGTCCCCATGAGCCGAAAGATGAGCCGGTGGGGAAGAAGACCGGCCTGGCTGAGCAGAGAGCTCCAGCTGGAACTTAGGAAAAAAAGAGAGTCTACCACCTTTGGAGGAAGGGGCAGGCAACTCAGGAGGACTACAAGGATGTTGTGAAGTCATGCAGGGAGAAAATTAGAAGGGCCAAAGCCCAACTAGAACTTAGTCTGGCTACTGCTGTAAAAGACAACAAAAAGTGTTTCTACAAATACATTAACAAAAAAAAGGGGGCTAAGGAGAATCTCCCTCCTCTATTGGATGCGGAGGGAAACTTAGTGTCAAGGGATGAGGAAAAGGCTGAGGTGCTAAATACCTTCTTTGCCTCAGTCTTCAACAGCAAGGGAAGTTGCTCTCTGGGCACCCAGCCCCCTGAGCAGGAAGACAGGGATGGGGAGCAGAATGTAGACCCCGAAGTCCAAGGGGAAATGGTCAGTGACCTGCTACGCCACCTAGACACGCACAAGTCTATGGGGCCGGATGGGATCCACCCAAGGGTGCTGAAAGAGCTGGCAGAAGTGCTCAACAAGCCACTCTCCATCATTTATCAGCAGTCCTGGCTAACTGGGGAGGTCCCAGTTGACTGGAGGCTGGCAAATGTGACGCCCATCTACAAGAAGGGCCGGAAGGAGGATCCGGGGAACTACAGGCCTGTCAGCCTGACCTCGGTGCCCGGGAAGGTTATGGAGCAGATCATCTTGAGTGCCATCACGCGGCACATACGGGACAACCAGGTGATCGGGCCCAGTCAGCACGGGTTTATGAAAGGCAGGTCCTGTCTGACCAACCTGATCTCCTTCTACGACATGGTGACCCGCTTAGTGGATGAGGGAAAGGCTGTGGACGTTGTGTACCTGGACTTTAGTAAAGCCTTTGACACCATCTCCCACAGCATTCTCTTGGAGAAGCTGGCTACCCATGGCTTGGATGGGCGTACTCTGCGCTGGGTAGGAAACTGGCTGGATGGCCGGGCCCAAAGAGTTGTGGTGAATGGAGTTAAATCCGGTTGGCGGCCGGTCACAAGTGGTGTTCCCCAGGGCTCAGTACTGGGGCCAGTTCTGTTCAATATCTTTATCAATGATCTGGACGAGGGGATGGAGTGCACCCTCAGTAAGTTTGCAGATGACACCAAATTGGGAGGGAGTGTTGATCTGCTGGAGGGCAGGCAGGCGCTACAGCGGGACCTGGACAGGCTGGATCGATGGGCCGAGGCCAATGGTATGAGGTTCAACAAGGCCAAGTGCCGGGTCCTGCACCTGGCTCACAACAACCCCAGGCAATGCTACAGGCTTGGGGGGGAGTGGCTGGAAAGCTGCCCGGCGGAAAAGGACCTGGGGGTGTTGGTCGACAGCCGGCTGAATATGAGCCAGCAGTGTGCCCAGGTGGCCAAGAAGGCCAACGGCATCCTGGCTTGTAATCAGAAATAGTGTGGCAAGCAGGAGTAGGGAGGTGATTGTCCCCCTGTACTCGGCCCTGGTGAGGCCACACCTCGAGTACTGTGTTGAGTTTTGGGCCCCTCACTCCAAGAAAGACATTGAGGTGCTGGAGCGTGTCCAGAGAAGGACAACGAGGCTGGTGAAGGGTCTGGAACACAAGTCCTATGAGGAGCGGCTGAGGGAACTGGGGCTGTTTAGTCTGGAGAAAAGGAGGCTGAGGGGAGACCTTCTTGCTCTCTACAACTACCTGAAAGGAGGTTGTAGAGAGATGGGGGTCGGACTCTTCTCCCTAGTAACAGACGACAGAACAAGAGGAAATGGCCTCAAGTTGCGCCAGGGGAGGTTTAGATTGGACATTCGTAAAAATTTCTTTACCGAAAGGGTTGTCAGGCATTGGAACAGGCTGCCCAGGGAGGTGGTGGAGTCCCCATCTCTGGGGGGATTCAAAAGGCGTTTAGATGAGGCCCTAAGGGATCTGATTTACTGGGGGACTTGGTAGTGATAGGTTAATGGTTGGACCCGATGATCTCGGAGGTCTCTTCCAACCAGAACAATTCTATGATTCTATGATTCTATGATTCTATGACTTGAATAGGTACTTGGAACAAACACTCACCACTGGATTTAAAAGGAGGATGAGACCTATCTGTGCCTCTTTAAGTGGCATATAGCCTGTACATGCCTGTTAGGAGTTTCATGCTCTATCCAATGGGAGTTAGATATCAATTTCAGCACTTAAAGACAGACTTTTAGGCATCTACAGCTACAGTTCTCAGTTAAATGCATAGATATGTCTTTTGTTAAGATGTAAGTGAAAACTCAAATCTTTTACAGTAGACATGCCTAGGAAACACGTCCAAACCTCTGCAGGAAAGCGCTACTCAAGCTGAAGTCCCACTGTTACTTCTGCCAGGCAAATAATGTTTGTGCTGCATAAGATCAAACCACCATTTAATTGAGCTTTTGTGAAATCAGTTTAAAAAGGAACCTGATGTTTCTCCAACCTCTCCTTTTTCAAGAACACATATCTCAAACTGCGGGGAATAAATGAGGCCCTGGAACTGGGCACTGTTTCTCATGAGAGTATTAGCAGAATAGTCAGAGCTACTACACAGTGCGAAATACATACTGCCATGTCAGTTATAATTCCTCCTTGCATAACCTATACACAAGAGTACACAGGAGACAATCAGAAAGTCATTGTGATAGCTTTCTGTTACTGGGATTCAAACTACGACAAAATTCCTCAATTGCTTTTTAGTCCCTCCTCTTGTACCAATATAGCACAAAAGCAGAAATGCTTCATCTAGCTTATGGGGAAGGGGAACTGTGGTAATTAGGAGTAAGAACATCTTTCTCCTTGCCACTCAACACTAAAATAATTCTTTTACAATAGTAACTATACAGTACTTAACTATAAATTACTTGTGCATTTCTGAAAACCGTAACACAAACAATCCTAATCTTCAGCTGAAAAGAGAAGACAAGACTCAGTCAGTGGACGCGAACAGCTGCACAAGTGCTATACAGTCCTTGCTGCAAATAGACAGAAAAACTAACACAGATACTAGGGAGGAGAGAAAGTATTTTTGTAAGGAGAACAGAGAAGCTGAACAAGGCACAAAACTTCCAGGAGGCCTAGATGTTGTGTCTCCACCTCTTAGCTATAGCTGAGCATCTGGTGGTGCCTGCAAATAGGTAGTTCAGACTCAGCGGAGCTGCAAACTCAGCGGAGCTGCACTGATCTAGGATTACTACCTGATGAGATTTCTGTGACGTAGTGTAGATCCTACATGGTGCTTTGTATTTTTGCCTATCTTATTAAAACTAGGAAAAAGAAATTAACAGATCTCTAATTTTAAGCATTGCTGTTAAGCTAGTTCTCCATAAACAACCCTTCATTTTACTGATGTTAAAGAGTTTCAGAGTGCTAAGATGAGCTGAGAAGCAAAGCGAAGAGTAGAGTGGAGCTCCAGTTGGAAGGGACCTACAACAATTTTCCATCAGATGGAACAGAGACGATGCTTGTATTCAGTAGCTGCGATCAAACAGCAGCATCTTTCCTGCCTCTCGCTCCAGGGCAAAGGGAAATATTTGAACGATTTTTCTGACCTACAAGTTTTACTCATATTTCTCACAGATTTGAGAGAAAACCTTGTTGCTGCTGACTTTACTGGTTTTGACAAAAAAATGATGTGAGATTTAGCTTTGGAAGTATGTGTAATCACCTATATTTATTTGGCAACTAAGCCTATACCACAGCAATTTCACTGCTATCAGGAGCCAAAACAGGCAACTTAGAGCTAGCTGGAGTTACAGGTGACACCACCACCTTCTGACTACAAATGCAGTCAGCCACTGAAAATCGGGATCAAATCATGTCCTTGACACTCATTTGCAGATATACCCAGCTTACTACTATAAATGTTTCTTATTAAAAATGTTTAAGAGACAATTGAAGAACTAATAGTCTAAATCTTATTTGAAAACTGTTTACTTTAAACTCTGCACTGTTTGAGGAATAAGATGATGACCTATGCCATTACTGCAGTTAACTGGTTGATGACCAACACTTTAAAAACAGTTTAAAAGAGCTCTACCTGGAAAAATTTCGAAACAGTCATTTAGGTTAAATTTAAGTTCTAGAATGTGGCATTTCACACAAATACATCTACTAGCTGCGCCATTTAAAAAAAAAAAACCACCAAACACAACTTTTGGACTTCAAATGTTTGCTGAAAAAAACAGACTAGAAAAAAATCTGAACATATGAATGAATAAAGAAATCTTATAACCCACCCTTTTCTTCCCTTACCAAAAGGCTTATCAGAGTAAATACCCTCTTTTTTTGGCATAACGACGACCCAAGCATTTAAAAAGAATCAGCAATAGAACTTTATCAATAGAAATCAACAATATACAGCTAATATTGAGAAAAAAATTGAAAATTCTACATCATTCTGAATGTCATACTTTCTAATACATACTTGTAACCTAGTAGGAAAGAGAAATTATTGTAGCACAGAAGATTAACTGCTAGAATTTAAATATACTTCATATACACTATACTGAAGCCCCTACAAAAAAAATCCAAAATACAATTATAGTGAACTCACTTCAGCAAACTGAGCTATAAAGAAATGATATTACATAAATATAACTATAGTATGATAAAATAGAGGTGAATAAAAGTAATTTCAAAATATCGCTAACAATCAGCCAAATCAAAGATCTCTGAACATTTCCAAAAATCCTGTGCTAATATCGAGTTTCACTGTTACTAAACAAGGCTGTTATTTTACAAGGCTTGCTCTAAAAATAAAAATCTATATTCTAATGAAATTATATTTATAGAATCATAGGCTCGCTTAGGTTGGAGGAGACCTTCAAGATCATCGAGTCCAACCGTTAACCTAACACTGCCAAGTCCATCACTAAACCATGTCCCTAAGCTCTGCATCTACACGTCTTTTGAATACCTCCAGGGATGGTGACTCCACCACTTCCCTGGGCAGCCTGTTTGAATGCCTGACAGCCCTTTCAATGAAGAAATATTACCTAATATCCAGTCTAAACCTCCCCTGGCGCAATTTAAGACCATTTCGTCTTGTCTTATCGCCTGTTACTTGGGAGAAGGGATTGACACCCACCTTGCTAGAAACCTGCTTTCAGGTAGTTGTAGAGAGCAATAAGGTCTCCCCAGAGCCTCCTTTTCTCCAGGCTAAACAACCCCAGTTCCCTCAGCCGCTCCTCATTTCATGTTTACACTTCATATAAGTGAAAACTGGGGTTTCTCTATGCAGCTCCAGCGCCCTCCTGTTTAGAGTCTGAATATTCAGAACCTTGTGCAGTTACTTTTCATAACTTTGACAGGTGTTAAAGCAGCTTTTGCATGCCAGCTGCTACTTGCAGAGACAACTGACACTGAGACTAACTTGGACACGTAATTGCTAATGAAAGAAGGTGCAGTAAAGCCAGATCTACTAAGACACATTCTATAGACAATACATTTTTGAGCAGTGTTGTGTAACATTGCTCAGACCAAGGTCATACAGAGTGATTAAAAATGCCTGAGCTCTGTCTATACTATATCTTACAAAAACATTACTACCAGAACAGCACTATTGGGAATTGCTGGTTCAAACAACCCTTGTCCAGGCTTGAATCATTTATCAACCTCTGTCTTGGGAGCTCCAGTACTGTGCTTGCATATACACTCACAATAACAAATGTAATTTTATGGTTCCCCACCCTACTCCATCCACATTTTCAATCATTCTCTCAAGATGGACTTCATTTTTTTTTGCCACCAAAAGGTGTTCTACTCTCCTAACATCAAGCCACAAGCCCCAGAGATCCTGCAAAACAGTAATTACATTGAATCTCACATTATGTCATGGTTCCCAAGTATTTTATTATCTTCTAGTGCATTAATACTTAGGGCATGTTAGCAAGTCATGTTAATGCAGTGTAACATAGACGATCCGAACAAGCTTTAAATTATCTGCATAAGTGTCCTGGTTTAGGCCAGGATGGAGCTAGTTTTGTTTTCAGCAGCTCCTGTGTTTTGGCTTTAGTGTGAGAAGAACAGTGATAGCACACTGATGTTGCTGGTTGCTGCTGAACGACCAAGGACATTTTGCTGTTTTCCAGGTTCTGCTAACGTGCAGATGCAAAACTTGGGAGGGGTAGAGACAGGATAGTTGATCCAAACTGGCCAAAGAGAGTGTTCCATACCATAGACGTCATGCCCGATATAAGCGAGGGTCGGTCGGGGGGGGCCTCTAGATCTTTTTTGGTCTTTTGGGCTTTTGAGGCTTTTAGACCCTTAACTTGCCTTAATCCTTAAGCTTCCCTTCGGGTTGTTTTTTTTGTTTCCCTATTTTTACCTTTTTGTTTTTCACTCGTTTAGCTGTTTGTTCCCTCACCTGCTTTCCCTGGAACTTGCTGTTCTGGGATAGCTGGGGGGGGATACCCCTGCTCCCTGCCTGCTGCTCGGGACGGGCTGTATCGGTCGTCGGGTGGTGAGAGATTGTGTATCGTTTGTTTTATATATTCTATTATCCTTGTATATATTATCATTATTATCATTATTAATATATTTTCATATTTTTCCTTTGCTGTCCTGGTGAGCTGTTTTTATCTCAACCCGTGAGTTTTCCTTTCTCTCTGATTCTCCTCCCCACCCCAACAGGGAGGGGGGGAGTGAGCGAGCGGCTGTGTGGTATTGGGTTACAATTTGGGGTTAAACCACGACAATAAGGTACTAGTAACAATCTAGTCATAACAGCACAAAACTCAGTGCCAGAGCTGACAAAGTGGAAATTATCCTGCGCTCACTGCACGCAGGCATGCCTAAACGGTGTCTGGTTCTGGAGCTGCCTGCTTCAACACTATCATCTCAACTACAGCTATGCTACTGTGCTCTTCTACATGGGGAAATAACCAGATTCTCAAATCACTGGTTCTCAAATGAAGTTTTATTATGACACAGGTTTTCATACCCAATGTGCCATAGCTATCTACCTGGGGAAGTGTATGTCACTTTACGGTGACTGTGTGTAAGCCCCAGTGACGACACTTGATAATCAGCCTAACTTTAGGCTTATAAGCATTCGTGCAAATAAATTTCACCCTCTTTACTGAGCTTATTCCAAGATCTTTGTTTTCCACGTGAGGGACTTTTCTGTATGTCCATGAACATCCACTGACCCTTCTATAAAATACACTTTTCAAGGAAGTCATCTTCCTTCCTTTTTAAGAAACATATGCTTAGAACATTTCATATTTCTCTGCAGCATTTATATAGTAAAGTATCTGTAAACCGCCACATGTACACTGCAACTAACAAAAAATACTAGATGGCATGCCAGAGAAGTATAACTTGAATGAATATCTTATTGTACACAAACTCCATCTTCACCTATTCAAGTGTAAAAAAAAGGCAAAAATGTGTATCAGTGTGATATTAAGGCTGAAATTTTGCACGTAGCAAGTCAGGAAGCTGCATGTTACAGTTTCCATAGCAACCATAATTCAATCTCCTTTTGCATATGTGGTAATTTTTAGCAATGTATTTGATATAATTGTCATGTGGGTACCACTTTACTTGAAAAAATGGTGTAATTGCACATTTGATTATCTTGACACGTAAGGCACAGCTCTGCAGGCCCTACTAGCACAAAACTCTCAGAAGTGTCCTTCGTGCTTGTGTCAGTTCATCTTCTGCATGTGTCAGTACATGGAGGGGTGTCAAGTGGGTGTCACATGGGATATGTGGCCGTAGGTGATGTGCACAAAATGTAAAGTATTTCAAACATCTGACCTCCTGAAGCTCACCCCGGAGAACACTTCTGTCGATTTTTCTGAAGACACCTACTCATGTAAACGCATACTCACATCATTATGGCTTGCACATTTAATCTTTTGTAATTATTTCATAAAAGTCTAGTTGACAATACAATTCTTTTGAAGAGAATTTTCAAGGAATTTTCTTACCTTAAAACAAAAATATTTCCTAATCAAAGTAGCATGTGAACTATTTTACTAAAGAAAGCCAATATTCTGATAACTCAAGAACAGTTTTTTCTGTTCTGTGGTGGGGTGGCTCCTACAACTATAGTGTTGAGATGGAAGGGATACAGGCTTTTTAGGAAGGACAGGCAGGGGAAATGAGGAGGGGGTGTCACCCTCTATGTCAATGACCAGCTGGAGTGCATGGAGCTCCGCCTGGGGATGCATGAGGAACCGACTGAGAGCTTATGGGTCAGGATTAAAGGGAGGGCAGGGACAGGTGACGCTATAGTGGGGGTCTGCTACAGGCCACCCGGCCAGGAAAACCAAGAGGATGAGGCCCTCTATAGACAGATAGAAGCAGCCTCACATTCACAAGCCCTGGTCCTCATGGGGGGCTTCAACCACCCCGATATCTGTTGGAGGGACAACAAATAAAATAGCCCAAAGTACAAGTCTCATTATATACTATCATCTTATATTTTTATATGGAATATCCTTATTGCTTCTGAATCTAAAAGTTCATAATTTGTGCCTGTTTTACTTAAAAGTAGCCAATAAACATGACCTAGAATGTATAATGAGAGAATATTAATATGATTTGGAAACCAACATGCTGAGTTTCAGCTTGGATTAAAATATGATGACTGAATTACACATTTTTAAAACGTGATCTGTATGTGTAAAAGAAATACGATATTGCAATGAAGTAGCATGATGACTTATTTTAAAATAACTTTTGACCATCCTTAAATGTATTATGTAACAACAAGATATCAGACAGACTACTGTAGTCCTAAAAATATGGTATTGCCATTACTGGTAACAGGCAAAAATATTTGCATTAACTTAATAACGGAGGTCTCAGGACACTTCAGACTGTCTCAGTTTCTCTTGTTTTAGCTTGCTTCAGCTTTAACAGCTAATTACACAATGATTAGGTGGCTACTGCCTAATTTGCTTTTAGCTGTAGTGTAATCATGTGGTATAATGACTACAAACATTATAAACGTGCTATATTTCTTTAGCTAATAATAAGCAGTAGTAGTTATTCTGTGTAGCATGATCTGTGGCACTAGAATGATAAAGTCGTATATTGGAGTATGAGCACAGGATGATAGGAGACATCTTGAAGGTACAGGCACAGATTGACTCTAGGGACTTGGTGGCTTTAAACACGTAAACAATCACCAATTACTGGTTACTAAAGTAAATGCACCTTGGGACTAGCAAAACAAATTGTTTGGGGTAACAACAAAGAACGAGTATTCAACACATATAGTAAGAATTGTGGGCCAATGAAACAAGAAAAATGAAGTGGATGATGTTAGTAAAAGTATAAAAATAATCCAAACCCACCCACGAACAAAGAGGAAGAAACTGCCACTATCAACATCATACTCCTCCTGGTGAAGAACCTGGGATGTAAAATGTTAGTATATAATGGGACTTGTACTTCGGGCTATTTTTATATATCCACATATAGTAAGTGATAAAACAGTAAAGTTACCGAGTTTTGAGAAGTAGCACTTACAGTTTATAATAGCCAGTGAAAGAAGATAGTATCTCATGCACTGCTGGATCTTTTGCTCCCTTTCTTGGAAAGAAAAAACTTTGTATTTTTAATCAGGCTCTTTTGGTAATAATTAGATCGTTTTGCCTTTCAGTGTTAGCCTGATTGTAACTAACTGGAGTAATAATTTCAACAAGACTAACAACCCCAGGTTCCAAATAAGAGGCGTGTTTCCTTTGCCCACATTAACTGTACAGAGTAACACACCACTATTGGACCAGTACCAAAGATTTGACTCCCTTCACTATCTTTTCATGCACAATATTAAGAGGTTTGCAAAAAAGAAAAGCACATTGCCATTTTTTTTCCTCCATTTAGATGTCTAGATTACATCACATGTCTGAATCAGAGGGACCAGCCTTTCTACTGAAATTTTAGACTTCTTTTCTACCACCATTGAAATCTCAGGTTCAGTCTCCATTCATGTTAAAGGTTGAAGAGTAGTTTTTGCTTTATTCCTTTTTGGGTATTTAGTTTAAAACAAAAGAGAGGAAAAAAGAAATTAAGAGAGTTTGCTGCAATTAAGTATTATTTTTCATATATTCTAGAGACTGGTCTACCAACAGGACACCCATTAACCAATGTGGAATTGCAAAAAAGAACCTCAAACTTAGAATATACTTCAGATTGTTGTTATTGCATTAGATTGTAATTTGCAGATTTGCTGGATCTGAAGTCTAATTTAGTAAGACTAATAGTAAAAGGATCCAAATTCTTTTCTATGTATGTTTATAAGAAGAGATCCTGAGAGGCTCTCATGATTTTAAACCTAAACCGTATTTATTCTGCTAACACAATGGATTGAACCAGGTTGATTTTTTCTGACCTCTGAATCTTTCAAGTCTATAGTCACCTGAAAAATCAACATGCAAAAGTTGTATGCTTAAAAGGGAAGAATTATATGCACAACTGAGAAAAGTAAAAGGACAGTCTGAGTCATTTCATGATGTGTTAAGCATCTTTGATTTAGAGTTTTATTGGTTTATAAATAGGTCAACATGTTCTAGAAGAGGCTGACGATTTCTAGAAGAATGTAGGCAAAATTCATACAGAATCAGCGTTCAAGAGGAGGATAAAAACGATACTGCACCTGATTAAAAGCATGTTCACATCCCCCTGGCAATCTCATTATCAAAAACAACAGATATACTTCCACACTGAAAAGATAAAGGAAAGAAGGAAGACAAATTCTAGAATTAGATATGGGAAGAGGAATCAGAGGACCTTGGCTCTTTTCTTTCTTCTACTACAAACCAACGGTAAAAGTCAATCTTAAGAGAACATCCACAGACTCATCATTTGCTACTGGTTTATCTTCAGCTTTATCAAGAGCAGAACCTGTGTGGCAGATGGGATAGAGAAGAATTTACTTTGGATGCGGAACACACTTGAAACATTTCAGAGCCGTTGTTCCTCTCTAGCAAAAGGCACAATGCACTGGCTCAGAGGAATGCTGTAGAGAATTCATCAGTGTTTCAGAGGTACAACATCATCTTTCATCGGGGTACTTCATGCAGATGTAGCACCTGCTAGTGTTTGCTTGCTCCAAGATATAAATTATCTTAGGCTACATCAAAATAATTGAATGTAAGTGCTGGATACACAACCTTAGCCCTGGTTTCAGAGTTGTTCAGCAAAAGGATTTGGTCAAAATATACTGTTCCAGGGTGGGTATATTAGATGATCCTGCCTCACATCTCAACCCCAAATAGCAAAGGTATGCATTTGGAATCAAGCCCAGAAAGTATTTCCAAATTCCGCAGTTTAACTGATGATAGCCTTACTATAGCAAATGTTTCTGTCTGAAACAAAGCAGGAAAACTTTCCCTTGCAGAAAACTGCACAAGATTTTCAAATTACTTTGGCAGGTTGCCTCGTAGTTACAGCCAATAAGAACATGAAGAAAATCCTGGGTTTGTAGACTTCATAAAGTAAAGTATGTCATGGTTTCTCCGCCATGTCTCTATCAAGGCTAAGAACTTGAAATTGTAGACTAGTGCAAGAAAATAGGGAGACATAGCACTGCTGTTTTGCATTTGTTTGAAAGTGTTCAGGGCAGCAATCAGACAGAGAGTTCATCAACATCAGCAGACCTCTACTTTTCATGTAACACCAGCACTTAGAAGGAGAAATTGAAGAGTGGCTGGTCCTTCAGGGCAAGCCTACTGAGTGAATATTGTAAATTCTGCAACGGTCACTTTTAAAAATATTCAGACATTCAAATACCAGTAAGGAATAAAAGCTTACTCAGTGGGATCAGTACACTCAAAAGAAACACAGAACAGGGGTAGCTCTAAAGACTGCTCAATATTAAAGAAACAAACAACTCACTACAGTTTTTCCTAGCTAAAAATCACCATTCAAAGTTACCATTACTGTTCCACCTAGAGCTGCCAATGGACAAGGTACTTAGGAGCTGCAGTTGTTTCTTCCTATTCTTTTATTAAACAGGGTATTTGATCTGCATTTGTCTACAAGCATTTCCTGCAGAATTTGTCGCACCCAGTTCAGACATTAAAGATGAGCCATACAGCGTCTATTAAAATTAAAGCACATCAACTGGCTAAATCATCCAACACTGAAAATCCTCCCTGGCATAAACCTTCAATCTACTCACAAAAAGTTCAGTTTAACAATTTATCTTTACAGTAGATCAGAGAAACGACATGACTAATATTACAACATTTTTCCAAGGAATTACTAAGGCATTGCATAAGACACCATCATATGTACTTTTAAGTCTGCTCGTATTCTAGTCTTAAACCTTCAAGGCAACAGTCTTGTCTGCAACTATTGGATCTAAGGCAAAATCTGGGGAAAACTCATTTTCGGCTTTTTTTTTCCCACACATAAAAATCACAGCCTCTATCATTTTAATTAAATGATTTCTATTTACCCACACTGTAGCCAAGTTTAGGCTTCTTGTTACTCAGACAGCATATTAGGAGTCACCTAATCGGTTTGTCTCAGGAGGCAAAGCAAATGTCATGTTCCCTTTTCCTCATTTACCTCTCTCCCCTACAATTCTTTACATGTAATACAGCCATTTTTACAGCCCAGTTAGGTAAGGGACCTTTCCATTAGATAATGCTGAGTGCTATTACACTTGGCATTATGCAGCACTAATAGCGTAGTATCTTGCCCACAAAAATATCATATAATGCAGACTGGAGTCATAACAAGTCAGCATGTTAAAGAATATCAATTTCACAGCTATGACTTGCATGCCCTCCTCCCTCTCCCCCTTATAACCATAGCTTCCCTTTCTGAGGATTGATTGATGAAATGATTTAAGAAAAAATTTATTTTGAGAAGGGCAGTGCAAGTGTACTTGTCATTAAAAGTTTCAGGAAACGTTTGGGAAAAAAAAAATCACAGATGTGTTTGAAATTTTTTCTCACAAATTCTGATACATTTAAAAAATATTTATTTAAGCACGAATATCTTCCCAGTGCCTCTCCCAAGTAAAGAAGCAGGATGTTGCAAGACATTGCTGAAGAAGCAAGCAGAAAGCTCAAACAAGTCTACCCCAAAAGCAGGGCAAACTATGAAGCCTCTTAGGCTGTTCTCATGGGAAAAAGGTCAAGAATCTTTCCAAAAGAAGAGCATAAATCACAGCCTGAGGATTCTTTCTGCCCATTATCATTTTTCACATTAACAAAGGGGAATCTCAACTCAGTGCCACCTCTCGCACATCCTACTTCAAAGCTGCCTTACTCAATTTTAGAAACGCATCTTTTCCACTGCCAAGAACCTTATAAAACCTTTTCAGATGTGGCCCTGAAACTTAGGTTGCACAGAACTATGCAATCAAACAGTATGTACAAATATTAGGCATTATAGAACTGATGCCCGTGTAGAACTGCAGCCAGTCATGACCTTATTGTCACGGAGTCAGAGGGCACCTGGTTCTGCCAATGCCAAGTCACGTTTTAGTTCAGGATAACAGCTATTGTATTAAACATGATGCAGAAAGTGGTGTGTTCCAGAATTCTAACATGTACCATTTCCCAGACTTAGGGTTTTGGAACATATTATGCCTATGTTCAATATTACCAGCTTACTTCTGCTGGTACTGACACACACTACTTCAAGGAAAACACGTGCAGGATTTCTCTTATTTTAGTATGTCTTATATTTTCTAAAGCAGCTACTACAGTAGATTAGCAGTACTCCTGTTTTCACTAAACACTGTCAATTCAGAATAATTGCTTTGTGTATGGTAGTATCAGAAAGCTAGAAGCTTGGGGAAATAATTAACTTCATGAAGAAGAAGCTTCTTTTCATTTTATCCTTCAGTGCCCATAAAAAGATTGATTTTACAGGTGATGAATGTGTTTATAAGTAAAATCATGTAAGGAAATCTCCTCCACTAACTAAGCTATTGTTTTGCATATTTCATCCCTAATTTTATTGCCGAGGATGTGCAAATGCCCCTGACGCTGTACCAAGTAAGTGCTTTTCCTCCAGAGAGGATGAAGAGAGAAAAGGGAAACAAAACCAAGAAGCAACCCAGTAATAAAACTAACATAATTATTTTTTTCCTTTTCTGGAGTTGTGCCACTGAACAACAACTGGGATCACTGGTTTTAAAGGAATTCTTGCAATTTCATTTCTAACGCTAAAAGAATGTGAATAATATTAATATACATTCAGTTGTATACATTTGTACTACATTATTTAATCAACAAGTTTTTAGGCAGAAAGAAATGTTGGTATGTTCCACTACGGCTGGCTGATTAGAATCCAAACTTCATGTACGTAACTTTTCTTCTCAGTCAAAGGGGGAGGTCTTACCTTCACATATTCTTTAAATTAATCACACAGGTTTCTGAAGACAGAAGGCTTTCAGTCATGCTCAGCAACAAAATCAGCAGCATAAAAGCTGACAGTGCTCTTTAAAACAAATGTGCTCGAAAGCAGTACTGTTTTCTGCAATGCCTGCATCTTCCTTTCTCTCTCACTGCGAAAGGTGGCCTTGCCCTGGTGATACTCTGCAACCTTCCAACGCTACAGAAACGGTGTTTGGAAAACGACTGACGTTTTACCTCTCATCCATCACCACCCTGAAGTCACCCAACTCAATTTTCAGTATTCCCACCCCACAGATCCCAACAGGTAAAGAAACAAACACCGAAGGCCGCCGAGTATTTTAGCCTGATTTTCAGCTGCAGCTTCTGACTGGGGAAGCTTTCCGAGCAGCACCCTCACTTCTCATCTAGCACCATCTACCGCCCAAGGCGGGCAGGAGCCGGCGCCGCTCGGCGGCTGCGGCGGCCCCGCGGCCGGGGCGCGGGCACGGCGCGGCGGCAGCAGCGCGGAGCCGGGAGCCAGCGCGGCGGCGGCCGCGGCGCCTTCCCGCCCCGAGTTCACCTCCTCCCTTCGACACGGACTTTCGCATTCAGGGATTAACGTTGGATGGTGATCCAAGTTCATACCTTATTCCAAGGAAGGGATTTTGCTCTTGCTTACGACGACAAAACACTTGTTTCCCCAGCAGACTTCTCTATTCATACTTGACATTGCTGTCACCTTTGATTAAGGACTTGCTTGAATAATACTGTGTGAGCTACAGAAATGCCACACGAAGATGGTAAAATATTTCCTATGCAGTTTCACGAAATAGAAGATAAATGAGGTAGGAAGGAAAAGGTAGCTAGTAAGTTCAGTTCAGCTTGAGCTGATGGCAAGCGAGGAAACACGGGTGACTTTTGAGTAAGTACTGCAGGTGGGCAATAGCACAGCTGTCACCAAACACAGGGAAGATCGCTTCCAGAAGAAACAACTTCCATGTCATCCATGATTGAGGTATGGATTTACCTCCTAAGAAATGACAGAATCACTTCGTTATGATCATGTTGCTTACAGCTGTGCTAAATGCAATCATCAAAACCAGCATTTACAGCAAATATGAGAAATTGATGTTTAGAGAATTGATGTGTGGAGGTCATTACTACTTTGGAGTACTGGAATACTGATGTCTACAATATTGATTAATATTCTGTGGAGAAATCATTATCAAATTATAAGATGCATATTATAAATAAAGCTTCCTCCAAACACCTTGATGTCTTCATCACAACAGCTAAGCAAATTATATATGTATGCGCTATGTACTCCCTATACTTAAACACATTATGAGGCTACTTACACGTCCTTCAGTTTCCTTCAGTAATTCCACACAGTACCTGGTGGTGCTGGTGCTACTCTACTGGTGCTGGTGCTGGTGCTGTGCTGGTGCTAAACTCCTTCTCAGAGAGGAGCCTAGGTGCGGCTGGGTCCAATCCTAGTCCCAGACCTGGTCAACGGTTCATGTCTAAAGGAGTGTATCCTGTCCCGAGAGGGCCGTGCTGCACGACTCACTTTGAGATAACCGATGTTCGGGATACCCTTGGGCTAAATTAAGGCAACTGAACACCAAACGATCGATAGAAAAGTTTTATTTATGGCAGAAGCTATGTAAACCTATGGCAGAAGCTATGTATAAAGGGATAAGCTATTTAAACATTGGATCATATGAAGGGCTTGTAACATACAGGAAAGAGAGAGAGAGAGTAAGATAGAAAGAAAGAGGGAAAGGAAAGACAGAGGTAAAGGAAAGATCACCACCCTGGGTTCCAGCGATGTCTCTGGTCTGGTTCCTTCGGACGGTGGGTGCGTGCACTCAGCCCCTCTGAGTTGGGCTTTTTATAGACTAGTCCCTGTCTCCAGGCCCACTGCAGATGTGAATTACTTCGCATGCATAGTCTGTTGTTCTCGAACCTTCTCAAAAGGAGTTGGGGCGTTGGAGGGGTTGGGGGGCTTGAGGCCAGTGATTTCGGTGCCTCCCCCCCTTCCTGTCAGGGATGCAGGGGCGATGCTGTCTCAGGCTTGTTTGTTCTTTGAAACAACTACCCAAGATAAGGCCCAGAAAAGCACTATCCTGCCTCCGCAAGATCTTCCTTTCCAGCTGCACCTTATGTGGTTGGCGTGTTCACATTCCGTCCTCCTTTGCCGAGTGTTTGAGACAGTAACTCCTTCAGCTTCTCAGTCTCTTACAGCCCGGTGGGGCCGGCACCAAGGGATGGAGGGCAGCAGCCGCCCTGGAAATAGGGGCTTTGCTCCTGGGAAGCTCAGAGCTGTCCATGAGGGATAAAGGATACCCCTGGACAACCAGGATAACGCCCATAGCCGACCCGCCCCGGCAGGTCTCCGACACCCTCCCGGCGGCACCTGGCGCCACACTAACGGTCGCAGGGCGGACTCCAGGCATGGCTGGGTCCATGCTGCGCTCCCTGCGCTGCCGGCCCTGGGGCCGGGGCCGGGGCCGGGGCCAGGGCCGGGCTGGCGCTGGGGCGGGCGCTGCTGGCCGCCGGCCGCTCTCGGTGGGCGGGCAGGGCAGCTGAGCAGAGGCCTGAGCCCCGCCCTCCTTCCGCTGCCACTTCCGCTTCCGGTGCCGCTCGCGCTTTGAGCCACTTCCGCTTCCGGGCGAGGCGGCCGCAATGGGGGTACTGGCGTCCAACCCCAACAACCCCGTGGTCTTCTTCGATGTCACCATCGGTGGGCAGGTGGGCGAGGGCCCCGGCCCCGGCCCGGCTCAGGAGCTGCGCCGCTCCGGGAGGGGCCGCAGGGCTGCACCGGGGGGTGGGGGGGGCGGTAGGAGAGCACCGGGAGGGGGCACCCGGGGGTGCGCGGAGCAGGGCGGGGCGGGTTGCGGTGGTGGTCTGGGGGTTTGCGGGGGTTGACTGGGGGTGCTCTGGGGGGGCTCACGGGCTCGTTGTGGCACTTGCAGGGGTGCCGCCGAAAGCACTTGGCGGGGCGGAGCGGGAGGGAGTTGCCGGGGAGCATCGGGGCCTGGAGGGGTGCAGGGGCCGTGCCGGGGAGGGGTGCAGGGGTGCCTCAGGAGGGGGCTTGCAGGGACGGGGGGGTGCGGCGGGAGGTTCAATTTGGGGGAGCTCCCCGGGTGCAGAAGCGGGGAGGCTGGTGTGCGTAGGGGGCCCAGAGGGCTGATCTGGCCCCCGTCTCCCAGGAGGTCGGCCGCATGAAGATCGAGCTGTTCGCTGACGTCGTAGCCAAAACGGCAGAGAACTTCAGGGAAGGAGCCGCCGGCGTTCCTGCAGCTCAGCCTGGACCCGGGCTGCAGAGGCTTTACGGTGCAGCAGCATGACTACCTGCTCCCCAGAACCGCTGCACCTCCTCTCCCTGTTCCCAGAGAGGCCATGCAGCATCCTGATCCCCCGGGGGAGCTGGAAGGTGAAGGACTCCAGTCCCTCTCTGCTCCCTCTGTGGAGCTTCCGATACGCTCGGTGTGTTTATAAAAGGCAGTACCTTAATGTCATTAGAGGTCTCCTCGCCACCCACTTCTCTGCCACTGACGGAAGGATGTGCTGCTCGGGCATCCCGTTGCTGCGGGAGGAACGAGTATACCCTGTTCTCTCTGAAATGCGGTGTCTGCTCCACGTTCAGTCTCCTGCAGCCTCGGTGTTAAATAGCTGACCTCCTCAGCTGCAGAAGGTGCAGAAGTCTGCTTTGAAATGGAAGTGGGGAGGAGTTACTGCCGGTTCCCGTTCCATTGGGGATCTCCCCGATGCAGTGAGGGAAGTCCTGCACGGCAGTCAGTGCGTGGTCGCCAAATGCAGCCCTCTGTGTCCTCGGAATTCACGTGAGGCTCACGCTCTGCTCTCTTGTTTTCCAGGCAGTTTTGTACAGGTGAATTCAGGTGAGCGAGTTATGTTGTCTTTTTAAGTAGCCTACTCGGAGCAGCAGGGCTGGGTGAGCAGGAAGAAGGCTCACAGGGAAGTTTTTCTCACTATACCAGTACAAAATGAAAGTTACAGAAGTCTGCTCTGACAAAATTGTGACGGGCTGGGTCAGTCGCCGAGGTGGCAGACCTTCCCTTTTGGGCATGCCTTTGTTCCTGCTCAGGTTGCTCTACAAAGCCCTGCCTGCGCATCCTGCCTGCTCGTGCTGCAAATTGCAGTGGGATGCCGTTAAGATGACGTGATGGATGTTGTAGGGACCGGCGTCGTTTCATGTGCAGAGCCCGCGCGAGGTTTCCCTTTGCCTCTGATAGCACCGGCTCAGAGCCAGGCCCCGGCGGCTGGTTGTATATCAAGGCAGCTACTAACGTATAGGGCTGGGATTCTGAATTCCTGGGGGGGTTTTGTGTTGGGATATCCACTAGGTTGCAATGATTTTCCTTTTTATTTCCTTGCGGGAAAGACGGTGTCCCTATAGGTTATAAAGGAAGCACTTTCCACAGGTAATTCTGCTTTTGTTTAGGTGCGTGAATGGCACTATGAGCTAGATGAGGTTTTGAGACCTGCCTTGGAGCACTTGTAGGTCACGGCTAATATCGTCCTTCTGTATCTTGGGAGGATTTGGGGGTGCTGTCAGATACGTATGCTGGGGTCACTGGGAGGGATCCCCCGTTCCTGGTGTGCCCGGTCGGAGATCGTCGTCTGCTGTCTGTCACCTGATCGCTATCCCTGGTTGAGCAGCAGTGGGTCCCAAATTACCTGATAGCAACCAGTAGAGAATCTTTGTTGTAGATTTTAGTCTGTAGCACTCATAGACCCTGGTAACTGTCGTCGTGCTGCGAGGCAGAACTCCTTTTTACCCCATATTAAGCTTCTTGAGGCATTTTTCTACTGAGAACTAAGTATTGGCTTACTTTTTTAGGGTAATAAAGGATTTCATGATCCAAGGAGGTGACTTTGTAAACGTACGTACTTCTGTATTCCTGTTGTGCTTTTCCGACGTGCTGTAATGGGCAACTGTTTCCAAGGGTCCGTGCTGATTTATGGGATCTGTTGGCTCTTTTGAGGTACCCAGTAGTAACTGGAGGTTTCCTCATAGCATTGCTGCCACCTTACTGCGACGGACTGTAATGTGCAACACTCCAGTGTTGGAGACAACAACTCTTTCAACTTCTCAGTTTCTTCAAGGTCCTCCTTTGCCGAATGTTTGAGACATTAACTCTTTCAGCCCCTCAGTCTCTTACAGCAACCCGAAGGGAAGCTTAAGGATTAAGGCAAGTTAAGGGTTAAAGGCCCACCGGCCCACCCTCACTGACACCGGCCGTGCCGTCTCTGGTATGGAACACTCTCTTTGGCCAGTTTGGGTCAACTATTCCGGCTCTGCCCCTCCCAGGTTTTTGCAGCTGCACGTGAGCAAAACCTGGGAAACTGCAAAATGTCCCGGCTCGTTTAGCAGCAACCAGCAACATCAGTGTCCTGTCCCCATTCTTCACACACCGAATCCCAAACACGGGAGCTGCTGGAGACAAAACCAGCTCCGTCCTGGCCTAAACCAGGACAGGCCCTGGGCACAGGAAAGACATGGACCTGCTGGAGCGGGGCCAGAGGAGGCCACAGAACGGACCCGAGGGCTGGAGCACCTCTCCTCTGAGGACAGGCTGCGACAGTTGGGGCTGTTCAGCCTGGAGAAGGCTCCAGGGAGACCTTATTGCGGCCTTTCAGTACTTAAAGGCAGCCTACAAGAAGGATGGGGACAGACTTTTGTAGCAGGGCCTGTTGCAATAGGACAAGGGGGAATGGGTTTAAACTAAAAGAGGAGAGCTTCAGGCTGGATAAAAGGAAGCCTTTTTTTACTGTGAGGGTGGTGAAGCGCTGGCACAGGTTGCCCAGAGAGGCTGCGGATGCCCCATCCCTGCAAACATTGCAGGTCAGGCTGGATGGGGCTCTGGGCAACCTGGTCTAGCTGAAGATGTCCCTGCTCATGGCAGGGGGTTGGACTAGAGGACCTTTAAAGGCCCCTTCCAACGCAAACTATTCTATGATTCTAGGATGCTCCCAGAGCCCCCCTAATGCCGTGGGGGGCACAGAAAGACACATCCAGGGGGTTGTGGGTGCGCCAGAAGGAACAGTGAGCGGTCCGGGCTGTCCCCAACGGCACAACACGGTGACCAGGATGCCCCTAAAGGCACACGGAGGGTTCTGGGAACCCCCAAGAACCGCACCAAGGGGTTCAGGATGCCCCGCAAAGAAGACAGATGGGCTTGGGAAGGGGTCCAGGGCATGTGAGAAGGGATGCCGAGGGGGATGGGATGCACTGAGACCAGGGATGCCCCAAAAGGCACACCGAGTGCCCTGGGGTGTAGGGAAAGGCAAGACCAAGGGAGATGGGGTGCAGGAGGAAGCACCCCGAGGGGCCTGGAGATGCACCCAAGGCACACCAAGGAGTTGGGTAGCCTGACATGCACACCGAGAGGCCTCGGGGTGCCCAGAAAGGCATCCTTCGGGGCTTTGAGCATCCCGCCTTGCACAGCACTTGCCCTGGAGAGCACTGAAATTGCACCCGGAGGGGACGGGGGCACCCCGAAAGGCACAGCCAACGGGTCGCGGGAGCATCAAAAGGCAGATTGACGCATGCAGGGGAACCCCAAAAGGCTGACCAAGGTCTCAGAGAACCCTAAAATGTACACTGGCGTGGTCTGGGGCAGCCCTCTGACAGACAGAGAGAGAGAGAGAGGGCTGCAGGGTGCACCAAAGGGCACACCGAGGGGTTTTGGGTGCACTGAAAGGCATGCTGAGAGAAGTCCAGATGGAGATCGGTGACAAGTGGTGTCCCTCAGGGGTCCTGCTGGGACCAGTACTGTTTATTATCTCCACCAGTGACATAGACAGTGGGATCGAGGGCCCCCTCAGCAAGTTTGCAGATGACACCCAGCTGAGTGGAGCGGTGGACACGCCTGAGGGATGCGATGCCATCCAGAGGGACCTGGACAAGCTCGGGAAGTGGGCCCAGGCGAACCTCATGAGGTTCAACAAGGCCAAGTGCAAGGTCCTGCACCTGGGTCGGGGCAACCCAGCACAGGCTGGGGGATGCAGGGATGGAGAGCAGCCCTGCCGAGAAGGACTTGGGGGCACTGGTGGATGAAAAGCTGGACATGAGCCGGCAATGCGTGCTGGCAGCCCAGAAGCCACCCGTGCCCTGGGCTGCATCCCCAGCAGCGTGGCCAGCAGGGCGAGGGAGGGGATTCTGCCCCTCTGCTCCGCTCTGGGGAGACCCCCCCTGCAGTGCTGCCTCCAGCTCTGGGGCCCTGTCGTGGTTTAACCCGCAAATGGTAAGCGAAATACCACGCAACCGCTCGCTCACATCCCCCGCTCCCCAGTGGGGTGGGGAGGAGAATTGGGGAGAAAGGAAAAGTCGTGGGTTGAGATAAAGGCAGTTGACCAGGACAGCAAAGGGAAAAATATAAAAATGTATCAATAATGATAATAATAACGATACATGTAAGGACACTAGAATATATAGAACAAACGATGCACAATTCTCACCACCCGATGACCAATACAGCCCGTCCCGAGCAGCAGCCAGGGAGCAGGGGTATCCCCCCCACCATCCCAGAACAGCGAGTTCCAGAGAGAGCAGGCGAGGGAACCAACAGCCGCACGAACGGACAAAAAGGCCCGCAGGAACGGAAAAAAAAAGAGGAGGAACAGGGAAACAAAAAGCAATGAACTCCGGAGAGATTCAGTCAAGGAGTTAGGCTTCATTCACCACCTTCGGCTGCATGGTGTAGAATAGTTCTCCAGTTTGGTCAGCAATTTCCTTCATTTTAGTGCGAGCTTCTTCAATCAAGGCAGCGGCATTGTGGACGGTAATACAGTATTCTTTTTTAGTATGATTTAACACACCACAAACTTCACGCTCCTTTAATAACAACATATCTAAGGCTAATCTATTTTGTAATGTCATTCTAGACCTAAGACAAATTGGTGTCTTTTAAGGGTTACATATGGGGTAAATATACACCATCATCCTTTGCTGTCCCATTGACATGATACACCAGCCGCACCAGATACCACAACTACAAGGTCCAGATGCAACAATCCAACACTACACACCATCCTCCCACTGCGTCCAGTGTCACCTGCCGCACCACGCCAAGACCCAGCCCTGTTTTGCCGACTGAGCAAATACTACCCATTCCTTTTTCCTGGCTTCAATTGCCAGTAGTTCACATATTTGACTGTGTCTTTTTATTCTCGCATCTTGCACCACAGGGCAGTACCCAATAACGTGAGCGGTGGACTCGTTTTCCACAAGACAATGCCGACAGGACTTCATTTGAGTTTCCTGCCTACCCCGTGCTAGAAATTCCCTTGTGGGGTAGACATTAGCTTGTAGTTTTAATGCTGTTATCAGGTGCCTGTGAGGAATGCCCCAATAATGTTCAAGCCACTTATTACTGATCTTATCCTTCTCAATGTTGGAAATCCCACGGCCCTGGGACACAAGCTTGGTCCAATTGATGAATTCTTGTTTTCTCCAGTCACAGGGCTTCCGGAGATGACTTTAGGAGCGGGTATCTCCCATTCCGAACCTGGTTCCTCCTCGCCTGCTTCCTCAGGTATCACCCTGACCACTCTCGGATCCCAACTCAAAGGTATTTTATCCTTCTCGCCACCTGCTGCGACCCACAACCTTTCAAACTCTTTCTCAATTCCCTGTTCTTGTGCAATTGTTCTTATTGTTTCATCCGAAGACTGTGCAATCCTGTGCAGTCTTCGGGCCCCGGCACACTGGGGATCAGTCCAGAGAGTCAAGTAATACCCAAACCTCCATCCTGAGTCCTGGAATATCGGATGGCATCACACGTACTTGCCCGAAGATGTAACCATTCCTTGACTGCTGTTCTTATTGCCAAGTCAAGGGTTTTGAGGTACGTGGCCTTTACATCAGCCTGGTCTGCAAGGTAGGTCAAGCGTGGAACCGTATCCCCTTTCAAGATGTCAGCCTTCTGAAACGGCTTCAACGAGGCCTTCCCAGTCCGATGTAACTATTCTTTCAATTTCTCCAGTAGTTCTGGCTTTGATATCCCAACCCAGGGGTCGATACAAATGCCCAAGTACTTTTCAGAACTACCAGGTTCAATCATATTCAGGGGAGTGCCATTAATCATCCATGATGGACAGTCATTGATCGTATATGAGTCCTTTGTAGGCTGGAGGTAAAAGCCGTGGCACTTCTCGCCTTGTGTCTTGAGGCCAGTTAGTTCACAAAATACCTCCAAGATCTCACTATTCCTCTGCATTCCATCCCATGAACGACGCAGCAGTACCAAGTCGTCTGCAAAGGCCATAGTTGTTATCTTTTTCAAACTGTGCTGGAACTCACTTCCTTCCTCTTCCAACTTTGCACAGCAGGGTGTCCACACATAAGTTAAACAGAATCGGAGACATTGGATCACCCTGTTTTTACACCAATCCGAATCCCAATAGGATCCGACTGTTCATTCTTCAGGTCAATACGGGTGTTAATATTATAGCACGAGTTCGTAATCAGGGCGATAATATGATTGTCCACGCCCTTTTGCTTTAGAGCCATAATGATGTGAGAATGACTCACGGTGCCAAAGGCTTTGGCTAAATCAACAAAGACCACTCCCAGGGGTCCTTGTTCCCTTTTTGCATTCCAAATTAATGTAACAATTTCAGATTTTCCGCACATCCTGATGACCTTATAAAGCCCCTTTGGCGTGGATTAGCGGGATGTGCCTTAGTCAGCCTCGCTATTAGAATCCTTGAAAACAACCTCAAAATGGTTGATCCCATGGTAATTGGTCGCCAGTTATTGATGTCATTTTGGCGTTCTGGTAGAGCCGATTTTGATATTAACACAGTCCGACATTCTTTCACCATGTCCCGTATAGTTCCAGCTACCAACCACAGATTGTACAGTTCCATAAGCTGGGTGTGCTGGGGATCTATTTGAGTAAGATCCCTCACACTCAACCCATCGGGTCCTGGTGCCGCGTTCTTGCTCATCTCTTGGATGTTTTTAGAGATTTCTTTCACTGTAATCATGGCTTTGAATGCCGAGTTGTGGGCTTGCCCGGTGGTTCTGAAGGCCCCAAGGCCCTTGAATGTTCCTGGCGATTCCCATCTCCACTTGAACACCTTGTGCCCTTGTCCAGTGGGATACCGCACCTTGGGCATTCTACATCCTCCAGGATAATACCGGCAAGTTTCCCTCTATCCAGGTAAAACAGCCGCTGGAACCATAGAAATTGCCCCCCTTTCACAGCGCTCTTCTTCAATCCACTCCTTTGGTGGTTGCGAAGGATGAGCCCTGCGGGCCACTGGTTGCTTCCCGACCCTGGCTCGCTTTCAACTCGGTGGACTTCATAAACAGGCATGAACAGCAGTCCTCGTTTGCCTCATCAATCATGTTGATGGATGTTCTTTCCTTCAATCACTTCTCAAAAATACACGGAGAATGGGCAGCTTTTCAGATGTCAACCACTCAGAAACCACCCTTCGATAGTGGGGTTTCAATCCCCCTTCTGTATGTGACCCAGTGTCAGCTAGATGGTCCCCTTCTTTTTCAAGATGTTTTCCTCCATTCTTGATCTCTTGCCCTTCTTTTCACAGGACTTTTATGCAGCCCTCTTCGCTGATGGTGCAGTGGAAGGGCTGCCAAGGGAGGTGAGGGCCAGCAATGCCTTTCAGAGCTAGCACCTTTCCTGTGGGAGAAGTCTCTGGACGTTTTCAAATTGGGAACTGGCCTCTGATGAAAACGTGAGAGAAAGAGAAACCGCTAGGTAGGTAAAGAAGCAGAGAGCCCCAGAGCGAGTGGTGCTGTGGAAGGGCTGTGAAGGGAAGGCGAGGGCCAGCAATGCCTTTCACTATTAGCACCTTTCCTGGGCGAAAAACCTCTGGACGTTTTCAAATTGGCATCTGGTATCTCTGGAAAAACGGTGAGCGACAGAATGGATTGGTAGGGTAAAGAAGTGAGGAGCCCCAGTGTGGGTGGTGCCATGGAAGGGCTGCAAAGGGAAGGTGAGGGCCAGCAATGCCTCTCACTGCTAGCACCTTTCCTGTGGGAGAAAGCTCTGGCCCTTTTCAAATTGGCAACTGGGCTCTCTGGAAACGTGAGATAGAGAGATCCGCTAGGTAGGTAAGGAAGCCGCAAGCCCCAGTGTAGGTGGTGTTGTGGAAGGGCTGCCAAGGTAAGGTGAGGGCCAACAATACCTTTCACTGCTAGCACCTTTCCTGTGGGAGAAATCTCTGGACCCTTTCAAATTGGGAACTGGGCTCTGACAAAAACGTGAGAGACAGAGAACTGTTAGATAGGTAAACAACCCCGAGCGCCAGTGTGGGTGGTGCTGTGGAAGGGCTGGAAGGGAAGGGTGAGGGCCAACAATGCCTTTCACTGCTAGCACCTTTCCTGTGGGAGAAAGCTCTGGACCCTTTCAAATTGGCATCTTGTCTCTCCGGAAAATGTGAGAGACAGAGAATGGATTGGTAGGTAAAGACGCGCAGAGCCCCAGGGTGGGAGGTGCTGTGGAAGGGCTGTGAAGGGAAGGGGAGAGCCAGCATGCATTTCACTGCTAGCACCTTCCTGTGCCAGAAATCTCTGGAGGTTTTCAATTGGCAAGTAGGCTTTCTGAAAAAGTGAGAGACAGAGAACCGCTAGGTAGGTAAAGAAGCACTGAGCCCACAGTGTGGGTGGTGCTGTGGAAGGGCTGCCAGGGAAGGTGAAGGCTATCAATCCCTTTCCCTGCTAGCACCTTTCCTGTGGGAGAAAGCTCTGGACATTGTAATTACCATGTGCCCCAATGTGATAGGCTGCTGAGGCCTGTCACACTGCTTCTGGACCTCGAGGCCTCCACAGCTTTTGGAGGTCTTGCTGTCAGGTGCCTGCAAAACGAGTAGGAAAACCAGTGCTGAATTACTGGCTTACTTCATCGTACCTCACAATCCAGTTGTGCTCTGCTCAACTCCACTACCATGCACAGAGACGTCCAAGTCACTTAACCCTCTCCACTGGCTTTGCAATATCATATGATACAGACACAAACACAGTCATGCAATGTACATGCTACTATAATGCTATACAATGCAACACTCAGATCATAGTCAAGAGAAAACAAGACAGAGCACTGCAATGCAAGACAACACACAGTACAGCGCCATACAATGCACAGCAGTCTGAAAGGGCAGTCAAAACAAGTACAGAGCGATACAATGCAAGACAAAACCCAATTACAGAGCAATACGATGCAGGACAGTCTCAGACGGCAGTCCATACAAATACAGAGTGCTGCAATGCAAGACAATCACAACACAGGGCCATAAAAATGCACAGCAGTCAGTACAAGAAGGGAGCGATACAATGCAAGACAGTCTCACAGGGCAGTCATATAAGTACAGAGCGATACAATGCAGACAAAACCCAATACACAGCAATACAATGCAGGACAGTCTCAGATGGCAGACCATACAAATACAAAGTGCTGCAATGCAAGACAAAACATGATATAGGGCCATACATGCAGGACAACAGAGCGCTGCAAAGCAAGGCAGTCTCAGATAGTGGTCAAAACCAATACACAGTGCTGCAAGGCAATACAAACCGGAACAATGCACGTGTCAGAAGCCAGCTTTAAGAACGAAGCCATAAGGAACGCAGGGATGAATTGCCATAGTGGAATCTCTACGAAAACAGAACTTTCCGGAGGCAGAACTGTCATTCCGGCTGTCCTGGTTGCGGCTGGGATAGGGTTAATTTTCACCAGAAGCTGGCCGGGGTCTATTCTATACCATGTGACTGTCATGCTCACTATATAGAGGGGGATGACCGGAGTGGGGGGGCAAGGGGGACTGCGGTTCAGGAGCAGGCTGGGCATGGGGCTCCTGGCAGGGAACGACCTGTGCTGGGAGCATCGCTAAGTACACTCTGTTGTTGTTATTGTTGGGGGTCTGCCGTGCTGAGGCTTGCCCACCACCTGTAAAACTCAAACAGGGTATGATTTTAGATACGTAAATCATATGACACCTTGAAAAACTGCTACTTCAGCACAACGGTCATGACTTACCTTGCCAAAGTCTGCTCTGGTGCGGACAGACCGACAGTACATAGAACACCACAAACGACGCAACTCAAGGATGAGAGAAAAAACTCTCAGCAAGAACAAGGACTCCCAGACCAGAGATGCCGTTGGACGCAACAACCTACAGGGCCACAATGGTGTGGCGAGGAGGCTCCGTGGCAACCCCAGAAATGAGTTGAACGTAATGGTCCGTTATAGGAAGTTACTGTCAGAACTGAGGTGATGGATGCACAAGAAGCCTGGCTTCAAGACCTACGAACATACGGATGCAGGGAAGAAGTCGCAGTCCATGAAAAAGGACAGCAAGAGAGCAGAGCTACTGACACAGCCTGGAACGATGCTGCAAAAGTGGAACAACCGGAAACATCTGAGACACAAGACCAATCCATGCTTTAAGCTTGTAAAGCAAGAATAGAAGTGCCCCAATGGGCACTATGTCCATGTCTATGGGCACTCGAGACCCTAGGGATGGTGCCCAAGGCAGGTGCTGTACTCCTTGAGTGCAAAGAGCAACAAGGACATTGAGACCTGAGAAAGGTCCGAGACACAGAAGACAGACTGCACAAGCTACACAACACCACAGACACAGGCTGGAACTGCCCTGCCCAGCGCAAGCTAGCGTCATGCTGAAAAGTAACCTGCTCCCTTTGCCTGCCCGAAGGGGACCGCTCCGGAACAACCATCTCCCCTACACTAACTTTAAAACCCCTCCGTGCAATTTCCAACCTTGTCCCATCCCCCCATAGCCCCCTCCCCAACACCACTCCCTCATCTTAGCTTTCAGAGGCCTGGGGGTCTGAATCCATCCTCAAAAACCTCATCAGCAAACCAGGTTATTCCTGCACTCACCGGATTCCTCTTCATCATCTGCACAAGAACAGTGCCAGTAGGCATCGCATGGGTCACAGACCTCTTCCACAACATCCCCTTCCACATTTGCAATGTGGCCTTCCACTCACCTGCTCCAATTCTAGCGTCGGATGCCGTAGCCATCATCGCTTCCAGCACCTAACATACCTAAGGACAGGAAACTACCCTTGCACTTGCGAGAAGTCACCAGCCCCGTACTCCTCCTCGCTACAACCCGGCTCACCTCAAATGCACATCCAATTCCAAAGGCAGCCTGCACTGCACCTGCAAACCAAAAGAGAAATGCTTAACAGAGCTGCCACATTCCCTGCTCTTAGGCACCATCCCCGCTGACAACTGCCTCGCCTTCTCGAACCGCTCAAGAGCACGTGGCTTCACCCCTCCAAGCCCACTTGCAGCACCGAAAAAAACCAAAAAGACACATGCTGTGATACTGCCCGAAACCACAGCCTGCCACACCGATTCCCATCTTGCGCTCCTTTACTTCAGCCACTCGCCCACCCTGCCTCTGCCATTTACAGGTTGCCACATTGAGGCTCGTGTCAGTGGTTTAGCTCCAGCCAGAGGCTGAGCCAACGCGGTCGCTCGCTCACCCCCACCCCTCCCGGCAGGATGGGGAGAGAATGGGGACAAAGAAAGGCAAAACTCCTGGGTAACAACACCACCAGTTTAACCGGACAACAGAGGAAAGAAAACAAACAACAAAACCCAAACAATAACAACACAGTATGTACTTAGCGGTGCTTCCCGTACAGGTTACAGGTCGCTCCCACTCGGAGCCCGACGCCCATCCCACTCCCAAGCAGCGATCCCCTCCCCACCCCGCTCTGGTCGTCCCCTCTATATAGTGAGCGTGGACGTCACATGGTATAGAATAGACTCCGGCCAGCTTCTAGCAAAAATTAACCCTATCCCAGCCGCAACCAGGACATTATCCAACCCTTATTCTATACCATATACATCACACTCAGATCCTACACTTTCCAATTCATCACCACCACTTTTCCTGTTTTTATATATATATACACACGACATCATTCCTTTAGTCTACAGACCATCCCTTTGAAGTGTCTATTGAGGATGGTGTGTAGTGCTGGACTGTTGCATCTGGACCTTGCAGTTGTGGTATCTGGCAGCGGCTGGTGTATCATGTCCACGGTCCATGGGGTTGAAGATGTCGATCTCTTGAGGAAGTTGATGGGTGCCAGTTGCTAAAGCCAGTTCTGCTTCCATTACCGCTGCACTTTGCTCAGTTTATCAATAGTTCATTCCTATTAAGTTTGGGCAATTCTTGCTATTATATCATTGATTTGGCATATAGCAACTGTGACAGAGATGACATACAGTGACAGGGTTATATAGCATTAACAGCATACAGTTTCATGCATTGGCTATTCTCACCCAAAATCAAATCCCCTCGAGGTACACAGTGGACTTCCCATCCTTTCGCATCACCCACCAGTGCACCCAGGTCCTTGAGCAAAAACAATCCCACGGATGGGTTTGCCTTTGCCTGAGGCAAGAGTAACCCAGACTGTCTTCCTAACATATTCTTCATGTGCACTACAGGAACTTTATCCCCTTCTACAGTACGTAAAGGTTTGGATTGGGCAGGACGAGCTCGATTGGTAGATCCTCTAGTGTTAACTAACCAGGTGGCTATGGCTAAATGTGTATCCCAATGTTTGAAGGTCCCACCACCCATTGCTCCTCAGTATAGTTTTTAACAGTCCATTGTACTGTTCGATTTTCCCAGAGGCTGGTGCATGAGAGGGGATGTGATACCACCCACTCAATGCCATGCTCTTTGGCCCAGGTGGTCTAGGAGGTTGTTTTGGAAATGAGTCCCATTGTCTGACTCAATCCTTTCTGGGGTGCCATGTCGCCATAGACTTGCTTTTCAAGGCCCAGGATGGTGTTCCGGGTGGTGGCATGGGGCACGGGATATGTTTCCAGCCATCCGGGGGTTGCTTCCACCATTGTGAGGACATGGCGCTTGCCTTGGCGGGTCTGTGGGAGTGTGATATAATCAATCTGCCAGGCCTCCCCATGTTTCTATTTCAGCCATCGTCCTCCATGCCAGAGAGGCTTTAACCCCTTGGACTTGCTTGATGGCAGCACATGTTTCACACATCATGGATAACCTTGTGCGATAAGCGTCTATGGTCAAGTCCACCCCTCTGTCACGAGCCATCTGTATGTTGCATCTCTTCCCTGATACCTGAGTTGTCATGGGCCCACCGAGCTAGAATAATTCACCTTTCTGTTGCCAGTCCAGTCCACCTGCGCCACTTCAAGCCTAGCACCTGATCCACCTGCTGGTTGTTTTGATGTTCCTCAGGTGGCCCCACTCTTAGGTACGTGGGCATCTACGTGGCTACTTTTATAACCAGCTTCTGTAGCCGGGCGCACTATCTTGCCACAATTGGCAGCCCAGATGGGTTTTGCCCTCTGCGCTGGCCGGTTCCTCTGCTTCCATTGCTGTAACCACCCCCACAGGGCGTTTGCCACCATCCAGGAGTCAGTATGGGGATAGAGCACTGGCCACTTCTCTCGCTCAGCAATATCTAAAGCCAGCTGGATGGCTTTCACCTCTGCAAACTGGCTCGATTCGTCTTGTCCTACAGTGGCTTCTGCGACTCGTCGTGTAGGACTCCACGCAGCAGCTTTCCACCTTCGGTGCTTTCCCATAATACGACAGGACCCATCAGTGAACAGGGCATATTCTTTCTCATTTTCTGGTAGTTCATTATATGGTGGGGCCTCTTCAGCACGTGTCACCTCTTCCTCTGTCGACATTCCAAAATCTTTCCCTTCTGGCCAGTCCATGATCACTTCCAAGATTCCTGGGAGACTGGGGTTTCCTATTTGAGCTTGTTGTGTGATCAGTGCGACCCACTTGCTCCATGTAGCATCAGTTGCATGATGTGTAGAGGGGACTCTCCCTTTGAACATCCAGCCCAGCATGGGCAGTCGGGGTGCCAGGAGGAAGCTGTGCTCAGTACCAACCACCTCTGAAGCAGCTCAAACCCCTTCATATGCTGCCAAGATCTCTTTTTCAGTTGGAGTGTAGCGGGCCTCAGATCCTCTGTATCCCCGGCTCCAAAACCCCAGGGGTCAACCTCGAGTCTCCCCTGGTGCTTTCTGCCAGAGGCTCCAGGTAGGGCTGTTCTCCCCAGCTGCGGTGTAGAGCACATTTTTAACATCTTGCCCTGCCCGGACTGGCCCAAGGGCTACCGCATGAACTATCTCCTGTTTCATTTGTCCAAAGGCTTGTCATTTCACATGGGGTCCCGAGCAATCGTTATTCTTTCAGGTCACTTGACAGAGAGGGCTTACAATGAAACTGTAGTTTGGAATATGCATTCTCCAGAAACCCACAATGCCTAACAAAGCTTGGGTTTCTTTTTTGTTAGTTGGTGGAGACATAGCTGCTAGTTTGTTGATCACATCTGTCAGAATCTGACAACGTCTATCTTGCCATTTTATTCCTAGGAACTGGATCTCCTGTGCAGGTCCTTTGACCTTCCCTCGTTTTATGGCAAAGCCAGCTCTCAGAAGAATTTGAATTATTTTTTCCCCTTTCTCAAAAACCTCTTCTGCTGTGTTGCCCCACACAATGATGTCATCAATGTATTGCAGGTATTCTGGAGCTCCACCCTTTTCCAGTGCAGTCTGGATCAGTCCATGGCCAAGGGTGGGGCTGTGTTTCCACCCCTGGGGCAGTCGATTCCAGGTGTACTGGATGCCCCTCCAAGTAAAAGCAAACTGTGGCCTGCACTCTGCTGCCAAAGGGATGGAGAAGAACACATTGGCAATATCAATGGTGGCATACCACTTGGCTGCCTTGGACTCCAGTTCATACTGAAGTTCTAGCATGTCCGGCACGGCAGCACTCAGTGGTGGCGTGACTTCATTCAGGCCACGATAGTCCACTGTTAGTCTCCATTCCCCGTTAGATTTCTGTACTGGCCATATAGGACTATTAAAAGGTGAGTGAGTCTTACTGATGACTCCTTGGCTCTCCAGTTGATGAATCAGCTCACGGATGGGAGCCAGGGAGTCTCGGTTGGTGCGACATTGCCACTGGTGCACCGTCCTGGTAGCAATCGGCATCTTCTGTTCTTCAGCTCGCAGCAATCCCACAACGCAGGGATCTTCTGAGAGGCCAGGCAGGGTCGATAGCTGTTTGGTCTTCTCTGCATTCACCGTGGCTACACCAAAAGCCCATCGGTATCCCTTTGGGTCCTTGAGGTACCCGGTCCTGAGGTAGTCTATGCCAAGGATACAAGGGACCTCTGGACCGGTCACAATGGGGTGCTTTTCCCACTTGTCCCCTGTTAAACTCACCTCAGCTTCCAATACCGACAATTCTTGGCATCCCCCTGTCACTCCCGAGATCCAGATGGGTGTTCTGATGGCATCAGAGTACACTGTGCACCAGTGTCCACCAAAGCCCTATACTTCTGTGGGTCTGATGTGCCAGGCCATCGAACCCACACAGTCCAGTATACATGGTCACCCCTTTCCTCCTCCTGGCCAAAGGCAGGGACCCTCTATTCCTGTTCCTTGTCAGAGTATTCCCTGTCTTACCCTTGCAGCGCCAGACCAGAAGGCCCCTCTCCGGGATCCAGAAGAACCTCACACTTGAGAGGAGCCGTCTCCAGAGACTGCAAATTGCTGCCGCTTTTCCAATTCCTCTCTCAATTCCCCGGTTTCTAGCAAGGGATCCCAGCTGTTGGGCTTCCTTGCCTTCCAAGTGCTGGCTGTCGGCCCCGCTATCCCAGCATCGGAGCAGCCAGGCAGCAATCCGCTCACCTGGCTGGCGGCTGTAATCTTTCCGCCTTTCTTGAAGTCCTGATGAGGTCAGGGACCGGGTAGTTTCCGCTTCCTGTCTGAATTCTCTCACTCCTTCCTCCAATGGCTTTGTCGAAGGACCAGCTTCATGATCAAACCTTTCCTCTTCTTCCTCTTCCCTTACTAATCAAAGATATGGACCCATTGATTTCCTTGTCCATTGTTTCTTTTTAACTACTGGGGCAATTACTGTAGTTGGTGTTGTTTGGGTCCCTATCTCAACCATGGTGTCCTCAGGTGCAGTTTGGGTCCCTGCCTCAACCAGAGTCCTCTGAGAATGCTGAACTGCTGCTCAGTAGGCACAAGCCAGGCCCCAGTACAGCGCTAGAAGCTGCTGGTTCTCATTGGGATAGGCAAGGCACCCTTCCATCAGGTGGCGTGTCACTTTGCTAGGGTTGCTCACCCGTTCAGGAGTAAAGTCCCAGGCTATGGGAGGTGTTAACTGCCCTAGGAACCTGCCCAAGTCCTTCCACACACCCTGCCACCCTGGGACCGGCCGCCTCAGGTCATGCTTCAATATAGCCTCACCCAAAAGTTGTCTTCTCTTCCACCAGGACGAGACCAGATTCCACAAACCCCATAATATGCCAACAATATTAATGAGTAGTACTAAGCAGCTCACATAAGGGTGAGCAAGGACCTCAGGAGCCTGCGTAATAAACCTGTCCACATCAATCCTGGGTAGGGAGAGGGAGATGATGTATTCCCTCATCCTCTCCACCAGATAGCCCCCCCAGCACAGGAAGGCCATCAATACCAGAACAAAGCACATACCCATTGTTTGCATTAACATGTTGCCAAAAGTAAAGAGATAAACAGTGCAGCCAACGAACGTTTTGACCCGTACAGGAGCTTGTCACTTAGTAACTACTACAGCTAGAGCACACTTAATACAAAAGTGCTGTTGTCGTGCCCCACATTGGGCACCAAAAAGGGCTGTCGTGGTTTAGCCCCAGCTGGAGGCTGAGCCACGTGGTCGCTTGCTCACCCACCCCCTCTCCCAGCGGGACAGGGAGAGAATCAGGACAAAGAAAGGCAAAACTCGTGGGTTAACAACAAAAGCAGTTTAACTGGACAACAAAGGGAAAGAAAACAAACAAACAAGTAACCCCAACAATAACAACAGAGTGTACTTACCCCTGCTTCCCGTACAGGTCGCTGCCCGCCCGGAGCCTGGCGCCCAGCCTGCTCCCGAGCAGTGATCCCCCTCCTCCAGTCGTCCCCCTCTATATAGTGAGCATGATGGTCACATGGTATAGAACAGACCCTGGCTAGCTTCTGGTGAATATTAACCCTATCCCAGCTGCAACCAGGACAGACAGAAATGGGGGGTGTGAGTAATGGACCAAAACTGGTATCTAAGCTTGACATAACTCTTAGACAAAGTAGAAAAAAAAAGTGTAAGCCAGCCATAATTCTCTTTGGATATTTTTTAAAAGAAGGTGGAGGAGAGAGTGTGTACCTCTTTACTGTCAGAAAAGCAGTTGGATCAGAAGCACTGGGATTTTCCACTATGGGACACCATCAGCATGTCAAGCATGACCCTGATGAAAAGTGGTAGTTCATTGTTCCACAGGTGTCCTGACCCAGAAGTTTTGGGAACCAAGTGTGTAATGGTAGGTGGAGTTTCAATTGCCTCTTTCATGCTGCTCGATATACCTTTTTATGCCCTACATTTAATTGCTTTCTTACCCGTGGCTTCACCTGATTGGATTCTAGGCATGTCTGTCTCTTGTGACACCTCTGCAAAGCTTCTAGGAGGAGGTTGTTGCTATGTTCTCTGCTGTTAAACCCTTGACCAATATTAGAGTAATTAAGGGCATAGGCGCGAGTTGTTCTGGATTTACAAGTGGTGTTGGCTGTTGGCCATGGCAGCACACAAAGCAGAGAAAGCAAGCTCATTTTGTGGCAATAAAGATGCTTCTAGGGGTTCACATTTCACGGATGAGGAGTAGACTGGACTGGTGGAGAGGAGAGAAACAAAGTCTATCAGTAAGCAGTCAGCTAAGGGGTAGCTTCAGCTTTACTGAAATTTTTGGGGTATACTGAACCAGAGAAGTCCCATTCCCTCCCTACAAACCCACTGCCTGGGAACTTGGAATTTTATACCAAGCAGCATGGTGGTTTTCACTGTAATCTTAGCAATGGACGACAGTAAGAACTAATTAGATCCTTTGCCAGCATAAAACATTGCTGCGATTTGAGAAAAAGTTGCTTAGTGGCTGACTGTTGCCCTCCTCTGTTCTGCTGCTATCAGGAAGATCATTTGGCATGGTGTCTGTTGTTACTCCAAAGCCACAATATGCCAGAAATCATTTACAGATGAAAGGACTTGAGCTTGATGGGCAGAACTGAGCTGAGTGAGGCATGTTGATGATGAAAGAAGGAATAATTTACTGATGAAAAAGTGAAGGAGCGATTTAGGAAAGGACAGGATGCCCTGGAGCAGGGAGTATGGGAGACAAAACAATGGGATAAGGAAGCCTAATCAAGGGGCCTGAGGATGGCACATCCTTGTTTGTGTCCTTGAATTTGTAACTGAATGAGCATTCCAGAAGAAGGTAAACAGAATTCTGAACTCTGTGTGAACTTAGCTCATTAACATAGTAAAAATCACACCCCTAGGCTGGAGTCGCCCCCTACTCACAGAAGCCCCTTCCCCATAGAGCATGCGTAGTGAAATAAATGTGTCCTGGGCCTTTAATTAGAGCCGAGACTTGTAAGGACCGATGGGCAAGAGGGAAACCAAGCGTAACTGTGAAAATACTGGTAACAGTTGCTCAAAGTGTATAAATGTTAATGGTGTGTCAGCTGGGGTGTGCAAGCTTTGGGGAATTAGCACTTAGCACCCATCTTTGCGCAAATATGAATTAAATTAAAATACCTCTACTCTGTGTGTATATTGGCACACCGGGTAAACGACCCCACTTGAGGGACAACATTGATGCTTCTCCATCTGTGTGACATTACCATGTTTCTGGATAAGACTGAAAGACACAGAGAAATAGATTTGATTCATGGCAGCCTGTACCCTTAATGACAATCTGTGTGCCTTTTAATGTGTGCATTTTAATTAGGTGCTGCAAAAGGCAGCAGCAAGATGACATTTTATATCTGGTCATATGCAGGCACAGCCTGTGTTTATCTGCCTCAGTCCATTGCTACTGTCTTAGTACCTGGAATCCCCAGAAGAGGGAACTGACTGGCCAGCAATCAGTGCAAGGGATCAAGTTTTTTTCTACCTCCTTCCAAATCTCTTTCTTTCTCACAGCTCTGCAGAAAGTGGCCAGAAACCTGAGTACATTTCCCATATGGAGACTGAGTTTCGTATGTTGCCTTAGATCAGTCTCTACCATATATTTATTGTAGGTTGGAATGTTTTGCCTGCCTGTGTCATGGCCAGTTTCTCAAAGTGGGAGAGACTCATAAACCCCAGGATCTGCCTGGGCGTGACTGGCCTACTCTGCTAATGAGTAGATAACTGATAGTCCACTGAGGGTTTATTATATGTCAATAAAGACTTTAGATTAATGGATTACTAAGAAAATGCTGTGTGAAGTCTTTATAAAGCTCCAGCTTTGCACTGAAAGCATAGAGCTCTGACTGCTAGGCGGTCCAAGTGCTAAGAAGAGAGAAAGTCTGAGAGACACAAAAGAAAGACAGAGAAAGACCAAAGCCAGAGAAGATAAAATATATTCAGGTTAGGAAAGGATATACTTTGCAGGCACTATGAAAGACTTTCTTTCCTTTACAGTCCTTGCAGTCCTTTTGCTGGTGCACAGCTCCCAGGCAGTCTATGTTCAGGTAAGTTTTCTGTTCTTTAATTTGTTGGTATTACAAGGTTAACAAAGTACTGATATTATGTGAAGTGTGACTGCAACAGGAATCTTGAACTAAGCTAATAGACCTGAATTTTTGCTGTGTTCTGGCTTGATATCCAACTTCATCTCCTTATGGTTCAGTTTTTCTTTCTGTGAAATGCTTCAGATATTACTAACATGCTGCTGCAGTTTAATTAACTTCACCAGCCATATCACTGCTCTGAAATCCCTTGCTGACTGAGGCATTGTGTTTCCATAGTTTTCTTTTGCATATAACCCCATGTGTTGTGAAGCTGCAAGAACTGGGGACACCTCTAACTTTATAGAATGATGTAAACAAGATGTGACAAAAGAGAAACTGTCTTCTGTCACCTGCTTCTAGGCAGGAAGTTCTTTATGAGAATGATCTGCACGCTTATGTGATGGAACATATCACATATTAAACACATATCACATTAAAAAAAAGGTGAAAGAAATGCTTAACTGGAGCCAATGAAATATTAATAGGCAGATTGGCTATTAGAGAGGCTACACCAAATTTTCCAAAATACACAGCACCTATAACTGATATTACATGCAACATGGAAACAGTTAAGAAGGTACTTCAGTGCTCTTGTCTGTACTTGAGAGTGTGTGTGAGATTTCAGTTTGATTGCAATGTAAATTACTTCCTCAGAGGACCAAGAAAACTAATATTTCTTAAACAATTATTGACTCTTTTATATGTGCGCGGTAGGTTTCCAGGAATAAGGTACTATCTTTGTGCCTTGAAATATCCTCTTTTTCTCCTTTGGATGTCAGAGACACCCAGAGATAGCAGCTTGAAGCTATTCCTTTCTTCCAAACCATTCTTTAACATTTAGAGTCTCCAGGGGAACAGATAGCTTCCTACTTAATGAAAAAAATCTCAGTTTTCCACTTGAAGGCATAAAAAAATAACTAAATGAGAATAGCTCTTTCTAGGTTGGGTAAAAGTGTAGAAAGTGCAGCTCTGAAGTTTTAGCTCCTCTTTGTAGTTTGAATTCTTATCTCATTAATGATTAAATCTGTATTTTCCCAAATATATGTGCAGTGTACTCTGCATGTGTTGCACTCCTTTCACTTAGACTACTTGAGATCCCTAAGGTCTGACTAATTACTCAGTGCACAAAGTTGGCTTATGGTCTTGTTTTCTGAAATTCTTCCCAAGACTTTCCTTCCCTCTCCTGTAATATGCCAGAAGTTGTTCATTTAACAAAATGTTTTGCGAAGCAGAAGTGAAGTTCATTTGACTTCATGTTTTTAAAGACTGAGTATCACTATCTCATAGAATCATAGAATCATAGAATTGTTCTGGTTGGAAGAGACCTCCAAGATCATCGGGTCCAACCATTAACCTATCACTACCAAGTCCCCCAGTAAATCAGATCCCTTAGGGCCTCATCTAAACGCCTTTTGAATCCCCCCAGAGATGGGGACTCCACCACCTCCCTGGGCAGCCTGTTCCAATGCCTGACAACCCTTTCGGTAAAGAAATTTTTACGAATGTCCAATCTAAACCTCCCCTGGCGCAACTTGAGGCCATTTCCTCTTGTTCTGTTGTCTGTTACTAGGGAGAAGAGACCAACCCCCATCTCTCTACAACCTCCTTTCAGGTGGTTGTAGAGAGCAATAAGGTCTCCCCTCAGCCTCCTTTTCTCCAGGCTAAACAGCCCCAGTTCCCTCAGCCGCTCCTCATAGGACTTGTGTTCCAGACCCTTCACCAGCCTCGTTGCCCGTCTCTGGACACGCTCCAGCACCTCAATGTCTTTCTTGTAGTGAGGGGCCCAAAACTGAACACAGTACTCGAGGTGCGGCCTCACCAGGGCCGAGTACAGGCTTTCCATCACAGATCTTGAATGAATACGATGGAAATTGGAGGAAGATGGTTTACTAGGTGTGGAGTAAAAGCAGAAAACCTACAGAGATGGATTGTTCTGGCCTGCACTATTTCTATGATAAAATCTCTTAGTTCAGCAACACAGTATGCACTTTCACCTTGGAGGGAAGATGCTGCTCAGATTGAGCTCTCTCTAATACATCTTTCTTATCTGAGGTGGTGGGGTTTTTGTTTGGGTTTTTTGTTGTTTCTTTGTTGTTTTTTGTCACCAGGACATACACGTCTCAGGGTTCACTCCTACTTTCTGGTTTCTCTGAAGCTGTACCTGTTGAAATCCTTCCTTTTTTAGTTCTCTGTTTTATGCCTTTGAGGTCTGTGACCAATCGGTGAATCTAGAACTGCATTTCTACAGGAAAAGTTAGTTTTTCTTAGGCAACCATGACTGATAAATTAGTCTGAGTATAATCATAAACTGATTGCAAGTAGAAAAGAGTTTGATTTTGTTAAATAAATGCATGTCTAGAGTTTATCTGGTTGGAATTCTTTAATTCTTTAGCACCAAAATTCTGTGATTCTGTAAAAACCCCAACAAACCAAAACCAACAAACCAAAACCAGCTATCCCCTGCCTCATCTCACACTATTCAACATTGGGCTCATGAGACTATGAAACAAGTGGCAATATTTGGTCTCATGCTGCATGAGTCACTTCACTTTATTTCTTTGAATGAGTAGGTGTTACTTGATCAACCTACTGATTACATGTTGGTCATTAAACCAGGTTAAAACAGATGCTAAAGATCAATTTGAAAATGCTGATTTCTTTTCTAGGCCAAACTCTGGTTATCTGCAGACATACACAGACTTTATGCACCTAGCTTAACAATTGTAACATCTGCAATTTAAGTTTATGACCTCAACAGTGGGATTCACTTGAAACTGAGGAAATGACCATTAACAGATGCACAGGGTCTAGCAATCTAAAACATGGAGTTATATTTCCCAGAATACTCTCCCAGCCTCCTGAAGCTTTTGGTATGAGCTTTGAGTCAGAAGTGCCACATTTATGCTGCCAAGAACTTGTGTTCCATTAATTGTGTGGACAAGTTTTAAATTCATGGAAATTCAATGGTACCTTGGCGTGAGGGATTTCAGCTCTTAACAACGTGTAATGTAAAGGAGTATCTCCTTTTGTGCTGTTAGAGCATGCCACATGACAGCCAACACTTGAAGTTCTCCACTGGTGTATTAGAAGAAAGAGTGAACAAAATAAATTCCCATTTACCCCCATTCAACTCATGATTTTGTAAATTGCCCAGTCATCTCTTTTCTAGGCTGAAGATTCCCAGCCTGTATCTTTCGACTCCAGATTTTATGGGTCTCTCTCATGGGACTGAGAAATGCACTAATTCTGCCTCTGACCACTGTGACACATAACAAAGGCCCTGACTAGCCAGCCGGGTCTCACTGCTGCTCTGAAAAGTCTTTGCCTTGAAGAGCTCATCATTTTGCCTTCAGCCAGCACTGATTTTATCTAGGCTTTGTTTCAACACTGTCTTTTCCCTGTAGTATAGTTTTTGGGAGAGCTCATGGTTGAAATGGAATGGATTTGCCTAAAGATTGACTTCCTGATGCCTTTTTTTCTGGTTCTGTCTACATAGGATGGAGACTTGAAATTCTCCCTTGAGTCTGTGAAGAAGCTAAAGGAGCTTATGGATGAGAACAGACACATTAACCCTCGCATGATTATTTCAATGGGTAGCTATTCTCCATGTAACGACAAAGATCTCCCTGAGGAGTTCCAATCTGTGTGCAAAAGAGAAGATGCACCTGTGATTTTTGAGAGGCTGAGTATGTAGCTCATATTGCATAGTTGCCATTTTTATCACACTTTTCAATCTTAAACATTCAAAAAGCAGCAGGCAAAGAAACGTAATTACCGTTCTGTCACTTCTAAAGCAGCTGAGAGAGTCCATGCTGCCTTTCTACTATTGCTCCTATAAGGGTTGGAGTACACTAGCTGTGAGTCCTCTACAAGAAAATTCCTGCTGTACCGAGCTTAGCTGTAGCCTGTACAGACCAGGCTGCTGTAACCATAAAAAAGCTTTCTCCAAGTAGCTGCACACTAACTTACATCCCTTAAAGTGAGAGAGCCCACGATCTCCTCTGGCTTGCAGGAAAAGCAGGGTCATATCACTCAGTTCTAGCTAACTACAAGTTGTAAGTAGGTCTAATTGCTCTCTCTAATCAGTGTAGAAGATGACATTTTTCCAGGTAGCCTAAAAGAGAAGTAAGATGTAAATGAAGTGAATTAGTCTTTGGGATGCTCTGTCTCCAAGACACACATAGCGATTCTTGAACTGGTTGATACAGTGTCTGCTTTTTTATTTTATTATGTTGCATTTATCTACTGTCCAATGCAATGGACACTTTAGGAAGAAATACTACCAATATAATGAATGTTGTGATTCTACAAGCCACGTCCCCACCACCCTCCCACAAGATGTCCTATTGCTCTCTTGCCTCCACATGTTCCCATTGTTTCCCCAATGAATTCAGGTTTAATTTCATTCTTTAAGCCAGATTTTTGCAAGAACTAATTTTACTTATACCAGTAATAACTTCAAGGAATATTAAAACTCATGAAACAGTAATGGAAAGGAGTCTCCAAATCCCTTGATGTGTGGCTCTGCTCTCCAAGAAATTCCCTTGCCATCTCATTGAACTCCTGTCTTTTCTAACAGGCCTGGCTGTTGGAGATGCTGATTTGTGTGAAATCTGTGCCAATGCTGCCTGCGCTGGTTGCTTTTGAATAAAGATGAAACAATCCAAAGAAGATGTGTCAAGCTAGGAAGTTTGTGCATTCATATTGCAAGATCACATAGTTTCACAAATCAATATTTGGACTGCATGTCCACTACAGTCAAACTGGAGCTGCTAGCTCATGTAGACATACCAGGGGTAGTTCTGAAGGAGTCGGATCAGGTGCCACCAACAGTGCAGTTCTGGCAACAAGGAGACTGTAAATGTCGTCTGACAGGTTTCAGTTCTGCATGCGTTGTGTCACACTGGAACGAAAATGTCCTGGGCACAGTTTCATTTTCCACTATTTTGTCTGGATTAGAACACGATGGGTGAAACTGTGCAGTCTCCTGCAGCCTTTTTAATATGTAAATCTGCCTGTGATTTGGCCTCCCCTATATATAACACCCCATAGCATTGGGTTATCATCTTTTCCAGGCCATGCTTTCCAGTGTGTTGGATAACTGTCTTGCTACCTGTAGGTCTGCATATGACATGCGTGTGTTTGTAACAGAACTGCAGCAAGTAACTTGGGGACAACTTACTGGTGTTTAGCAACACTTTCATAGCCAGAAAATTCTCAGTCTGTTACTTGTACTGATTGTTGCCAATTTATGGAATGGATGTAGAGGAGCACAGGAGCACTTTCTGCATAGTTTTATGGAAGCTCCCTTCTTTTGACATACATTCATGTTCATTAAGCTCTATTTACAAGAAAGGAAGTCCAAACTGCAATGCTGGAATCACTTTGAAATTAAAACATTGCCTTGTGTTTTTATTTATTGGTGGCAAGATTGTGAAGAAAGGATCTGCCTATGTTTATATGCTGTATATGAAATAAAAGCTAGTAATAATTTGGGGGTTTTCTTGGTCTATATTTTTGCTGGGTTTTGGGGTGGGGTTTTTTTTGTGATAGTGTGCTTGCCTACTTGCTTTTCTCTGTATAAGTTCTTTCATGTCTGGGTCTTCACTGGAATAAAAGATACCTTGTTAATATTGTCCTGAACTTAAAACAATTTGTGGTCCTTATATAGAATCATAGAATAGTTTGGGTGGGAAGGGACCTTTAAAGGTCATCTAGTCCAACCCCCCTGCAATAAGCAGGGACATCCTCAACTAGATCAGGTTACTCAGAGCCCCGTCCAGCCTGACCTGGAATGGTTCCAGGGATGGGGCTTCTACCACCTCTCTGGGCAACCTGTGCCAGTGCCTCACCACCCTCATTGTGAAAAATTTCTTCCTTTTATCCAGCCTGTATCTCCCCTCTTTTAGTTTAAAACCGTTCCCCCTTGTCCAATCACAGCAGGCCCTGCTAAAAAGTTTGTCCCCATCTTTCTTATAGGCCCCCTTTAAGTATTGAAAGGCCACAATAAGGTCTCCCTGGAGCCTTCTCTTCTCCAGGCTGAACAATCCCAACTCTCCCAGCCTGTCTTCAACAGGAGAGGTGCTCCAGCCCTCGGATCATTTTTGTGGTCTCCTCTGGATCTGCTGCAACAGGTCCATGTCTTTCTTGTGCTGAGGGGTCCAGAGCTGGACACAGTACTCCAGGTGGGGTCTCACCAGAGCGGAGCAGAGGGGCAGAATCCCCTCCCTCGACCTGCTGCCCACGCTGCTGGGGATGCAGCCCAGGGCACGGGTGGCTTTCTGGGCTGCAAGTGCACATTGCTGGCTCATGTCCAGCTTTTCATCCACCAGTGCCCCCAAGGCTTTCTTGGCAGGGCTGCTCTTAATCCCTTCATCCCCAAGCCTGTATTGATACTGGGGGTTGCCCCGACCCAGGTGCAGGACCTTGCATTTGTCCTTGTTGATCCTTTTGGGCAGTAAAAAGCTCAGTGTCTTTTTGTGACCTCATGAGGTTCACCCAGGCCCACCTCTCAAGCTAGTCCAGGTCCCTCTGGATGGCATCCCATCCCTCAGGCATGTCCACTGCTCCACTCAGCTTGGTGTCGTCTGCAAACTTGCTCTCGATCCCACTGCCTATGTCATTGATGAAGATATTAGATGGTACTGGTCCCAATATGGACCCCTGAGGGACACCGCTTGTCACCGAGCTCCATCTGGACATTGAGCCATTGACCACTGCCCTCTGAATATGACCATCCAACCAATTCCTCATCCACCAAATAGTCCACCCATCAAATCCATATCTCTGCAATTCAGAGAGAAGGATGTTGTGGGGGACCGTGTCAAAGGCCTTACAGAAGTCCAGATAGATGACATCTGTAGCTCTTCCCTTGTCCACTGATGGAGTCACTCCATCATAGGTGGCCACTAGGTTGGTCAGGCAGGACTTGCCCTTGGTGAAGCCACGCTGGCTGTCTTGAATCACCTTCCTTTCCTCCATGTGACTTAGCATAGCTTCTAGGAGGATCTGTTCCATGATCTTCCCAGGCACAGAGGTGAGGCTGACAGGTTGGTAGTTCCCAGGGTCCTCCTTCCTTTCCGTTTTAAAAATGGGTGCAATGTTTCCCTTTTTCCAGTCCCCAGGGACTTCACCTGATCGCCGTGACTTTTCAAATATCATGGAGAGTGGCTTGGCAACTACATCAGCCAATTCTCCTCAAGACTCTGGGATTGATCTCATCAGGTCCCATAGACTTATGGATCTTCAGGTTCCTCAGGTGGTCACGAACCTGATCTTCTCTTACAGTGGGAGGGACTTTGATACCCCAGTCCCTATCTTGCAGACCATCCACTCAAAAAGTGTGGGAAGAGAGGTTTCCAGTGAAGACTGAGGCAAAAAAGTTGTTGAGTACCTCAGCCTTCTCCTCGTCTGTTGATAGCAGTTTGCCACTCCTGCTTATCAAGGGGGATACACTTTCTTTGATCTTCCTTTTCTGGCTGACAGACCTGTAGAAGCCCTTCTTGTTATTCTTTGCATCCCTTGCCAAGTTCAGCTCCAGCTGCGCCTTGGCCTTCCTGACCCCATCCCTACACAACTGGGCAGCATCCCTACACTCTTCCCAGGATACCTGTCCCTGCTTCCACTGCCTGTGCATTTCCTTCTTGCCCTTTAATTTGACCAGCCAGTCTCGACTCAGCCATGCTGGTCTCTTGCCTTCCTTCCCCGATTTCTTGCACCTGGGGACCAAGAGCTCCTTCGCTCGATGGAAAGTGTCCTTAAAGACCTGCCAGCTCTGTTCTGCTCCCTTGTCCCTGGGGGCAGTTTCCCAGGGGGCCCTATTGACTAACTCCTTGAAGAGCTGGAAGTTTGCTTTCCTATAATTCAGGGTTCTGACCTTACTCTTCGCCTGGCCCATTTCCCTCAGGACTGTGAACTCCACCAGCACATGATCACTGCAGCCCAGGCTGCCTCCAAGCTTGACATCACTGATTAGCTCACTCGCATTGGTGACCATCAGGTCCAGTATAACATCCCCTCTGGTGGGGCTGTCTATTACCTGGCTTAAGAAGTTCTCCTCCCTGCACTCCAGGAGTCTCCTGGATTGCCTACAGCTCGCTGTGCTGCTATTCCAGCAGATGTTGGGGTGGTTGAAGTCCCCCAGCAGGATGAGAGCCTGCGAGCATGATGCCTGCTGTAGCTGGAGTAAGAAGGCTTTGTCAATAGACTCCCCTTGCTAGGGAGGCCTGTAGTAGACACCACCCACAAGGTTCCCTTTGTTGCCTCGGTCTCTGATTATTACCCATAAGCTTTCAACCTGCTCATGGCTATTCTTCAGAGACAGCTCTTGCCACTCTATCCATTTCTTGATGTAGACCGCAACGCCTCCACCCCTCCTTCCTCGCCTGTCCCTTCTGCACAGCCTGTAGCCATCGATAGCCGTACTCCAGTCATGGGTTTCGTCCCACCAAGTTTCAGTAATGGTAATACATAGATCATAGTTATATAAGACTACATCACAGCTTTGAAATTATTCCCTTTTACTTTTAACTGTTGAATTATTCTCTCCATTTCATATATATGGGGCCCTCAACTCAGCAACCAAGTTCTCAGAAGACTGTCAATGCTATAAAGCTAAGCACTTATCCCAGGAACTAGGTGCCTAAGTATAGAACTGATGTTCAAAAAAAAAAAAAAATTAGGTGTATAAATTCATGTTTCTTTTGACAGAAAAGCTATGTGGGTGCAGAAAAGAATTCCTCACATCCAGGACAAAAAACATCCAACAGCAAATGCCAAAGAGAGAGTCTCACACTAAGGCTGCCTTGAAATTGGCACCTCTGGGAAACTGGATTTCCTGACTCAAAGCATCACCTGGGCTTATTTTAACCCTAAAGTTATATCTCTGCGTATAGAAATGTGGCTTATTATTTTCTCTTAAAACTAACTTGACAAATCACTAAGTCTTAGCACAACAGCTTGGAGTGGCTCATGGAGAGAGGACACGTTATGCATTTCGCAAGGAAGACTTGCTGGCAACAAGACTAGAACCAAGATCTCCCTGCTGATAGGCTGCCAGTGTTCAAGCGGTGTGAGAGGGCTGGACTGTTCTCCCACAAATCTTTTGCCTCATATACAGTGCCCTGCCATCAACAGGAACACCACAGACTGATTATGGCCTAGTGTGTAGAGCACTGTCTTGACATACAGAAAAAGGGGGGGGTTAAAGGAGGGACTCAAACCTCCATTTTGCATTTGCTGGATGAGATTTCTAATAATTGGGGGATTATACAGAAGGAGGCTTGTGTCCCTTGGCAGGGGGAGAGGGGGTGCACACAATAAAAGAAACAAACCAAGAAAGCCAAGAAACAACAGGCAGGAGTGGAGTTCCAGTTTTGTAGCAGGCTGTAGAAAGCCCACTACAGAAACCAAATTTTGAGAACTGCATTTCCCAACAGTCTCTGAGAAATGGGGCTATAGGCAGAGCAAAGATTTCATCAGGTTGAGTTACCAGCTCGGCCACTGACCCACTGTCACCTGCACACAGTCTATGGGCAGCATCCTGCAGGCTTCATGCTTGTGCGGAAACCCCAAGCTGACTTGCTGAACTGCTAATGCAGCATTAAGATGCATATGAGCCACTGGAGGTGTGTGTATTAACTAGCGGGGTGTTATTATTCTAATGGAGAAGATTTATTTGCTTTAAGAAGTAACCCCCCTGGCAAATGTTAAAAGTGCCCCTCCTCTGACCCTGTAGCATCACCTTCAAGGCCAGCATATTAAACACACACACAACGAGAGAGCGAATGAAAGAAAACCAAGATAAATTTCAAAGAAATATCCTCTAGTTTCCATTGCCTTTATTGTCAGAGATAAGACAAAGTCTTCAGCTAATCACAGCCTTTTGCTCAGAAGCAGTAAATTCAGTAAGCTCAGCTCAGTTATTTCACCTAATTGCACCTTTCGAGGGTAGATGGGAGAACCATCCTAGATTGTAACATTAGCCGATATCCTCAGGGAAGTGTCAGATACCCTGGGATTAACAACATATTTTTAGTCTATATTTTTCCTCCCACACTGTCACCTCCAAGTCTGTTCAAGGGTGAGCAAACTTAGGCTGTTTGCTGATGTATGTGTACAAAGCCCTGCCAATGCCCAGTGAGCAGGGCTCACCAGTATCTCTGCAAACACTCTGCTTCCCTAGACGTCTCCACTCTTTGTCCTTAGCTGTAGCAGATGTTCATAAACAACCTTTGGGGCAGGAGAGTCTGGGCATGAGAACTACCTCGTATCCCTGCCTAGATGAAAGTACAGAGATAGCCCAGAGACCTGGCTGGAAACTTTGTAGAGTGGCATAACAGACTGAATTTTAGCATGATTACTTGGACTGAAGCCTGGGAAAAGTAAAAAGTGTTAAGCAAATGTTATATAAGCTCATTCTAATTTGTTGGTCAACGTAAAGAAACTCTAAACAGGTGATTATTCTATTTTGAAAAAACACATTTCAAGGTAAGTATGTAACACACAAACACACTGATGGCACTTAGGAAGAATGGACAATTGCACACTAATTGCATTTGTTCTCCATTTTCATTTACAATTATCAAGGGACAGAAATGTAATTTTTAGAGCCTGAGTTTTTGAGGACCTTTGTGATACAGGACCCTGACACTGAAAGGGATTTTACATAAACCAAACTCGTATTCTATTTATATGAGAAGTCTCTAAAACCACATAATGTACAGAATGATGCTATGAACTGGTCCCAGTATCCTCGTCCATGCTAAGAAACAAATAGACTTGTAACAACAACAAAAAAGCCCTACAGACCCTTTTTTCAGGATCATTGTCATAACCTCAAACCAATGTGAAATGTAGTATACCTTAAATAGAACCAACATAGAAGAATTGAAAATATTCAGGTGGTAAGTAAGGGAAGCTGTCCCTGATTAAGCAGTGTCAGATGAATTCAAGACTAAAGAGTTGGGACGGTTTTCAAACCCTGTCTGGCTTTTTTCCTTCCATAACTGAGTTGAGTAAATCCTGTTCAGAGCAAGTTTATTACAGAAATTCAGTCTTGAGTTTTAGTACTTTTCCCTCCTAATCTAATAGCTCTTGACTTTTAGAAAATATTTTAGTGGGCAATTTCATGCAAGTGTCCAACAAAGCTACACTGAAAGCCATTTAATAAGTCCAGTAACGAGGCTGGACCTCCTGCCTTTGCACAGTGTATTTTATCAGATGTATGCAATGCCTTATTTCTGAGTTATGGCTCTTATTGCAAATTGAAATCGTCACCTTTGCTCTGCTCTCTGTGATGCCAATGGACATGTAATCAGACCAGGAGATGGAAACTCATTAATGAAAGCTGAATTTCTCTCACAAATTTCCTGCAATGAGCTCTTCTAACATTTCTAGTACTTCTGTTTCATGTTCACATCCTTTGAGAATGAATTTTAACACTGGATTTTAAAAAAACTCATGGGAGAGCACCCAGGAAATATGCATTTTGATGTTGGGCTATAAAACCAGAAGAATCTTCCAAGTTTGTACCTGGGACTACTAAAAATGGGTACAGGTCATACATTCCCTTGTATGCATGAGATTGAGGAGTTCTCTCTTCCATGATTTTACAGATTATCTCTTGAGATTTGGGGTTTTCCTAAAAGTTCCACCTCCTCGATTTACAGGATTGGAGAAGAGTTTCAGTTTGTTTTTAACACAGAAAAGTGAGGAGTTCAAGTTTTTTGGTTAGGAATGAAAGGTTCAGTGTATGTCTTGAGCATACATTGGAGCACAAATAATGTCAGAATTTTATTATTTTAACAAAAGCTGAGAACTGGTGGGCCAGGCTGAGGATTTGTGAGAGCTTAGGTACATGAGCTTCCTCAGGGAAAAAACCTCAATGCATGGGTCATGCCAGACACAGATCAGTATGGCCAGGCCCATCAGGGGACCAGGACCCTGGGACATACTCTGGCTGGAGCCTGCTGCCTCGTTTAGAGCATGTCACAGCCAGCAAAAGCACAAATCTGGATGGAGAGGAAGTTTCTAAAGCCTGCAGGTGACAGAACTGAAACTGGCCTTTCCTCTAGCGCTGAAGCCTGGCAGGGGTTATCTGTTGTACATCACAGACACACGTGGAGAGCAGAGCCCCCACTCCCAGGGCTGAGCTCCAAACTCCTCCTCTCTTCCTTCTATCTACATGTGAACCCAACGCTCAGGGAACTGAAAGGGGAAGAAAGTAGACAACACATATATCTGATCATGATGAAACCTCCCGTGGTTGGAAAGAGGAGCAAAGATAAAGAAAGACAACATCGAGAAATGCTCCTGCACATCCTTGCACCCGCAGGTGTCAGGTGTCCCACTTCTGAGTGTCCGTGGCATATCCTCAGCCTGGAGGAGCAGAGCTGAGAATGCGTGTAGGAGGCATCCTCTTAAACCCAAAATGCGCTTCACTCCACTAACATGGAAGAAAGCCATCTCTGTACTCACTCTGAAATGCAATCTGTCAAAGCAGCTGAATGTCTCCCACCAGCCAGAGTCCTGGCTGCCCTTCCATACACTATTGTCAGGGGTTAGAAACGTCTGAAGGCATTCCCTGTGGTGGTATTGGGAGTTTGGACATCAAATAGAGAAATGTTGCTCCATATACAGCTGTTTCCTGCTGCTTCTGTTATATCAGGCCATGTTGGAGCTGACTGGTGCACAAGCCAAAAGCAGGAAGTCATCATATGACAGGGGGACACCATGCCAGCTATGAAGGAGGGGCAATGATGATGACTGGCTACTCCTGGCCCAAAAGAGAAGCCTCTGGTCATGCACCTCTTCCCTTCAAAGAGCACAGAGCAGATACTGCACTGCATTTTCAAGGTCTTTTGGTGACATCTGTCAGGGCTCTGAGGGCACTAAGTAAGCTTTAGTGGCCCTGACAAGGCCACTTGAGGCCTCCACCCACAACCCCTGCCCATGGGCTTCATTTCAGTCCAGCTCTAGGCCTGCCTGAGCTATATTGTAGGAGTTCTGGTTTCCACCACAGCCAAAGTACTGTAGGAGTACTGGTCTCCACCACTGCATGTTTGTGCCTGGCCATAGACCAACTCCCTAGCTTGAGCATGGACCTGTCTCTTCATTATGGACCTGCCTGGTGATCACAGGGCTCTGTCTGATCCTCTTCACTCTCACTGGCCCCAAATCTGGCCCTGACCTGCACACTGACTTCCCAAATTAACTTCAGACCTGCCTCATTACCGTGAATTGTCCTGAAAATTTGAACTCTTGGTTGAACCTGACCATGGTCTTTGGGTTTGCCCTGCTCAATTCACCCAGGTGCCGTGGGACTGTGCTGTGGCTGGCAAGACCCTGCCCCACTGGCCATGGGATTGCCCTTGGCTCCCAGCTCCCCATCCCTTAGGGAGTAGATGGCTCTCACTGCACTCTAACAATGTCTCATGGTGTTTATGTTTATAACTCAAATACTAAGTTGAATGAAATCCTACATCAGAAAGAATTACTTTTAACACAGTCGACTTCTGGGCATCAAGCCACAGTCCAAACCCCTTTCTTCAAGACCTCAGCCCCTGAAAAATGAGCTTATGTGACTCACTGGCAATTCCACTAGGTAATTTGTATTATGAGAAAAGATCAGGTTGATTCCCTTATTTTTCACCAAACCAGTAGGCTTGTGTTGCCTCACATATGCTTCTAGTTCCCAAATCTGTTATTTTTCCCTTAAAATACTCCTATTATAAAGTTCATTCTTTTCTTCCACTTCTGTTCTACAAGTGACTCCTGAATCACAATGCTTTGTGGGGATGGGGAGCCAAGGGGAATCCCAAGGCCAGTGGTGCCTTACCATCCCTAGCGCAGTCGCACAGCCCCTGGGTGAGGAGACCATGGCAGACCCAGAGGTCGTAGCCAAGCTCAGTTAAGTCCAGATTATCAGAAGAGTTTATGGTGACGAGGCAGGGCTGAGGTCAATCTGGAAAGTCAATGTGCAGGTCAGGTTCAGGTCCAATGATGGTAACCAGGAGCTGATACTGCCTCATGACTGCCAGGCAGGTCAATAGTGAAAAGGCAGGTCTATAATGAAAAGACAGATCCAAAGTCAGCCCGGGAAATCAGACCATGGGTTGAGGTCCCTTTCAATGGGGTTCATGGATAAAGGCATGTCTGTGGCTGTGGTGGAAACAAAGCTCAGGCAGGGACTGAAGCCCATGAGCAGGGCATGGGTGGAGTCCCCAGTTGAGACTGGTCAGGGCCATTAAGGCCTATTGGTGCCCTCAGGGCCCTGACATCATCTCGATCTAAAAGGCCATTCAACCTTTTCACAGATTCCAGAGGCTGAGAGCTCTCCCACTTGCAGGGGAGAAATGGCTGTTAAAGCCCTCAACTCTTCCCACTGATTCAGAAGCCCAGTTCCTAGCCAAGGGCATCACACAGCCACTTCTCATCACATTAAGACATTAAAACACAAGTTCCTCTTTATTTTAATAATAGCTTTTGGAGATTGTGACATCTCAGAGCCAAAGCAGAGGGACAGACTCCGTTCCTTAGATATAGGCTTAGATTACACAGGCAAGTGTCTCAAGAAAATTCAGTCAGCCTTTGACTTTTGCTCCTCAAACTACTGAAACCTCTTCATGGTCAAGGGCACACAATACTACATTGCAAGTTGTAGAGCTTGTTAGTCAACAGTTTTAATATCTCTCAGATGACTCGAAGAGATTCATAACAATCTTGATTTGTTTGGCCAGCTCCTGTATATCCAACGTCCATCATGTCATGTGCGTTCCTATCATTTCCTTCTCAGAAGATAGTTTGTGCTCTTCATCCAGTTATTTATTTGGGCTATGTTGAAGAGTTCACAAGGGAGTTGCACAACATGAAGCAGGCCCTGCCTGCTACAGTGTGTCAGAAACATCTCTGTAAGTTCTCTATTTTTTCTCATAAATAGTCCCGTGTTTTCCTAAGAAGCAAGTTAGACTGAGCTTTACAACATATCATTCTCTTTGGAGAAGTCAGGACTGTCACTTGCTACCATTTATTTTCCTTCATTTCCTGCCTCCTATTTACAATGTGATAAAAGTTCTGAAGATAAAAATAATGATTTAGCTTGTCATGACACACAGTATCTTTTCCTTCAAATTACTTCTGCCTTTCATTCAATTGAGAGAAGTTTTTATGAGTATTCCTGTCTCCAGTTAGCACTGAAGATGAGCTGTCAAGAAGCAGATCTCACAGCATGATGCTAGCAATTGGCTCCGAGGAAGGGTTGGCTCTGGCTATGAGTGAAAACTCTTACAGGGGCTGTGAGACCAAGCAGCCAAGGGGCATATGCAGAAAGCCACAGACAAAAGAGCATCTGTGAAGCAAAGGTCTTTTAAAGTCTTAGATTTTGCTGCTGTAGAACATCTTTGAAATCAGCCCTCTGTAGCCTATAGTCTTCCCATGTGCTTCTTGAAGGATGCCTGTGGTAAACAAGTGACCACCATCACTTGTAAGTTATATTGCCCTGGTCAAAAGCCCATAAGAGACCCTGAAAAGGAACTATGACTAGATCACAAATAACTTGTGGGGTGCTGTAATCCTTTGTTTTTTTCTATTTTTGCACCTATTGTTTTTTATGCATAAGTAAATATATACAATTTCACTCGTGAATGGCAGACATTTCACTTTGTGGTGCAGATGAAAGGTGGATAGCAGGATGTTTTTAAATGACCATAAGGCTCAGTAACTCCATTAGGAAACAGCCAGACCTTATAAGCTCTGAGCAGAAGATTGCCATAACCACAACCATCCTGCTGAAAAATGGTCTGACTTAAATTTGATTTCAGATGTGTGGTAGTTCTTGCACACAGAGATCAATTTCTAACTGGATATGGTATCCCCATTAAGTACCATCAGACGCTGTAAGGTATCAAGTGCCACAAAGGTGGAAAATAAAAGAAAAAGAGGATAAGAGGATGAAGGAATTCTTCTCCTGTACAATGATGAGATCAATCCTGCAAGTTACTGAGGCCACATAAAATGTGTTAGTGGGATGTCCCTTGAGAGTTCAGATAGTTTAATGTGGTCATTAAGCTGATACAGTTTAACTGGTTCATTTTTGAGGCATCTATATGAAAATTACCCATTATGCATTAACAATAAAAAGCAGAAAAGCAAGATCTTCTTTTGGGGTTCCACATTCTGGAAGTCTGAGAGGGAAGGAAATGAGAAAAGATCGCTTCTTCTTTCTAGCAGAGACATAGTTTGCAAATGCTTGGACTCGTTCTTGGTCATGGAAACAGGACCACTGCAGTGTGGGGAATACTGCCTCTCCACTGCAACGGGACTTTGTTGCCCCTTCCCATAGCAGGCGCTATGCAAAGACTGTAATTTGGTCAGAACTGCAGAACTGAACTCAAACCTGCCTCTGTCAGCTGTTGGGAAGGCTGTGGATACTTGGGGTGGACTAGATGCTATCATCCTCCATGCTGCAAATGCTTCCCTGAGAGTACTCAGAGGCATATCCCAGTAGAAAAGGACTGAGAAGTTTTGTGTGAATCTCCTTCTACCACAGCGTGTGCGAAGGAGCCTCTTGTCATGGCAGTGATTTTCTACATCTGGATCAGGCTTAACTAGTGGAAGACATCTCTTATGTGCATGATCAAGTTTCACATTCATTCATCTGCTGGTGGTTCATTCATCTGCCTGGAGAAAAGAAGGCTCGGGGGGATCTTATGAATGTACACAAACACCTGAAGGGAGGATGCAGAGAGGATGGAGCCAGGCTCTTTTCAGTAGTGCCCAGTGACACAACCAGAGGCGATGGGCACAAACTAAAACAGTTCCCTTGAACATCAGAAAATGCTTTTGCACTGTGAGGGTGACCGAGCACTGGAGCAGGTTGCCCAGGGAGATTGTGGAGTCTCCATCCTTGGAGATGGAGCTCTCCAGAGATCTCTTCCCACCCTCAACAGTTCTGTGTTTCTATGATTCTGTGACATATATGATAATATGTAGCCTAGTGTACACAGTATATATGATATATAATCATACACTGCCTAGTCAATGCATGATTTGCAGATATCATCCAATTACAAATGGCCTTTCAAATGGTTCATTCTCAGATGTGGACTCTTATATCAGTTTGAGGCACTCCCTGAGCTTTGAATGCCTCTCTGTACCTGGGGAACAGAAACTCCCTTTACTGTGTAAAACATCTTGAGCACCTCATACCTCTGATGTACACAATGATATGGTCCCAATGGAAGTTGTTCAGAGGCATGTAAAAATAACACAGCAGATCAACACCATGTTCCTAAATGGCAGCATTTTCAACAAGAAAACGTTAGCTACTCCTCACAAGGTCCCTTCTCAAAATGTTCAGCATGTTTTGTATCCAGTCTACTTCCTTTCTCCATATTGTTAGTATTTTTCCAGGAAGATGCAAGCAAAGTTATGAAGTTGTTGCTAGATAAACATATAAAGTAAATTCTTATAATGAGCAAGCAGCAAAAAAGCAGCCATAAAAAGACTGCCTCTTGTGTAAATTCAGAAGAGAGTAGAACAATACATCAGTGTGAAAAATACTTCTAACTGTCCATGCTTGTGTTACATGCTCTGCTCATTTTGCATCATGGACAGCATGTACTGCATATGGCAACAAATCTGCAATATAGCACCAAAGGGATGGTAAAAGAGTAGAATATAACATTGCCCATTGCTCCTGGCCTGGACAACATGGAAACTTACTCAGAAGAGCTTCCCTAATTATTTCTCATAGCATGTTCCTCATGATCTTCCCTGAGCCCATGGATGGAAAACAGATGTGATCTTGGAAGGATGTGGTCTTAAGTTAATGATTGTAGTTAAGTTTGTAACTATAATGATTGCAATTAAGTTAGTGATTTTGCTCCTACCTAGCCTTGAGGAATAGGTGACCAAAGGAAGAAAACACATGTAAACACATAGAAACTATCTGAATGTAAAACCTCTTCCCAGTGGGAGCTGGGAACCCTGTTCAATTCCCTTTCTCCAGCTGAACCAGTGGCTTTTCAAAATATTCCTGACTGGAATACACAAATTACAGAAATAAATGGCAACTCCTCAGTGAAAGAAATGAGAGAGGTGAAGGAAAGCCTTTTCTGAAATCTAGTAAAGCCAACTGCAATAGAAGCATTTTGAAATTTAATAAGCAATTATACCTTTATTACATAAGCGTAATAAGAGTGTCATATCATATATTACCTTTTGGACAAGCTTTTGCTTCAAGGCCAAAAAGTCACATAGGGAGATTAAGAACGGATTTCAAAGTCTGCAACTGATAACTACAACTTGGTGTTGTCTCCACATCTTTCTTTATAGCATCGCATTTATGCTGGAACATGCTCCCATGTCATCTTCCTTTTCGTTTTGTTCAGTAAGAACTGGGATTTTGGATAAATCTTGGAACCCAGCATATTCCTTACAGGACCATTTAACCACTCCAGGAAGCTGAGGAAGCAAATTCTCAGGATACATCTCCCCATTGCAGTGCAGCATGGCTACTTCTACCATTCCCAGGCTCTTCTGGATTGGAGAATGGTGGCATCTGCATGGTCCTATTAATGTTTAATCACTAATGAGAGTATAGACGTCAGCCTGTTGCCGGTATCTTTCTCCCTTCCTCATATGAGTTTTACAGACAATCAACTGTTGGCTCAGGGCTCTTGTTAGAAAAATCTGTACGTAATAAGTATGCACAACATGTAATGAAGGCAAAGGGCAGAATAAGGCAAGAAATCAAGTAGGAGTGCTGTGAACAGATCCTACAAAGAATCTATACAATATTTCCATGCTGCTTCACTCTGTCTTCTCTGTCTACCTCTAACCACAGTACTGGTTGGGCCACTGGGGTCCTCCCCACAGTGCTAAACTCTTTAAAGCCCAGCAAGTTTCCCTGTCTGTGAGGGCTGCCTGGAAAGAGTTGGCAGAGTTTTATCAGTATTATGATAAAAGCCAGTGAATCAGAAGGACCCGTGATTTAGCTATAAATCACACTTTATTGCCCATGTCACTAAACCAATAGCCATTAAATCAGAACAGTAAGTTCAAAGAACATCTCATAGGACAGAAATAGAATTCAAAGGTAAATATATTCACCAGCAGAAATGCCTAGTCTTCTGCAGACTGGATCTTTTTTAGAAGAGTAACACAACATGAATATTGGTGCAATCACATTTTAATCATTCTAGCTGATCACAGATGTTCTTTGTCCTTTTTTCCTTGTTACACGTATTAGCTTTCTTTAATATACGTTCTCATTTCTCATTGATGACAAATAGATGTCAGTCAGATGAAATACACCTCCAATAGGTATTTTGGAGAGTACAGGACAGCAGCAGTGTCCAAATTTCCCTGGTCATCTTCATCAGCTTTACATGGAAGTCCGATCAATGTGAATATGAAGCAGTTTTTCTGCAACAGAACTTCCCCACGTCTCAGCAAGAAGATATTGCTTGGGTGCACTTGCATCTCCAAGTTCAACTTCACATGAATAGATGAGAGTAGACATCAGCACACAGTGAAGTCTGTCACTGATAGTTGTGTAACGAAAGATGCCAGTGGAACAAACTTTGTATATACTCAGTCTTTGGGGATTGCCCCAATATAACAAGATTTTCTCAGTAGCTCTCATGGCCTTGGTTCTGAGTGCTCATCCAACATCCCAGGAGGACCAGAACTACAGTTCTGTAATCAGATTTTAAGCAAGCTACAGGCTTTTATGTACTGACCTGAGACAGTTTTAGACTAATTTTGACGTTCAGGACTTTCCCATGTTTATGTGCAAATCCAGCTGTCACTTCTGTACATTGCACTATTTCTGTTCCCTTGTTAAAGGACTGACATTGTTTTAACAGGAGAAAAAAGATAGGGAACACTAATATATACTTTTAATTATTTGGGAAAATTTGCTCCAATTTATAAGATACTTTGGTAAGCATAACAAACAGTGTCCACGTTAAGCCACACAAATTTATCTGTACACTTTGTTCATGAGAACATGTGCAAACCAATTATGTTTATATGATCATGATAAAGCAGGGCTGCAGTGATGCAGATTGCACAGTTGAAAAAAAAAAAAAAAAGGAACTTTCTGCTCTCCTTCTGCTGGTTACTAAAACTGTCCTATTCCTAGCTATAGCAACAAGGGCTTGAGACAAATGACGGTGTAGGAAATTGAAAGGAGATTTAGGGCTAAGTCCCAAAGAAAGAATATGGGATAAAGATTTCAAAGGATTTTAGTGACTGTGGTGGCAGGTATTCCCTTTGTTAACAAAGTCCTCTGCTCTTCCTATAGCTTGAACTCTTCTTTCTGCAGTTACCAACTCCTTGCACAGTTTCCCTTAGTCAATAATCCTCACATACAGCCCACAGGTTACCTCTGTGCTACTTGTACACTCTGCTCCAGGGAGCAGCTTGGGCCCAGCCAGCCTGTGTCCAGCATCCTGGGCAGCCTGGTCGTGCAAACGCTGCATGCTGCTCAGAGCTGAGATTATTCTTAATGAAAAGACAGTGGTGACTATCTCACCTGCCTGCTTTGAGACACCTTCTAAAGCTAGACTTCTTCAGGGAGATTGCTTTATCTTTCTGTTGACTATGGTGTCTAGCGCCACTGGCATACCTTGACATGGGTTCCTCTCTTGTAGAAGGATCAGAGATGCTTCCCTAGATATAAGCTTTGGGGACCTGCTTTTTTGCTCCTGTATATATCCCTAGTAAAAGGGGATCTAGGAAGAGTAAGTGACAGCAGGGTCTATTCTCATCTATTGGATCCTCACGGTCTCCAAAATGGTGTCCCAAACTTCTCACACCTATCAGACAGGGCTGTCTTTTCTGTATGAATGAGACCTTCAGAACTTCATATAGAGATCAGAGAGAGATCATACTTCATATAGAGATTTGTCATTAGATGTCTGTGAAGGTCCTGCCATCAAAGTGATTTATGTCACCCAAATCAAGGATGGCGAACGTCACAGGTAGGCAAGAGGAATGACTTGGAGAACAGGCAGTCATTTGGAGGCACAAAACCACATTCATACACAATGCACATCCTAGAGGATTAATCTCTGTTTTTCTCATTCATTACAGAGATGTGACTGACAATGTGGTTGTTGAAAAGAAAGAAATACCATGAGTAAAATCAGAAGGTCTGATGTTCAGCTGAGTTAAAAGTTCGGTCTGCATCAGGCTAGCCCCATTTCTGTTGTTGATGAAGGAAAGCACACCAGGAACTGAACATCACAGGTGACCTGGGCAAAGTACCTGACACCGCGGCAATCAGTAAGCACAAGCCCAGCATCAGTGGCTGGCTCCCACCAGGGAAAGTGAGGTGTTCATTCCCTTAGCTCCTGTCAGGTCACATATTTCTGCCAATTTGACCTCAAGAATTTTGTATTGATACATTCTTCCTCCTGAGTTACCTTTTGAATTGTAAAAACCTTCTCCAGAAGGACATCAGCCAGCACCTCTCTGCTAGCTGTGTACTTAAACCTTTCAGGTGTGGGTTCATGCAATGAGGTATGCTTCTTACCTATTTGTTTCTCCTTTCTTGGGTCACATAGGCCAGGAACCCATGCATTATCTGATTGCCATCCAAGTTCTTCACACCAGTTCAGCCACAAAGACATTGTTCAGGAACTAATTCCTGAAAGAGTGCCTTGATTCTCAAGGGACACCTTCCCAAGAATCAGCCAAACCTTCTTCTGTGTAATGAAAGCATTTATATTTTCCTGTGGAGGACAAAGTGCTCATTGCTTTCCATGTCAGGAGCACTTTTCAGCAATACAAAGCATCTATTTGGACACCATATTCTGTCACAACAGCAGGCTTCTGATGGACTGTGAACTTTCATGTCTAGATGTGCCCGTGGTCCCCTTCCCAGAAGGCACCCACACACATGACCTCCCTATACATTATCTTGTATTTTGTGGGGTTGACTCTAAGTTCTACTTCATCCAGTGATATCCATACATGGCCTACAAAAGCGTAAGTAAGCGCCCATCATCACTAGCTTATGTTTCCATTTTGATCCTGCTGGTAAAGCAGCTGGAGAGTTCAGTCCACCCGCAGACATAGTTATGTGCTACCTAAGCGGAAACCATTACACACAGAAGAAACATGGCCATAAGCTTAGCCTTTCAAACATCTCTCTCATTCAGCATGGGAATACCTTAAGTACATGAAACATAAAAAGAAAGCTTATCTATCCCTAGTTTTGAGGTTACGTTGGCTTTTTGAAAATTGTTACAAAGCCACTACTACCACCCCACCTGTGGAGCTCTGCAAGAGACTGGATACACTGGGAAGTTGACCCAGTGACAAAAGAAATAGTTACTTTCTGTGGAATTGATTGCCAAGTGCAGCTCACTGAGTAGCTGCACAAACCCTAAAGAGAGGTAGAAGCGAGAGGCTCTACAGGGGGATGGAACAGTAGTGTGAAGAAAACCCTCTTGGCAACTGCGTAGAGTTCTGCCAGGCTACAGCATTCCCATTACTGCTGCGACAGCTTGCTATTCTTCCCAAACCTGTTCCTACTAGGGTGATCCTGTACATGGGAAGTGTGCAACAGTGAGTATTTTATAATTTAGTTTTTCATGGAGAAGAGAGGACTTGCTAACACAGACGGATATTTGCACAGAGAGAAAGTTAAATGTTAAAAAGGAGGGGTTTATGTCAAGGGTGTAACAAAATGCTAGTTAGATAAATGCAAAGTTTTAGATGCATTTTCTTTTTAGGGTGTGTAATTAAATTACTTAAATTAATTAAATTAAATTAATGGAGCAGCTTGCAAGGGAGAATGAGTGTCTGCTATTTAAAGTATCGCCTGATTTATCTCTCTTAACCACGTACTTTGCATCCACTTCCTTAACCAAGTATGTATTCTTTCTTAACACATACATATCTTTCTCTAGCGTATGTTAAATCCAAGTTCAGAGTAGGTATGGTCTTTTAGGCTTCAGAATCTATGAATTCTTCTTTCTAAATCATCACCCTCTTCCCTTATGTGCTATAGGAAGGAAGGTGTGGTCTGTATTGCCCTGAAAACCCTCAGTCTTGCATCTTAGCAATAATAAGGCTCACAATCCTCGATTCTCTGCTTAGTGAAAAAATTTACTTTCAGCTTTAACTGTCAAACTAAGCTGCTTCAAGGGAAGGATTCCCTTCTGTGTTGTATTACTAGAACAGCTTCAGAATGAATGCACTTCTCCCAGGAGTTAAATACCTGCAATCACAGTCTTGCACAGATGTCTGAGTCTGGTGGCTCCAGGGTTTGGTCAGGGGGCTAGTGGTCAAGCTACAGCCATGTAAAATGTTGTCAATCTTTGCTCAGAACTACTGGCCCTGCATGAGGTAAAGTAACTGGTGATCTTGGCTCTACCTTTGGTGCAATGCGAAGTAAAATTTAGTGTTCCTTGAATTTATGCAATGGTTCAGTTATGTTTTCTTTTGTATCTTCTGCTCCTTTACTAGTAACTCCCAACACTGGATTTTTTTTCTAGCTGTTGAGCACTGAGATGACAGATCCAATCAACTATGTAATTCCAAGAGCTTCTTCCTAAAGCACTGGTTAGTTCAGAGACTTGCAGCATGGTTGCTCTTCCCTATGTTCATCACTTTACGCTTACTGCCTCTGATTCCCCTTGTCATTTTATTACTCTGTAATTCGGTATTATGATGCCCATCAGTAACTCTACAAGCAGCAGTAATCTGGGATTTTCCATTTTCTCACTGTTATAGTATGCAGAGACTTTTGTGCCTGCTCTCCCTTAAATTTGCCTCGTCTTTCCCCAAAAATGTCTCTTACCTTCTCATCACTCTGCTTAGCTCTTCCAAATTTCTGCATCAGTCTCCAGACGTTGCCTGACATATCCTTTTATTCTACTTACTGGCCTCCAAGGGCTGCCAATTCTTGTCCTTCCTATGGACACCCACTCCCCATTCCCTTTCTCTTAGTTTTCAGAGTTTGGGTTGGTTTGGGTTTTCTCTCCTGGATTCTGCAATATGGCTCTTTTCCCAACTTACTTTATTCCTTTCCTTTCATTTCTGCTCCTAGACTCTCTTGGTCCTTATGTGATTTGTCTGCCCATTTCTTCTTTTATTCTGCTGAAGCTCAAAATTCTCTGGGATAATAAGATTTTTTTTTTTTCCTTAGTTTAAAAGGTACCAATTTCTACATATTTCTCATAGTTTTGGTCTCTCCTCTAGTTCTAGCTACCAGTGTTCTCAACCAACCAGCTTTAGATCCTATTAAAATTATAATCTCATCATTTCTTTCCTGATTCCCACCCACATTAGCCTCCAGTCTCACTCCTGTACACCTTCTATCCAGACATTTTGTGTCTATCTGCTTCTATTCCCATTAACCTCCATCTTCCCACCCATCTGGCCATTATCATGTCCTGGTTTGTCCATGTTCTTCCTATATTTCAGAATGTCTGTTAACCCCCCTGTTTTTTTTTTTTTCTAAAGGCTTTATTTTTTTCAAATCCTGGCAAAATTTGAGCAAGCAGAAAAAAAGTTATCTTACTAGCAAAAACATTTCCTTCCTTTCAAATGCTCAAAAATGTGAAGACTGAAAACCATTTCTTAGGTCTTTTTGTTTAATATGGGTGAATTTCTGGCTTGCCTCCTCCTAGGAAATAGAAGAACAGTTTCTGCTAATTTAAAATGAAGCTTTTGCTGAAGAAAGGAAATTTCAATGTCAAGAGCTTATGCTGGGAAAAATGCAAAATGATTGCAAGAAATTTTGATGGTATTAGTCTTATCCCTGGGTGGTGCTCTCACTCCTACCAATCATGCAAATGCAAGGATTCAGAATGAATGCTCAGCAAACACTGAACACACAAAGGTGTGATTGTCCTTTGAGTAATATTTTAACTACAACAAGGGTCAAAGAAAGTACCAATGATGACGTGATTTCATTTATAAGCAATAAAAAGTCTATAAAACCCATGGCATAGAAAAGGAGTATTTACATTAAATATTTTGTATGACTGCCATAGGTTCTGATAAAAAATAGTAGAGTCTAGATAGAAATAGCCTTAGATCTTTCCAGGATCTTATATTGTTTCTTCAGGAATCTGAAAGACAAATCCAGCGTGCTCCTCTGTCTGGGATATTTTCACTACCAGACACTGGAATCAGAATTGATGATGCAGGTCTTTTTTTTGTTCTTTTCAGCCCAGTCATGGTGAGATATTATTTGACCAGATCAGCATCTTTTCTGCTTTCCTATTCCAGTGGATGAGGGGATACACTGAATCCTGATATTCCTCTTAGCATTCATCTGCTTTAAATAGTAAATACACCGCAGCTTGATGTATCCCCACAGCTGGGTACCTGCATTTAATTGTGATTCAGTTGACTTAGTCCAGGTAACTGATTTTCCTCAATATCTAATAGTAGATGTCCAACCCCTCTCTTTGGTGATACCTGGAAAAAAACAGTGGACAGTCCAGTGCAGGGTGAAACAAGGTGATGAGGGGTCTGTGGCACGTGGCCTGTGAAGAGAGGTGGAGGGAGATAACTTCTTTAATCTGGTAAAGGAACTTCTTTAATCTGGTAAAGAGGAGAGGAAAAGGGCTGGGCGGGGGGGGGGGGATGGGTGAGGGGGCAATCATGCAACAACAGGTTAATCACTGGAAGGGCAGTTACAAAGAGAAGAGAGCCAACCTCTTCCCAGTGGTATCAAGCAACATAAAAAGGGGCAACACCACAAATTGCCACCTGGGAGGCTGAAGTTGCACATTAGGAAAAGCTCCTTTCCCAGATGTTGGTGAAGGCCTGTGGCAGTTCACTAGGCAGGTGGGGGATCTCTGACTTTGGGGGCTTCCATAACTTGGCTAGACAAAGCCACAGCTGCCCTAATCTAGGGCTTTGATAGTCCTGCCATGAACAGGAGGTTGAGTGGGAGATCCCAGATGTCCTTTCCACCAGCCCCACTGGGATTCTGGGATTCTTTTGAAAAATAGCTGAGACATTTCTAGCCCTCCCATCCCCCCATCTCTGCAGACCATAGATTTTTCCAGTCACAGCTCATAAAGAGGGCGTTCTTCTGAAACCAAGCTGTCTCAGGGAAGAACTGGGCCTCAAACCTCACTTTATTCCTGGGCCCCACTGTGTCTAGACTACCATGCATGCCTGCTAGCACTGTACATTTGGACTGGTACTGAACTGATCCAGTGAGTTCTGTGTTTCTCAGCTTTCACTGAAAAGAGTGCAGCATAACCTGAGAAATGGTAGGAATGTTCCCAGCATGTTTTAAGATGATTAAGTGAAGAGGAGGCAGAGGAAACACAGGGAGCTCTGGAGATCACCTAGTCCAACCCCCCTGCTAAAAGCAGGTTCACCTAGAGGAGGCGAAGCAATCAGGGAGACTTTTGGGGGAATCACAGGACAAAAGTCACATGTAGTTCTGCACGAGGTGAGAACATTGCCCACTCTTGGTGTCAATGTGATGGGTTTGAGGGTTGAGATTCCCTATCTGTCTGCTTCCTCAGCTGTGGCTCTGCTACCTCAACAGACATGAACTGTTTGATGAACAGCATGGCCTCCAGCCCCATGACCATACATCTGCAGTGCCTCTGAGTTGTTTGGTGGTGCAACTGCATTCTTGCCAGGTGGGTGTTTGTTTCCAGCTGAACCTCCACCTTGCATCCAAGCCAGCTATATGATTCCCACTAACTTACCACCCATTCTTTCCTGAAGCTTGCACCTATCTCAGCATCTTTTGTCTTTTACTAGAATGCTGGCGACAGCTTTTCTCCCAGTACTTGAGAGAGCATAAATGGACCATCTTGGAAGAGTGGACACCCACCATCTATGGCACTCGGCCTTCTTCAGGTGGCACTCTCCGGACTAGATGACCCTGTGTCCTAGTTGCGGGTGGGATAGGGTTAATTTTCGCCAGAAGCTAGCCAGGGTCTATTCCATACCATGTGACTGTCACGCTCACTATATACAGGGGGTCGACTGGAGGGGGGGATCGCTGCTCAGGAGCAGGCTGGGCATTGGGCTCCCTCTGTGGAGCGACCTGTACGGGAAGCAGGGGTAAATACACTCTGTTGTTATTGTTGGGGTTACTTGTTTGTTTGTTTTCTTTCCCTTTGTTGTCCAGTTAAACTGTTGTTGTTAACCCATGAGTTTTGTCTTTCTTTGTCCCGATTCTCTCCCTGTCCCACCAGGAACTGGGGGGTGAGCAAGCAACCGTGTGGCTCATCCTCCAGCTGGGGCTAAACCACGACAGTCCTTTTGGCACCCAACGTGGGGCACAATAACAGCACTTTTGTATTAAGTGTGCTATAGCTGTAGTAGTTACTAAGTGACAAGCTCCTGCATGGGTCAAAACATTCGTTGGCTGCACTGTTTATCTCTTTACTTTTGGCAACATGTTAATGCAAACAATGGGTATGTGCTTTGTTCTGGTATTGATGGCCTTCCTGTGCTGGGGGGGCTATCTGGTGGAGAGGATGAGGGAATACATCATCTCCCTCTCCCTACCCAGGATTGATGTGGACAGGTTTATTACGCAGGCTCCTGAGGTCCTTGCTCACCCTTATGTGAGCTGCTTAGTACTACTTATTAATATTGTTGGCACATTATGGGGTCTGTGGAATCTGGTCTCGTCCTGGTGGAAGAGGAGAAAACTTTTGGGTGAGGCTATATTGAAGCGTGACCTGAGGCAGCTGGTCCCAGGGTGGCAGGGTGTGTGGAAGGACTTGGGCAGGTTCCTAGGGTGGTTATCACCTCCCATAGCCTGGGACTTTACACCTGAACACACAAGCAACCCTAGCAAAGTGACACGCCACCTGATGGAAGGGTGCCTTGCCTATCCCAATGAGAACCAGCAGCTTCTAGCGCTGTACTGGGGCCTGGCTTGTGCCTATCGAGCCGCAGTTCAGCATTCTCAGAGGACTCTGGTTGAGGCAGGGACCCAAACTGCACCTGAGGACACCATGGTTGAGATAGGGACCCAAACAACACCAACTACAGTAATTGCCCCAGTAGTTAAAAAGAAACAATGGACAAGGAAATCAATGGGTCCATATCCTCGATTAGTAAGGGAAGAGGAAGAAGAGGAAAGGTTTGATCATGAAGCCGGTCCTTCGACAAAGCCATTGGAGGAAGGAGTGAGAGAATTCAGACAGGAAGCAGAAACTACCCGGTCCCTGACCTCAGCAGAACTTCGAGACATGCGGAAAGATTACAGCCGCCAGCCAGGTGAGCGGATTGCTGCCTGGCTGCTCCGATGCTGGGATAGTGGGGCCGACAGCCAGCAATTGGAAGGCAAGGAAGCCCAACAGCTGGGATCCCTTGCTAGGAACCAGGGCATTGAGAGAGGAATTGGAAAAGAGGCAGCAATTTGCAGTCTCTGGAGACGGCTCCTCTCAAGTGTGAGGGCAAGGTATCCATTCAAGGAAGATCTTGTGAACTCCCCAGGGAAGTGGACCACTGCAGATGAAGGCATGCAGTACCTGAGAGAATTAGCGGTACTGGAAGTCATCTACAGGGATCTAGACAATGATGAGGTCTCCAAAGATCCAGAGGATGTCCTGTGCACACGGGCTATGTGGAGAAAGGTGATTCAAAGTGCCCCAGCGTCATATTCTAACAGCCTGGCAGCAATGTATTGCCCGGATATTGATACGCCAACTGTGGAGAGAGTGTCGTCTTGGCTCCAAAACTTTGAAGAAAATCTCTGTACCGCCTCATCCCTACAGGCCAGTGCCTTGGCTATCAGGGGCGCCCCAAGAAATCAGTCCTCTCCTGCCTCAGTCAGAGGGAAAGGGAGCCCCAGACACACGCCGCATGGGGCACTCTGGTTCTTCCTGCGTGACCAGGGGAAGGACATGAGGAAGTGGGACGGTGAACCCACCTTTAAGCTGGAAGCCCGTGTACATGAACTGAGAGGGAAGACAGCTCTTCAGAAGGGGCCACCCAAGAAGTCTGTCAGCAGAGTTGCTGTAGAGACGCACGAAGGCAATCAGCGATTTCCCAAACACAGAAGAACTGAAATCACCTCCCTTGATCCTGAGGAGGGGCCTTCTGGTCTGGCGCTGCAAGGCTCAGACAGGGAATACTCTGACGAGGAACAGGAATAGAGGGTCCCTGCCTTTGGCCAGGAGGAGGAAAGGGATGACCGTGTATACTGGACTGTGTGGGTTCAATGGCCTGGCACATCAGACCCACAGAAGTATAGGGCTTTGGTGGACACTGGTGCACAGTGTACTCTGATGCCATCAGAACATAGGGGCATGAAACCCATCTGGATCTCGGGAGTGACAGCGGGATGCCAAGAATTGTCGGTATTGGAAGCTGAGGTGAGTTTAACAGGGGACAAGTGGGAAAAGCACCCCATTGTGACCGGTCCAGAGGCCCCTTGTATCCTTGGCATAGACTACCTCAGGACCGGGTACCTCAAGGACCCAAAGGGATACTGATGGGCTTTTGGTGTAGCCACGGTGAATGCAGAGAAGACCAAACAGCTATCTACCCTGCCTGGCCTCTCAGAAGATCCCTGCGTTGTGGGATTGCTGCGAGCTGAAGAACAGAAGGTGCCAATTGCTACCAGGACGGTGCACCGGTGGCAATGTCGCACCAACCGAGACTCCCTGGCTCCCATCCGTGAGCTGATTCATCAACTGGAGAGCCAAGGAGTCATCAGTAAGACTCACTCACCTTTTAATAGTCCTATATGGCCAGTACGGAAATCTAACGGGGAATGGAGATTAACAGTGGACTATCGTGGCCTGAATGAAGTTCTCTCCCTGTCCTGATGGGAGCGGGGGGTGAGTGAGCGACTGCGTGGCTCAGCCTCCGGTTGGGGCTAAACCACCAACACCCTGGCTGGGGAGAAAACTCCTGTTCTCAGATCTCTGGATAGTGAGTATGGAAAACTGAGCTTTTAACTGCCTGAGCAGAAGGAGTTGCCATAGCATCCTGCTTGGCAGAAGATCTGCAGAAAGTTAAGAAGACATGAACAACGTGACACAGATGCTTCAGAGCAGTCTTGAGGACTCATTTCCACAACAGTACAGAAAATAACAAGAAATAGTCACTACCCTGTTTTCTTTAACATAGGTATTTTCCCGTGCAAGGATTTTGGCTTATATTTGATGCCAGGATCCTCCCTTGGGCTGCCTTTCTCCTCAGTATGCATAGATGAGACATAGCCTAGGGAGAGAGGGCAAAGAGGTGGAGGGCAACCTTTTTCAAATTGTTCTCCTAAGCTGTTTCTGACTATGTCTAAAAGACCAGGTTATGATTCATGGAAGCACTGTGTACTTGGGAGATATTATCCACATAGTATTTTTTGTATTTGTCGAAGCTTGTACCAAGTCCGTGTGGTGCATAGTTGTCCTGATTTCAGCCAGGATGGAGCTAATTTTCTTTCCAGCAGCTACTATGTTTCGGATTTAGTATGTGAAGAATGTTGATAATACACTGATGTTATTAGTTGCTGCTAAGCAATCAAGGACATCTTCCAGCTTCCCAGGTTTTGCCAATGTGCACGTGCAGAAACTTGGGAGGGGTATAGCCAGTGCAGTTGACCCAAACTGGCCAGAGAGAGTATTCCATGCCATAGACGTCATGCCCAGTATAAGTGGGGGCGGCCAGTGGGCCAGTTCTCTCTTTGTTCCCCTTCTTTTTCCCTCTTTTTGTTTGTTTGTTTCTTCAGCTGTTCATTCCCTCGCTTGCTCTCTCTGGAACTTGCTGCTCCGCGACCACTGCTGGGGAATATTCCTGTTCTGTGATCAGTGCTCGGGACAGGCTGTATTGATTGTCGGGACAGGAAATGTGCATCATTTGTTTTTATGTTCTATTATCCTTATATATTATTATTATTATCATTATTAATATATAATATATTTTTTCTTTGCTGTCCTGGTGAACTGTTTTTATCTCAACCCGTGAGTTTTTCTTTCTCTCTGATTCTCCTCCCCAGCCCACTGGGGAGGGTGGGAGTGAGCTAGCAGCTGCGTGGTATTCGGTTACCATCTGGGTTAAACTCTGGCAATAGTTTACTATTTGTGGATGAAAAGGAAGTATTTGTGATTATTCTAAACCTGCTGTCCAATCATTTCACTAAATTCCCTTTGTCTTGTATTATTAGCCTTTTTGTGCTCTAAAGCTGTTCTATATCTTTGATTATCTTGTTGACTCAGACTGTAAAGGCATCTATCAGAGATCTTATGATTCGTATGAATGAAGTCTGATGGACAGATGTGGACACAAAGAAAGCACAAAAGAAACACAAAGAAACAAGAAACTTCTTTTTGCTTACACAAAGTAAGCACACAAAGAAACAGCAGAACAACACTTGAAAGACTGGCTTGTACTGATAACAAAGGGTGCCAGTTCCAGCAATAAAACTGATGAACATACTGCTTCTGGGAAGCCTGGAAGGCCTGAACCTTGATGAGTTCACAGCAGAGATAACTCATCAATAGAAAGCAGTGCATTTACAGACCACCACACATGCTATTTCCTTTTTCTGTTAGTGACCAACAGGAAGACAGATTCTACCAAAGGACTGCCCCACAGTAACCGTGGACATCTGCAGCATATTGAAGATGTAACCAAAAACTGGTTTGTCATTGCCAGTCAAGAAAAGCCTTAGAGATGTGATGACAACTCAACAGCCTGTGTCCTTTATCATCAATGCTACATCCAAGTGATCCTGGCCAGACCTCTGGGGTACACACATTTTAGTGCTTGTGAATATGTGGATGTGAGAATGTGTTTTAATGAAATCACCTCCCTTAGAAATTTGGAAATGAGTATCACCTTCTCCCTCCATAAGGTACCACACTGAGTTCTGTTACACTAATTTCTTACCAAGTCATCATTTGGCAAGGTCAAGACATAAAAGAGGTCATGCTTTTTCATAGAAAGATACCTGATAGTTCTGAGGTGACTTATGTAGGGAGTGCCTAAATAGAAAGGGGGGAACCATCTGGGAAGTTTGGAAGGAGCTGATAGGGGGCTGCAGCCTGCCACTTTGGACATGAGTCCACATTAGTGCTACCTCTCCCTGCAGAAAGCGCATGTTTCAAGGACCCTACAAACTATCGTGAGAAGGCAGCACCCTCCCCTGCTTGTCTTCCATGCCTCTCTTTCCTTATGGGAAAGCTGCAGCACTCCAGTCGCATGAGCTACCAATGCCACCAGCTATTGCAATAACGTCGTAACTGTGCAGGTGGAGCTCTAGTTCTTCCAGCTCATTTCCCAGGGTCTGTGTATTTGCATACATACACTTCAGAGAGGCCCCCTTTGCCCTTGTCTCTTGTACCAACCACCCTGCATCCCCTGCTTTTCACCTCTCTCCCCCCTTGATTGTAGTCTCCATCCCTAGTCATTCCTAGTATAAAGCTCTCCTCACCAGACTGGTAAACCTGCTGGCAGAGTTGCTTTTTTGTGAGGTGGATCTCATCTTTCTACAGCAGCCCTTGATCCTAAAAGAAGGTTCCATGGCTGCCAAAGCCAAATCCTTGAAAACACCACTAGCTGCCCAAGGTGTTGATCGTGCCCTCAACCCTTACTCCCAGAGCCATGTAGTCACTCCTGATGCATTCAGGCTTTTCCATGGCACCTTCTCATTTATGCACATGCAGATGAGGAGCAGGTGGTTGCAGTCCAAGTCCCAGACAAGCCTTGTCAGTCTCTCTGCAACGTGCCAGGCCTGAGCTCCTAGCAGACAGCAAACTTCGCTACAGAGTAACTCAGGTTAGCGGATGGTCACCTCCCACCACTAGCACTTGCTTTCTCTTTGTGTAGATGCATGGTTCAGGTCCAACTGCCCCTGATTCTTCTCAAGACATGGCTTTCTCTACCTTATTTGTAACCAGGGCACTGAACCTATTCTGCCGTTGCAGATCTGCAGGTGGAGAAGGAGCCTTCCTCCATTGCCAGAAGTCACAAGCTTCCAGTCTTCCTCTCTTGGGAGTCTCAATTTGCCCCACAGCTGATCATAGAGTCTGGCTGCTCCTTCTTCATCCCATTCGGGGGTTCAGGGTCCTGTCCCTTCAGGGTATCAGTGAAGATCTGGTCAATCTCTTTTGCATCTTTCTTGATACTGGGCAGGCTGCCCACCTCCTCCCACAGTTCTTTAACTTGGCAGCGCAGCTTATCTTTCAAGGGTTTGCAGGGTGTCATTCCAATTAGACAGCAGTGCTTTAACATTCAGAGCCAAGAGCTGTTAGTAGATCTCCAGATAATAACTCATGGCCTTAACTGCAAGATTGCCCTTTCTAACAAACGGAAATATTCAGGCAAATATCTGCTGGGAAAGTAAAACATTGAACACCAAACAAAAATGGAATTGAATATCAAGGGAGGAGACTCAATGGAGCTTTGTAGTTTTAATCCAACACTATATTTTTGGCCTGGTTTCAGACCCATTCATACCATCTCTCTTTGACTATTATCCGTGTCAGGTACATTTTTAGCTTGGGATCCCTCGCAGAAAAAAATTGAACCAGTTAGAGATCTCAGGGATAAAATTTCTGCACATTTGTGTAGACAAGAAACTGCGTAGAGGCCATGACTCCCTACACAGGGAACAGAGGCAGCTCTTTGAGTTCCATGGTCACCAAAAGAGCTGGAGATGACTATCTCTAGAAAGAAAGGATTAGACTAAGAGATGCAGGAAGGAGCTAGAAGAAAGAGTCAAACAGAAGCCACAAAGACACATGTCCATTGTAAAAAGAAAAATGGATGCAACAAGTGCTGCTTGTTTCCTGTGTGCCCCATTCTGACACTTCACATCCTAGCTGCCATCCTCAGTGAATGGTTTTCACCACTGTAGTCCTTGGATTTTGCGCCCGAATGAAACTTGGTGTGCAAATCTGAACGTGCCCCATAAATTATTATCTCCAACAGAATAACATGGTTGATATTTTCAGTGTTTCCTGAGGTAGTTGCATACCTAGTTTCCGTTAATTTTAATTTAGCCTTCCAGCACTGAACGGGGCCTGAAATCCCCAGCCCATGCCTTTTTCTTTATTAGTCATGATAGACCTGCTTTGCTCAAGAAACATTTATACGTTGCCTTGCCTTGTTGAGGATTCAGCTTTGAATTTTATCCTTCATGGGACTTGTCTGTGAATCTGTTTGTACTGCAACAGCTGTGTGAGAACAGACTGACTGTGACTTTTTGTTTAGAGGTGTATAATTATGACCTTGACTTTCAGATAATATTTTGTTGAAACTCCCAGTGTCTGCCACACCCTCCAGGCTGCATTCCTTGCCTCTTTCAGAGGCCACGCATGTGACTGATACTGGTTTGTCTTCGTTCACCAAAAGTGCTTATTTGAAAAACTGCAAATGTGTCTCCAAGTCACAGTATAGGTAAAATGATTGTCAGGCAAGCTCAGGCCCTGCAGTAAGGCATGCATTTATTTTTTCATATATTTGACTCAACATCATAGCATTTTGCGCCAAATATAGTAAAAACGGAAGGACTGGCCATAACGGTGTGAGAAGATTGGTTTCTAACAATATGGGATGTGACTCTAGCAGATGATGCTTCATTGTGACCCCTCCATGACCAGTGCCTTGGTAAAGAGAATGAGCTAATGACTACCTCAAGGAAGAGAGTAACTACTGGGTGCAAATTTCTTTTAACATTTGCCTGTAACACTAAAGAAATTATGCATCCAATATTGATATAGCCAAAAGCACTTTGCTACTGGGAGATTGAGAATATAGGCACACAGCTAGCTCCAAAGGCAGATGCTGTTTTGAAATGTCAAAATTACAACAACAACAAAAAGTTTATTAATACATCTCAGGAACAAAACTTTCAGAAAGAAATGAAATGCAAATACTACATTGTGCATTCATGTTCCGTGTTTTCCCAGGTATGTGACACCTGAGATAGTAGAAATTGTTAGTTTCTAACATAAAAAGCTTGTCTCCATGCACACAATGTAGAGAATCCGAATTACGCCAAGCCCCAGCTACCCCAGGCTCATCACAGGAGGGTGAGCAACCCCTAAAAGGCTCATCTACATACACACACACATACACACACGGGCACAGATGCAAAATGGCAGGTGGGGAAACCCTCATTGCCCTGTGAGAGAAAGAAGACCATGCCCTGGCTCCTCACAGGGCTGTCCCAGGAAAGTCTCAGTCCCGTGGTCCAGGTGTCAAACCCATCATCATGAGTCAATGGGAGTTTTTTCCTTCTCTTCTCTCTCTCCCTCTCTCTGCCTAGGGATATGGGACACATTATGGGATGGGATTCTCATTAAACTCTATTTCTAACTCTTTTCCTGGGTCAGGTACTGTTTATTCTATCTGCAAGGAGGTCTGAGTGCCAGCAACTGGAGTGGGACTGTGGGTCGGAGGGCTCATGTGCCAGCAACTGGAGCCGTGCGAGTGTGTGATTGCTAGCGAGTATCCAGCCAGACTAGTTGACAAGCAGGTTAAGAGGCTTGGGAGCCAGGAGTCTGTGTGTGTCTCTGAGGGTGACACACCTGGAGGACTTGACTATCAGAGGCACCAGGGGGGTCCAGGCCAATTTCTGGAGAGATGATGAGGTCTGGGGAGGTCAATGGAGAGATCTGTTTGCATGTGTGTGTGCACTCATGTGTGGGAGACAATGGGGGAGAGCAAGGATCCAGGCGCAGCTACTGAATTGACAAGCAGCTACTGCAAATACATGCTCAGATCTTGCTACTCGGCTGGACCTGGTGGCATGGACCTATGGCAGCGTTGCCTCTGTTGGGGTACCAGAATCTGCAGCTCCCTATAAGAGCCAATATCAGAAAAGAGCCATAGCAGTTAAATTAGTTAGGGACTGGAGTGTCTCCAAGGAGGCACACAGCATGTGTTATTTGTGAGTACAGGATGTCAGGAGACACCTGGGTTTGACAAGAGACTGGAAAAATTGATGCTTAAACATAGTCATGATAGTGTTTGTTTATTAAGCATCAACATGCTTGGGATTAAACAAAATCCAGATGATAGGAGCCTGCCTCAAAGAATTATGGCAGGAATAATGTTTGCTCGCTGTAAAATAGGGGCAATTGCAGATCTTGTTTCCTGAGGCTGGCTGATCACTTTAAGGTCAAAACTGGCAAACAACCAGGTACAACTGCATAACAAAACACTCTCATTTGTGGTGAAGCTTTATGGGAGGATGTGGGCAAAGGCTGCTGCATCCAGTCAGGTGGTATCCAAGTTATCGGGGCCTTTCTAAAGCCATTTGCTTTCTCTCCTACCAGTCTTTCATCTTCTCCTTAATAAAATAACAAGCCCATTCCAGTACACTCTGGCAATCAGGGCTGAGGAATATTAACATTTATTGCCTGATAAAGCTCTGCACATAACTCTGACATCATCTTTCAAACATGCACCAGCCCTGTGTCCTGGGTGTACCAGAAGATGACTCCAGAAAGCTCTGCCAGCAGCGCTGTGGTAGGCCACAGCGGTCAGCAACCTGCGAAGATCATCCCTCCTCGCAGGCCTCCTCTGAGTGTGCAGTTCTGGAAGGGGCTAATCCCCCACCTGGCTCACATCTCCTCAGTGTCTCTCCAGGACACGTCAGAGGCTGATCAGAAAAGCACAGTGAGCCTCCACCTAGCAGGGTACTGCACATGAGCCTTGAGAGTAAGAAAGTCCACGGCTGCGCGACAGAACATAAGAAAGGGATTTGTACAGCAAGGTTAAAGATCAGCATGTGGAGCCAGATAATCAGACTCATAGACCCACCAGTCTGACTCTGGAGATCACCTTCAGAAGTGTGCAGCTGTATTACTGTGTCTTAATTAGTTGGTCTAGCACATTAGGAATTAAAAGGAAGAAACAGAGAAATGCAGGTACCAGCAGGATGCACGCTGGCTCCCTGGAGGTAATGAAAATGTGCCCATGTGAAACCAGAATAGTTCACGTGGCTATTGATACACACAAATTTATAGTGAGCTACAGATCTACTGATCCACACAGATTTATAGTGAGCTACAGATCTATTGATCTGCAGAGATTTACATTGAGCTACAGATTTACATTTTCCTTCCACAGCAGAAGCGGTTCTTTCTGAGTCATGTTTAACATTCTTAGGAAATCCACTACAGGAAAGTGGGATTCCACAACTTCCTCTGAAAAGTCCAAAGCTTCACTATATCTTTTATTTAAATCTTTTCTCTTTGAATCAACCATTTGCCGCAGTTAAACCCACTATTCCCAGTTCTGTTCATGGAAATGGAGATCAGACCGACCTTGTTCTCTTTTATCAACTGCTTACAAATGCAAGGGCTGTTTTCATCCTCACCCTTATCTTAATTTTCTACTTATTTTTTCTGTCCTCCCTTGCTGGTCTGTCCCTTCAATGACATTCGTGGTCCTCTCTGGAGTCATACTAGCTGTCCCACATGTTCTTTGAAGTGCAGCTCTCTAAATGAATGCAAAAGGTTAATCCACACACTCTGTGAGTCGTGGTTCTTCACATCCCAGGCTGTGCTTGCTGTTTTCAGTATGCAGTGACCTGGCTGGCTCATGTCCAGCTGGTGTCCAACTACGAGTACGTCAGTCTCAGTTGTCTACATGCTGTGAACAGGAGCAATCAGAGACGATCTGAAGGTGCAAAACAACAATCCACCTATTTCAATGAAGATAAAGCATGCTGCAAGTTAAGGGAGCATTAGGCAGGTATATGTGCAGGGCTGAGAGTGCACATAGCCTTTAGGAGGAGCTGCTCTTTTTTGCACGTTTTGAAAAGAGCTGGGAACATGAAGGAAGAAGCAATGGCTATGAGAAGGACAGCAGTAGTCTTGTTTTGCCAAACTAGCCTGCTGCCTTTTTTTCCCCTGGCCTTTATTTCTCTCCTTAACCACACGAGGGCAACCTTATCCTGTCATTTGTGGGAAATGGGCTCAAATTCTCTGACAAAGGTTAAAGGGATTCTCAACAGATACTTCCTGGCAGAGAGCAACAAAGGGAAACATTCATTTTCGACTGGAGATGTATAAGGACAGAACTTAACTCAAGTTGGAAAGAAAATACTCACAAAAGCTGTTTGTTACACTTTTCCTTGCATTAAAAGTGTACTGGTAGGACAATGACCTGCCCTGTCTTTAGCAGCAAGCAATGAGAAGCCCGTGTCAGGTCTCATAACCAGGTGAGTTAGAGTGATGTATAAACATAACAGGAAAAAAATCTTGAGAGGGCTGAGAGTGGGGAAGGCTGACAAATGCGGGCCTAAAAGTTGGTTAACTTTTCCACTTCTGTACCTCAGCTGTTGATATTTAACACAAACTGCAAGACCAGATATCCTTGTGTGTAACCGATAACTTCTAAGAGGTTTTAGTCAATGTATCATATACGTATGCTAACAGGCTTCCATTTTTACCTTTTTTATTTGACTGTCCTCTCTTACATACATTTCAATGCCAAATCACATTAGTAAAGTTCAGTGAGAGTATACCTGTTTCTGCTAGTATTAGCGTGATGACCAATTCCCATAAGCATTTGTGAAGGAGTTTCTTTCCTTTTTAATTTATTTCTCCATTCCTCCTCTCATCATGTGTTAGCACTTACCAGTGCTCCACCAGTGCAGTAATTCCCCAGATATTGGTATGTGAAACTCACAGAACCACAAAATCCATATAGAGAAGACCACAGAAGGTCCCCTGTCTCCTGATCAAAGCAGGCCCAGTTAGAGCAGGTTTATCCAGCTGAGTAGCTGATTATCGCCAAGGGTGGAAATCCTGCCACCTCTCTGTGTCCCTGTCCAGTATTCGACCATGCTCATGCACAAAATGTTTCCTTAAATTGAGTTGAAATTTCCATCTCCAGATTGTGTCAATTGCCTCTTATCCCAGCCCTGGGTGCTGCGCACCCTGAGAGGAGTCTGTCTCCGTCTTCTCCATGCTGTTCCAGCAGGTATTTGTACCTGTCTTCTCCGGGCTGAACAAACCCAATTCCCTCAGCCTCTCCCCATCATGTGCTCCAACTACCAGTCACCTTGGTGGTCCTCAGCTGGACATGCTCCAGTGTGTTAATGCCTTCCTTATATTGGGAAGTCTCCAACTGGACTTGGTATTCAGGTATCCTCTCACAAGTGCCAAACAGAGGAAGAGGATCCTTTTCCTCACCCTGCCAGCAGTGCTGCTGCTAATATAGCCGAAGATGTGGCTCCCCTTTGCTGTAAGGACACACTGCTGACTTTAATTTAATTTGCTGTCAGCCAGGACCCCAAGCTCCTTTTCTGCAAGCTACTTCCTAGCTAGCTGGCTGCCTCCATGACTTGCTGCTCAGGATTATTCTGTATCAGATGCAGTGCTTTGCGTTTGCCTTTATTGAACTTCATGAAGTTTCCGTCAGACCATTTTTCCAGTCTGTTCCGATCCCTCCGAATAGTACCTCTTACTCCAGTGTATTGACTGCTCTGTCCCATCATCCAGATTATTATAACAGGCATTGAATAGTATTAGCCTCAATATTGGCCCCTGAGGGACACCACTGGTGACTGGCTGTCAGCTGGATTTTGTACCACTCATCAACACCTTTTGAGTTTGACGGGCCAGTGAATTTTCCACCTACCTATAGTCCTTCTCCGTGCAGTTCATATATTAAATTTAGCTCTAAGTATATTTCGGGATACCACGTCAAAGACCTTGCTAAACTTAAGGTATGCAATGTCCATTGCTCTCCCCTTGTCCATAGAACCAGTCATCTCACCATAGAAGGTAATTGGGTTACTCAGGCATGATCTGCCCTTAAATCTCTGCTGGCTGTTCCCAGTCACCTTCTTTTCCTTCATATGGCTAATAGCTTCCATGGGATTTTTTTCTATGACCTTCCCCAGGGACTGAGGTGAAGCTGACTGGCTTGTAGTTCCCCAAACTCCCCTTCTTTTTCCTCTGGAAGATGGGTGAGACATTTAGGGGTTTTTTTTTCCCAGGCATCGGGAACCTCCTTCTTCACCATGACCTTTCAGGAATGATAGAAACCAGTCTTGCAATAATTTCAGCCAGCTCTCTCTGTGCCTTTGGGAGTATCCCTTCCCATCCCGTGGACCTGTGTGTGTCCAATAGACAGAAGAGATCCCTAACTGTATCTCTCTCTGCTGTGGGAAATGCTGTACTCCCACAGATTCTGCCAGGAGAGTTTCAGGGCAGGCTTTAGCAGAGAAAACTGAAGGAGGCATGAAAACATTGAGTACCTCAGTCTTTTCCATGTCCTTTGACACTATGAAATACAAAGATTTCATACATAGACTCATTTTCTTTTCAGAAGCCAATGAATGATGAAGCACAATGATTTCTTACCTAGACGAAGGTGTCCAATGGAGCCTAAATCTGCTGAGACCTGAGTACAAAGGAGCCTAAGTTCAGATCGGTATGTATCAAGAAACTTTACAGTTCAGCTGTTCTACTTGTCTCATTCTTCAGCAAGTCCTTCACAAGTACTTTACAAGAACAGGTAGAGTAAAAGGGGTAAACAATCCTATTGTGCCAGAGATTTAACAAATGAAAACTTCCAGTCTCTGTGACAGTACATGCAGCCTGTAATAGAGCCCACTGCCAGCAAGCAAATGCAGTTGGTGGCTTCTTTCATCCTGTAAGCGTCACCAAGGTCCAACTGAACAAATCTTTTCAGGTGTAAACACTGAGCTGAGCAATATATGCTTCTCACCATGAACAGTGAATGCAGAGAACGAGCAGAATTCACCTCCTGGAAGAAGGATTTCTTTAGCAAGTTTCAGTCAAAAGTAAACAGTGCTACGTCTACTTGTGTGAATAAAGCAAAGTCTGGTGGCACTGGGGATTGACAGTTAAGTCTTAGTCCCAGCTACTGCTGGGAAAGAAGCTCAGACAGGCATACTGCTGGTTTTAAAAGTAGTTAACCTGGATACTGTTAACAGTGGATCTAAGCAGAAGCTCAGCACAGGCTCCTGAGGCCATCAAAGTGCAAGGGAAACACTCAGCTCAGAAGGGTATGTTGAACTCCTGCAGTTGCAACAACCACCAGCAGCCCTTGAGCATCTAGTTCAATACGCTCATATCTTAACTGTTGTTAAGTGAGGTCTGTGCAATGATATAATCTGAGAGGCTGTAATTAATATTACTACAAAAAATATTGTTCACAGAATCACAGAACGGTAGGGGTTGGAAGGGACCTCTGGAGATCACCTAGTCCAACCCCCCTGCTAGAGCAGGTTCACCCAGAGCAGGTTACACAGGAATCCCATCCAGGCGGGTTTGAATATCCCCAGAGAAAGAGACTCCACAACCTCTCTGGGCAGCCTGTGCCAGGCTCTGTCACCCTCACAGTAAAGAAGTTTTTCCTCATGTTCAGATGGAACTTCCTGTGTTCCAGTTTGTGCCCGTTGCCCCTTGTCCTGTTGTTGGGCACCCCTGAGAAGAGTCTGGCCCCATCCTTTTGACACCCATCCTTGAGATACTGATAAGCGTTGATGAGGTCCCTCTCAGTCTCCTCTTCCTCAGGCTGAACAGCCCCAGCTCCCTCAGCCTTTCCCCACAGGAGAGATGCTCCAGGCCCCTCAGCATCTTTGTAGCCTCTGCTGGGCTCTCTCCAGTAGCTCCTCGTCTCTCTTGAACTGGGGAGGCCAGACAACTGGACACAGGAATCAGATGGGCCTCACTAGGGCAGAGTAGAGGGGGAGGAGAACCTCCCTCGACCTGCTGACCACACTGTTCCTCATGCACCCCAGATGCTGCTGGCCTTCCTGGCCCAAGGGCATGTTGCTGGCTCATGGGGAATTTGTCATCCCCCAGGACTCCCAGGTCCTTCTCTGCAGAGCTGCTTTCCAGGAGGTCACCCCCAACCTGTCCCGGTGCATGGGGTTGTTCCCCCCCAGGTGCAGGACCCTGCACTTGCCCGTGTTGAACCTCGTGAGGTTCCTCTCCGTGCAACACTCCAGCCTGTCCAGGTCTCGCTGAATGGCAGCGCAGCCTTCTGGTGTATGAGCCAGTCCTCCCAGTTTCGTATTATCGGCAAACCTGCTGAGGGTACACTCTGTCCCTTCATCCAGGTCATTGATGAATACATCGAACAAGACTGGGCCCAGTACTGACCCCTGGGGGACACCACTAGCTACAGGCCTTCAACTAGACTGTGCCGCTGATCACAACCCTCTGAGCTCTGCCATTCAGCCAGTTCTCAATCCACCTCACCGTCCACTCGTCTCACCCACACTTCCTGAGCTTACCTATGAGGATGTTATGGGAGACAGCGTCAAAAGCCTTGCTGAAGTCAAGGTAGACAACAGCCACTGCTCTCCCATCATCCACTCAGCCAGTCATGCTATCGTAGAAGGCTATCAGATTGGTCAAGCATGATTTCCCCTTGGTGAATCCATGTTGACTATTCCTGATCACCTTCTTTTCTTCTACATGGTTAGAGATGGCCTCCAGAACAAGCTGCTCCATCGCCTTTCCAGGGATGGAAGTGAGGCTGACTGGCCTCCAATTTCCTGGGTCCTCCTTCTTGCCGTTCTTGAAGACTGGAGTGACATTGGCTTTCCTCCAGTCCTCAGGCACTTCTCCCATTCTCCATGACCTTTCAAAGATGATGGAGAGTGGCTTGGCAATGACATCTGCCAGCTCCCTCCACACTTGTGGGTGCATGCCATTGGGGCCCATGGATTTGTGGGTGTCCAGTTTGCCTAACTGATCTCTAACCCAATCCTCCTCGACCAAAGGAAGGCCATCCTTTCTCCAGGCTACCTCTCTTACCTCCAGGGTCTGGGATTCATGAGTGCCAGCCTTAGCAGTAAAGACTGAAGCAAAGAAGGCATTCAGTAACTCTGCCTTCTCTGTATCCTTTGTTACCAGGACACCCACCTCATTCAGCAGAGGGCCCATGTTTTCCCCAGTCGTCCGTTGCTACTGATGTATTTGAAGAAGCCCTTCTTATTGCCCTTGACGTCCCTTGCCAGATTAAATTCCAGGTGGACCTTAGCCTTCCTTGTTGCATCCCTGCATACCCTGACAGTGTTCCTGTATTCCTCCCATGTGGCCTGTCCCTTTCTCCACATTCCATAGACTTCCTTCTTCCATCTGAGTTTAGCCAGTAGTTCCTTGCTCATCCATGCAGGTCTCCTGCCTCCCTTACCCGATTTCTTACTCCTGGGGATGCACTGCTCTTGAGCTTGGAGGAAGTGATGCTTGAATATTGGCCAGCTTTCTTGGACCCCCCTACCTGCTAGAACCCTAACCCACGGGATTCCTCCAAGCAGGTCCTTGAAGAGGCCAAAGTTAGCTCTCCTGAAGTCCAGGGTTGTAATCCTGCTTAGCGCCCTGCTTCCGCGATGCAGGATCCTGAACTCCACCATCTCGTGGTCACTGCAGCCAAGGTTGTCCCCAACCTTCACATCCCCAACCAGACCTTCTTTGTTTGTTAGTGTGAGGTCCAGCAGCACACCTCTCCTCGTCGGCTCCTCCACCACCTGTCTCAGAAAGTTATCATCAAAGTTCTGAAGCGTGCTCTTTGGCTGTGCATGCCTAGCTGTGTTGTCCCTCTAGCAGATATCAGCGTGGCTGAAGTCCCCCATGAGAAGCAGGGCCTGTGATCGTGAGGCTACTTTCAGCAGCCTGTAGAAGGCCTCATCAACTTCCTCGTCCTGATCAGGTGGCCTGTAGTACACACCCACAACAGTGTCCTCCATGTTAGCCTGTCCCTTAATCCTTACCCATAAACTCTCGACCCGCTCTTCATCCACCCCTAGGCAGAGCTTGATACGCTCCAGTTGCTCTCTCACATAGAGAGCAGCTCCACCACCTCGCCTTGCTGGCCTGTCCTTCCTAAAAAGTACATACCCATCCATGACAGCATTCCAGTCATGGATTTTTTACGTCACCACATTGCGACAGCAGCAAAGAGAGGCTCAGCTCCTACAGGAAGAAGAGACAGGCTTGGGTGTTCTTTTTGTAGGACACATCTTGTATGAGAGACCCCACAGAGAAAGAAGGAGCTGTGTTGTCAGAGGCTGTAGTCTCAAAGCTATTAAAGGTCTATTCTGCCAGGTCTCTGGTTCCAGAAAGAAAATCTGCTCTGTGAGGAACCACCCATCCTGCCCCTGATCTGGAGTCCCTTCAAAATGGTGGAAAACACATTGAACATTAGTTTTGATAGAATAAGAAAGAGAAACACCACTAGAGGAGGAAGAATTCTTCAGATGGGCAGTGGTTAGAGTTAAAAAGAATTTTGTCCGTATTCCTTAGACTCCTGAGCACAATGTAACTGTGCCTACCATGACTTGCTTTTCTTTATCCTTCCCTTATCTGTGCTCCTCTGCATTGCAATGCTGCTCTGGCTTTAATCAGATGATCCAGGAGACTGCTTCCCAAGTATCCTTTACGTCTTCAGGAGTGGCAGATATGAATATAACTCTGTGTTTGGAGATTAAAACTTGAGCTGTGTGGCTAGTAACACATTTTAAATAAGGGCTCGGGAAGAGAAAACAGAGGAAGAAGTGATCACAAAACAAGCAGGAGATGAAAACTTTGATACCAGTTAAGTCCCCAGCGCTGAGATCGCATTTTTGTGTGGTACTTTGGACAGGCACAAACTCACTCTGCCACAACCTAGGCCAGCTGGAAACCACAAGTAGAGAAGATCAAACTAATCTATTCTGCCTCCCAGAAAAGTGAATTAGCTCAGGATCTGTGTCTTGCTCAGCACGTTCATGAGATTTTTTATCTGCTTTATGCATGGGCACAGTGAGCTCCCATCTGTTGTAAAGGCAGGCACAGCAAGTGGGCATCTGAGGGCAAACTGGCCTGTAGAGATAGCAGGAGGAAGAAGCACCTGCCATCTTGTGTACCACAGGGATGTCCAGAGGAGGAAGGCTGTGTGGTCTCATTGTAGTTTTTTGTTTTTCACTGCTGTCTTCTTACTTCCTTCTATATGAACTAAAAAAAAACAAAAAAAAAAAAAAAAAGAAAAAAAAAAAAGATTTAAATCAAAATCCTTTGGGAAAGGTCCATTTAGGTCTATTTTATAGCATCAGCTTATCTGAGAGTAACTGACTTGTAGGCACGCAGAACTGGAACATGTACCTCTGTTGATGTAAAATTCAGAACCACCTGCAAGCTCCCCAGTGCCTCAAAGAGCAAAGGTGGTAACTGCCTCAGGGGGTACTGGGAGGATGGTGAACTGGGCTTCTCAGGCACATCTTGTAACATACAACAGACTGGGAAGAAAGAAACTAAACAGTCCATCACCTGTTGATTCACCAAATATCCGTTCCACTAGACACTTGTAGTGTGCAATAATGCAATGCAGAAAATGGACTTGGCATTATAGAAGTAACTCTGTTAACAAGCTAGGGTCTTTTCCCTGGGGAAGGAGATTGCCCACTAAAAGCTACAAAGTTGAAGCAGATATAGGTGAGGTTTTTGCATGCAGTTATTTGGAACCTGCTGGGCTGCTGTGTTTTTCTTTTGTGGTTGCATAGAAATAAAAGTCATAACAGGAAATGTTGCCTATGGATACATCTCCGAACACAAACAGAAAACACAATCTTTAGTCTAAAAGCCAGAATATGAGGCATGATACATCATGAAAGTAAAGCTTTGGCTAATGCTTCCTCTGGAGTTTCTCATGCAGGGTTTTCCCATGCACAGTCTATCCAGTGCCTAGGAAGGCATGGGCTCTGCAAAAGACTTGTCTTAAGCAGACAAGGAAATTTTCAATGTCTCCTTTGCACATAAATTTCTGTTGTCGGAAATGGTGCGAATTTACTCTGAAACTTCCCCACACACTTGGTGTGCACATAAATTCTGTCTTTTATATTTCCTTTTGATTTTGAGGTAGTTCATGGGAGCTCATCAGTGAGACCTTTTCCTGGTGAAATGAACCACAATAGTCAAAAAGTTAGGGGGGAAGAAAAGCAGATGAAGATACTGCTGGTCTGACCTTCCACCTGGCCTGCCAGATAATACAAAGATGAAGAAGCAGCATTTCCCAGTCACTCCCCTCTCCAGTAACAACTTATGCCTGAAGTGAGGTGCTGAAAAAGGGATGCTTAACTCTGATTTAAACTAGCAGCATTCCTTGATCCATGATCAGTTGTTCCAATGTGAAATATTGTAAGAATACAAAAAATGTCTCTCAGTGTCCTAAGTACAGTGAGTTGCCTTTCTTTGTTCACATTCTTTATAGAATAAATAAGCTTAGATTAATTTTTGGCCATTCACCATTTACCTTTTTTTTCCTGCTGCTTTGAAGAGATCTCACTTGTTAGAAATACTTCCCAATGAAGACTCCTGACATCGTAACATCCTCTTTAGTAAATGAAAGACAGGTTCTTAAGGTAAGGTGTCCAAACTTCAACTAATTCTTAGAACTCTTTCCCCATAATCCACCTTTCTTCTTGTTTTGATAGGTGAACACCATCAATATGCCTAATAAATGGGATAAAACAGAGCTGGAGAACTATAGAGAGAGGATCCTTGTATGCTCTAGAGATACAACATGTCAGCTGATACAGGGATGACTGATGAAGAAAATGATGAAGCAAGGAGAAGTTTCTAGCTTTGGCTTCAGAATTAAGCTGTTGCAACAGGTGACACTGTGGTCTAGATAGTAGATAAGCTTTAGAGTAAGCAACAAGTCCTAGGTAGCATCCACACTTGCTGACTTTTAAAGGACAAATAACAATGAAAGTATGTCAGCAAGGTGGTGCAGCCCTGGGACATATTAACAGAGTGGTGGTGAATTGGTGGACTTGGAATTTTTCCAAGATGGGCCTAGGCAAAGCCGTGACTTCCCTGATCTAGTGTTGGCGATTGTCCTGCTCCAAGTGTGAGGTTGGACCAGAGACTCCAGAGGTCCCTTCCTACTAGCAGTACTGCAATTCTGCAAAACAATTAAAGAAATGATTCATCATCCTGGAACAGAGAACAGCAAGGGGTGTAGGAAAGAGGGAGGAAAAGTAATGAGCAGTATGGAGAAGGTTGATAGGATTTAATGTCTCAATGTCACTTCTAACACAAGAACTAGAGAGCACCACGTAAAACTACAGGGTTGCAGGTTCAGAACACAAGCAAAAGAATTGGTCTCTTCCAGCAAGGGATAATTAAGCTGTACACCTCCTTGTCACATGCAGTAACAGATGGCAAATAATTACACGAGTTTAAAAAAGGAATGAAAAAGCTCATGGAAGAAGAGTCCATGGAGGGCTACTGAGCAAAATGCACACTCTGATGTCAGAATTATCACAGGAACAACACTGTACGTTTGCCCTATTCTTTCTCTTTTCTTTATGCATCAGATGGCTTTCCAAATGTCTTGACCAAAACCATCCCCACTTCCACAATGTTTTTCAACATCCTGGTTACTACCTTCTTTCCCCAGATGGACTACATTGTGATGGCACTGTTTGGAAGAACCCCATGGGAAAGATTGTGGTTTTGAAGGTGAAGATGTTATTTTACTGTACTGATGTCTGATTGGCAATCCCCCCCGCTCTGCTGTGAAAGAGTTGTTTTGTGTTTCTGAGAAGCAGTGCAGAATCACCACCAGTGGAGAGGCTGACAGGGAATGAAGTGCAGATCTGTTCCCATGACACTCACAAAACCATACTTCTATCAGTTGAGACATCTGCTGGAATCGCTACCTTGTCATTGCATGGGGACTGATAACATAGAATGAAAGCTAGGGAAATAACAAAGCAGATCATACAACACTCTCACCTTCCAGTGTCCAGGGTCCAAAGGCAGGAGTTTTTGGCCATAATTGCAGTTGTTCTTGTTCAGATGAAGTTGCAAGAGCATACTTCAAGATATATATGATTACACTGAAAGCAAAACAAAAGCTTTAGATCCATAAGTGATACAGGCACCAAAAAAAAAGCCCAGGGACTAAGGTGGCAACTAAAAATCACCACACAATGACCTAGAACATGAGACTTTCTCCCAAATGAAGTTTTGCAGAGAATAAACTAAAACCATAAGAGTCAAGGATCAACCATCTTCTAAGAAACAGATCTTTTAAAACCTGCTTTGAAAATATTTTTTCTCAAGTCGAAAAGAAAGGCTAGAGAATAAAATACTCACTTGTAAATATCTTACAGTTTTCCTTATGCAACTGAGAAGTCTGATTTCTGCAGGACACACAATTAAACTAATGTTATTTTTTTTTCTGTATCAGTCTGGCAGGCTGGAGATGTATTTTTCTCCTGGTCACATGATCCCATATCCATCTCTCATAAATATACTTGCACCTTAATTCCTGCTTAGATTCTGTGGCATTACAGTGGGCAATAAAGAGGTAGGAAACAGAGGCTTAATTCAATTAATTAAATAGAATGGACCCCACTGACTGTTCATGTTGTATCCATGCTTCTTAGCATCAGTCCTGAATTCAAACTCTCCAGTTTTCTGGAAGATGAAGACCTAAAGTCAGCAACTGCTTTTTACACCTTGGAAAATGGAACCACAATAAAGAAAAAAAAACCCCAAACCAAAACCAAACAAACCTCCAGAGATGAGTACATTTCATTCTACTTGGTCTCTGAGAACAATAAACAAAGGATTGGTTAGTGCTAATTATGATACCTGTGCTTGTGATGTTGAGAACTGTTATGGAGATAAATACGTACATTATTTTATCTAATCATGCTGTATACATATTTGATGCCATCTAGCATCAGATGGCAAGAGGATTACACCAATACAATGAATGTCACAGTAGTAGCATCTCAGAAGATCTGTTGCTCCATCATGGGACACCTGTGTGTGTGTTCAACTGCTAAAATTATCTTTCTATGATCAACTGCTCAAGAAGAGCTACTCTTTCCAATCATCTGCTGTGGCAATCACACTAATGAACATGGCTGGGAGTAAACAATAATAGATCATCCTTCCCCAAAGTGAAATTGAATATTTTTCCAACTTATTGGCAGCCAAGAAACTCATTTGGTTGTAATTGTGCTTATGGCTGATCTCATTGTAAAAGCACATGCAGCTGTCTAGGTGCACTGCTGAAAATCACCTATGAGCAGGGAAATTGTAATCCACAGAATGACTGGCCTAACGTGAACGTAGATTTGGTCCAGGAGATATTCCTTCAGAATAATTGGCACAAGGTGAGGAGACAGCAGAAAATCACCCTCTAAATAGCTTGAACACATTAGCCAAAACCATTCAGAAAATCCATCTGGGAAAGTAAAATTAAAATCAACTGCATGAACTGTGCAAGAAAAGAAGTGCAGCATATGATAAAGAATTTGATCCAGAATGGGTGGGTTGCAGGTATGGGAACATACCAACAGATCACCATGGCACAAGGAGAGGATGTGCCTGGTAGCACGGCTTGGGTTGGATTTTGCTCGTCCAGATCAGGATCCTGGTGCCTTCCTAGCTCAGGTATTTGGATTTCCTCCTTGAGGAAACCAAGGCATAAGGAATGATGATGTAGTCTCTGGGTCATATCTCCATGTAGGACTGGGAGGAGAGGAGGGAGTTCAAGACCAGAGGCTCAGAAGCACTTACGGATTTACCAGCATAGATGATACAAACCATGTAAGCTGCAGCCACTGAAATGGCATATTTTCAGATTGTTCAGTCTAAGTGGAGGTTTAGCTTCAATTAGGAAAGAAGCCAGAACAAAAAATAACAATAAATTCTCCAGGATTACGAAGGAAAACAGAGTGGAAGCTTTGATGTGCAAAAGCATCAATAACAAAATGTCTGTTGTCCCTGAAGAGGCAGAAGGAATCCCCATTTCTCAGGTTTTCCCTAACAGGCTTTTGTTTATGAAATACAGAATTAAATTAAATCCTAAATGTGACTAATATTCTTAAGTGAATTAGAGAGGAAGGCAGCATTAATTGTGAGAAGAAAAGCTCTTTTCCTCCAGGCTAGGTTTTCAGGTCTATTGGTATAACACCATGGTTCACCAGCTGAACAAAATTTTGTATCTAGAAAAGGTTTCTGTGAGACAAGCTAGCCCAAGGCATTGCAGTACTTCGTTTCTTCTTGCTCATTTCCTGCAATTCACTAACAAACGAAGCTGTTATTAAAAACAACTTGAATCAGGACATGACTCTTGTTAACACAAGCCCAGTGAAGAAGCTTCAGAAGCACAGGTGTGTGGTGGGCATAGGGCTTGAAAGTGCTCTGTCCATGTTAGAGATTACTTGTGTCCAAGAAATATTTCTTCCCTTGATATGTCTAAATATCTTAGGAAAATCTTCTGTTTCAATTCAAGAGGTGGCTGAGTCACTACAAGCCCAACGATGTTGCATAAAGACGTGGAAGTGGAAACAGAAGTTGGCGTGGGTGCTGGGAAACACAAGTGATCTTATGTTATGAGGTTGTTTCAGCACCACCATAATTTTCCCTTGTGAAAGCAGGGGTGTTGTAAGAAACATTCTTTAAATTGGACTGGTTCAGCAAGTATTTGTTTAACATATTGTCTTTTTCTCATTTGTTTTGAAAGAAAGCTTTATTGATACAAAAAGATCCTTTGGGATGATTAGCTGTATACCGAAGTTAGCAATAGTTCACAATCTATCTGGATGACACTCCTGGTGTGTCAGGCTGCCTTTTCTGCAAACAGATGACATGTTATAGCAGGGCTGCCAACTGTATAATGTCAGGGGCCATATGGACCACACCAGCTTTGCTAGGATTCACTTATTTTCTTTTCTAGCTGAGCAAGCTAGGAAGCTAACTTTCAACCAAGAGTTCTAAAAGAGACTGAGATCTTTCAGCTTGTGACTTTATTGCTGAGCATGCCAGGGGAACGGTTACTAGAGCTGAGTTCCAACCATGGTACCATGTTCTCTTCACCATCATATATAAACCCTTCCCATGTCACTCTACAATCATATGAGTGTGGTGGGTACAGAAGAATAATATTAATTTCACTCTTTTGGTCCTACCTGAGAAGAGGGTTCTCATTCCACACAGCCACTCTTTTCATGGAGACACTAGTGTTATTGGTAAACTGGATGATATTGTTCCCTTTCCAGCACATTCACTTACATAGTCCAGAACTCAGTTCTGGAGGAAGAGCTTGACTTTATTCACATGATAAAATACTATTAAACACCTATTGTCATCTCACTGTTTTTTTACTTCTGTGACATCACTATCATTCCCAGTGGTCTCTTCTCAAAAAAAAAAAAAAAAAAAAAAAAAAAAAAAAAAAAGAGATCTGAGTACATTTTCAGAAATGCTGAGAACTCTGAATCTATTCTCACCTTTGGGGACCTTGACAAATGGTTTGTCATAAAGTGCAGTGGGTTGAATATGCATAACCTGGCAATAGTCTGTTTATGAACCCATCACAGTGGCTTGAAGTAATCCTTAATTTGGGGTGAGATGCCACTCCACTTTGTCAGGTTATACTTATGTGGAGCAGATGTGCTGCACATAGACATGTTCATTTGCTGAGAGTGTAACATGAGTGTAACATCTTGCTAAATAAAAATGAAATGTAATTTTAGCCCAAGGTCATTATTGCTATTCCTTATTTTGTGTTTCTTACAAAAAACTGATTGACTGTATCTCAGTGGTCCTAAAAACTGCCTTGGGATTGTCTAATCTATTCCGCATCTTCAGTTTCTAATATTTTCTTCTTCTGCTTCATAAGATGAAGCTTTTTGTTAGGGTTCATAGTACGGTGATGCATACCTTTGCAACTGATTTTAATATTCTGACTAAATATCCTTTTTTTACTGTCTTGTGAGCTAATGGGCACCTCTGTGGATTTTTGTTGACATGTACCTCAAAGGATTTCTGTAAGCTTTCCGTGTATCCAGTGTAAACATAACCTGATATTTGGATCTGTTAGACTAAGACCCAGGATTCATGAACAATTGTGGCAGTATCAGTATATTGACCTACTTCATCACATACTGGTGCATTGCAAGAGTCTGGAACACAGTCTTTCCTCTCATACACACAAAAAAAGTCAGTATGAATGATGTTTAATCATGTAAAATTTTTAAAAATAAACATAGAGGTGAAAATCAGACCTCATTAGATTTGAAATAAACCTTTTCATGAATAAGTGGATGTCATGATTTCTGTATAACTGGAGATGTTGACCTTTGTGTGTATTTTTAACAAATTCTGTTGAGAAGATGTTTTGAAGATGAGTGGGTTTAAAAGGCAAAACCATACAAGAAAAATACTCCTAGAGATTTAAGCATAAAAATACCACATATTGCTCAAAAAAAAATCACTAAACTGCACACACTTGCAGACTCAGCTGGAAATATCACACTCCTTGAGCATGGTTTATATGCTGTTCTTTTGCATCTATTCCTACTCCCTGTCCTTTTTGATACAGGGATTGTAAGAATGGCTCTTCTGGGCTACATCAGATCACCAGCAGGAATAGCAGGCTGGTCTGGTTTCTCGTTTCTTTCTGGGTGCGGTCCTGTGGGACACCAGAGGACATGCCTTGGTGTTGACCTTGCATCACCTTGCCAATGGCTGGAAGGAGGAGGCCATCACCAGCACTCATCCTTCATGTAACCGTCTAATTAAAACACATAGGGAGGGGGTTAACCCCACCAAGTGGGGCTTGCTAGCAAAGCTGATGAGGGTAACAAGATGGGGTCATTGGAGGATGGACTACAGGAGAATGCATGGAGCAAAGGAAAGGGATATTCACATAGGGGGATATTCTCTCCCTCTCAGGCCAGCGTTTCTTGCTTTTTCCAGTGTGCAGTTGCCCTGAAACCTCTCTGCTGAATACCTGCACAGATATCTGTAACTAGATTGGGTACTTGGCTAAGGTACAAACTGAGCAAACTTAAACCCAAGTGCCTCCAACTCCTCCACATGTGTTGCTGGACCTGTAGTTGCCTCCTGACAGGGTCCAACAGGTAGACCCAGCTGCAGTGATGCAAAAAGCTCTGGAGAGAAATGCCACTACTGAAAAATATGAGGCCACTACCCCTGCTGCTGTGTGGTGGAACTGAGTTTACTCCCAGACATCTCTTTGACATCTTCAGTGGCCAAGTGGCCTTCTTCTCTTCTGAGGGGTAGGAGGTCACAGAAATGGTGGCAGCTCACCTACTGCACTGCAGGTCCCTGTGGTGGGATTACTGTTAACCTCATGGTCTGAGTGGCTGCAGCAGGAAGCATCTGCTGTCCTTGGTGTTACACATCCTCATGGGCACCTAGTTCTGGATTGGGATTTTAACTTCACCTTATGAGGATGGATCAGGACAGAGAGGTATCAGGCTTTAGCAGATGCGTTCAGGTAGATTATAAACCATGCAGCAGATTTGGCAGCTCACACCTATACTATACCACCTCTTTCACTTGTACCTGGGTGGGAAATGGCATATCAAGCCAGTGTTACTGAACCTGTGTTTAATGCTTTAATATCATGTGGGTCTGACATAGGCTGACTTCTTCCACAAGCTGCTGCCTCATATTCACAGCTTTTTCTATTACATTTCAGTGCTTGAGATCAGCCTCTTGGCAGTTTAACAAAAACTTGGCAGAGGATGTGAGCCTTCTAATTGCCCTGTAGACTTCTAGCTTCCTTGGAAAAAGGAGAGGCAAACCTTTTCCTCAGCCTCAACAGTAGTGGGACCTTTGCTGCAACCCGCTAGGACACATCTTATATTCTTACTCTCAGGGGTTTTGAGCTACCAGCACTGACACTGTCGTCGTCTTCTTTCAGCGTTTGTGCTGGCACTTCCTTTCTCCTTCCCGGGCAAAGGTGCTCTCTCCAGACATGTTCTGGACACTCCTTTCAGCCTCTCCAGTGGAGTGGTCCACTCTTCAGCAGGATTCCCGATGTGCTGTGCAGCCAGAAACTTTGAGGGTCCCCATGCTATGGACAGTCATTGTTATCTGGTCAATTGACTGATGATGGAAAAAAAGTGGTCAGCAGAGGGTGAGGTCCTTACTACCTTAGGGATGAAGGATGGCAGGAGAGAGCAAGTCCATGTCTGTAGTAGGCAAAGAGGAACTGTGGCACTGGAGGTGGAGGAGCTATGCCTGGAGAGATGTCTCCTAAGACAAGAGATGCTGCTGGCAATCTGGTGAACAAAAGCTGATGGCTGGGCTGGGACTGTGGGGGCAGGCCTCTGAGGACAGTCCTTGTGCCCTCCCTGGTCATGGGGAAGGTCCCAGTAGCATGGTAGGGGAGTCCCTGCCTGAGTCTGGCAGTATTTCCTTCTCTGGGCTGCCTTTGTGGGTGGGGAGAGAGATACACCTTCTGGTTTTATTTACCCTAACACCAACCATGTTAAAGAACAGAAGTGTGTTTATTATTTCATAAACAATTAAAACATCTGCTTATCTGGGCCCAGGTTAAAGATTTTCCATCACAGTACAAAAGAGTAACAAACAACCCCTGAGATGTTATTCTAGCCCATTTTAAACAACATTACCACAGGCAGTCTTGCAGATGTGTCAGAATGGGGTGCTGTGACCACGTTCAAAGCATTCCCTCCAGCCGCAGATGCTGCCTTGAGCGTTGGATGAATTATTTCCCTTTCTCCCCCTAATTAGACTAGATTTTCTGGTTCTGTTCAATGAGACTGTAGCATAAATGGTTGCTCACACCTGACCCCACCAGTGTCTGTACAGCCCCCTCCCTCTGCCACCTCAGTTGGCCCAGAATTCATCCTGGGAGCCTCTGGCATTTGATAATATTTAGCTGTAGATCATATAGAAGGTGTTTTATGATTAATGGTATTCAGAAAAATATCATATACCCTGAAAAGTTTTACAACCTGTCTGTTCACATGCCAGCAAGTGAAGATTTGCAGAGTGAGGTAATGTCTCTTATTAAACCAACTGATACAACTGGAAAAAAGAGAAATGCTTTGGAGCATTCAACATCTTCTTCAAGTCTAAACCAGAAACTGCACATTTCTAGTTAAGTTCTGGCTGAGAATAGCTGTGCTGAGTTTCATTTAATTTTTTAAATGAATTTGAAATAAAAAGATGCTTAGTGAAAATAAGAGGTGTGATGACTATTGTGGGGTAAAAGATATTGCTAGAGCAAGGAACAAGTAGTCAGTGGGAAGCCAGAGTCAATCTCTGAATTAGCTCCATGGTGACCTTGTGGACTGCTTGCCCATCAGCAACTCTAACTCATCTTTCCTTTCACTTTCATCCAAGGAAATTTTCCAAGCTCTGAAATTGCAATGCAAGCCAGTCTCCCAAGGGAGGACAGTCAGGTGACTTACTTTAAAAAAAATGTGTTCTTGATTTGAACTAAAAGTAGATGCTCCTGATGAAGGCAGCTTTACCTTCAGAATCTCTGAAGGGCCCAAGAATTCAATGAATTGGTTTTCCCCAGAAGCTGAAGAAAAGTGCTGAGCCTTCATGCTCTCCTTCAACCACAGATCCAGATGGAGACAGCTCTTACAGAACAGCAGATTTTTTTAGGGCAGGATCCTTTTAAACTGCAGGTCAATCTAGAAAGAAGAGGCTGGCAGTGAAGGAACCTTGGTGTGGATCATCATGGTATAAGCCAAGCTTCACCTACCACCAGCAAGGGCTGGACTCAAATTCCAGGAGCTGCGAATGCTGAGTTGGTCTGCCACCTGCACGTCTGAATAAGGGAGATTAAACTACACATTTTGTTCTTCGGTGAACTTGTTTTCCTGCAGTCAGATTTGGACTTTGTCACTGATCCTGCTGGAAAGAAGGCCTCATGCAAGTGCTGGCTGACAGCATGCGATGACAGGTTCACCGCATGCTCTCGCTGACCCCTCTAGCTACTAGCTCCTTCTGTGTTTTGCTACATCAAGACTGCACATGGCACAAAGGGTTATGCAACGGTCCTTGTAGCTCACAGAAGGCCTCTTGAACAAACTTTCCTAACTGTTTTTTTTAAAAAAAAAGCTGAGTTTTGTCTAAGGTTATGACCTATTGCCCTACTCTGAAGTGGCTAATTGCCCAAGGCTAATTCCCTTTAAGAAGAAGAGCCCTGAATAAGAAGACCTGGAGAACTTCTTTGTCATTAAAACTCACTCTTTTAACAAGCATGTCTCCATACACGATATGAGAAAACGAATGGAAACAACCCATTTTAGGCCTTCCTCCATCTCTCTGAGGCACAGCTCCCTTCTGCCTGATGCACATGGGATAGTACTTCTCTCCAGAGGGAGGCAGAGGCAGCTCCTCTCCCGGGCTTCAGCTAAGCCAAGAGTTGAGGAATGACTCTGTACTTTTCAGAGGAGCAAGCCCCAAGGACACTGCAAACTGGTGAGGAATAGAAATGTGAAGATGTCTTGCCTTGGCCTATTGATATCTCTCCTGAAGCTGCCAGCTGGTGAATGCAGGCCCATGTTGAAAGGGAGAGCTCCTTGCCCATAATTGCAAGTCAAATTATGGTGTCAGGACTCAGGACTGAGATGAGCAGGTTTATACTGCAGCAGGGTATCATCAGTGTATATTGCACAGAGCTTCAGTGTGCTGGCTTTATGCGCAGACAGAAACTGAAGGTATGCTGAGTTGGCCACCACTCAAAGATGTTTTGGGTCCCATTTCCCGGAAGAAAGAGGCCAAGAAATGGGAGCTAACAGGGGAAGTTAAGGAACTCTTCCTTTCTCTGGTAAGTCTGTGCCCTGGCTTACAGAGTTTGCGCTTATGAGTTGGCTATCATGGTCCTGCCTGCTTGTGACCTGCCCCAATCTCTCAGAGCAGGTTGTTCTCCAAGGAAGGAGTCAGCTAGAGAAAGTGAGACCCCAGGTCAGATCTACCATGTCTTTTGAACCATAAGGCCCCTCCCTTCAGAGATGTCCTTTGTTGGGAGTGGTCTGTCCATTTCTGAAGACAAAGGCAGAACAAAAGTCAAGGTTTTGAAGCTTTGGAAGCTTCAAAATTGTTGTGGATTGTATTTTACCAATGAATGCAAGTTGGTGCTAGATCAACTGAAAATCAGGTGATCTCTCTCTCTCTGTCTTTGGAAAGGAAGATCAGACTGAAAGGGAAATGTACTCCCTTTGCATTACAGCAACAATGAGATAACTACAGACAGAAGGGACCACACACTGCAGGACACAAAATACTGACCAGCACCTCAGACTAAATGTTTCCTGTTGTTGTGGTTTAACCCAAGTTGGCAACCAAGCGCAACACAGCTGCTTGCTCACCCCCCCACTCCCAGTGGGATGGGGGAGAGAATCGAAAAAAAACCTCATAGGTTGAGACAAAGACAGTTTAATAGGATAGCAAAGGAAGAGAGAATGATAATAATAATACTAATGATAAAAGAACACACAAAACAAGTGATGCACAATGCAATTGCTCACCACCTGCTAACTGATGCCCAGCCCATCCCCAAGCAGTGATTCCCACCCCCTGGCCAACTCCAGTTTTATATATTGAGCATGACGTTATATGGTATGGAATATCCCTTTGGCCAGTCTGGGTCAACTGTCCTGGCTGTGCCTCCTCCCAGCTTCTTGTGCACCTCCCTGCTGGCAGAGCATGGGAAGCTGAAAAGTCCTTGACTTAGTATAAGTACTACAACTACTTAGCAACAACTAAAACCATCAGTGTGTTATCAACATTATTCTCATACTAAATCCAAAACACAGCACTATACTAGCTCCTAGGAAGAAACTTAACTCTATCCCAGCTGAAACCAGGACACCTGTGCAAAAGCCCAACAGTTTCAAAATGCAGTGTGAGAAGAAAAGAGAAGAATCATTGATATTCAGTGTCATGTGTACATGTCATAGGCAGGTATGCACAGTTCCCAGGCGGCTTTATGACACGAACCATGTCTCATCCTGCAGGAAAGACAGAGCCTCCCTGACAGTCCTTGACAAATTGGCAAAAGAAAATTCCTTCCTGAGGCCCCTGGAGTAATGAATATAATTGTGAACACTGGACCAGGATACAGAGATGTGGCACCTTGGAGGAATCAGTGCTCCTGGCAGCCCTGCTGCACTCATCCTGGGCTCCAGAAGACTTTCTGGAGCTCACAGGAGCTCTGGGCTTGCTAAGAGATGCTTTATGGCCTGTGAATCAGTGAATTAACTCCCTTTCCACACATTACATATTTTGTTGTACAAAGACATATTTAGACATTTTAATGATCTCTTCCCATGCCTAATGGGAAGGAGGTTAAATGTTGAATTCCATAACTCTTCAAAAAATTTTTGATAAGTACTGTCTAGGGTGGTTACAAGTAGCCATATTAACTGTGAAACTGTCCAGTTTCTGCTTGAAAGTTCTGAATTTACCAGGGTTGTAAAATCTCAGGGCAACGAACTCAAGTTGGTAATCTGCAGATGACTGAAACCACCTCTGCGTAACGATACTTCATGACTAGGCATGCTTGTATCTATCTGATGCAAGCCATGCACGCACAGATCACAGTAACTGCAGACTGATATGCAAGTACAGATGGACACTGTAACAACTAGTCAAATTAATAAAGCAAATAAAATTTACAACTGTTAAAAATTAACAGTGATGTCCTGTGCATTTGGTCCCTACTATCTCAAGAATATTTGCACCGCTGTTTGCTTATGAGACGGTCTATAGTTTGTGGACTGGGTGGGATGGAGTTTTCTTTGCTGTGGTAACCCCTGAGAACTCACAAACACAGCATGGGATATCTCTGATCATAGCTCTTCAGCTTAAACAAGGTCAACTTCTATCAGCATTTCTGTTTCACATGCACATTCACTCTTATATGCACTTTATAAACACTTCTATAAAATATATCTGGCCTGTAGCGGACTATTGACACCTTTGAACAACTCCGTTGCTCAAATCATGCAATTCTAATGCAACGGTGAGAAGTTTGCTGGAATCTCTCCCAGCATGTCTGGATCTCACTTAAAGAAGCGGAGGTGGTGATGAAGGCTCAGCTGGTTCCCAGATAGTACTAGAAACATGTGTCCCAAAAATCTGTCTGATCCTTGGTGTGCAAGCACTGTCTTGCCATGATCACCAAACTGCACATCTGTGCCAGCCCCAGGACCTCCCCCATCTCCCTGTGGACTGGTGCTGTCTACAGCCTAGGATCTGTATTAGGGTCTTGCACCCAGTGTGTTTGTGGCATGGTGAGTGCACATGGTGATAATAAAGGACTGTTCTTTTAAGTGGGGCACTGTGTTGTTTCATCTGTTCAGCAAATCTGAAGGTTGCTTCCCTTGAACTTTGGAGCCTGGAGCTCTATGTGCTTCAGAGAGCAGGGAAACTCACTTGGTCACCTGCAATGAATGAGCTGAGACATTCCAGAAACTCAGCTTTTCCTTTGGCTCTTGCTTCTGTTTACAATGAAGATGTCTCTCTGAGGCCCATCTTGGTCCAACCTGGTTGATCACAGAGTAAAATACTGTTCAAAAGGCAAGGCAAGGGGCTGGAAATTTAGAAAACAAGCCTTATGTGACACGTATCATTGAAAGCTGCACTGAGTGGAGGGATTGAGGTTTCCCTTTATTGGGAACTCACTACTAATATGTAATAATTTTAGACTCAGGGAAGGAGCTCTCATGACAGAGAAAGCACTCAAATTTTTAACCTATGGACTGTAGATAGAATTAGGATCTGTCTGTCATGCACGTAGTCTCCATCCTGCAGCTGAACAGCAGCGTGTTCATAGCGGATCAGCAGTTATGCTGCCCATCCTCTCATATTACTCTGGGTGGAAGATTGAGCAGATTGGGTGTTGCATGCAAGATGAACTGCTGGCAGGTCATACCATTCAGCAGTGTAGCTTGGTACAACTGCTTTTTTTTATCCAAATGCAAAGCTGGAAGGATGGCAGTCACCTTCTGCTGATCCTGGCCTATTGATTTCTCCTGCTTTAAGCCAGCCTGCCTTGAAAACAGGGAAGGGGTCAATCAAATGAACAGCAAGCCAACTAAGTCCTAATGCAGAGGCATCTCTGGTGAATATCCTGGCTTAGCAGGACCTGCCTTTAGCTTGTTGAATCAGGCATCTTTTTGTCACCTTTCATTGCCTGAAGCAGAAGGTGAGAAGGAAGGGAGGCATCTGTCTTGAGTGTATCTCCCCACAGAAAAGTCTTTTTGGATACCACACACGTCCAGGAAAAGAGGTGTAAGTTCATGATCTTTGCATGTGTAGTTTGCATACTGATGGATTGGCCAGAACGGCAGAAGCAAGAAAACATTTCAGCAGAGAGTCCTACACAGGGACAGGAAGGAGAGGAAGGGGCTACTTTCACAGTAGGTTTTACTGGCTTCATCCCTGCTCATTCTGAGCTGGACAGGAATTGAATATGTTTTACTTAGGGAAGTTCCATTTTGTAATTGGTGTAATAGAAGTTTTAGAAGATTGTTCAAATCTTATCCTTTGTTCCTAGGTAGGCTAAGATTTAGACATATGAAAAGCATTTATGTTTTCCTACCATTACAAAGACATAGGCGAGTAGACCCCAAGTTACATCACAAGTGGAAATGTCCATCTCAGCAACAAATTTATCAAGGTGCCTGTCAGTATTGCTTGAGCAAAAACTAGAGGAACTGGCTAGGAACAAGCACTCATACTTACAGTCTTTTTAATAGCTTTTCAAACCTTACTTCTGCATTAGAGCAGGCTAGGAGATGCCAGGCTGAGAACTAGGAGGTGAGGGCCCAAATAACTAGTGATATTTCAGTCCAAATTGATTTAAATGGTTTGTAAGAAATTCATTAATTTTCTTTAAAAATATCCTAGTAGTCATTATGTATGGTAATGGGCATGCTGACGTCACAGGGTTGGGGCTAAAGAGGAAAATACACGACTTTCAATATTTCCAATATCTTTTACTTACTTATCTTGTCGAATCGGTGCCTCATTTGGACCGGGCTTCATGCACAGATGAGCATTACTTTTGATTGAAAAGTCTGTCTATAACCATAGCTTAACCATTAATAGCCTAACAATTTTTTAAGCCCAAGAAGCACAAATAAATTATTTAAGTGTTTGAACCCCTTTGAATAAAGCCTGAGGAGCACTTTGCCTGTTTTTCTGTTGTTGCTGTTTGCTTGCTTTGTTTTTTAAGAAAAGGGCAGAAATGAACATTCAAATTCCCTTCTGTAATTTTGGGTTTACTAATGCATCCTCTTGCAAAAATCCACATTGAGGGTGTTTGCGCCTCTCTCCCAGGAGATGGCAGAAGAGCCCTGATGATGGCAAAAAACAGTCATCGCAAGCTGTCATTGTGCTGCCTGACTGTGTGATGTTAAAGCAGTGGGAAAAATCAGGGACCTGTTGAGGTACGATACAAATGATCAAAATCTTACATATTTACAACGAAGGCTTTTCATGCTGTCTCTAAATTTATGCCCTCATGCATATAATGATGTGTTATGGCTTGATTTCATGTCATACGTCCCTCTGGCTGAAGGAAAGTGAAAAGTCAGTTATAATGCATCAGCTGTGAGCAAAGGAGTTTGTAAAGGGTTGGGCTGTTTATCAGGAAGATCTTGGGTCAGGAATGATGGGATGACAGTGTCAGTTTTTAGCTTAGAACTCAGACTGCAGGACTGAATTCCTCAAAAAGAGGTCACGATAATCACATTTTACAAGTCTGTGGGCGGGAGATGGCAGAAACTGGGACTGAGCGCGCCACAGTGCCGCACAGTTCAGACAGCTCCTGCACGTAACTGCACGCAAAGCGGGACTGTGCACGTCAGGATCAGGGCTTCCAGGTAGCAGCACTGGCACAAAGTGCATTGGACTGGCTGAAAGCAAGTCAGAGCTGCTGCTCCAGCTCAGGACTGACACCTGCTAAAATGTCGCAATGTGACGCTGAGGTACCTTGCAGGCATCAGGCTGCCTGGTCATCCACCAAGCAACAGTGGCAGTACATCATGTAAGATGCACCCAGCCCATGGTGGGGGGGGACCAGACGTGACACAGCCAACAAACCAAAGGGTGTTTTAGATGGCCAGCATAAAGGGCATGGACGTCTCCCTAGTGGTTTCATAGCTGGAGTGCTTTTCTGCTGCACAAGAGACCTGGTTCAAATCCCTCTCTATCCTGAGCCAGATATCCCACCTCCTGGAAACACACCCTCATCAGCAAGTTATAGACTGTTTTTCGGCAAGTTGCTCTTGATCTACCAGACTGAACAGTCGCTCTTTAGCTCCATGAATATTTAACTACTTCATAGGAAGCAGAATATCTTTAACAAGCAGGAGAGGAAAAGCCTTATTGTAAGATATCTTAGATCTGCTGTTCAAGGTTTTCATGCAGGGGAGCAAAGACCGATTCTGAACAACCTTAATTGTCTTCTGCTCTTAGCTATCAATCAGCTTTTGAAACCTACAGTTCAAAAGTGATCTAAGACTAATATACAGATCTTACAGATATTACAGATCTACCCCACAAAAATAAGGAAACTAAATAATAAGGGCATGTTTTAGACAGGTGCAGAGTTCATAAAGCAACAATTGCCTTAACTCTGCCTCTAATGATACCACAATGGAGGAAGATAAAACCAATATCTTCTGCGTGTTTTAAAAAACCATTTTGTCTGAAACTATAAAATCTGCAGCCATAGCAGTAGTTGTTCTGTGGTTTCTTTGTACAAAAGAGTTAAGGTTTAACTAGGTTACTTAGTCAGGATGCATTATTTTTTTAAAGTGTTATTTTTGTTTTGTTTTGTCTGTGAGATCTTTGCATTTACTGCTGCACACCTTGCTCAGGTCATAGTCTAAATTCCATTAATTCAAGAGTTTTCCAGAACATCAGAGGCAAAAGGCACATACTGAATGATACAAAAATCTTCTTTTTCTTTCAAGGTATATAAATAGCTGCCCTTTCATTTTAACAAAGACTTTCTCTCTCATTTTTCATAGATAACACTATTGCAAATAAAAATCATGTGTGAAAAAAAATCTCACTGGATCAAGTATCTAAACTATTTAACTGTTTCCAAGATTACTGTTGAAACTGAATTAATACTTAAAAAGGACATTGATCTGTCTATGACCCTGAAATACTGTAGTGAAGGATCTTTGTTGTTACACATTAGCTCTGCCCAGGAATTTCTTAAAGCATTTAGGAATTCAACATTACTTGCCTCTGATGGTGAATAAGCCATGAGTTACCTCCACAAACCCTCTTGCATATCAAACCAACACACAAAACTAAAAGAAAAAAAGAGATTTTCAGTATTTTCAAGCTGTAATTTGCATGATGCAGGTGCAATTGAATCTGGCTTTTGCTTGGAAATATTTCTGCTAGAACCTGATTTGCAGCCACAAGCACCAAGTTCAAAATTTAGCAACCACGGGATTGATCTCTGCTAAGAAGGACCTTAAGTTTAAAGAAATTTAAAATAAACTGCTGTACACCTGACTCAGCCTCCCTACCAAGAAACAATAAACCAGAGAGCAGAATGAGGAGCATCTTTTGAGCGGGGGACAAGGGCAACAGAAAGATAACCTGCTTAATATATAAAAAATAACAGTTGTCTTTTAAAAGTAACACTACTTGGCTGTTTTCTCTGGCATTTTGATGAGGCAGCCCCTAGTCCCTCAGACTGCTGTCCCCCTCAGGCAGTCACCCCTTGCTGACAGCTGGGAACTGCAGGACCAAGGGCCCTGGTTTGCATCCCATGGGGCAGAAGGCTCCATCCAAGCTGCGTGGACCTCTCCATGTCACTCCAGGCTGGCTCATGCAGTTTGCTGCATGCCCTCTCTGCAGCTGGATCTGTTCTTATTAGCAATGCAGGCAGCAAACAAACTCCCCATGACCCCAAGGAGAAAGCATCTTCTTCTGTCCTTGTTTGCTTTGTCTATTGCCTAAGGCTAGAGGGACCCCTCTATATACGTCCATGCGAGCAGAGGTAGATGGCCCACGCTTTGCGCATCCTCTCCACTTCAAAATGGCGTCTTCTGTGTTCTTGCAGGCTTCCTGTATATACATATGGACACCTTTAAAATATGTTTTGATTAATTTCTACTTTTTTTTCTGGCAGTTCTCCCAGTCAGGGTAGACTTCCTCTGCAAACAGCTCAGAGGGGAGCAGAAAGGGGTGTTCAGACACCAAAACAGAGACGTATTTTCTGCTGTCAGATCCTTCCACTGTAATCTCAGCTCTGTTAACAGGATAGGGCAGGGCTGTGCACAGACCTTTCCATCTCTTGCTGCCACTGGTCACTTGGGTTTTCTGCTTAGGAAGATAAATTTCTAGATTTTATTTGAACTGCAGATTTTTGGTCTGCTTTTAGCTTAAAAGTGTTCCCATTTTTTTGGAGTAAGAGGTCAAAGCTGTGGCCAGTGGGGGGGACGTGCCACGGGATGCTCTGAGGCTCCTTGTAATTCATCCCAGAGCAGAAGAGTGGCCTCCCTTCAGGAAGAGATAAAAGTTTGCATGTTAACACTTGAAGGTGTTAGAAATAAGATGATGATGTTGTATAAGGGGGTTATATAGAACAAAGGTCAGAAAAAAGGTTGAACAGCACTAAACAATTAGCAGCCTGGAATGGCATTTGCCTTCCCTCTTTCTCTTGCAGAAATTGGCCTCTGCTGGAAATGAGGTTAATGGCCTTCTCCCACAGCAGGGATCTGGATACAACCTGCCTTTCACCAGTTCAGGGATCACAGTAATACAAGAAACCACATTTGTAAAGGAAGCTTGTTTATCTCACTATGTTAAAAAATGACTCATTTTGCCATAATACAGAATTCTTAATTACCATGTCACTATTTTTTCAAGGAATGACTAAGGCATCTGAAGTATTCCCTAAGATCTTTGTCCTAGTTCACTTGGAATTTTTATTCTGAAAAACCTATAGAGTGAAAATTGTTCCCTTTGTCTGTGTGTACGTGTACACATGTACACCAGTTTAGCCATGGTGGTCCCTCTGTGGATAGAAGCTGTTCAAGTTACCAACAGCCTGGGAACAGTCTGCCTATTGTCTCCAGTACCATGAAAGTTACTTTCAGAAATGTCATACTTGACTTGGCTGAGCAATTTGGGATTCAAAATATAAACACACCTTCAAGATGTACAATGTGCTCCACTGAATGGTTTTGATTATTCATTGATTATTGAAATAATTGATTATTATTATATTTATTAGGCAACTCTCAGATAAAAGAAAGATTGGCATATGGTAAAAAGATTGCCTAGTAAGATTGCTAGCCTGTTCTTGTAATACACACACAAGATGTGCAAATACAGGCAGTGGATCATGGTGGCTGTGGTTAGATCAGCAAGCGGACTTTGATGTGCAAACTCTTATGCTGTCCAGGACTCCGTAATGCAAAATGAGATCCTGCCCCCCTGTGCAATGTATAGGTGAGTGTGGCAACTGAAAATGGGACAAGAGAAAATCATTTCAGCTCCTTGGTAAGTAGCAGTGAGGAGAATGATGCTACCCAACCTGCTTTCCTTTGTGGTTTTGCACTGGTTGCTCCAGGCTCTCTTCACGGGTAGACAAGTGAAAGCAGCATTATTCGTTCTGCTACCTGTCCCACAAATGTTGAAAAAGTCTTTTTCAAAGGGAAAAATTAATCTATTTTTGATTTTCAGTGGGACCATTTAAAATTAAATTATGTTGAAAATAACTATTTTTGTTGTTGCTCTGTCTTTGGGAAAATGATTTTTTTTTAACTTCACTGTGGATTTTTCATTATTTCACATCAAAATCTTGCCAAATTCAAACAATACCTTTTTTTCCTTTAAGGGATTATGCGTCTGCTTTTCAGTAGACCTTTTTCAAAAGCATCCTGTCACCTGCTGGAAGTAAAACAAATGAACAGAAACCTTTTTGCAGTTAGTGGTCACTTCTCATCAAGGAAGTGGATGTAAAGAAAACATTTCAAAGCAAGAACATGTTCTTCTGCAAGAACAATGAAATAATGATCCACCAAACTGAAATGGCAGTTAAGTCTTCCCGTGATCTAGCTAATCAAATATACTTTCCTCATGGATCTCACTCATCTTCTTCTTCATTAGTCATGTACTATCAATAAAGACCTTGCCCTCCACCTTTCCAGCCTAAATGTACCACATCCAGGCTCTCTGGTGCAAAGTTGCCAGATCTCAGCTGCTGATCTCTCCCTGACTTGTTCACAGCCAGGCCCATAGCCCCGGCAGCACAGACATAAACCTGCTGCACTGCTCTAGACCTCTGTGTGCTCTGCGAGCCTCCAGCCAGCTATGCATGGAGCAGGAGGACATGAAGCAGGTGAGATGCTGAGACTCTGCATCACTGCCTCTCAGGCAGCGCTGACCAGAGGCCCTGAGTACAGGTCTGGTTGTTTTTCTATAGCCCAGAGCTGCAGCAGCAGATACCCCTTTCAGTGTCAGAAGATCCCTGTTTGGGGACTCATGCTGGCAAGCAATAACAAAACTCTGATCATTGGCATAGCCTGTGGCATGGACCAGACCCACTTGGCTTCTGCTGCCAGTGGTAGGCAGTGAGCTGAGAAATTCTGGGTCAGGCATTATTCTCTGATTCCTCACATTTTTATAAAGGTGTTTGTAAATGGAATATTGGATTCAACTTGCTAATCATCTTCCAGAAGACAGAACCTGATACTTCATACTTCATCTTGAGTGTGAACATCTGTGGATCACTTTACAATGATGGGAACAGCAAGCCTGCGAAAGAAATATGCAGAAAACCAAACAGAACTGTCTGCCTCTTTTTGCATAGATGGCATTTTCACTACAAAAATGGAGATGACTTCTGGTTTTCGGTGTTGTCTTCCCTGCCCTGCCCCCCAGCTACGTGATGAACACTACCTATTCTATTACTCCTAATGGAGATTTATTCTGAAATAACTAGTCAATCCTCACTGCTGACTGCAGCTGTTGGAAGACCTTTCATGTCTTCCTCTTGGCAAGATTATATAGGCTGGGAGCTGATAAACCCAGTACCTACATAGAATCACACCTTCTTTAGATCAGCAAGCTTGTGTTTTTGTTTTTCTACTAAACTTACAAACTGAAATTTCACCTGTGCTTCTATCTACTGAGATAATGAATATCATTACATTTTCCCAACAGCTCCCTGAGATGACCTCCTGAAAGAAGAAGACCTTGTGTTAAAAAAATAAAAAAAATAAAAAAAATTAAAAAAAAAAAGCCAAGAATACTGGAAATTTAGCTGTTTTATTTCTTTTTATTTCAGTTAAGGTAGAAAATCAAAGGGAAATTGGGAAGAGTATCCCAGGGAGTCTTTGCTCAGACCTGTGGTGAAGCTTGAAGAAAATTGTTCTAGATGATAGCATTATTATTTAAATCTCTGTGGTGGCATTGTTTAAACAGTGGAGCTATTAAACCAGCTACAGAGTAGAAGGAGGCGGGGAAATGTGCATTTTTTGTGAAGAAGGGTGACATGAGATGGAGATGGGAAAGGAAAGGCAGCTGTCATAGGCTTCATGCTTCAAGCACCTGCTTCCACAGTGCTTCTCACAGGGCCCTGAGCCCTTCTGAAAGGGGACTTTTAAATAATTAAGATCCAAAATCTGCTCACTGGGAAACTAGCAAAGAATGAGTAGGCTCTTACTCTCCTCTTAGGCATTCTGGCTGGGGGGCATTTTATTTGTATAGCAGACTGCAATGCTTGTCAGTTGATATCCTGGGTATAGATGGAATTTTCCAACAAAAGACTGCATTAAACCTATATTAAAGCAGAGTTCGGACTGAAAGAACAGACCAATTGGGGAGGGTTAAAAACCACCACAGGGATGTTGTTGTTGCATGTGTGATAAATTCAAGAAATTCCAAGTGAATACTATACATCAGAATAATCCACCCATAGTTAGGGAAGAAAAGATGTTAAAGCACTTCAGATTGCCCTAAATCTTTCCAAAAGTGATGAGAAGTATTTTTGTGGCTCTGCTACCAACTCATGCTATCTTTAAAAATAAACGCACATGTTCTGCAATATTTGTGCCTAAGAAAGTAACTCAGCTGTGAAAAAAGCCTTATCTGGTTGTGCAGATTACGTACTTCCCACTTACTCATATTTGAATGTCTTTTAAGTGTAACCTTAACTGAATAATTCGAGTTTATTGTGCTTGTTTTGAGAAAATTATCTCATCATAGAGTAATTACAAGATCCTTGTAAGACTGATTGGAGAAAGACACACTTAGAGAGGAGTTATGAATGGTTCACTGTCAGTCTAGGGTGTTGTATCAAGTGTGATTCTGCAGGAGTGTATGTGAGCCAGCACTATTAAATATTTCCATTTAACACCTTGTATTGAACATATTTTGCTTACATTTGCAGATGAAACCAAACTGTGAATGATGACTTATGCAGGGAGACACTTCGGAGTAAGAGTGGTCTTTCCTGGCAAGCTGGAGATGCAGTCCTTTATTTTTTAATGAATACTATTGAACACAGGCATGTACATGCCATGTAACTTCAGCAGAAGTACTTGGCTCCATGCAACCACATGGGAACTACTGGCCATGGAGCAGTTTTGCAAAAATCTAGGGATTATTATGGATTACAAATTTGATGTGAGACATGAAATTAAAAAAAAAAAAAAAACAAGGCAAATATAGCATAACCAAGGGCTGTGGAGGAAATAGCATTTCCTTGGCCGGGGAGAGGAAGGAGGACAGTTCAGTGACAGGTGTACCGGCAGGCGAGGCTGGGTTTCTGTCTGGTGAGCACTTACTGAAGGCACGTACCCAAGCAAGGCCAGATTTCCCTGGCTGTGTAGGACAACCTCAGCCCCCAGAGCTGGTGGTGATGTACTAACTCTGTGCAAGGCCTTTCCAGATGTTAAGACCACCTGCTGGTGTAAGGAATCTTTCCTGGGAGGTGATGGAGAAGAAGGGGGGACCACATCCTGGTGCACCAATATTTCAGGCAAGGCATTTTCATGGCCTGCTCATGCTGAGGTGAACACCTTCTTCCAGCCTGGAGGCAGGTTGGCCGTTATGAATCGCAGACCCAGGTGGCTACTTTTGAGCGTCAGATTAGGCATCCGGATGCCAGAAAGTGGTCAGATTTAATGGTTTTCCTTGGCATTTCCCACTCTCGATACCAGCGGTTCAGGATCTCATTTTGAAACACCTCTGTCTCTTCATGTATTGGGCAGCTGATATGTCCTGACTCAGCCTCACATGGCAGGATTGCCACCTGTAGCTTCGCTTTGGTCATTCACACACTTCTGTAGCTAAAAAATCCCAGCTACCCTTCTTGTGGACAAAACTGGGGCTCTTCCAGGGCCTCACAGACACTGAACATCATCACAAGACCGGCTGTGTGCATCTTGGCAGCTTCAAAGTGAATGTACACCAAAGACTGTTTCTGCACTGAGTGTTCTTACGTGGCATTTCCCCAAAGTTCTCTTTAGCATACCTCTCAATGTGGGTTGGTGCTTGTGAAACATGAATTTGGACTTGCAGAGGCTTTACCAAGGATTGCTCAGTGTTGCCAGCTGGACTAGGAGACAATGATCTAAGACAGAAGCAACTATCTGAGTCAGAGTGGAAATGATCCTGTCTCGGCTACCCATGGCCCAGGCTACCCTGCCAGACACTGCTCTTACCAACACCAAGAGGTGGGCCCTCCAGTTCATGATGGGCATGGAGAAGGGTCACCAAGATGGTCAGGCCTGAGACACAGGGCCTGTAAGGAGAGGTGAGGTGGGATGGGTTGTGTTAGCCAGATGAAAAGGAGGCTGAGGGGGATCAAACTGTAGGTACAGCTTGAAGGCAATTCAGAGGGGGACAGAGCCAAATGGTTTTCAATGGTGCCAGACAACACAAAACGAACAATAGCCACAAGGTGTGTTTTAAAACGTTCAGGTTGGACACTGAGGGAAAAGCGTTTCCTTCAAGAGGATGGTGCAGCCTTGGTACAGGTCACTAGAGAGGTGGAGGATTTCTGTCCTTAGCAAGATTCAAGATTTGACTACGTAAAGCCATGGCTATCCTGATTTAGTATTGGGCATAGTCTTACTATGAGGAGGAGACTCCAGTGATCCTGTCCCACCAGTCCTGTTGGGATCCTGTGACTGTGTTCCCTGAGGTCACTACATTTTCATAATCACTGAGGTTGGAAGGCACCTCTGGAGATTGTCTAGTTCAACCTCCCCATGCAGGACAGGGTCAGCTAGCGCAAGCTGGCCAGGACTGCATCCACTCAGGTTTTTAATATCTCCAAGGATGGAAACTCTACAACCGCTCTGGGTAACCTGTGCCAGTGTTGACCAACTTCACAGTAAGAAATACTTTATGTTTAATTGGAACTTTCTGTATTTAAGTTTGTGCCCATTGCCTCTTTTTCTGTCATTGGTACCACTGAAGAAAGTCTGCCTTTATCTTCTGAACTCCCTCCCACCAGATATTTATGTACATTGATGAGAGTCCCCCTGAACCTTCTCTTTTTTTTTAGGCTAAAGAATCACAGCTCTCTCAGAGCTCTTTATAGGCATAGGGGGTGCATGAAATAAGGGAGTTGGGAGCAGAATGCTTGCTGCATACATCCTTATTGTCAAAGCATGGGACAGGTCTTGCAGGACAGGGTATTCCTACAACATGCACAAAGTGTGTTCATCCCTGTGGGCCCTGAGTATGACAGTATGGATATGAGATCCTCTGCGGCACTTGGCCTGGACTGACAGCAAAGACAGGAGGATGGAGTCTGGTACTCTTAGAAACAAGCAGAGGCAAGGGGGAATATTCCTAGTTTATATTTTATCTGATTGAAATGTTCAATGAGAAAGGAAACCCTTGGTCTTATTTTTCAGTGCAGAAAATATCTGTAGAAGAGGAGTGAATTGGCTGCGATTCAGCACACAGATGAGCTGCAAAGCAATTGCACACAGATGTGGTGTACAAAAGATTGAGTATTGTATAACCTTTTCTGTTTTATTCAGTGATAAGGAACAGTTTGGGAAACAGGAGTGTTCTTAGAAGACCGTACTTTCAGGTTTGTTTTCAAGAACAAGCAAGGATTGGATGAGATCCTGTGACTGAATTCAGATTCACAGCTGTACAAAACTGATACAGCTCAATAGACTTCATGGGACTTGACTGCATGAATATTCGGAGAATGTATCCAAATAGCTTAGAACAAAACTAAGAATCAGGATGAATCTTCAGACCCTCATTCATAGCAGAGAAAAGCAGCTTGTACTCTGCAGACCACTTTTTGACTGTGCCCACAAAACTATAACTAATGTTGACAGAGCAGCAGATGATGTTTCCCACAACTCTGTAGTGACAGGAGCAAGCTTTCTGGATTCCCATCTCTGTGACCTTTGCTATACCCCATGGAGCCACCTTTAGTATGTCACCCCTCACAGATGGAACACAGTGCTTGCAAGTCTGCAGCTTTTACTGGTGTTGTCTGTGCAAAATCCCAGACCTGCAGCACTGCAGGAATTCATGGGGACAGCACTCCAAATCCAGCTTGCTGCATAGTGATTTGTGTCACCTTCTGTCACCCTGCTTGGAAGCTGCTGCTGCTCTGGTAATTTCCAGAGAAATCTGGACCCACAAATGGTCTGATGTAAACATAATCCTCAGAGAGAGAGGCTTGTAATATCATCCCCTCCCACAAGTCCTAATCCTGTGAGTTGAAATTCCTTGACATCATACATAATGCTCCCCATAGCTCCCAGCCTGTGTGACCCTCTAAAGTGGAATAGCACTCTCTCAGTAGTTTTGGACTTTGAACATTTAGTTTATGTTTTTTTCCCAAAAGATGGAGCTGCGAGTCACAGTCACCATAATCTGTTCCAGGTCCAAGTTCCGTAAAGCTCTTGCTCAATGAAGGTTGGGTTGAAATTTTAATTTAATCCTTTGTAGGGTTACACAAGGCACATCTTCCCACAACAGTGGAACACACCATTCAGGAGAAGTATTAATCCTAATTTTGAGGCCAGGAGGAACATGGGGGACAGGTATTATATAAGTTCTTGACTATCTACCATGATATGCAACAGAAGATCAGAAAAGTGATCTTTCCTTGGGACAATGAAGGTCACCCGTGGACCACCGGAGCTTTCATATCCTCAGAAGCATCAGTTCAGAGCAGAGTTGGGCCAGGGCGGGTCACTGCACACAATGAAGAATGCATCAGGTATATCAGCATCTCTGACATCTCCAAATCTTCTCTGCCAAGTATTCTCAAAAATTCAGTGAATATAACCTCATGAATCCCTGTGCCAGACCTCACCAACCTCTGTGCCAGACAGAAAAGAAACATGGCTAACCCCATTTTTCAGGCAGGGAGAAATCAGAAATGTGTTGAAAAGCTAGTGGGTAAAACGTTAAGGTAATGTGGGGTACTACTACAAAACCAAGTTCCAGTAGGCAAGAGAAGATATGTACATGCCCATGTATGTGTTTTAGCTACTGGTACAGAAAGCAGTTAACCAACAAGTCTCCTCTAAACCACATCAGGCCACATATAGCTCCCTGAGTTGACAGGCACACTTACCAGTCTTTCTTTGCAAAGTGTAACATCATACAAAGGCTTCCAAGGCTGATAGGTTGGGATCAGTTTTACTGTCTGTTCAAGTTGCCTGAGAAATGGAAACCTTTCTGCAAACCCCAGCCTCCTTGTGTCTGTGTATTGGGTTTGCATGGCAAGGTTATGGTAGCGGAGGACTGCAGGGGTGGCTTCTGTGAGAAGCTGCTAGAAGCTTCCCCCATGTCTGATAGAGCCAATGCCAGCCGGCTCCAAGACAGACCCGCCGCTGGCCAAGGCCAAGCCCATCAGCAACAGTGGCAGTACCTCTGGGATAACATAGTTAAGTATCACAGAATCACAGAATGGTAGGGGTTGGAAGGGACCTCTGGAGATTGTCTAGTCCAACCCCCCTGCTAGAGCAGGTTCACCTAGAGCAGGTTGTACAGGACTGCATCCAGGTGGGTTTTTAATATCTCCAGAGAAGGAGACTACACAACCCAATCCTCCTTGACCAAAGGAAGGCCATCCTTTCTCCAGGCTACCTCTCTTACCTCCAGGGTCTGGGATTCATGAGTGCCAGCCTTAGCAGTAAAGACTGAAGCAAAGAAGGCATTCAGTAACTCTGCCTTCTCTGTATCCTTTGTTACCAGGACACCCACCTCATTCAGCAGAGGGCCCATGTTTTCCCCAGTCGTCCGTTTGCTACTGATGTATTTGAAGAAGCCCTTCTTATTGCCCTTGACGTCCCTTGCCAGATTAAATTCCAGGTGGACCTTAGCCTTCCTTGTTGCATCCCTGCATACCCTGACAGTGTTCCTGTATTCCTCCCATGTGGCCTGTCCCTTTCTCCACATTCCATAGACTTCCTTCTTCCATCTGAGTTTAGCCAGTAGTTCCTTGCTCATCCATGCAGGTCTCCTGCCTCCCTTACCCGATTTCTTACTCCTGGGGATGCACTGCTCTTGAGCTTGGAGGAAGTGATGCTTGAATATTGGCCAGCTTTCTTGGACCCCCCTACCTGCTAGAACCCTAACCCACGGGATTCCTCCAAGCAGGTCCTTGAAGAGGCCAAAGTTAGCTCTCTTGAAGTCCAGGGTTGTAATCCTGCTTAGCGCCCTGCTTCCGCGATGCAGGATCCTGAACTCCACCATCTCGTGGTCACTGCAGCCAAGGTTGTCCCCAACCTTCACATCCCCAACCAGACCTTCTTTGTTTGTTAGTGTGAGGTCCAGCAGCACACCTCTCCTCGTCGGCTCCTCCACCACCTGTCTCAGAAAGTTATCATCAAAGTTCTGAAGCGTGCTCTTTGGCTGTGCATGCCTAGCTGTGTTGTCCCTCTAGCAGATATCAGCGTGGCTGAAGGTCCCCCATGAGAAGCAGGGCCTGTGATCGTGAGGCTACTTTCAGCAGCCTGTAGAAGGCCTCATCAACTTCCTCGTCCTGATCAGGTGGCCTGTAGTACACACCCACAACAGTGTCCTCCATGTTAGCCTGTCCCTTAATCCTTACCCATAAACTCTCGACCCGCTCTTCATCCACCCCTAGGCAGAGCTTGATACGCTCCAGTTGCTCTCTCACATAGAGAGCAGCTCCACCACCTCGCCTTGCTGGCCTGTCCTTCCTAAAAAGTACATACCCATCCATGACATCATTCCAGTCCTGCGAGCTGTCCCACCATGTCTCTGTAATTGCCATGAGATCGTGGCCCTGCAAGCGCACACAGATCTCTAGTTCTTCCTGTTTATTCCCCATGCTGTGAGCGTTGGGGTACAGGCATTTCAGGGAGGTGGCTGAGTTTGCAGGTTTCCCTGGAGGGGGGCAGGAGGATCCATCATAGCCATACACACCCTTAGGGTGGTTGGCCTTCTGGTTCTTATCTTGGGAGGCAGCTAAGGAACATTTGTCGCTGCTCAGGTTGGTCTGTCTTACTCCCCAGTTGGGTGCCATGGCATGAGCATCGCCCCTTCGGACCTCTCGCCCCGAGTCCTTCAGTTTAAAGCCTGCCTCACCAAGTTGGCCAGCCTGCTGCCAAAGATTCCCTTGCCCCTTTTAGACAGGTGGATCCTATCCCTCCCTAACAGATTATAATCACCAAAGAACATCCCATTGTCATAAAAGCCAAAACCCTCATGATGGCACCAGCCACGAAGCCAGGAGTTGATATGCATTATACACCTATTTCTGGTAGCCCATTTTCCTCCCACTGGTAAAATGGAGGAAAATATAACTTGGGCACCAATTTTTTTCACTTAATCTCCCAGGGCTTTAAAGTCTTCCTTGATTTTGGCCAGGTTCTGGCTTGTGGCTTCATTCGTGCCTACATGGAAAAGTAGCACTGGGTAGTAGTCTGTGCTCCTGACAAGTTGCTGCACCCTCTTGGCAACATCTCGGACCTTGGCTCCTGGAAGGCAGCACACCTCTCGTGCCTCCCTGTCAGGTCGGCAGATGGGGACCTCAGTGCCCCTTAACAGAGAGTCTCCCACTACGAGCACTCATCGTTTCTTTTTGCGGTATCCAGCATGTGCTGCTAGAGTAGCTCCTCCTTGCACGCCTCGCTTGCGGGTGTCTACAGCTGTTAAAGCTTCGTATCTGTTTTCGGTTGTGATACCGGAGGATACTGAAGCGGAGTCCTGCTTTTGTGGGTTACTAGGGTCCAAGGTGTCTCATCCTCAGTGGTGTCTGGTGCAGAAGTGTGGTTATGAAATCACCTATCTACGTTTCAGATCCTCTGATACTGCGCAGCCTTTTAACTGTTTCCTGCAGCTCAGCCACCTGACGTAATAGATGATAGTCAACCTGTGCACACTGTGTGCAGCAAATTACAAGAAGGGGGAAAAAACCTGCACAACGGCAACTGCAGCCAGAGAGAGAAGAGTGAGAATATGTGAGAGAAAACAACTCTGCAGACACCAAGGGCAGTGAAGAAGGAGGGGGAGGAGGTGCTCCAGCTGCCGGAGCAGAGATTCCCCGGCAGCCCGTGATGCAGACCATGGTGGAGGCAGGCTGTCCCCCTCCACCCATGGAGGCCCACGGGGGAGCAGATACCCACCTGCAGCCCTTGGAGGACCCCACACCGGGGCAGGTGGATCCCTGAAGGAGGCTGTGACCCTGTGGGAAGCCTGCACTGGAGCATTCTGTTCCTGAAGGACTGCACCCCATGGAAGGGATTCACGCTGGAGCAGGGGAAGAGTGTGAGGAGTCCTCACCCTGAAGAGGAAGGAGCAGCCAAAACAACATGTAATGAACTGACAGCAACCCCCATTCCCCATCCCCCTGAGCTGCTGGGGGGGAGGAGGGAGAGAACTCGGGAGTGAAGTTGAGCCTAGGAAGAAGGGAGGGGTGGGGAAAGGTGTTTTTAAGGTTTGGTTTTATTTCTCATTATCCCACTCTGATTTGATTGCTAATAAATTAAACTAATTTCCCCAAGTTGAGTCTGTTTTTCCCATGACGGTAATTGCCGAGTGATCTCCCTGTCCTGGTGGGTACCTGGCATCCCAGTCTGACACCAATACTTCTTCATTGATCCCTTGAGACATGCGCCTTAGCTTCATCTTAGAAGAGTCTTTTTTCATGGCCTCCAGCCAGATTAACAGTTAACAGTGTATGTTTTATATCCTTTTCCTCCTCCCCTGACCTTGAGGTTTATGGCTGGAGTTCATGGAGTTGGGAGTTCCTTTCACGCAGGTTCATGTTCTGGTAAAGATTTCCAGACCTTACCTTTCCCCTTACGTTTTGCACACTAGTCGAGTCTCCTTGACAGAGATGAAGTGCTGCTGACTTGGGGACCTCTGATGATGGTGGTCACACAGGGACTTCTCCCTCTTTCCACACGAAACTTTTTCCTGGGGCAAAGAGATGAGCCTGAATGGGAACCCAAATGCTCTAACTTCTTTTAAAGCAGAAGTGCCTCTTCTTCTCAGTGAATTTTCCTTTTCCCAGCCCTAACATGCTGTTGTATTATCTCTGTAGTGAGCAATGTGAGCAACCGCAAACGGATGCTTATATCATATTAATCAAAAAAAAAAAAAACCAAACACCTTAATAAACAATTTCTTTGTCTTCAAGAGACTATATTTACATCTATTTACATGAATTTACAGTTTTTATATGCATTTACAACTGCATACAAAAGATCTTTTAAAAATATATTTACTACAGTATCTCACAGTGTAGGAAGAAATTGGGTTTGTTCTCAGCTTCCAAATAAAAAATAAGGGCCATTGATTCATCAGGAAATGTTTCCTAGTTCTTCAAATAAAGTAAGCATTAGCAAAATACAGCCTAAACAAAAAAAGAAAACTACATCTTTAAGCAATGTGATTGAAATCTCTTCCCATTTTAGTAGGTGTGGCTTCATTGCCTCAGTACCTACTCTTTTCTAATATTGCTAAAAAATCAGCACAGATGGCACATGAATTTCTATTGTAATATATAAATAGGAAAGACATTCCTGTAAAACCTTCCATGTTTTTTTTTTCATGTGCAAAACACAAAAATTGAGCCTTGCCAGACATATAATTGAAGGACTTCTCACAATAAAGCTAGCTCCTGTAACTTGTTTGGGGTTCCACGGGGAGCACACGCTGCTCTTCCTCTCTCCTCCTCTTCCTCACTTCTCTCCAACAGGACGTCCAACCTTACCGTGAAATACTGTAGGCATCTATCCTCCTGGGGAGGGGGAGCTCAGGAGATGTTTTGTGGGAAAGCTCAGTGTTGACAAGCTCTCTAACTCCCTAGATTTATGCTCGCCGTAAAAATATAAAGAGACCTTTTGCCATCTAAATGGTCCCTCTGAGGATATGTGTGCCTAGTGCAATGCCACTTCTACCTCGTGCCATTTTCTTGAGTTATATGGTTGAAATGTGAAATACTTCTAGAGCTGACGGAAAAACTGAGATTGTTAAGGTTTGTCAGGTGAAAAAAAAAAAAAGCAAAGTGGCTTGTGAATACCTTCCTAGGTGCTAAGCTGAATTATAAATCTTTAGAAAGATGTGAGTCAAAACTGTAAAAAAATTCTTTATGAAAGATAACTGACAGATGAAGATGTTGTACCTACTATGATCATGGATGCAGTTCCAAAAGCAAGATGTCCTAAAGTGGGATGATTTATGCTGTATTTATGGTGACTGCACAGCCACTTTGCCAGAAATCTGAACTATAGAAATTATTTTGCCAGTATTTCAGGTACAGCGAGTGGTAATAGATATATATTCTATTACTCAGGAATCCTGTATTTTGCCTGCTCGTGTTTTAATTAAAAAATTTTAGGGACGTGCCTGCCTTTGCCAGAAATGTCAAAATTTACCCTATATCCACAATGAATAATAGAAAATAAAATTGTCAAGAGCCAGTAAAATTGCCTCAGATATAATCAAAACAAATTGTTTATTATTAAACTCTTTCATATAAAATTCACCTAATAAAACTGACTATTCTGCCATGAGCCCAATGCAGTTCCATTCCAGTTAATGCCTGATTGACATTTCACAACATTGCATGAATTACAAAGAGAAAAGGATGGGGAAGCAGGTACCTGACAAAGCATAAACTCATCTATTAGGGAAGAAACTGTTTTCATGGCAGTGTCAGAAGAAAGCTCTTCCTTCTGCTGCAGCTTTGTGTTCCAGCCTGCACTGATGACCTTGATTCCCAGTGTAAAGACATGAGCATAGCGAGACCTCTTCAGCCAAGAACAACTGGAAGGCCTCCAACCACTCAGCCCAGATGTGTCTGGCATTTTTTTTTTTAAGTAAAGAGGCTGAACCTGATTTGCAGAAAGGAAAACACATGGACAGTGCTTGTTCTGCTTCCAGGAAGGTTTGTGAGATTGTGTCCTGAGCGTGGCCAAAATGCTGTGTACCTAAGTGGGTATCAGCCAGTAATTTTTCATATTGGTGTGAGATGAGTAGCGTTGATCAGATGTACTCCATGACTCTCCTTTCCACAGAAAGAAATACTTAACTAGTGTGAATAAATTCTCCAAAGCCAAAAAAACAGATTAGTGGAAGAGCTGAGCAGAGGATTTCAGTCCTTATCTACCTGTACCACATCTATGCTTGTCATGAAAGTTCAAGTCCCAATGTTTTAAAAATGCTCCTACTGTTTATTTCAATTCTAAGTATTGGGCTGATCCAACCTGGCCACTGGGCTGACAGAAATTTCTGTGGACAATGGACCTCCCACTCACAGCAAGGGAGTGTCTCCTACACTAGATCAGGGTGGCTGAGGCTTTGTCAATCCAAATCTTGGATAGAAGACCTCAAAGGGTAGAAATACTTCACCTCTTTGGTGACCTGTCCAAGGGCTGCAGAAACATTTGAGGAGAGAGCTTTTCCCAAAGTACAATTTGTGGTTGTTACGCCTTGTTTTACTGTCTGGTACCACTTAGTTTTCCTCTGTTCTCTTTGTAATTGTCCTCCAAGTAGCCATAGCTGCTAGTAAATCAATCCTTCAGACCTCTCTTCATCTGGCTTACCCAGCTCAGATCCCACCACCTCTACTTATAGTTCCTGTGATCCAGGCATGATCATCCTGGTCACCCTCCACTGAATTCTCTATTTTTTTCAGCATCTCAGGATCTTCCTGGGCAGTTGGGAAGAAGCCAGGGAAGATAAATGGTAGAGCAATGAATTAGAGAAGTATTGTCAAACTCAGTACAAGAAAGACACGGATCTGTTGGAGCGGGGCCAGAGGAGGGCCACAAAAATGAGGGGATGGAACACCTCTCCTATGAAGACAGGCTGAGAGAGTTGGGGTTGTTCAGCCTGGAGAAGAGAAGGCTCCAGGGAGACCTTATTGCAGCCTTTCAATACTTAAAGGGGGCCTATAAGAAAGATGGGAACAAACTTTTTAGCAGGGCCCGCTGTGATAGGACAAGGGGGAATGGTTTTAAACTAAAAGAGGGGAGATTTAGACTAGACATAAGGAAGAAATTTTTTACAATGAGGGTGGTGAAGCACTGGCACAGGTTGCCCAGAGAGGTGGTAGATGCCCCATCCCTGGAAACATTCCAGGTCAGGCTGGACGGGGCTCTGAGCAACCTGATCTAGTTGAGGATGTCCCTGCTCATGGCAGGGGGGTTGGACTAGATGACCTTTAAAGGTCCCTTCCAACCCAAATGATTCTATGATTCTATGATAAACTGGTGAGAAATTATGGCCCTGTTCACCTGGGAGACTTGACCCAAGTGCCCTTTAACTCTGAGCAGGAGGCTGAATCCATGGCCTACCTTTTGGCCTTGATCTCTTCTCACACAAAAACCCAGTTGCTCTGCACGGGCCATAGTTAATGCTTAGAGCCTTACTTACAGGCATGGATTTGCTATTTCTCTGAAACAAAATATATAGGAGGTCTATAGTCCCTTTCAGAAACCATCTGATACTGTTCAATCAAGGCAAAACAGCAGTGCTTCTGTTAAGCTGACTGGACATTTTTATACAGCATTTCTGGACATTTTGATGCTTCACACAACTCATACTGCTTTCACTGAGCTTCCTTTGTTGATTGGAATGGGGTCTATTCTGGTTCATTTATTATGATGTGTATTTTTTAAAGCTGAATTGTTTATTGTGCACCGGATTTTAATTTGCTTAGTAGTTTCCTGGGATCCTGAGTTATGTTATTTGTTGGGAAAAGATCTTTGTAAAAGTGTAACTACTGGGCCCAATGGATTCCCTGAGGTAACACTTCAGTGCTGATACGCAAAGATTACAAAATAATCAGTCAAGGCTAAACCAGAGCATTATGAGGTTATGAGGGTTTCCTCATAGTAACTGAAATAGGAAACAATTTCTTAGGGAGAAGCTGCAGACAGCTGTGGATGGCAGAAAAGCAGGTCTTCAGAGCACACACGAATCCTCCCTACATATCAACCCTGCATTGCTAGATGGTGCAAGATCACCCTGCCATTGTTTGCTGGGGCTGGGACAACTTCGCATCCCAGAGTCTTCAACTGCTGTATGACAAAATCAGTGGTTTATCTCTCTAGATGATCTCAATGCCTACACCACGGCTGGGCAGAGAAGTCCTTCTAACAAGCAGCTAATATTACCCCAGCAAGCCAGGAATTTGTATGGTCTCTCACTTTGAAAAGAACATCCTAGTGAGGGGATACAGTCCTGAGCAATTTCTGAGGACAGGATGGAAACAGGAAAGAGGCAGAGAAGAGATTAGTCTTCAACTTCTTGTTGGGCAAATAGAGTCTGTGGGACTGAGCAAAGATTTTGCACAGGGATTGTGTTATATGACTGTGCCGGTGAGGCACTTAAAAGATTGCTATTGACTTCCAGAGGTCACCAAAAAGTTTCTGAACGCACCAAGGGAACAACATAAGCAATGGCATCTAAAAAGAGTATTCTCTGCAAGCTTGCCCCAAAATCTAGTCACATTTTTAATTTTTTTTTTTTTTTTTTTAACAAAAGCCCTCTCAGCAGAGCACTAACAATGTCAAAAAAAAGAGAATTGTCATGGCCATGAGCACTTTGCACACACCAGGTCTTCCCTACAAGGGTCTTCAGGATCTTTACTGTCCTCATAGGCAGCCCTGTATGCTCACCACATCAGACTCTGCTTCTCTAAAGTCTGTGTTCACTGCCATCCCTTTCTCTCCTGTCTTTTCTTATCTTTTTGTACAAATATTTATCTATCCTTCTTCTTTCTACTCCCTTTCACCCTCCCTTTTCCTTTGTTGGTGGAAAACTCAATGATACATTTTTAATTAGATGAAAAAGAAGGTGCTGCAAGTATGTTCATTTTAAGCATTGCTTTGACTGTTCTGAGTGCGTTCCAGGGAGCATCCTTGCAGATGGTACATGGTGTAAAACCAACACATCAGCACATAGTGACTCTACTTACATAAAAGCAATAGTTTGATGTGTCTTGCCCTTGTGCAGGGGGTAATTGGTGATTGTACCCATGACTATCTTGAGCATTTGTTTTCTGCACCAGGGAGCACTGGGTGGTTTCCAGGACATGTAGCGTGGACTGGCTTACTTCCATACTGCTCATGTTCCAGGCTATTGGAGCGACAGATTAAATCCCAGCTGCACATCAACAGGAGCGCACTGTGGTGCCCTAGCTAGCCCAGAAGCCTGTGAATCTCCACCACAGGTGTTCTTTCACATTCATCCTCTTCCCAGTTCATCAGTGTCATGTGCACTTTGTGAACATGCTCATGCTCTGCTTAGCCTTGAACTCACATCACAGATAAGCTCCTGATCGCTGCCAGCAGCACCACAGCTTCCACTGCAGAGGATCACTCTTGGGACATCTCCCAAACATCTTGCAAGGACCTCACTCTTTGTCTCTGAAGCAAGGGTGTCAGGACAATAGGATGCTACCTGTGCTTCCTTCCTTCAAGCACATACAAGAAAAGGCCGAGGACAATAATCCTGTTGCTGAAACCACTGCACCCTGCAAGAATTAAATCACTCTCCATATATAGATCACGCAATGCTGGCTGTAAAACTCTAGGAAGCCTGCCATCCTGGAGCCATCCAGGAGACTGTGCACACACTTCTTTGTGGGCATCTCCCATTTTTGGATGCATTGCCATGGCAAAAAGTGACCGTTACCCCAATGAAGTCTGGCCCCTCCTGGCTCATACAGATCAGTCAGGAAACCACTCAGGATAGATACAGGACTTTCTGTGGCATCAGATGACACTGGGATGGGGCCAAACTGTGGGCTGACATCTTCCAGGTTGGAGAAGAGACAGGAAAGCTGAAGGCTCCTTTTATTCTCTTATCCCTTTATTTTCCCATGTTTGTTCCTCTCCAGACTCCCTTGATTCCTCCTTTTCCCCACCTCCCCTAAATATGCCATAGTAAGTCTTGTGCAATCCTCAAATGCTTTTCCCCCGTGTCCTATAATGTGTTCCATACCCCCAGCCAATAACTCCCCTTAGTCTGTAAGGTGATCCAGAGAGAGCATGCCATTTTTTGTCCCAGTTTGTCGCAGCTTTCCTAGCATGCACCAGGGATCCCATACACACATGGACAGTGTTAAGTTATGTGATAAAAGGCTTTATTGCACACTCGCAAGGAAGGAACACAGAAGTGCAACAGTAGGTGAGGGAGCCAGAAAAACACCCCCGGGGGAGTTTATCTCTTACAATCAGCACAATGTCAACAGGCTTTCAGGGATGATGAGACTGAACCCAAAACAACTGCAGTCAAACATGCTGGCCTAGGAGAATCTGCATTGCACACTATCACAGTGAAGAGTTTACCAGCTATGACAGGAGGTACGGCAACTTAGCATTTTTCATTCTGGAATTGGCCTACCATTGTCAGCAAGACATCATTTCACCCACGGTTTGGGAGAATGGTGTTTCAATTGCCTGTTTGGAGGCACATTGCTCCTCTTTCAGATTTTCTGTTTAAGCACCTGCTTTTGTTACATCTTCATCAGTATATTCAGTAATTAGCTAAATGTGTTTGGAAATTGTGACTGGAGATTTTTATTCCAGGCAGCATCTCAGAATCCCTTTACATTCGGCTCCCTCTTGTGCTTATTTCATCCTCCTGCTGACTTCTCTCTTCCCATGTTTTTCCACAGCCTTTTGTAGCAGGATGCTATTGCATCAGGCCATCTAATGCACGGTGCTCAGGTGGAACTGAAATTAAACAAAATGTGCTTACCCATCTCTAGCAGAAATATCACTCCTTAGAGGAACAAATTGTGAGCTAAATGAAGGCAGACAGAGCAGCTTCCAGGAAGAGTTGGCATTAAACCATGAGTCTGATAATTGGGTTCTGAAAAAGGAACGGCTATCAGGGGAGGCCCAGCATTTGCTTGAGAGCAATTATTACCAGACCACAAGTGGGTAGGATGGAGGTATTCCCCTCCTATTTCCCTCCTGCTTTCCTGCTGTGGCACTGTGCAATGCAGAACCTCTGATAAAGAAGACAGCATGGGAATGAGGGAGAAGTGCAGCAATCAGGAGAGACAGATCACTCCAAGAAGGACTGCCAAGCTGAGAACTGAAGCAAAGAGGAGGACCCATGATATCTCTGTGGGAGGCTCATGGCACAGGTCAATCTGGATTTGCAAGCTCCATCCAATTTCCTTCCAAGTGCGTAGTAAAAGTGATTTGGCAGGAACAACAGGCAGGAGGACTGTCCTGATATGTAAGTCTTTCTCTCTCTCATATTGATCTTTGTGTTTTGATTTGGGATGGACAACCAGAGCTCTCAGTGGCCAAATGCTCTGAAGATAGGTGACTTCGGCTATGTAGTGGGCTTCCAGTGGGATGAGAAAACAGGAGCTTGCAGGCTGTCAGGACACAGGTCTGTGAGCTTCCCAAGTGGCCATGGTAAATAATTAGACTCTTAATTACAGGTTAAGCACACCATTTCAGTGTTGGCTGGTGACTGCATCATATACTGGAACTGTTGTTACATTCCTGCAATTGCTATTTATATGTCTGCCAAAGGGCCTTGAATCCTGCTGTCCAGTTAGGAAAGTGATTTTTTTTTTCCTGTTCTGAGATGTCCTTGAGAGTATTTGGGCATGAAAGATCCATTTATTCTTTTTTTTTTTTTAATCATTTTTCAGCATGGCTGATGCTAGAGACTGTAGTATTACTGTATTTCAGCCTGGCAATGCCAGCACTGTCTGTGCAGTAATTCTTTACCTTTACCGTTAAAATTATGTCTGCTTGTTAGCCATGGTGGGATGGATTGGGTGTGCCAGAGTACAGCAAGTTGAGAACAAAGCGTTTTCCAGGACAATGTGTGGATAAGGTGACCTTGGGGGATATGCTCCACTTCAGGCTCTGAGAAGAAAGGGATGGAGGGTGACTGCTCTGTGTACTGGAGTAAGCAGAAGGCAGACAAGCTTGAGAAGTGAGGTCTGGGGATAAATGAGACGGCTGTAAAAGAGAATGGGAGAATGTCCTGGTTTCAGCTGGGGTAGAGTTAATTTTCTTCCTACTAGCTGGTATAGTGCCATGTTTTGGATTTAGTGTGAGAATAATGTTGATAACACACTGATGTTTTAGTTGTTGTTAAGTAGTGCTTATACTAAATCAAGGACTTTTCAGCTTCCCATGCTCTGCCAGCAGGGAGGTGCACAAGAAGCCAGGAGGAGGCACAGCCAGGACAGTTGACCCAGACTGGCCAGAGGGATATTCCATACCATATAACATCATGCTTAGTAAAGAAACTGTGGGGAGTTGGCCAGGCTGGTGCGATCACTGCTCAGGAACAGGCTGGGCATCAGTCAGCAGGTGGTGAGAAATTGCATTATGCATCACTTGTTTTGTATATTCTATTTTTATTGTTATTATTGTTCTCTCTTCCTTTGCTGTCCTATTAAACTGTCTTTATCTCAAACCCACGAGTTTTACCTTTTTTCCATTCTCCTCCCCATCCCACTGGAACGGGGGGAGTGAGCAAGCAGCTGCATGGTACTTAGTTGCTGGCTGGGGTTAAACCATGGCAGAGAAAAGTCATCCCTATGTGCAGAGATGGTAGTTTTGATGAGAAGCTAAAGCAACTACACTGAATCTGAAAAGAAGGGAGTAATCTGACAGGAAGTTGAGGACAATGAGCAGACAAATAGCTGGAAAGTTAAGTAAGCTCTTTATTCCCAGCTGGGACATGTTAGGTGGTCACTGAGTAAAAATCTGAACCACCTGAGCTCGGGACTTTCTAGTCTCTTTCTGCACTGATGATCCTTTAGCTTCTGGGAGGTAGTGATCTATTCGTCTGGCTACCAGGGGTCCAGCATTGACCAGGACAGGTAAAAATGTCACTCTTTGTGAACAGGGAACTGATCTGAGAGAAGTGCATTCAGGCTCCTTGGACTTGTTGCTGTAATGAGAAAAAGACACCTTGTTTCAGAGGAAAACGGTCATTGACACCTCAGCGCAGAAACGAAGTTACAGAGAGGTGCTGGTAGAGAGTTGTCCAGGCTAAGATCAAGAGTTTTAGAACCTCTCCTGGATTCATCTGGAGGATGCATAATTTGGGCTTGGGCTTCAGGACATGACACAGCATTTCAGCTTTGCTGCTGTGAACATCGCAGTATCTCCAGCCCTTTTTTGATCAGATCCTTTGTTTTTCTTTACTGTAATCCTCAAAACAAAACATGAGTTTTTCTGGTGACTAGTTTTTTTTCTCTGTTTAGGGGAAACTGTGGTAATCATGAATTCCTTCCTCCTAAGAAGTGTCAGATAATAAAACTATCTGAGAAGAGGTGCTTCACTCAGTAATTTTTCTCCTTTCCTCCATGAACTCAGTTTTGCCAATTAGAGTTGGTTACAAAGTTTTAAGATGGAGGCATCTTTCCACACACTTATGAGACTGGTCAAATCATCTTCTCTGAGCTGCTGATATCCGGGGCTATTCTACTGGAACTGCACTTATTGACATCAAGATGTGAGGACCCCATTTCGAAAAGGATGTAAAGAGACTGGAAAGGGTCTAGCTGAGGGTGATCAAGATGATGGTCAGTGATACATGACCTATGAGGCCTGTTTTGCCCAACTGAGAGGAAGGGGTGGTGGTGTCTAATAGCAGCCAACAAACTTTTTAAGGGCATTTACAAAGAGGACAGATTAAATTCCTTTTGGTGGAAGCAGACAATATGTAAGAAGCAACAGCCACATAGTACAGGGAAGTTCAGGTTGGACATCGGGAAAAGTTTCATCTGAAAAAGGTGGTGCAATTGGGGTTCAGGTACCAGACCATTAGGGAATCTTTGTCCTTGGTGGTTTTCAGGACAAAGCCATTGCCAACCTGATCCAGTGTTGGGGATAGATCAAATACGTTATCATCAGTGTCTACCCCAGCTGTCTTATCAGTGCACTTTGAATTACATCTAATGAATACATCTAATCTGTGCCATTCCCATCACCTCTCTCCAAGGTATTTATTATTACTGTCTTCCTTCTCCCGGGAAGACAGAGGAATCTGTCATATGCATTGTGCTGAAAACTACATAGATCTATAGACTGCTTATTCAGAGCACTGCCATTGACTTCTTTGTCTCCATGATCATTATTAACACAGTGCTCTGCCTGACAATTGACTGCCACCTCACCAAGGGGCAGCTGTCTTTGAGGAAGCCAAACAGAAGCAGAGGAAGATATGAAGATCTCAAGCTCAACGGAGATACCCACAGGAACAGCAGAAGGCAAAAAAGATCAACAAAATGTTGTGTAAGCAGTCAAGAGAAGACACATGAACCTGCATGATCTCTTGGGCATGTTGAGATCTTGCATTTGACAGTGACAGCAGCTTTAAGTAAGATATTTAAAGAGAAAATGTAAACAGCTTTTCAAAATATTTTGGTATCTTTCACTGTTATCATGCCCTTTCTTAATTTGAATTTTGACTTAGTGTTGCAAAATGTTTTCTGATTTTCTTCATCTTGTTTGCATTTTAATAGGGAAAGGAGAAGATCTATGGAACTACCAGGGCCTGATGTGATCAGCTTTTTTTATAGCCCCTTCTATAACCATACCTAATCAGTCTCAGTCCAGCTGCTTCATCCCGAGGTCACTGGATAACTCAGTGAGAGGCCACATACCTGCAGTCCTTTCTCCAGAAAAACTATCTGCCTAATGGTTTTGTGCCTCTACAAGCATTTTCTCTGCATTCTGCAGCACTCTACATATGTTCTGCATCCTCAGGCTAGTCTAAAAATTTCTGGCACCTAAAGACCGTCTGGTAATTGGACAAAATGGTAGCTGGTTTTTAATAACAATATCCTAATTCTGAGATTTTAACCAAGGGCTACCTCAACCGCCATATTCAACACATACCCATTTTTAATCTCCTTTGTCCTCAAAATTGCTACCTATGTTAGCTTTCACTTTTGAAACGTTGAGGATCATCATTATAACTACCTAAACAAGTACTGTGCTTGGGCAGACACACAGTCTGGGAGCTGTAAGCCATTCCTCTGTCTGGCAGTGATTACCAGGAGAAAGCAAACTGCATACTTCAAATACCGAAAACTCTCTGTCTCATGCTGACCAGCTGAAAAACATAAAATAGGCTGCCCGCTATGGGGCTTGACTGCCCCCATGGGTCACAGAATATCACTTGTGTGATATTCTGGGAACATATACCTGAGAATCCTGCCTACTATGAAAGTTATGAATAACAATGCCCCGATTTATGAAAATAGGCATCAGTTATAGCCTGTTAAGAGAATAATACGGAAAGCTTTGTTCATATTACCTAGAAGCATTGACTGTCAGGCTCATAGCGATCCAAAACACTTTCCCTCAGTTCCCTGAGGACACCCAAACCAGGACAAATCCTGCTGAGCCTGAATCTAGGCAGCTCTTCACTGCTTTCAGAGGGTTGGAACTAGATGATCTTTAAGGTCTCTTCCAACCCAAACCATTCTATGATTCTATGACCAGGGCTCAGCTCTTGCTGTACCACCTCGTTCAGACTGTGGCAACAGATGGAAGAGTGTCACTGGAAGTAAAAAGCAGAGCCTTTCTTGGGCTCCTCACTCATTTTTCCCTTTTACTTCAAACCTGAAGACCCTGAGACCTATTTTCCTTTATCCCTACATTGAGACCTGATGTCTAGCATCAGGCTAGCAGATCTCTTCTTTCTTTTTAGGGAATGTGGAGTCCTTTGTCTCCCCCCCCCTCATCCCCCCCCCCCCCGGCTTTCCAGTACCTGCTGGGTGATAGTCTTTTGTGCCAATTTTTTACACTTTTCAGTCATTATATTCCACAATACGAAAACCAAGCCAAATGCCTGATTAAATAGCATCAGATGGTTTGAGCTGCACTTCAGCATGTCCCAATGGAACAATCCCTCACCTAACAGCATGCAACTTTTTCCCAGGGTCCCTGGCAGTCTGGAGAGACATTGTTAACAGTGTTTCTCTGCCAGTCCTCTCTGCTTCTGAGCTCTGTTTTTGTCTTGCTCTCATTTCCCGATTCCTCTTGTCTGCATGTGTCATGGTAGTGGTGCTCATGACATGCTGGATGGTGTTTCAGGCAGAGAGGCTGCTGTAGAGCTCTGGTGTCCACTGGGAAGACCCAGTGCATGTGGTCTTCCAGGGTGTCCACATCCTGCTGAAGGATCTTCATCTTGAGTTCTGACATCAATCCTATCATCTACAGCCTCTTCTCTCATTTCAATAGCTACTGCCAAGATCTGGTCTGCTGCTGAGCTGGGTGTGCAGTCTCCTCCTCCCCCTCTGGGATTCACTGCAAGGCCAGGACACTACTACAAGATGCTCTTCACTTGAACGCAGTGTTCACATTATGACACTGGACTTCGGATACTAGCTATGTCTCTTACTGATATTGGAAACTGCCCACAGAGTGTGTCCTCCACAGTCATAAGTTCAGGAGCCCAAAAGTAAGACAGACCTGAAATGAAGAGCTCTTTCATGCAAACATAGGATTTTACCTGGTGAACTAAAGCAGGGATTGTCTTTGCTGGTGATATACTACTGTTATGTCTGCAAGGATGAGCCCTACAGAGAGCCGTTGTCACATTAAGCCAACAGCTTATGCTCAGCTGGACTGCACAAATGCCTATTAAATGTAAATGGAGATTGTCTCACTTCTCTGGAGACAGTGTTGGAGATTTTCTGGCATCTATTTTCTTTGCGACTGCTGATATGCAGCTCTGTAAACCAAGTCATGAGATGTCAGACTCTTCATAAAGGCAGAAGTGAATGGACAAGAAAGGATTAAACTTGCAAACAGGCTTCTAGTCTTTGCGTGTTAAAGTATACACGACCTTATCTAGAATGAGAATCGTGCCTAATAGCGATATATATTGAAGCTTCCCTGCTAACTGTGAAGTACTTAAACATTTGTTGGTATTCACTTCATTGGTGAAAAAGAGAGAGGGACTGGCTTTGACCCTCTCTTAATCTCTTCTCTCTCTTAAAGGGTGGATGCTGACATTTCTTTTTAAACAAATCCTACAGTCTGCTGTGGAACTGAACAGCCAAAAAGCTTGTGCTTCACATCACAGGGACTTAACACATCCCTTTGTGACAAGAGCATCAATACATTTCTGAGGAGGAAAAACGGGAGCCTGGAGTTAGTGTTTAATAAACTTTCAGACTCCGACACCAAAGCCCAGTCCTTGCTAGCCTGACTTCATCCTTTTTTTTTCTGAGTCCTGCTCTGGTGGTTGTTGCAGGCAGACAGATATATCATCTCACTCCCATCATCGAAACAGAAAAGCTCTGCAAAGATGCTGCCTAGTAAACATTTGGGCCACATTGTTCTGGTTGAGGAGAAGTATAAGCATGAAGAAATGAAGCATGTAGGGATAAATTGCTGTTTTCAAAATGTAGATTGAAGCTTAAAGCTTGATATCATCCTCACTTAAGGTAATATTCCTGAAGGTGGAGTTCTTCTAAAAGGGAAGAAGTTGCCTTATCTAACGTTATGTTAGTGTGGGACCACAACAAACATCACCATGTTCTGCTTTGGGCCTGCTAATCAGTGAACTTCAGGTCTTCAGGGCAATGTTGATGCAACAAGTTGAGAACTTGCCCTTACCTGGCAGGCAGATTATGGAAGTGTTTCACTTCTAACTGAAGAGTTGCTTGTGATAGCAAGGGTGGGATCCATCTCAACCAACTGGAGGCTGGGGATTCTTAGAGCGTGATTCATCAACTTATTCTAAATATGTGCTTTAAGATGAGATGAATCCACTCTACTGACTAGAGTCATTAAATCTCACTGAGTAGAAAGGAGTTTAAAGGGGCTAGCTCAGATGTAGCTGCTTATATTTTGCCAGATTAATCTCATTCTTAGTGGCCCAGAGCCTCTTAACTTGTAGAATAAATACAGTTTTCAAGGACATTATTACAATATTATGTGGTTTCACCAGTGCTCCTTAGAGCAGAATTTGGTCTCCTGAACCAATGAGTGAGTTTTGTTCTTGTCTCTTTTTGATGCTGGGAATGCTAATGAAGCATATTCTATTTGTTTGCTTCCCTGATGAGTAACTATAAAAACATTTTTAAGCACACTGTTTCTATAAGCTGCTGCAGACACATCTAGTCACCTTTTAAAACACACACTTCTGTGAAAAGTGAGCAGCTGGGTAGATTTTTACATGTTTGCTGTACCTATTGTTGGAGCCAGTCTCTGACACAGATGAAATAACATTGGGATATTTTTAAATTCAGCAACAAGCATACACAAAATCTTAAAAAATTACTCATAATGGTAACTTAGATTCTGTACTAAAATAGAAAGTTTAAGAAGAACTATTAAAGCTGGTATAAAGCACCTGTTAACGTGAGTCAGGTCACATGAGGTCACAGAAGCTGGTTCTGCTCTTCTTAGGATACTGTTAGGCATGAAGTGACAGAAAGAAATTGGACATTTGTGTTTGTAGCACTGACTCAGCATTGTGACTCTGGCTGCTCTCTGTGGATGACTGGGGTCCTCCAAAACTTCACCTTACTCTGCCTGCCACACACAGCCTCTCCCAAATCCTCTATAGAGGTGTCCCAAGGTCTCCTTTCTCCTCTCCATACCAGGTAAGGACACTCTCCTGCCCACACAAAGGGGCAGTGTAGGAAGCTCTTGTTCACCTTCCCAGTGTGACCCAAGGTTTGGTGAGATGAGCTTTAGTGCAGGTGTGGGTTCACGCTATGAATAGCAAAGAGCTATACTTTGCTGTTATGGGAAGTAACAAGAGCACCAGAAGGTGTCAATGTACAGGTTTGAGGGTGACTCACTAGAAAAGGAAAGACTTCTTAGTGTCTGCATTACTGATGGAAAAGTAAAACATCTTAACCTCTCCATCAGACAGATAGAGACAGTCCAGGGTAGTGTTTTGTTCGGACCAGTAAGTGACATGGGATATAAATCCTCATTTTTCTTGGAAGATTTTTAAAGGTAGCTGATGGGTAAACAATCACTTCTTTTGTTCCAAAGCAAGAAGAACAGCCCCAAACTGGCACTTAGCCCTCACTCAAAAGACCAGCGTTAGACCACTCAAATATCTTGCAATCAGACATTATATCTTGTGAGCTCAAAGCCTGGAAAGCACTGTTGTGTCAGGAATGCCATGACAGAGTGTAGGCACCTCTACAGCAAATCAACCATAGTGCAACATATCTGCCTGCACACATACCTCTGGGCATGATCACACATGACAGCAGCAAGAATTTGCATAGAGTTTATTGCTGTTCCTATAGCCCAGATGATTAAATACTTGAACATACAAGGTTGTACAAGGTATGAAATGTAATCACCTACAAAGTCCAGAGGAAACCAATACAGCAGCACGCATGACTGCCTGTAAGGCAAGGTTTACATTATTTCATACATTTACCAGGGAACTGGAATTGTCTGAAAAAAGGCAGGGAATCGAGTTTGCGAATCATAGATTGCTGGCCTTCAGTGATGGTCTCTCTACTCAAAACGGAAGCTGAAGAACTGCACACAGAGTGAAAACAGTGAGAGACAACAAGAGAGAAGGGAGGCAGGGAGACATTTTCTCATCCTCTTTGAGACATCTCCACTTTCAAGACTCTGTGTGGACAAGCAGCAGAAGGAGGTCACTCTGCAAGAGGATCCAACCTCATACTAGTTATGGTGTGGGAGGACACGCACTTTGAAGGGTCTCTGATTGTGCTAGTATGCCTACCCTTTTGCACTTCCTTCAGGATTTACGTGCTGTACAGCCATTGCCACACTCTGCAGCTAGGCTATTCATTTTAAGGTAAGAGTTATCTTGCCCTGACCCTCTGCTTGCTTTTATTTCAGGCTCCAGTTAGGGCTGCAATCACAATAGTCTCCTAAACTTGAAGGGGCATTGTAGGCCCCTAGACTCCTCAGTTGGTGGTACTTACAACTGTCTTGCACTTGTGCCTGACACTCTTCCCATCACAGTGATACAGTGTTGGCCATTGATCACCTATCTTCTGTCCTGCCTGCCTTGGCATTGAGTGGGTACAAGAAGGGAAAAGAAAACGCACCTGTGGCTTTGCAGACTGCTTGCAGGTGCACCTGTCCTAAACGTAGTTCTCCCCAGGCTGACGTGCTTTCCCTTAGCATCCTCCCTCATACCTAAACAAACACAATGGGTATGTATCCATACAGACACCCGGCCCAAAACACGCATAAAGATTCCCATGCATTCCCGTACCTAAACACCACACTCACACACTTGCCTATATACTGAGATAGTCACAAACCTGAGTCCAGCTGGACTATACCAGTATATGTTCATATGGCCCTGCTTACAGGAGTAAGCTTCAGCTTCTATACTTAAGTGCTACAATATCTTTTGTGTGACCACCACTTTTGCAGAAATCCATGGAGCCAAGACATAATCACATTGCTGTCTGCTCTTTTCACAGTTTCCTTGTTGTGACCCAGGACAGAAATGGATCTTCACTTCCCAGATATCAGAAGCAGGGCCTGGTATCAGGCTGGTGCCATTTTCTAGCACATAATGTTTTTGGCAAACCCAGGTGAGGAATTTTGTTCATGGTAGATGGGCTCCTGAAGAGCCCTGGAAAAACCCTTGGACTGAAGAAGAGGTATTTTCTGAGAGACACAGGAAATTCTCAGCCCTTTGATGATACCAGTCAATCACCACAATGGTCATCAAACAGACAATGTAAGTGTGGAGACTTAAGTGCTCAGCTTTTTTTATGGCAACCAAACACCATCCATCCAGCACATTCCCACCTCTTTTTTCTGCAGGCATTCCCAGTTGCTAGCTGGCCTGTTGTGCACTGCCAGGGATTGCAAGCCATTAAAGTCATTTTAGAAGTGGGACATGACCTATTTGTTGGGCAAAAGAGTCTTTCCCTTTTAAATGGCATCCATAAAGCCACACAGACAGGAGAGTCTGGTAAGACACAGATTTGGAGCCACCTCCAAGGAGTGGTCAGAAAAGCAGAGGGGACATTTAGCTATAGAATACAGGTTTACGAAGTACACGCACCACATTGTATGTGTTCAGCCCTGGTGCATCAAAGCCAGGAGACAAACCCTTGCGATCGAATGGATAGAAGTTAAAGAGCTGCCCATTTTGGGTCTCCAGTGAGATGGAGGCAGAGCCCAGGTGCAGAACACATGGGAACTCCTTGTCAAAAACAACTTGGAAAACGCGATCTTCCAGGTGGTGGAGCTTGATTGTCCGGTACTTTTCAGGAATCAGCTCTTCCACGTGAGGCCCAAACTGCTGCATGACCAGCACCCCACCAGGTCCAACTTTGATCTCATAGAAAGTCAGGTTGGAATAGGTATAATAGCCAACATAAGGGCCTGGACTTGGAGGAGGAGTCAAGCTTTTCTCTGCCTCTCTGAATGCCGTCTCCATGGCAGGAATAAGATACTCATATGTCTGAGTCACAGTATCTCCACCCTGAGGTCTAGGCCCTGCCATCAGCACAATGAAGCTCAGGCGGAGCTTGGGGATAAGAGAGAAGGTAGCTGAATAACCATCGAGGTCTCCATCCTTCCTAATGACATCGTATCCCAACTGCTCGTTAATCTCCCAGGGTGTGCCAGTCTTGTTAGCAAAGTATTCAGTGGAGCACTTAAACAGAGGGGTCAGCATTGTCTTTACTGTGTCAGGCTCTAGGAGACGACGGTGGTAGGTGCCTAAGAAGACCATTGCCAGCTTGGCAAGGTCGGCAGCTGTGGAGTACATCTGGCCAGAAGGCCTGTACCAGCCGAGGTCGTAGAGAGGAGCCGGCTGCCAGCTGCCGTAGAAACCCACAGCCATCTGGGAGCGGATCGGTGGTGTGATGTCAAAGCCAGTGTCCTCCATGCCCAAGCGGTCCAGGATGTTCTCTGAGATCCAGCGCTGGTATTGCCCCTCAGCTGCATGGTCGGCTAGTATGTGTGCCATCAGTGAGAAGGCCAAATTGCTGTAGTGGCATCTGAAAATGAAGAGGAATACATCTGGATCAGCCTTACCTCAGTGATACAGTATGGGTATGACTATACAAAAATGGTGGCTAGGTCTCTCTTCTCAGGGGAAAAATTCTCGTTTTATCAGTGACATGATAAAGAGAGAGGACAGATGAAAGGGACAGAGAAAAACTGAATATTGTTGCCTTGATTTGTTGTTAAGTCAAGAAAGAGAAATTTCTTACAGGAACATCAGCAGAGCTATTTAACCACTAGGTACAGAAAGAGAGCTGGAGATGGAAAACTAAAAAAAATCCTTTATGCAAAAACCTATATATTTGCATATCCTGACTTATTGTTTATAATTGTTCACCAAAGAATATATCTGTTCTTTTTAAGAGCAGAGTTAAGAGTTACAGGTGCTTACCTTAAAGGTCTCAAAATCCCAGGTAAGCTTCTTTGGAGATTTAACATGGTACAATCACTTAAGCAGCTAAGCTACCTTAAGATGGTAAAAGCACTTAAAAAGCACTTAAAATTCTACAAAGCAGCATCCAGCAATATTGAGTCATTAAAGACACCTGAGTCCTTCAGTCTTTAATATCCATAAAGTGATTTAAGTCTTTATATCGAATGAAGTTTAATGACCTGAAGACATGAATGGGCAACTTTTTTTCAAACAGAATTTCAAAATTCATGATGTTTTCAACCTTGTTTGGTTTATTTTTTCAATTGTGTGAAGCCACATATCTCACTGACACCTATTTAGATCATAAATTTGGTATCACTTCAACCATTTCCAGCCCATCTAGCTGAATAAAAGCATGATGAGCATATATATTTCTACCCCAAGAATAAATATGTTCTGGATCTAAAATTTTATATCTGAAATGGAGCTGAATTTCAACATACTCAGAAAAATATGTTAAAATTTCTATATAAATGAATGGGAATTTCCTTTAGGAAGAATGATTTATTAGCTGTGAAGGATATCCAGGAACAGGGAGACAGAGTTAAAACTACCAACATGTCAAGTAATAAGGGGTTGAGAGACTACGAGTGGATGTCCTTATGTATCTTAATGGTGAGCATAATGTAAATACCAAAGAAGATGATGGTATTAAAGTCTTAAAGTCCTTTAAGGAACACCTATTGTAACCTTCTACACAACATGGGACAGAACTAATACAAGGTTGCCACGATTGAGCCATTGAGTTTTCTAAGCTTGCAGACTTTAAGTTATGGTGAATCCTCAGCAACCCTAGGCAAATTCTTTCATAATGTAATTCTATTCCCTAAAAATTTTGCAAACTTAGAAAGTTTTTCCCAGTGAGTCTGAATCCTTTCCCTCACCTGCTGTCTGCTGGATCCTGTTCATATATTTCAGTGTTTACAACTCAGGTAAATAGACTTTTAACAAGCTATATAAATTGTAACAAACATTAATAGAACTTATAGTTTAGAGACATGCAAATCACTACAGACATAGCACGATTTTAAGTGAAACATATGATGATTTAAACCAATCAAATTAACATGCCTTTCCACTTTTGAAAATCTGTATCTTCCACAATTTAAGGCTCAGTGGACCTAACTACAGCAGTTTAATTTGCCTCATCTAGGCTTCTCACTCAGGCTCTATACACATTAAAGAAAACCCTGGCACCTCCAAAAGTCACTCTTTCCAGCCTAAGACAGGTGTACGGGTAGACAGCTGAAGCTCCCTTTAGGTGACCCTGCTCTAGCAGGGGGGTCGGACTAGATGATTTCCAGAGGTCCCTTCCAACCCCTACCATTCTGTGATTCTGTGATTGGCCATGGAGACTGCAGGTGGGGCTAATGTCAGTGGAGAACACAAGCCCAGACCAAAAGCTCGTAAGTGAGTATGTCTGACCTGGTTCCTGGATCAGCAACCAAGACATCATCTTTCAGGAGAGCTAGAGCATCTTGCGTATTGCCCTTCCACAGCAGGCTGGTAGATCGCAGCCTCCTGGGCAGACCTGTGCCATGGAAAAGGGAAGTTAACAATTTGAGACAGATAATGAGCCAGGAAACTTTGAGTCTAGTGAAGAGCGAGCAAAAGGCAAGATTCAATGGCAAGATGGAAACAACAATGATACACACATGTGCTTTATACACACAGCAAATGTGCCACAAGGACCTGTTCGTACTGGACTGCAGGACACGGTCATGCAGCACTGAATCTGGGTAATGTAAGTCCTACCCCAGCACCAACTCTGGGTCACTACATTTCAGTAAAAATACCTTGGGGAATGATTAAAAAAACCCTGTATCCCCAAGTGTATTTTGGAAGAGAAGGGCATATTGGGTGTTGAGGAAATCCCTGTCCGTATTTCCATGTGACTGTATTCCCTTGACTACAAAGGTGTGCAACAGCCCCTTTAAACAGGTTTTCATTCTTTATGGCTTGCTACAGAGGGCTTGAAATTCTCTGAACCATTCCAGGCTTGGCCTAAAGTATTTTTAGCTTTTTTTTTTTCAGCTTTAGCTACATTTATTCAGGGTTTCTGAATATAGAAAAACTGAAGTTCTTTTCACTTTTAATTCCACAACACTGAACATGGATTCCCTAAAAACATTTGGCCAGGACTTTTTAAAATGCCACAGCTCCTTTGCACAGGATCTATGGCTCGCCAAGTCCAGAACTTGGATTACATCTGGAATGAAATCCTCATTGCAGTTTACAGCTGACTTTGATTTAGAGGTTAGGAGAAAACCAGGAAGGGTACATGAGAGAAAAATGACTTGCAATTGTCTGCTCAGTGAGCATGTGCTTAATCATGGCAAAGCTGAATGAGGCCCTATTCTTTTGTAGCAGCAACGCATGTTGTTCTCAATTGGCCTGACCTTGGGATTTGAACTGGAATGAGAGCACTTTTTCTGCTTCTTGTCTGTGGTTATTTATGCAGCTTAATGACCAGATAAGAGATGCACTGAGCATCTTCCGGTAGACAATGTGCTCCTTCATTTCCTACTTGCCACAATGGCAGCAAAGAAAACGTTGCACCCCTGGGAGAGCTCACCAGCACCATGCCAGCAGTGCAGTGTCTCTCTTGAGGTTCACTAGAAATGATAAACCAGAGAATGTGTAAGCGTAACAGAAGATCCCAGTCATTGATTTATACCTCATGGGCTGCTAATTGATGTGACAATCATGCTGTTAATAATTTAGAATAGCATCTCATACTGTCATTCATATATATTTGAAAATCACAGTCTTAACAAGCTCAACTTCCCTCTAGCAATGTACCCATCAAGTGCTGAGAAGAGAAATCTTTGGAGTTACTTTTGTAATATGCAATGTAGGAAAGCCCAGATAATGAGGATATATTATAGATCAGTTTCCAATGGAAGAATTTAGATGAAAAACACTTTACAGTATGTCATGCAGTGGCTTTGATCTTGAAGCTAAGCAGAACCTATTCCTTTCTGGTTTTTGACAGACGGGAAATGTAACATGTGACCTCAACATTCATTTGATTTTCAGTTCAGATTTTGAAACTGTGCTTCTCCTTCTACTAAATTGTCAGGGTCCAAGGTGGCTGGTTTGCCCTGCTGGTGTGGTCTGGGAAATTTGGGCCACATTCTAGAAAAGAAAGACATAGGAACGTCAAAGGAGCTAAGCAGGGGCACAAATCCAGCACAGTGATGGAAACAATGGAATGGCTGCACATTACAAACAATTACACTATGACCAGGTACACTTTTGATATATGGTTCCTACAAGTATTTCTAGGGCATACCTCACACCTCACTAGGTGACAGGGAACGGTGGCAGGGCTGAGAGCTGCAGCCCCAGCACACGCTGCTCCCGCAAGGAGCAGCCAGACCAGCTTCAGGTGCTCCTGAGAGTCAGAGGGGACCAGGTAGAGTTGGTGCCCCTGAGAACATCATCAGGCTGCCTGGAGCAAGACCTTGTCTGCAGAGAGAGGGGCTGGGCAGGGTTGTGCACACATCTTTCTTTCTGCCTCCTGCCGCCACTGGACACTTTGGGTTGTTTGTCTGTTTGTTTCCAGATTTCAGTTAGATCATTCCTTTTTGGGGAATCCTTATTTTGATATTGGCTTGCTTCAGGTGATGCTGCACCCTGTCCTGAGGTACTGCAATTTGCTTACATGCTATTTTGATCTTAGGTTCTAATTCTAGGGCATTTATTCCAATCTGGAATAATGCAGGTGCTACAGAGTTTAATCAAAATGCCATATGAGGTATCAGCACAGTCTCTTTGGCCATTAAATTCTGGAATCTCTGAGTCAAGCATTAGCAGCTTTATTTCTGAAAAAGGTTAAAGTTCTCCTGAGTCCTGTGAGCTCCTTCTACCTTAATGTAAGAGTTACCTAATTATGAAGGTAGCAGCAGATGAGTAGTCTTCTGCCAGCAAGTACAAAGCTATTAATAGCTCAGGAATCCCAGATCAGGAACCATACTGACAGCTAAATTTAGCTCAGCGATCAAGGTCTATCTGTTCAAAGCAAAGAGGTTTAATGCCACTTTGACCCTCAACTCTACATCTCAGAAAAATGAGAGCACTCTGGGCTGGAGTACAAAAAACTGTTATGCAATTGGAGCCTGATTCCAGGTCATGCTACTGTGTTAAAATAAATATATATTCATCTTGCAAGGGAAAAACAATTCCCCAGCCCACAGTGCAGCTTGGCCCCCTTCCTAGCAGGTGGCCTAGACAAGAGTTTCCTTTTAGCACTTCATGAAGCTGCTGACAGTTTGCTTCCAAGGGTCCTGCCTGACCTCTGGGAAGTGCAAAGGTGCAGGGTCCACACTGGGAAATGGCCTCAACAGCAACGTTTTTTCCCTGGCATATGGTCTGTTCTCTCTGTGGTCTCTGTGGCATAGTGGTGGGCAGAGGGCAAGCAGGTAGCAGTGTTGTCTCACCTGAGAGCTGGCTGGCCATTCTGCGCAAGGTAACAGGTGATGGCTTAAGTGGCATTGAGCCTTTTTCCAAAAAAATCAGCCCATCTGCTGTGTATCTCTGTTCTGATTCCTTGAGCCTTCCCAGAGGGTTCTTAATAACAAAGTTCTGGGCGTAACGTTCCAATGGGTCATCAAGAGATGTGACTTTTCCTTCCTCCCACATCTTGTACAACATAATGGTGGGAAAGATCTTGGAGACACTGGCAATTCTGTTAAGGAGCAAACATTTATAGAAATTAAGTATTAAGAAACCCATGAATCAAGAGGAAAGACGGACAGTACATGAGATCACCCAACTGACCCACTGCCTGTAGCTTTACATGGATCATCTTTGCTAATTCAGAAGGGAACGGCTAAAATGCAGGTAAGAAGCTTGAATTAATATCCTTAACTCCGGCCCTTATGGACTGCAACATAACATTCAGTAGTATCTCCTCAATAGTGCAGTGGGCTACAGAACTTTTTCTGTTCAGTTAGTATTCATAAGATGACATATTTTGTAAATTATTGCTTAGTAAATACCATAACAAGTTGCAAGTAGCTTATTGGAATTTTAAGGTTAAAATACCATAAACTTTTACATTTCATATTCAGTGTTGATATTTGGGTGGCTTCAGAACAGAGTCAAATTTACAAAAGGTTTTCTGGAATAGGACTCCTGTTCTATTTTGTTGGTTTTTGGAAACAGGACCATCATTAAGAGGGACGGCCAGGGGCATTTGTATTGTGCTGCTAGAGGTGAAATTCTTGGACTGATGCAAGACGGCCTAGAGCGAAAGCATTTGCCAAGAATGAAAGTCAGAGGTTCGAAGACAATCAGATACCGTCGCAGTTCCAACCATAAACAATGTCAACTGGTGATAAATTTTGGGAGGGGAGTCTCTGTGGCACAATTGTTTAGTGCGTTCGGCTGTTAACCGAAAGGTTGGTGGTTTGGGCCCACTGAGGGACGAGTGCTCCTTTCCCTGCCAATGGCAGGGGGGCTGGAACTAGATGACATTTAAGGTCCTTTCCAACTCAAACCATTCTATGATTCTAAGATTCTGGAAGAAATAGCATAAGGTCATCTATGCAGGGATTTTACCCTGATACAGAGGGGGAAAAAAAAGGTAATCACAGCTGCTGAAACTTTCCAAAATTGTTTATTCTGAGGACAACATTTGATAGTCAGAGTGCAGCCCATGTGTTTCATATATAGCACAGTTATAAATCACTGAAAATAGATCTTTAAAGGAAGTAAACACTTCCTTTGTATTTGTTTTTGTTTTTTAACACAAACTAAAAGCTTGATTCTATCTTCAGCTAAAAAATAATGGCCAATATGACTTTGACTTCACTGGGAGAATGAATAAGCGTACAGGTCTACTTTATGTGTTCAGTAGATACTCTTCCCAAACGCCATTTTTTTCTAGACTGAACTTTTTTTTTTTTTTTTTTAAATCCCATGGCACTGTCTCCTTGCCGCTCACAAAATCCGTGCTAGTTCTCAGGCTTCAGATTTGTGCCCTAGGCCTCCTCAAAGCATGGAGACATTCCTATGTAAGGAGTAGTATGTTTTCAGGTTCTTCAGGATGGTCACTGCTATTCCAATTTAAAATATTGTCAGAACAAATTAAAAATAGAAAAAAAAATCCAAAGTAAACAACTCAGTAAGCCACAAGCATATGATAATTTAGAGACTAGCTGAAGCATTCTCTCACCAAGTTTCAGTGTAACCCAAAAGAGGTTTCTGCAGTGGACCTGAGCCAGTAGAAGATGCCATTTGTGACAGTGGCTCTGTTCCCAGATATCAGATCTCCATATGTGTATCTGCTCTTTTTCTAGCTCTCATGCCTGCAGTACATCTGTCTCACCTGTAAATAGTGTACTCATTGGGCACCACTGAGGAGGGGTCCGAACCATTCTTCTTTCCAAAATTGCCTGTCCAGAGCACAGTGTCATTGTAGATAACAATGGCAGACATGGCAGGGAGACCAGAGCTATGAATCTTCTGGCGCAGCATCGTATCTACCTGGAGAATGATGGGAAATTATGAATTTCCAAATGAAGAGTCTTGTAATGCATCTAGTCTGTAACAGGTGGTAGAAGACCCAGTGCATCAGCTCTCCTTACTTCCAAGCACCTGAGAGTGATTTTTTCAAATGTCTTCTGGCAAAAGAAAATATTTTAACTGTACTGTTCCTTTGAATTGCTTATGCTGAATTATCCAGTATCTTTCTTTCAGTCTACATGTCCACCGTGTAGAACAATGTGGTGCTCATCCTTGTAATGCCTATGATGCTTATATGATTAAAAATAAATGCTAAACCCTAATAATTGTAATTTCTTCCTTTTTAAATTGTACTGTGCACATCTGTTCTTTGCACTAGTATTTCAGGTTCAAAGATGTAGGAGAAAAAGATCTAGACTTTTCAAATATCCCATGACACTTTTCATGCCATGAAACATGCTAGAGCTAGGACTCCTGTTTAAACTGCAATCTGAGAAAGAGCACTGAGCAACTAGAGGGCTGTGATTGGTCTTTGCACCCTGTTGTGCCAGGGTTGTGTAGACCTAATCAGCCAGCTGTACTCCACGCACCTAATGCAAGCAGAATGCATTGGTCTTGCTCTTTTATGACTTTTTCAAAGCTATACCATTATCACGCATAAGTTATCTTTTGCACAGAAAGGTTAAGACATAAGAAATGGCCTTCCATGTTGAGGAGCAGTCAACATGGATTCACCAAGGGGAATCACGCTGGACCAATCTGATAGCTTTCTACGATAGCATGACTGGCTGGGTGGATGTGGGGAGAGCAGTGGATCTTGTCCGCCTTGACTTCAGCAAGGCTTTTGACGCTGTCTCCCATAACATCCTCATAGGTAAGCTCAGGAAGTGTGGGTTAGACAAGTGGACGGTGAGGTGGATTGAGAACTGGCTGAATGGCAGAGCTCAGAGGGTTGTGATCAGTGGCCTGGAGTCTAGTTGAAGGCCCGTAGCAAGTGGTGTTCCCCAGGGGTCAGTACTGGGCCCAGTCTTCTTTAATTTATTCATCAGTGACCTGGATGAAGGGTCAGAGAGCACCCTCAGCAAGTTTGCTGATGACACTAAGCTGGGAGGACTGGCTGATACCCCAGAGGCTGTGCTGCTATTCAGCGAGACCTGGACAAGCTGGAGTGTTGGGCAGAGAGGAACCTCATGAGGTTCAACATGGGCAAGTGCAGGGTCCTGCACCTGGGGAGGAACAACCCCCTGCACCGGGACAGGTTGGGGGTGACCTCCTGGAAAGCAGCTCTACAGAGAAGGACCTGGGAGTCCTGGTAGGTGACAAATTCCCCATGAGCCAGCAATGTGCCCTTGTGGCCAGGAAGGCCAATGGCATCCTGGCATGCATCAAGAAGATTGTGGCCAGCAGGTCAAGGGAGGTTCTCCTCCCTCTCTACTCTGCCCTAGTGAGGCCCCATCTGGAGTCCTGTGTCTAGTTCTGGGCTCCCCAGTTCGAGAAAGATGAGGAGCTACTGGAGAGAGCCCAGCGGAAGGTACAGAGATGCTGAGGGGCCTGGAGCATCTCTCCTGTGGGGAAAGGCTGAGGGAGCTGGGGCTGTTCAGCCTGAGGAAGAGGAGACTGAGAGGGGACCTCATCAATGCTTATCAATATCTCCAGGGTGGGTGTCAAGAGGACGGGGCCAGACTCTTCTCAGAGGTGCCCAACAACAGGACAAGAGGCAACAGGCACAAACTGGAACACGGGAAGGCACAGGCTGCCCAGAGAGGTTGTGGAGTCTCCTTCTCTGGAGATATTCAAACCCGCCTGGATGCAGTCCTGTGCAGCCTGTTCCAGGTGACCCTGTTCTAGCAGGGGGGTTGGACTAGGTGATCTCCAGAGGTCCCTTCCAACCCCTACCATTCTGTGATTCTGTGATTCCAAGCCCAGCATTTGAGACAAGAAAGGCCAAATCGAGTCATGTCCTCAGGACCTCTTCACTAGATGGACTGGTGAGGTGCACTGACAGCCAGCAGTGGAAACATCCAACTTGTGCCAAGTCCTTTTGTAGTGGTTCTTTGCCCTCCCCATGTTCCAGTGGCCCATCTAGTATGGTTAGTACATCAGCACTTCCAGAGAACAGACTAGTTTCATGTCAGCAAGCGTGCTCCTCCTTAGAGTTTTCTCAGAGAGAGTCTGGCAGGTAGACCTGCAAAAAGTTGACAGAAATATGTGATGTTCGTCTAGACTTGAGTGTCATTGAATCCAATACTCAACGTTTGGATTTGGCCACTAGCAAGACTCTTCTGAGGAAAACGTAGGCCTTTCTGATAAGCAAAAGTATTTACTCTTAAAAGAGAAATGTTTTCTTAAGTCTCATGCATGAGTGAATGTCACTCTCCTGTTTCAAGCTGCTGTGGGCTAGGAAAAAGTCCTCCCCTGTATGCAATATAACCACATCTGGTACTGTCCAGAGTCCCAGTTCCAGGGTCCCTGGCCTGGCACAGGATGGTAGTTTGTCTCAGGTAGTGCAAGATCTTTAGTGTGGGTTCGAGTGTCCACAGGCTTAGAAAAAACCTAAGGGCATCTGAAGATACACGTTTGAGATGCCAGTGCCTAAGCCCCCTTCAAATACCTATGTCTTATGCATCTAGTGTTCAGGGTCTCTGTGCCTTATTCCATCTGCAAAATAGGAATAGTTTCACCAGCCTACTTCAAAGAATGCTTGGATACTTCATTTCTGAGGACCACAAAGAAGGGAGATTGAGTGTCCATCAGAGAGTCATCTAATGTTCTGCACATTCTCCCACCTCTCTAACTTATCCTAATTAAATAATAAAATACCTCTCTACAGTAACCCCAGAGACAGCAGCAGAGAGTTCATAAAAGTGAATGTGAAGCGGTAGCAATTGAAATTTAGTGTAGATAAATGATGTGCATGCAGGAAAACAACCCTAACTTCACAACACATACACATAGATGGGCAGAGAGCTGGTCATTAGCACTCAGGAACTAGACCTCGGGGTGATGATGGATGCTCCTATGTAAACATTTGCTCAGTGCCCTACGGCAGAAAAAATGGTAAATCAAATATGAGGGATTATTAGAGAAGTAACAGAAAACACCATTTTATCACTGTATAAATCCCTGATCCACTTGCACATTGAATACTATTAGGGCTGCCTAATAGTAGACAAGATGCCAAGAGCCATCATTTTGTGCTGATGTATGCTCACTAGGCCTTCTGATGGACAAGTAATAATGTTTCTTCATCATAGCTTACCCTTTGGATAAGATAACTGCTTACTGACCTGTTCAGTATGTTCAGAGAAGGAGTTTTATATACCCATTTCTAGATTCACATGTTTTCCATCTCCTTGATTCCCCACCTCCTTCCCCAGAGATGCTCAGGGGCAAAATACATATTCTCCCCTTTACACCTTCAGAAAAGCAGTCACGAGCTCTGTCCCTCTCTGTTCCCTTCTCCTCACAGACCTTCTCCAATGCGTCCTTCAGAATGGGGATTGGGTGGTCCAGTGGTACTGGTTCAGGATAGCGGGGGCACATCTGCATAGCTTCTGATCTCAATTCCATCACAGATGGGCCTGGAAAACATTTCAAAGATAGCATAGGTGACTTCAATAGATACACTCACAAACTTTAACCTCATCCAGCAGTCAGTACTAGCTTTTTTGCTTGCATTGTCCAAACCTGAAGGACACTTCTGCATAGGAAAGAGACAATCTTGAATTGTTTCTATCTATCTCACATAAAACAGGACTTGAAGAGGGCACTGTGCTCTGTTATTGCTTATTCCAACATGAGATGGACATGGGATGGACAGGAACTGCAACAGGCTTCAACTGACTCTGCAACCTGGAACAGTAAGGAATTGGGACTACAGAAGTCTCTGTAGGGTACCCGACAGTGGGTTTAGACCCCATGAAAGTGCCCTGTCCATGTCTAAGGGAAAGTCTGCGTTTGGGTTCAGGAGGATAGAGTTGTCCCATGCATGTTGTAACCTCATAAAATGGATGTAGAAGTGAACTGGGAGTGCCACCTGAAATCTAACACTATAACAACAGTTGACAGGCTGCATACCTAGTACATCAGCTGTCTTCTGAATTAGCTGTATCCTGAATATGCCAGAGACATGTCCTTTAAATTTTTGTGGCAAGCAAAGATCTTTAAACTCAGTGAGAGATGGGAACTCTCTTACTTGGAGACACTATTTTCCCAGTTGATCCCAAGTTGTTCATAAATACAGCTCCTCTGCTCTGTAAACTGTAAACAAAATGCTTATTTATCGTTTTGCTTACCAACTAAGCATGAAGCATTAGAAATACAGATGAGAAGACAAATGGCACTGTGAAAACTATGAGATGAATGGGAATGGATACACAAGAGCCTACAGGCAGTCTCTGATACTCTGTGATAAAAAGGTAGGGTCTGAAATCTTTTCAGACATTGGTCTATGAAGTACCTCTGGCACCTTCACTGTGGATTTTATGCCACCTTTGGTCTACTTAAACCTCTGATCTAGTTACACTGTATATATTTCATCCTTGCACATACAGTGCCTTGAGTCTATCTGTTGAATTTTCTATAACCAACATAAGGGAATTCTAGTGTGAACCAGGGGCTTGAGCTGGTTCAAAGATCTAAGATTAGGGGAATAGGATAGGAAGAAAACCCACAAACTGAAGCACGTGGTAAGGTATAAAACAAAACGCATTCTAAACTGGGGTGACTTTTACAACAGGATGCTAAAGAAAAAGATAGATAATGTAAAATAAAATGTCTCCTTGGTATATCAATTAACCTAGTTAGCACCAGAAGTAATGGAGCTTCTCTGACCACCAGCAGAGTTACATGGTATTCCATCAACCCATTGTTCATCCCCTCTGTGTCCTCGCACCAGCTAGGAGGAGGTAAATTTGTGTGCTGTTTGGGGAAATGCTCTTTGGGGAAAAGCATCCACATGGGGAGAAAGATGTTTACTGGTCTCACAGATTTCTGTGCCAAACCATGGCCAAGCTTAAAGATGATGACTCACTGGGCTCCACCTTGGGGAGGCTGTACTGCCACAGAAAGCAGCCCGTCATTGCAACAGACAACAGGAAGAAGAAGATGACCAACACGTGAATCCACTTCACCTCCATAAGAGTAAGCTTGAGGAGGCTCCGGTTGCTGGATGCCTGCTGTAAGCAGAAAAGATATGATCTCAGAGAGAGAAAAACTGCCTCTCATGCATACCAGCTAGGTGAAAGAGGCACACTACATCAGAGAATAAAGCTACTGCAGGGACATGGACTAATTCCAGTACTATTGCGGCACCAGAGTTGGGCATACCAGACCACATTGAAATAACTGGAACCAGAGATGACTTCTTGTCTTCCAATGAGGTTTGCAAGACATTACTCTCCTTACCTTGTTGGCCTTGTTGGCCCTTGTAGAAGAAAAAAACCATCCACTCCCTTTGCCCTTTCCCCTCCCTACAGGTGAACCTCATCAGCCCAGGCTGGCAGGATTCTCTGTTACAGCTCTCATTTCCTCCCTTCTCAACCATCATGACTTATTCCTGGATATCCTTCCAACCCCTTTTTTCCAGAGTCCAGCATCTGTTCATGGCAGCCACCAGCCAGATCATCTGAGCAGATCCAGCTTTTAGAGATGAATGATGGAATTTTTTACCATGTAGTGCCCTTACCCTTCTATTTTGTGCCTGTAATTCCCATTATATCATGTACCATCTGTAAGCTTGGCATTTACAGATGCCATGTTTTGGAAAACTGGCTAATATTTTGGGTTTGTGCAGCTCTCACAACACTGGAGACCATCCAGGTTGGTGATACTACCATATAAATGTTGAAGAAAAACAAGGAACAGATGACAAATGATTAGGTGCCTAAGCATGAGCTGTGCTCTTTCACTGACTGTAGGAGGTCAATAGGGTGCTTTTGAAAGTTTGGCAATTAATGTTATAAAACATATGGCCTGCCATTTGCATCCAATATGGTCCACATTCCAAAGCTGTTTCAGGTTGTCTGGACTGACTTGTAGTATAGACAGACTAAAATACTCCCTTTAGATTTCCACATGGCCCTTTTTTTCTTTTTTGAGATACAGGATTGTTCATACAAAAGCTTCTGCAAGTCAGCTGAGCTTTGTTACTCACAAGAAGGGAATCTGCAGAGCCACTTCCAGACTTGCACACGGCTCTGTGTCTCTGTAAGGATCCAACTGGGGAATCTTGCCCCTGCTGAAACTCTAGGTTGCAATTCCACTTTCTGTACACTAACAGAAATACATCACAATTATTTCTGAAGCCCTTTAGCCTGTTCAGGCATTCCTACATAAATTTCTGAAGGCAGCTTACTTCAGGTTCTTCCATAACATAATTAAGACTTCAAAGATGGCTTAAGACCATACAAGTGCCTGCAGACCCACTCAGATCTGAGCCTGCCAGAGCATGCATGTAGTCCACATTCCAGCTATTAGACTAAGTCCCATGTGTTCCTAAATAGGGGAATGCCATTTTGACACCAAAACCAGCTTGGTTTAGATATACACAATCTCATACAGTGCCTTTAGTAGGCAGGAGATCATACACACTCAAGGAGAAGCCGGTGTATTGAGATCTCTTTAATCACCCCCACAGTGGCAGGCTTCAGTTTATGCTGAATGATGTTGCCTAGAGCTGCAATGAAATGCTGTTTTCCTGCAGCAAGGAGTGGGATAGGGCCCTCCTTGCTCTGGAGTAGTCATGGGGTGACTTTCTTGGATTTAGTCCCGTCATAATAAGGTGACTCCCCCACCAATCTGCAGTCCCTCTGACCATTTTTCTGCCTCTTTCCTTGCTTCACTGAGAAACCCTGATTCCTGGGTCCCTAAAAGCAGGGTGAAAGGAAAAGATTTTCCGGTATATGCCTCATCTCGTGAACTCCAGACTCCCTAGACCACTAACCGAGGACCCAAAGATACCAATACTGAACTCTGGTCCTTTAGTCCAAACTCCCCTTTACGTCTTGTGGATGATTACTGCCCTGATCGTCTCTTTCGTTCTCTGACCCATAATCTCGTGGCAATGCAATGAAACTAGAGACATGGATCTCTTTTTTATTGACAGGGCACCCAACATGCAAAAGTGTGAGGAATATTCATCACCCTGAGGGCTTTACACTCTAAGCTACCTTTCAGGAAAATTACCACTCTTTCCCTGTACCTGGGAAACTGTCAGACAAACATGGATAGATACCTACAAACAGACTTTCCACTCCAGCACCTGTCTGGTCTCACCCCCCTTTCAGCTGATTTCTCTGTCTCATGTACATTGCTCAGTGATCGTCGCTGCTACCAGCATAAACACAGCAAGGCAGTGGGGAGAAGCTAGCAAGCACTTAGACACATGCAAATGAATGCAAACACATGCAGGAACAAGTGCACACAGCTTCCCATGGGTAGGTTAGCTGTATGCTACGTTTTTTCCCGAGCTTTGAAAAATTAGGGATTTCACATTAGCCCACCCAGGTACACTGTCCTGCCCCACCACGCTCATCTAGGCAGACTACCACAGACCCTGCAAGCCGCTCAGTCAGAGGCACATCTTAACACCGGTTAGGGAGAGTCAGAAAAAGCCCCAGTCCCCTGCACGTACCATCACCAGAAGCCGTCTCAGTCCCAGAGGCCGTTGTCAGGCATCTCAGCGTGTGCATACCATAACAAAACCACACTGTCTGATCTCAGCCCTGGTAAGGGGGGAGCAGAGTGCCTTGCCATGCTCCTAAATGCAGCTGCTTATCATGGGCAGGTGCTGCTCAGTCTCTCTGGCTGAAGTGGCCGTTTTTAGCTCCTCAACAGTCCTGCTCCAGGTTTCCCTGTCAATTTGACCCATTCAGACCCTCCAGAAAGTGCTGCTGACCTCCCCTGGGCAAGGAGATTAAGGGACAGAATGGCATTTGCTGTCAGGAAAGTGCCTGAGAGATTGAATGTTAATTCTTCCTAATGTTTCTCTGCCATGTGTGTGAATCACAGCTGAAACCATGAGGGCTTTGCAATCTATTTATAGCAGCTTCATCTCCTCCTGACATCTGAACAGGAGGCGATTAACTCATGAGATGGACAGCCACTGCATGCCTCCAGCCAGCCATCCCTGGGTGGGCCTGGGAGGGGGCAGGCTGGGCTGTTTGCAGGAAGGGGAGGTGGCGGAGCTAAGCCAGGAGCTCAGGCACTCTCTGGGCTTTATCCTGAACACCCTCCTGGAGTTCCCCAGCAGTGACAGACAAAGGAGTCATTCCCAGCTAACAGGGTCACTAGACATGGAGCTGGTATTTTCTTTCCCCTTAGCTGCTGGGGACTCTGAAGGATGGTGGAAGGTTGTGATTTGCATGAGGTGAGCCTTACCCGCAGCTGTAACCCATCCATGGCTGCTCACAAGTCTCTTCGCATCCTCTGTGCTGCCTGTCTCCACAAACAAAAGGCTCATTAAAAACCCAAAAAGTTAGTGCATGAAAAAAATGGATGGAAGCCCAGAATAACAAGGCTCAGCTCAGATAAGCAGAGCAGCAGGGAGGGACTGGTTTTGGATAGGGAGATAAACCACAGTAACCATATGAGATAAGTCCCCAGTAACTCCCTCTCTCTACCTCTGGTTTGGCAGCACCTTGTGTTTACTGCAAGGGGTGGACCCAAGCTCTGGGACTTGCCAGGGTCCACAGCCATCCTCACACCACCTCCCAAGCACAAGGAACTGGAGCTTTGAGACCTTTAGGGCTGACACATTTCCTTGTGCCTGCTCTGCAGGGTCCTTCCAGCCCTCTCCCTGGCTTCTCAGCCCTCCTCCCTCTACACAGCCAACAATACCCTCCTTAGCCTTAGGAATCACAGACACAGCCAGAAAACTGTATGACAGATTTGGAAGTGCCAAAATAATGGCATGGCTGCCACCTCTCCCATAAAATCTCCCTCTTGTCTTGCTACCTGGCAGAGGCAATTCAATAGGCACCCCCCCACACCCCCCCATAAGAGCTCTTACCAGCCTTGCTGCTACCCTCCAGCTTCCAGTGCTGATGAATTTGGGGCTGTCCTGGAGCTGCAGATGTTAAGAGCATCTGAAGCACTAATCCCAACATTCAGCCTCTCTGAGCACAGATTAATCAGCTATGCCTCACCCCTCCTCAACCAATGCAGCATCTGTCCAGGGACACAGCCAAAAGGGAGTACTGCTGGTGATTTCATGGCTCAAACAATACAGCAGAGTGGAAGATGGGGAGCTGGGAAGGAGGGTATCCTTAACAAACTGTGAGCTGGAAATGTTAATAATGAACTGCCATTATCATGTAAAGTACATTATAAATGCTATCCAAAGAGGAGGGCATGGTCATGCCGCCAGTTATGCACCAAATCCAGGGAGATTATGCACCTCAGGGATCCTGCCATCCTATTTCATTCAGATGTTCACTTCAATATTCTCTTCAATACCATCTCTTCATTTCAGTATCTCCAGTAGTGGCCCAGGCTCTGATAGTGCTCAAAATACTCAAGTGGAGCCTATGCAGCAATGTGCCTCTGCCCCAGAGTTGTGCCCAAATTTTGCTGAACAGGGCTGCAAAAGACCTCCTTACTAATTTAAGTGGATCAAGCTCCTCAGTTTTGTTGATCCTCATTTCCGGGAACTCCTATTTCCTTCTGTCCCTACTACCAACCTCTCCAGGCTTTCCCTCACAGTCTGTGCAGTGATCTTCCTTCAAAGCCAAAGAGAAGTGCACATGTAGGTAACTCACGCTCTTTACATATTACACATTGTCATCCCATTCCTTCTTCATTTTCACTCCATTTTTGCAGGGTGCATTAAAAAAATTAGAGTTTTTCAGTCTCCAACTCAGTGTGATTTGCAGCAATTCACTCGTTATCCCCGTATTTCGTGACCTTCTCTCCAAGAGCCGTTGACTCTGTGCTTTTCCCCAAAAAGGACCTGCATACCCACAACCGTGGTGCAGCCTCAGCCTTTCCCGGCTCAGCAGTCTTTCGTAAGTTTCACTTTCACGTTTTTTCAGTCCCTCCTTGCACCTGAACAGCCTTCCACTGGCGCAGAGAAGGGTCCCATCTTAGCGAAACCTCAAAATGCAGCAGAAGGAGGGTAAGAAGAACTCGTGCCCACTCTGTCCTAAGCAGGTTTCCAGAGTAGTCTCTCCCTCCTGAGCTGCTCTCTCAGAGAATGCCTCTGACCCAGAGAGCCACAATCAGGAAGGTACAGAGCAGTTGTCATCCCTGCTGCGCGATCCAACACACCCTGCATGTGACTGCACACAAAAGATTTTGTGTCTCATAACACCAGCAAAGCAGCACAGCCCCAGGCTGCGAAGGTCAATCTGTGAAAAAGCTTTGACCTGGAAGCACCCAGGAGTCCAGTGGAATAGGGAATGACCAGAACAGACAGCTCTCTCAGGGCTTTTTAGGCTTCTCTACCCCCCTGTGCTGATTAACACAAAGACCTGCACAGGTCCAGGACCGCCCCAGCAGACGGTCTGGCTGCATCCCTCTCCGTTTCCTGCTCATTTGGAGCCAGTCACACACCGCAGCAATCACAGGCACTTTGCATGGGGCTGTTCCTGGAGCAGTGAGCCAGAACACCCATCGGGCTCTTTGCAGCTAATTTAGTTGGCTAGCCCCACCCAGAAACAATCTTTGTCATTGGCACTAACGGGACTAATGCAGACACCTTGCAAATCAGCAGCGTGAGATATCATCCCCCCACACAGCTCCTTCCCACCTGCAGCGTCCTGCTGGGTACCCCATGCATTTCGTTCTTCCAGAATCTCAGTCTTCTCCTCCTTCTTGAGCTCCTCTCCCATCCTCATTTCCCTAGCTGAATTTGGGGGATATAGCTTGCCATGCTGTGTGGGGTATACAGAGAAAGGATTTGGTAGTGGGGAGTTGCAGGGGTGGCCTCTGGGGAGAGGTCAGGGGCTGCCTTGTGCTGGTTCCAGTCAGCTCCATAACAGACTCACCACAGGCCAAAGCTGAGCCCATCAGTGAAGCTGGTGATGCCTCTGTGAAAACATATTTAAGAAAGGACAGAAAATGCCAGATGGAGGAAGGAACAAAGTGAGAAACAAAAGAGGAACAGCAAAGTCAGAGGAGGAGGTGCTCCATGGTGGTACAGATATTCTCTGCAGTCCATGGAGAACTCATACCAGAGTAGATGTTCCCCACAGCCTGCAGAAGGGACCATGCCAGAGCAAATATTCACACAGCAGCCCATGGGGGAACCACTACAGGACAAATGGATATTCCTGAAGAAAATGCAGCCCACAAAGGACCTACACTGGAGAAGATTTTCCTGAAGGACTGCAGCCTGTGGGGATCCCATGCTGGAGCATAGGAAAGGTGAAGAGGAAGGAGCAGCAGAGAGAAACCAATTTGTACTGAGCTTGATCCCCTGCCCCAAATCCCCCCTCCACCACTTTTGGGCAGGGGGGGTGGGTAGGGGAGGCTGGAGTGAAGGAGTGGAATTGAGTCTGGGAAAGACGGGGAGGAAAGGTGCTGGTTTAATGTTTGTCTTTTTGTTTCCCACTACCCAAATTTGTGATTACATTATATTTTAATTGGCAATAAATGAAGTTACTTTTCCCCAAATTGTGTCTTTTTTGCCTGCAATAGTAATTGGTAAGTGACTTTTCCTGTCTTTATCTCAACCCACGAGCTTTCTCGCTCCTGTATTTCTTTCTATTTTCTCCCCCTTTCCTGCTGAGGGAGGCGAATGAGTGGGCAGCTACGTGGGAGTTTTGCTGTTAGCCAAGGCTAGCTCACCACATGTGCATAAGGAAAAGCTCTCTCATATGACTTTTTCCCAGTACTGTTCTGCAGGATCTCTGTCTGGGTATTCCTGCCATTTTCCTGCCACAGGCAGGAAAAAAAGATGCACCTAGGGGTCTTCAGGAAGGTTCCAGCTGCTGCCCAGGCCACTGGTTCAGAGCAGATCCTTATACAGAGAGCTTGTCAAGGTTTGGTTTTGCTAGCTAGAGGGAACTGACATGAATCTTTGTGCCCAGAGGTGTGCTGACTCTTAGACTGGGAGAAAAAGCACCTCTGAGCTCTTCCTTTATCTACAAAGTAAACAGGCCTAGTGACTAAGCAGTGAATAATCATGTCTCTATGAAGTATGGCAGTGAAATGCACACAGAAGCTTAAACAGACCCTGTCTCACTGTGGCAATGCCTTTTTTCCTGCTCTATGTATCTGATGATTCAAAACTAACAGAAGATGTCTGGGTAAACTTTTAGCCAAAATATGTGCACAATCTCAAATGAAACAGTCTTGAGTGGATGAATCAGGTCCTGATGTATGAGTATCTTAAAGAGAAAGAAGGAATTAGAAAATGAACTGAGGCAGGCTCTCAAATGAATTGTCCAGGCACTTTCTTTCCGCCAGGGAGAGCAGCAAGCATGTTTCAGGGGCATGGGCTCAGCTGTGCTATCATCTCGTTACTGGGCTGTCAGTCTTTTAGCGTGGACAAAGGGGAAGCTGCAGCAGGAAAAGCAATTGGCAGCTCTAATTGCCCTCCTCTCAACACCAGCCTTTGAACGAGTGTGGGGGTGAAGGGGGGGTTTCCCCCTTCCACAGTCCCACATTGCAGAGCCCAGCCACAGACACTGTTGTCCCAGTGAGTGTCCTTTGTGTCCTACTGGGCACCATTGTCAGCCTTTGTGTCCCGTTACCAGCTGGTTCATTTTCTTGATAGTTTTGTATGGTTGAAGTGAGCTTTGAAAGTCAAAAGACAGAGCAGAGTGTCAAATGGTCTCCAGCTGCATGTTCCTGTATCCAGGCATGTTAGAAACTGTGTGGACTTGGATGGCGATGGAGGAGGTGGCTGGCATTGCCCAACTCAGGAATTCAAAAAGCAAGAGTCAGAAGCCTCAGAAGAAATATTTAATATTGCAGACGGCCAGGACATGTTTTCAAAGGTTTCTCCAAAATAAATAGTACAGAGGCACACTGTTTACTCTTTTGTTTAACATGTCATGATCCCATGACCTTAGGATTTTGGAATTTATTGAAAAACTGTTTATCATCAGATTTGTGATAAAATCAAACAAAAGTCTATAGAAATTGAGAATGCTGCTCCATACTACAGTATGGAATATACTACATTATGTTCCATGAGGATTTGTCAGGGCCCTGAGAGCATTAATGGCCCAGACCAGCCTCACCTGGAGCCTCCATCTACATGCCCTGCCTGTCGGCCCAAAGGGACGCATTTAAGCTCAAGACCTGAGCCTTTAGTCCTTTTCTGAGATACGCTGTAAGACTGCTGCTCCCCAGTGCAGCCATGCCCATTCCCATGCCTGGCTGTGGACTCCACTGACCCTGACCCTGACGTGTGGATTGACATTGGACCTGCCTCATCAACACCAACTCCTCTGATGGTGGAGACTTGTGATTGAACTTGGCCACGATGTCTGGTGCTGCCCTGCTCACCTCACTTGGGTACTGTGGGGCTGGGTCCTGGCTGGTGAGGTCCCTGCCCCACTGGCTGTGTTATGGCCTTCGGCTCCTGGCTCCCTGTCCTTTAGGGAGCAGACAGCCCTCTTGCTCCCTGACAAGAGTAAACTCCTTTCAACACATTTGATTTATTTAACGCATTTAAAGAAAATGCATTTTTTCTTCCTCAACTTGCCAACAAGTTGATGCAAAAATATCCTGCTCCTGGAACTGTACACAGACAGCAAACGTACGTGTCCTAGATGCCACAACCTTACTGAATGTCTGCAGGTCGTTAACACACATGAGGCAGTCCAATCTTTCTGCCACTGAAAAACTACAGACTGCCTACTGTGCATTATGAGATTTTTGACAGTTACCTCAAACTGCAGGTCCTGGAGTCATGTGATTAGTATCCACCATTTCAGTGAAAACCTGTATTTCTAACCCTCTTGGTTACAACATGAAAATGCCATGCTAGAGGCTGATTCTAGAAAATAAATGAAAAGCTAGAAACTATTAGTTCCAGCCCTGAAGTGTCATCCATTTCTTTTATATTTGTCCTGGTTCTGGCTGGGATAGGGTTAACTTTCACTAGAAGCTGGCCGGGGCCTATTCTATACCATGTGCCCATCATGCTCACTATATAGAGGGGGACTGTACAAGGTGGGGATCACTCTTTGGGAGCAGGCTGGGCATCGGGCTCCGGACAGGGAGCGACCTGCCCTGGGAAGCACCGCTAATTACACTGTTGTTGGTACTGTTGGGGTTTCTTGTTTGTTTGTTTTCTTTTCCTTTGTTGTCCTGTTAAACTGTTGTTATCCCAACCCACGAGCTTTGCCTTTCTTTTTCCCGATTCTCTCCCCCATCCCACTGCAGGGGGGGAGGGAGCGAATGAGCAGCCGCATGGTGCTCAGATGCTGGCTGGGGCTAAACCATGACAATGTTCTAGATCTGCTGATGCTGAAATTGCTTTTTTAAACACTGGGAAATTCCCTCCCCTTTCTGGAGCGTAACTATGACAGCCTGGCACATCCCATGTCTTCTCTAAAGCTCCACTGAGCTCCACTGCATTTAGACTTTGCATTTCCAGGTATATAAAAAAGTTTAGCATCCCAGGCAGGGATCTTTAGCATGTCTGCTTCAGGAAGACTTTCATAAAGCCAGAAGGACCATTGCTAGCATGGCATCCATGATACACAGTGTGTTTGCGCAGTTAATAGGACTTCGTGTGAGGGTAAGATGCTCAGAGATATTCAGTCATGGCGGCAGTGCCTGTCATGGCCTGGGCATCCCTCCAGGCTCTGCCAAGGAGCAGCACAGCCCTGATGTTTTGCGTTTCCTCTCTTTTTCTCCAGTCACGAAGCAAGATGAAGACTTTCTCATCCTAGAAAGGGAAGGACGAATGTGAATTCCCATCAGTGCTCTCACAACACAAACAGAAAGGAAGAAAACTAGTAAAACTGAAAGCATGATAGTTGCCTTATTTCATCCGGCTGCCTTGGGCCTCAGAGAAACTGCTTGTCCCTGAGGATTAGGCCTGACCATATGCAAGGATCTTTGCTATATCTAGTGCAGATTTAGTTCAGTGGAGAGGAACAGGAGGACCATGGCATTTCTGTTACTTCCCTTTTGCAGTCTGGTGAGATGCTTTTGTGCTGCCAAGAGATGCTGGGTTGGTGTGTGGGCATGCAGCTCCTCCATCTAGGCAGCAGCTGCACCCAGCTGGATTTGCTGCTCTCCCAGCTCCTCTCTGCTGCTGGGAAGACACAGTGAAGAGACCAAAACCCAGCACAAGTAGAAGAACTCCTTCACACCCCATGTCCAGCTCTCATGTGTGCTCTCTCATGGCTTAAAGACACCTTTGTATTTTCTTGACTCAGCAGGATGCTGGCGTTGGCTCAGGCCACACGGAGAGTGTCTGGGCTCAGGGCAGAGAGCTCTGACCTGCCACAGGTCAGCAGAGCCCCTAAAAGCTCTGCAAAAAACCTCCTGTGCTGGTCTGAAAGGGGCTTCCCTCAGTTCGTGGAGCAATAGTGAAGCCGCCACCACCCCACGTCTGTGCAGATCTCAGCTGGATCCAGCTTTGGCGCCCTTTTCTCTTTCATACATGTCTCAGAAGTCTGCAGGGAAGCTGGATTTTTACTGAGCCGTTTCAAAGCTCTCTCATTAACTGCTTGCCAGCAGCCAGTTCTCTGATAATGGGTATCGCCTCTGGAAATTGCAGCCCCATAGCAACAAGGAGTTTAATGGCTATTATTCCTAAATGAAGGACACAGCTCTAGTAATCCACCTTTTGCCTCTAGCAAAGTCCCTTAGAAATGATGATTTCCCATCGCAGGTAAAACAGACAAATATACACAATCACAAGTGTGTTGAGAAGACACAGCCTGGCCTGGCAGTGAAATTTTTAACATTTTGAAATACTGCTTACTTTTTTTTTTCATGGAGTCAAGTAATGATACAGGAATCCTGTAGGCATTTTGAAAATGGAAAGCTTCTAATCTTCCTTACAAGAAACAACAGGAAACCTGATTTCAAGGCTAGGACTCATTTCACCTGATTTCCAACAGAGGCTTTGGGGTTGCTGTTCCAGTGCTTGTCCACTTTCAAGTTGAAGAAATTTTCCTGTATGTCCCATCGTATGGCAGCATGTGCCCATTGCTGCTGTCCTTTCTCTGTGCACCTGAGTCTGTCTCTGTCCTCTCTCCAGCCCCTTCAGGCAGTGGAAGATGCTGTTAGATCCCCCTCAGCCTCCTCTCCTTCCTTCAGACCAAACCCAGCTCTCAGCTCCCCCCATATGTCCAGCTCCAACCATCTCATCAACTCTCCTCTGGACCCATTACGGTTCATCAGCATCTCTCCCATACCAGGGTGTCCCAGTGGTACTCCAGATGGTACTCCAATGGGACATGGTACTCCCGATGTGCCCTCATGAGTGTCAAGTAAATGGGTAGAATCACTTCCTTTGACTTGCCAGCTATGCTTGTGTTAATCCGGCCCAGTGTGAAGTTAGCATTCAATGACAGAAGGGTGCATTCAAGGCAAGGGCAGGAAAAGCTGGAAAGATCATGTACGCCTCTTTTGCACCATCCTCATCCAGGCAGGCAGTGATGGGCGGGCAGCATGCATGACAGTGACAAAGATGCTTTGAGGCATCCTGAGGGGCTCTGGGCCTCATGAGGCACTCAGGCTATTTTTCTGTCTCCAGTTAGTCCAAGCTGACAACTTCTCTCTCCACAAGACAGACACACAGACCATCCTCCCCTACTGCAGGGAGCCCTGGTGCAATTTTGCTCAGCCCTGTCCCCATGATCTCCATGCCACTGGCTCTCACAGATAAATTCCCTTCCCCATGGATTTCTACCCATGCAGCAGCTGGGTCACCCCTGGCATGGGCAGCAGGGTTTTTTTAGCTTCCTTGGGCACGATAAGACTGAGCTTGGCAAGATGAATACCCTGACTGAATCCAGCCAGAATGAATTAAAACTATAGGTGGTCCCAGATGTCCCTATGATAGGTAGTAGCCTCAGCCTGCACATGCCCAGGACCACCCTGTTACTCTCCTTCCCTGCCTCCCATGTGCCACCTTACCCGCCCTGTCACCAATGGGGAGAGAAATCAGAATAGTTTGGAGCTATGGAGAGGGCTGGCAAAACTGGAGTATCAGCTTGCTTGGGTGGAGAGAAAGGGTTTAGAGAAGTTACAGGGTGGGAGAGAGTTGGCAGCCTGAACTGAAGGTGTGCATGGATAAGCAGCAACCCTGGAGAGGCCTGAGAGCAACCAGCAGAGAAGATATTGGCTTGTTGCAGTATCCAGCGTACATTCTCCAACCAACCTTCATCACCAGGGAAATCACAACACCCCAGGGTCATCCTTTTTCCCAAGTACAACTCCACCCCGTGAAAGCACTGTCATCCTGCAGGATGGGCCTGGCACAGGGAACTTGCACGCATGAGTGTTTGTTGTCTATGATGCCCTGTGCAGGACTGGGTGCGTGTGCTTGTCCTGGTATATGCCAGCTCCAGCAGAGAGGACAGGATGCACAGCAACAGTGCCTGACCCCTGTGGCCACCTGCACTCACCAAAACTGATGGCACTGCATGTCCTAAGAAATATGCAGCTTGGAGGACCATGACTGGCTTAGAAATACGAGATTTCTAAGACTGTTTCTCTCTGCAGCTGGCTTTTGGCGCTCTCAAGATTGCATCACCTTCCTTTTTTCTGTGCCAATGGGGCTGCAAAAGATTTCCAAAATTTTTAACGAAAGCAACATTTCTCCCACAGTCATCATGGGACTCCAAGAGCTAGGAAACACTGAATATTAGAAGAGTCATAATAACCTTTTAATATCCTTGTATATCCTCTGTAGAGTGGACAGAAGGCTTGAGCTCTGTGTTTCCCTGAAGAGCCACCTAGCCCAGCCAGGCAATTCCTGCTAGGTACCAGCGTGACCCCAGGGAGGGGTTTCATAGCAGCTGTGCACCCCTTCTCAACAGAGCAATATCCTGTGGCATATTACAGGATGCTGGAGCTGGTGTCTGAATGCCTCCAAGACTGACTTTCAAGCCAATTAGATACCAGCGTACAGTTAACTACTACTGCCAGTTTCCGTGGTTTGGACAGGTGCTCAGGAAGGATGGGCAGGGCTTCCCAAAGGTGCACAGGCTGGGCTCTGTGTGCTGGGGAGAGACCTCCCTGATCCTGGGTGCAGCGGGTGGTGGCCAGGCTTGCACAGCCCCATCACTCGCCAGGCACCCCATCCTCTGCCAAGCAACATGCCCGTGGCACAGAGCCTGACCAGGGGTACCAGCTTCAGGCTTACACTCTTCAGGCTGAGGAGAAGGTGTGGGCACCCCATTCCCCAAAGAGGTGGCACCGGGATGCCTCACCTGCAGCCTGACCCTGGCTGCTGCAGGCTGAACCGGCAGCGACCTGCTCTGCCCTGCCTCCGGGTACTTTAAATAGGTCAGCAGCAGGTGACTGGATGAAATTACCCTTCATTTTATTGCAAGGGAGCTGCAGACGAGATCCTTCCCTGTGGCTAACAGCAGGGTTTTTCAGTGACAATGTAATGATTTTAATCCAGCAGTTTTTATTAACTCCTCGCATGCCGTGTGCCTGTGCCAGTTCAGCCTTGCCCTGAAGCACCACCATCCAGGTCAGGAGGATGTTGTCACTACTCATAAATGTGCACACAGACATCATTGTGGGCCACAGCAGTACAAACCCATCACTGGGGAGCTGGTGAAAAACCTTTCTCTGTGCTCCCCTGACCCACTGCAGGGACCAGCAGCCAGAGTGGAGGTCTATAGCGGTGCCAGTTTAGCCTGGAGATGAAAATCTCTCCATTTCTGGAGGTAAGCAGAGAACACTGCTCTTTGCGTGTCACTGGGTGCCAGTAGACTTTTTCATTGTGGCAGAGAGCAAGTGGAGTCACAGTAAAGGGCGTGACTTGAGCATCAGGGTATGGACACTGTGGGGGCAGCAGGACACCAGGGGAGGCAGGGGTAGGGATTGACTGGTGGACAAAATTAGGTCTGGTGGTAGGTGAACATGACAGCAGGGATGCCTTACTGGGGAAAAAGAGCAGGATGAGGGCTGAGAATGAGCCTAGAGCTGGAGAAGGCTTGTGGTGTCATGTGCTCAGTGAGCTGCATGGGGCAGAAAGACAGTAAATCATGATAGTGTGAATCAAAGAGGACTGACGTGTCTTTATCTCCTGTGTTCTGATGTTAGATCTGCCTTTTTGTTTTCCCAATCTCCAGCAGACCTCTAGGAGAAGCAGGGCTGACATACCACCTGAGATGAGATAGCCCTGAACAGCACTGCTGGGTGTCATCTCCATTTGGCTGTGGTCTTGGCTGTGGTCACTTCTGCTCCTACAGGAGCTAATACTCCAGTGACAACCTCTTTCCTTTGCTTTCCCAATAGACCAGGTGATGGTGATGGCTGAGAAGAATGGGGTCAATGGGGAAGACTCCACGTAGTTTCTTCCAGATACCTGCACCCAGTTGTTTCCATATACCCTCATCACCCAATGCTCCTTTAGCAGCCAGCAGAGATCAAATAAGCAAACCCAGGGGAGCTCGGGGCACCATTTCCATGTTTTAGGGTAGACATTTATAGCAGACATCTGAGTGGTACCCTATGACTGGCCATAGTACTTAATGGGATGGTCTCAAAAATCGGTCTTAGCTCATCCCAAGAAGACAAAGAAGAGGGGCCTGTGGCTCTGCATGTCCCACAGTGCCTACCAAGAAGGGTCACAAGTACCCCTGAGGACAGCAGTGGCAATGCCTTGAACCATCAACTCCAGTTTTCACCTTTGGATTTGCCCGTCAAAAGCAATGTAAGTGAAATTCCCACGTAGGGGCTCCAGCCTCTCATATTGCACACTGTGAGGCTGGGATTCATGCAACTCTCATGCATTTCTCCATTTTAGGAGTGGATGGGCCTGCAAAAGTCTGAACACTGAATGCTTGGCCTTGGCAAGCACAGTCAATAAATGCTGAAAAAACCACTCTCTCTCCACAGTGAACATGTAGGATTTCCAGCACAGTCAGCAACACGAGGGACCCTGGTTTAGTAGGTGTGGCAAAGAGGCAGGAGACGGTCTCTGAGATGTGCAGATCTGGAAAGGAGAGTTATGGGATCCAAAAAATTGAGTCACTATGTCAGAAGCAGTTCCAGGTGAGGTACTTGGAGACCTAGTGCAGCTGTCCTTGCACATGCATGGCCACGGGTGACCGAGCTGACTGAAGGGTGACCAAATAGCACTACTGTTGGTGAAGGTAAAGCCAAACTAGTTGGTGTGCAGAAGTGACCCTGTGGGAGAAGTGTTCTGTTCTGGACAGGTCAGAATCAGCTAGTTTGGCCTGAAGACACTGGGAATGACAAAGTCTGGGTCAGCAACTGGCAATTAGAAGGGTTAACTGACTTTTTTGTCACCCTCCAGCATGCAGTGCTGAATTGCTCCTCTCATTGGGTTGAGGACTCCAGAGAAGTGTGGGAGTACCTTCAGTCATGATAGTTTATTTGAGACTGGAAGATATAAAACTGGGATTGCCCAGGAGTATCTTGGTCTTTGGGTGTGCATAGAGGCATGACCGTGCGCCCAGGGGATTTGCTCTGGATCCCACCTTGTACATTGGCTCCCTGCGTACCACCATGGCATGTTTTCGCCATAGGATTTAGCTTCTGGCTACTCTGAGACACAACCTTCTGACCTTGCTCAATTCCCTGGTCTCAGAAGAGGCATCTGCTTTTTAATCTTTGTGGTTGAGAATAAATAACGACCACAGGGACTGTGCAGGGCTACTGTAGGACATCACATCTTGGACTGGAAACAGGAGCAGGCTGCCAGGGGCAGAGGAGTGACAGTACCTTCAGCCGAGGTGGCCTCAGTGCCAGACCAGACCATAAAAGCAGCTGTGCTGGGACAGGCCACCAGCTGTTTCTGAAACTGGGACACTCCCAGATCCCAATAGTTAGGCCAGGGTCAGAGACAAAAGAGGCTGTAACAGGGACAATTCAGACAGACTAGTGGCTCCTGCCACTGAAAAGGGGAGGTCTCCTCTCCTCTTGTTCCTCTTCCCGCCTCCCCCACTCTTTCCTGACCCCAGTCCCTGTGCCCTCCCTTGCAGTAGCTCATGTGTTTGTCAACCTTTCTGCAAGGGGGTTCAACTCACAAACCTGCTCTAGGAGAGCGAAGCACCACTGAGGTGTCTGCTGAGCACCTCTGGAGGAGTGGAAGGTAAAGCAAGACCTCCCCCTTGTGCTGAGCTGTCACATCACCGCATCTTTTAAAACTGCAGCCTCGGACAAATGCTGCAGATGTGAAATTATTAAAGGAATAGTCTTGCAGAATCCAGAGAAGAAAATTCCTTTTGCTTCAACAGGTAGGACAAACTTAGCCTGGTCCTGTAACAGCACAGCGGAGACACTGTACCTCTTCTCCTGAGCTGTGATTGGATTTTTTTCATAGGATGAGAGGATAATGGAGTCCTTCAAGCTGGAAGGGACTTTAGGAAGTGATTTAATCCAACCTGCTACTAAATCTAGGGTGAGCTCTGAGGTGACACCAGGTTGCTTATGGCTTTTTCCTGTAAGGTCTTGGAAACCCCCAAAGCCTTCTGGTCTTCTGACAACTGGTTTTGTATCAATATGTCTCTTTTGAAGTCTCCTTAAGGAAGACTAATTGCTGAAAGATATAGCCAATGACTACTCTTTCCCATTGGCTTGGGTTTTAGGGCTAGACTTAAAATCTCATTAGCTTGCCCAGGTTATAGCCTGAATGTGCTATTTAAACACTGTAAACAGTGACATGGCCTGGCTCTCAGCCGAGGAAGAGGGTGGACACCATTGCTCCACATCCAACCCACTGAACACTGGTGAAACTGAGGCACAGAGGAGAGGAGGGCACCCTGCTTCCACTGTGGCATGGATGCAGTTCAGCAGCCCAGTGACGACTGTTTTTTACCAATGCAGGAGGCTTTCCTCCTCCCTATTGCCATGGGGTGGGTGCAGGGCATGAGTAGGCTGTGTGCCCAGAAGTTCCTGCAATACATGAGGCAGAAAACACACGCACTTATTAAAAATGGGGAAAGCCTCTGTGCAGCAGGTCCACTCCAGGATGGTCAAGCAGCATGACTGAGACCCTGAGATATCTCCCACAGATCCCACAAAAACTTGGGGGGGGGGGGGTGGGGGGGGGGGGGGGGGGGGGAATTACTGCCACTTGTGACCCAGTCTTGGCTACATTTGAGCTAGTCCCTAGACTTCAGAGTAACCTTCTCTATTAATGAGATTAATGAGATTATCCTGATTTATGGCAAGTATGGTCCTTTCCATTTTGTTTATCATTTTCCTTGCCATTAGACATTTCCTCTGCCTGTGGCATATGGGAAGGAAACAAGCCATGAACTTAGGAAGGCTGGGGATGAGAGGGTTGTCAGGGAAGGAGAACTTGGAATACCTTTAGAGTTTGAGTAGTACAAAGCTGCCATTCCTGTCAGCGAGGCTAGACCTGTTTGCAGAATGCCTATGGACTAGATTCACAACCACAAAGGTCCCTTCCTGATCTGTGCTCCTCTTCCACAGCCATGGGGATTTGTTCCCAGTACCAACCAGCTCCATACAATGCATTTTGCATGTTAACCTTGTGCTGCTGTTGTAGATCTCCTGCCTCATGCCAGCGTCTCATGCAGCTCTGACATATGCCTAGGACAGCAGTCTGGCTGTAGCTGTGGGCTTTGGCTGGGTGGATGTTTCTGCTCCATTGTGCATGCTACCCCAGAGGCCCAGGAGACAGGTCTTTGTTCCACCCCACGAACAGCCACTTCTGCCATGGGGGAAGAGCAGACGCTGCAGACTCTGTTGCCCAGGGGACATGGGTGGCACTTTCTGCAAGAGCAAACACACCATGACAAGGCAATCTCTCTGTACTCTTTGTTTATTTGTCTTCACTGCCTCATTCACTTCAAGACCATGAGTTCCCATTGCTGCCCTACAGTCTGTCTTCAGATACCTAATTAGGAGAAGAAAATACAGGGAAATGTTGGTCGTGCCTCAGGAGAAGAGGTAGCCATCAGCAGGTTAGTTTGTCCTGCACGTTGCATGTGCAAGCGAAAAACATTTTCTTCTTTGGGTAATGCAAGAATATTTCTGTAATACTTAACACAGCTTCTGGCAGAGACTTTATATTGGGCAGGTGGAAGTATGAGACATTTAAAAAAATAAATTTCTAAGGTCACAGTGCAGTGCTGTGCTCCTCTGCAGCCTGTCAGAAGGTTCCACTGACCTTGCACCCGCTACCTTGGCAGGGGTGTCTCCCCTCTGCAAAGGCAGTTGTGGTGTTGATACAACATCCAGACCTATGGGAACAGCATATGGAGTGTTAAGTTTAGCCTTAGTGAGACTCCTGCTAATTTCTTGTTCTTCACTTGTCTAACAAGGAACATATGTTAACTTAAAACTGACCACACTAAACTGTTTATCATTTGCACATGATAAAAATACTAATCACTAAGCAAACTGGGTACAGAGAAAATAGGAGCCTAGTCATGGGCTCGATGTGTATTGCAAAATGGCTTTAGCTTTTCTTCAGCAATGGTGGACACAAGTTTTCTGACAGCCCTGTACAAAGCTTAGAGCTGCGACTTACTGCAAGGTCTGGCCTGGGATCATTGAATCATAGAATGGTTTGAGTTGGGAGGGACCTTTAAAGATCACCTAGTCCAACCCCCCCTGCTCTGGACAGGGACATCTTTCACTAGACCAAGTTGCTCAAAGCCCTGTCCAACCTGACCTTGAACACTTCCAGGGTTTGGGCATCCACAGCTTCTCTGGGCAGCCTGCTCCAGTGTCTCATATGTCATTTCCAGACTCTGGGTTTAACTCTCTTGGCAGGATCAATAGAGTTAACTGAGATCTGTGTTTCAGATCAGAGAGATATTCAGTCAGCAGGTTACAAAATGAAAGGAGCAGAGAATAAACTCAGAAGGTGAGCTGAGTTCCCTTGGATTAAGGAGGGGGGGGGAAAGGTGGGTGGGAGGTGGGGAGGGAGGAAATAACATCCCAGAAGCTACCAGAGGAAAAAAGCCAAACAAAGGGTCTAAAACCAGTACAAGAGAAGGTGAGGTGAAAGAATAAGACCCTTTAAAATTAATTTGAAAATAGCTGATACATTAGGAACCCTCTATCATCTAAAAATAATTTTACCTGGATCATATATATGCAGTGGAGTTGGATCTGGACTCCACTTCTACTACGTGCTTTCTAGGCACATCTAGGGCATACAGAGATATTCAGGACCAGGGCAAGAGCAGCAAGGCTTGTAGCTCTTGATTTGGACACTCACATGCGTTTCCAAAGATGGCGCAGATTTAAAAATCATCTGGTCCAAGACGTCTGTGTGCCACCAGGAGAACCTGGCTGACACCTTTTCTCGCATTCTTGCCTATGTGAGCTGGTGAGCAGCATCATGTACCTAGTGACGCAAGACCGTGATTCATGCTGGTGCTACCCAATGCAGACATATGCATACACGTGCCCATTGAAGCACAAAGCCTCTGCAGAACCTGGGCTTTTACAATTCGTTGTCCTAGTCCTACTAAGATTTTGGGATGATTGGGATTTTGGGGTGCACTGGGATTTTTGAAAATCATTGTCCATTAACTTGTGGCAGAGCAATGCTATTGTGCTAAAGTTTTGAGACTTGGGAAATACATCTTCAAAACAGACGTTACCATATGCTGAAAGTCCAGTTTGCCTGTGGAAATATTCCAATTCACAAATTCATAGGATAATTTGGGTTGGAAGGGACCTCAGGAGGCCTCTGCTCCAACCTCCTGCTCAAAGCAGAGTCAGCTATGAGGTCTGTCAGGGCTTCTCAGGGCTTTCTCCTGTCAGGTCTCAAAATCCTCCAAGGACAGAGACTGCACAGCCTCTCTGGACAACCTCTTTCAACACTTGATTGTATAGATAAAACCAGATGCACATTATTCCTTTATCTGTGGAGCTTTTAAATGCACGCCAATCTAGTTAATAAAAATAGCCTTAAAAAAAGTGCTTACTCTTTTATAGGCAATTATAAATACTAGTTTCTGCCCTATGCTACTTCGGTCCCTTCTCCTATCCTGTCAGACAAAATTCTACAGGTGAGCATCACAAGAGGTAAGGATAAGATGGTGAAAGGAATCACGAAGTTGTTCAGATGGTTGCTCAGTCTTCAAAGCTGGGTGTTGGTACTGACATACACTTTCCAAGCAGATGCGTCCTGGTGGAGTTATTGGTGGTCTCAGATGAGTAGCTTTACACATTTTAATACTTTGGTCTCCCAGAACAATTCATACAAAGCTTTTTCAATAAATCAGAAGGGAAGAAAAAAAACCCCAACAAACCAAAACAAACACCCAAACCCCACAATAAATTGCTATACTCCATTACAAGAAAGTGAGAGAATTTAGTCCTCTTGTTTGGATGTCACATGCAAGGACCACTGGTCTCAGGACATAAGGATGAAGCCCATAGTGATGAACATCCATAAATATTTCATTCTGAGACAATATTTAGAAATAAGTGATCTGGAAAGAAAAGCAAAGAATAAACAACATTTCTTTATGTGGGTGTAAAGAATGATATTGACAAACTGAAGAGTTTAAGCCTTAAATACAGAGAGTCTAAAATGCAGGATAAACATGCATGTAAGGGTACATTCACAGACACTTCTGAACGGGTCTTGGAGAAGCCAAAATATAGAACATTTCTGTTCACACAGTGGTAGAATTATTGGAGGAAGAAGGAGTCCTGTGTACCTGGTTTTCCCGTGCTGTCAGTGGACAAAGTGAGGATATGCTGTTAATTTTGGAGTGAGGAAAGGGCAGCAGAAATACAGCCCCAGCCTTTTCTGTGTAAATGCACTTTATCAGCTCCTGTCCCAGAGCTGTGGATCCTCGCTGTAATGTACTGCAACATTTATATCATCACTCACTTTTAACCTCCTGCTTAGTCATATACAGTCACTAAGGCACAGAGACATTGGGTAACTTGCCAAGAGACCAATGGTATGTGCTGATTTTCATATAAATTTACATGAATTTGCATACATCTCCCTCTCAGTTTGCATTCATTCCCTGTGAAGCATTTAAGAACAAGTAAAATGAATGAGTCAAAATTTTCTACTTCTCTTATGTTTTCCCTTTTGCTGATCCTCATTATTCAGCTACTAGTTGATTTATTTTCTTCCTTTTCTACTGCATTCTCCACCTCGCTTCCACCTTTAGCTACCATAGCGATCTATTCTTTTTTTTTTTACATTGTATGAATATTTTAATCAAAACTTATTCTATCAGTTGTTCACAAAGCAGGTAGCATCCCAAACCCTAGCATTGACTATCCAATTTACACAGCACTGATTGTTCACAGACTAATTTTAATATGCTGCCTCATTTTTCATTTCCTTTCCTGTATAACCAGGTCTCAAGTACGTGTCTGAAATTTGCTTGATGAAAAGTTTCAGGTAAGTAGAATTCCACACAAACAAATACTGCACGGAGCAGTGTTGGTCTGGGGAAAAGCAGCTGTTGTGGGAAATGTCTACGAGGCCACCATGGGACCTGACCAAGCAAGAGCCAGTGCTATGCTGACATTTTTTCCTAATATTCTGCCTGAACCTTTGTTGTTTCTGCGGCCCTTGTTTTATTGTTTGGTGTCACTGAGAAGTGTTTGGCTTCATTCTCGTTGCAAATGCCCTTCAAGTATTTGTGGGCTGTGATTACCAGCCCCTCAGCATCCTCTTTGTCTGACAACACAAACCAGCTTCTTCTACCTGTCCTCAGGCCATGTGTCTGAGACCCCTGACATCTCAGTCACCCTCTGCCAGACCTCCTCTGTTCTTTTTTTCATATCCTTCTTGTTCTGGGTGGAGGGAGGGGGCTTGGGGGGTGGACAGACACAGGGTATTTGAGATGGAACAACAGAAGCACTGAGTAGAGGGATATGATAACTCCTCCCTGCTGGTCACAGTCCTAATGTAGCCCTGTTTGTGGTTTCCCTTATTTGCCATGAGAGTGCACTGTTGACTCATATTCAATTTGTCCTCCTCCTGGTCCTTCCCAGCAGGGCTGATGGATTGCTTCCCAGCCTGCACTGACGCCCGGGGTTATCCTGCTCTGAGTACAGAGCTTGGCCTTCTAGCTGCTGAACTTTGTGAGGTTCCTGTTGGCCCAGGTCTGAAGTTTGTTGAGGTCCCTCTGGACTGAAGCTCTGCCATTCATGTGCCAGCTACTGGCTCATATTTAGTGTTGTCTACAAATTTGGTGAGAGTGCATCTGAGTTATCGTCCAGAAAGCATATGAAGATATTGAACTATATCAGTCCACTGCTTAACCCTGGGATACTTTGATTGTTACTCAAAGTCAATCATACTTCAGTCTGACTGTTCCCACTGATTACTGCTCTTTGATATGGATGGTCCATTACTGCAGCCTTTAACTCAAGATTTTTTTCATTGTATTAGCTCAATGGTGTCCAGCCTTTCCTGAAACTAGTCTTTTATTCTACCACCTTCATGCTACCTCCAGTGCCTCCCATCCCACTCCCTCCACTTACCACCTCAGCAAACTCCTCACCTGTGGGATACACCTCTTGGCTTGAGTCTGACTCTTCCCATCCTGGGACCACTGCCACATTGTCTGTGGCTCTGGGATCACTGCCTCTTCCAGTGACTTGTGATTGTTTGTCCTGGCAGAAGATGGGCTTGGTCCACCATAGCCTTCCCTACTAGGAGCCCCCAGGTACAGTCAGGTTTGGTGAGATATGTGTTGCCCAGCCATGTTCTGGGGTGCATAGTCAAGGTTTGGGAAACCTGAATGCATTCCCATGTGGGTCTGTTTTCTCTGGCCAGGCATTATCCCAGTTACTTGCCATCTCAGCGCAGGGTAGCACGTCTTACGCTGTGCCTGTACATTGATTCACATGCTTCAGGGAAAAGACAGGAGCCTTTACAAAGGTATCTGTACATGGCCTATTTAGCTAACCATGATAAACAATAAGAGGGAAAATCTACTTCAGTGACCAGAATGGGACTATTTTTAGTCAGTGGGACAGAGGAAAAGAGATGGTGATATTCTCAGACTTTTCCCTTTATATAAGATTGTTGTCATGCTAAGAGACAGTCTTTCCCCGTTAAGTCACATGTGAAATACATGCTTGTTTGTACATATACTCACTATTAGCTATAAAGCACAAATCTAATCAAGTACCTAAATCGTATAATCAAACCCCTAAGAAAAATCTAAAGATTACTCCAAGCTTGGCATGTAAATAGATGCCAACAGAAACAAGTGAGACCCCCTAAGACAGGACTTCCTTCTGATGCAGGGGACTTTGCACAGGGAGTTCTGCAAAAGGAGTCATTGGGGAGCTTAGACTCTAGCAGAAGTCAAGTTATACCATTGCCACAGAGGGAGGATGGACTGGGGATGATCCTGAAGGATGTAAAGTTGGAAGAGGACCTCTTTAGCCAGCTCCCATGGAGGGGAGTGAGCAAGTACATTTCATCTGTGATTAAAGAATGAGGAGCTAAGATTCATTGATCTCACCCTCTCTCTTATGGGATAAGATCCAAACAAGGGGAACAGTGAGCTTTTTTACTGTCAGTGAGCTTTTACTGACAGTACTAGCAAAGAACGTGTTACAGTCAGGACATGATGGTCAGCAAGCCTAACATCAGCCAACTGTGTGATGAAGAAATATCTTTGACTTTAATTAAACCAACTGAATTGAGAAAGCAAAGCAGAGAAATTTCTGTTAGCAGGTAAATACAGTTACACTTAACTATGCAAGCTTTAACTACAAACAATATTTAACAGACGTTTAGAGTTAGTTTTTCAAGCTATGTACCTTTTAATTAGCAATTTGCTCAGCTAACTGTTTTTAAAACTCTAGATGGGCAAACTGTAAATGTGATCTCTGTCTAAGAATAAAACATTATTTATAGCCTTACTCACCCCTCAAAATCCATTCCTCCTCCTTGTTTGGAATCAGACTTTTTTGGTTCAGGTCAGTTCACTGCCTTTTTACCTGTTTCACCTGCAGAATTGCTCAATTAGCAATCTGATGTCTTCCCTTGTGCATCTCACAGCAGGCAGTATACGAAGAAGGGTTAAACAAGCCTGCAAGTGCGCAGGGAACACACTCGACTTTCATTACTCGTTATGGCACGTAAGACAGAGAACCCAGCATGTCTTCTTTAAAGGAAAATTGTGTTCCTCTGCCTACTTTAAGTGTGTCAGCAAACTGGTTGTGAAGGATGCAATTTACTTAGTCTTTCAAAAGCCTTTGTCAAAGTTCCTCACTAAAGTCACAGAGAACTGAACGCATCTCGTGAAATTCAGTCATATGAAAAACTCCAGCCAGCCATGGGCTACAATCAGGGACTCCCCTGACATGGTGCTGCAGACTAATATGTGAACCTAGAAAATGAGAGCCTGCTCTTCAAATTAAATGTTTTCTTCCAAATGCCACCATCTGTGGTATCCATCTTGCCTTTGCTCACAGAAGAATTGTATGAGTTGTCTTCAGGTAAGCACAGGCTGATTAAAAAGACATGACTGACAACAGTAAAAGAGAAGAGTGTTGCTTGCACAAAGACCAGTGGTTCAGGTGACTTGTCAGCAGAAAGTCTGTGCTCTGGCAGCTCTGGCAGCCATACATCACAATGTATGTGCCATTTCTCCTCTTGTTATCCCAACAAAGAGACCAGATCACAAGAGGCCTAAAATGAGGAAACTCAGGCAACAGAAAGCAATCTCACTTAAGCCTTACAGAGGGCGAAGCAAGCAAAATTCTAAAGCAAAAGATCACATTGCAATAAATATTGACTCCTCAGTCAAGACTACTGTCCAAAAAACCCTTTTCCTCACCAATCAAGAGCATCCAGGGAGGTACTGTACGGACACAGTAGCTGACACCCTTTGTCCTCCATGCTGCACACAAGTGATCCTGTTGAGGCCACCTGGGCATGCATGTCCTGGTGTTTGTAAATATGTATGTGAGAATGCAGGTGGGCAGAATCAACTTCCTTGGAAAGTTAAATTAAATCAAATCCTTTTCCACTTCCTTACAATCTCTCATTGAGTTTTGATACACTCACAACATACAGTCAGTGCCAAGCTCCTTCCCGGGCTCTGCATTAGCTTGCAGGACAGAGCCTTTCTTTTGCATTCCTGCAAAGGTATGACGCTCCTTGGGGCTAGTTTGCATGGCTGAATGGAGATATTTTTTCCACAAAGGGCTCTGTCCCTCTTCCCTGAATCATAGGGTGCTTGTTCCAGCTTGCATGCAAATTTCAAGAAAGATGTATTTCTGCAGATGTTTTCTGTGAAAAGCCGAGAGGTGAGCAGGCCCAGTGCCTCCCAAGAGGTTAGAAAAAGGCCAGGCTGTCTAGTTTGAAGATACCTGACAGCACAGGGTGAAGTACTAGGTCTATAGGGAAAAAATAAAGCCTCCTGCTTCTGAATTCCTATTTGCCTTTCTCTGCCTGCAGACAGCAAGCATCTGATGGGAAAGATGAGAGTCAAGGAGAGAGACAGAGGGCTTGGGCAGGGTTGGAGACACTGCCAAAAACCTGTTTCTCCAGGCAGCAGGAAAGGAGCAGTTTAGGCCTGAGTAAGACACATATTTTTCCATAAGTTGGCAGATTGTCAGGGGGCCAAACACCATAAGTCACAGACCCAGTGGTATTTAATTGCATTTCCAAAAGTGCCTGCAGTGCTCACTTCCTCAGAGAGCTTGGTCTGCTTACTCCAAGTCACCTGGCACTAGGGGTTTACATATGCCCTTGCCACGAGCTGCACAAACAGTGTCCGTCACTGGAGAAGACCTGTTCTTGGGATTTCATGATGACTAACTGGGGCTGCGGGGATCCACATGACCACTCCATCTGCACCTTTGAGCACATGTCTCTGGACATTTGGACTCTCCTTCCTGCAAGATCCTGCATGTTCTGCCTTTCTTTTACTCATACAGAAAGGACATGGGACCTGTTTCATAGTAGGAAAAGTCAACAGCAGTGATACGGTTAAATTATTGATCAGATCCAGATTTGATTCCTGCTCTCCTCTACCTTCCTTCAGACCATCACATGCTTCAGGGCCAGAGGGAACCAGTGTGTCAATGTAGTTCAGCTTTGCACTAGTACAGACTATTGCATTTCACCCAAATGTCATGTCCAGAGTCTTCAACTATGCCTCATCTTCTCCAGAGAGCACACCTCTGCACCACAGATGGTGAGAGGCAGAGACCAATGTGCAACCAACAGCCAGGCCTCGTTACAGGAGAGCATAACTAAGAGACATTCCTGGTTGAATCCAGTGGCTGCATGGCAAGAGGCAGCCCATGAAGACCTGGCAGGGAAAATACCTTCATCAGATCAGCACTGATTACAAGTCCTTCCCTCCCTCCCTGTGGTAGCACCGTCTTATGGAGTAAGCCCAGAAGCCAGAACAAGGTATGCAGTGCTGTATGAACAAGAAGGAAGTTGCTGTCCAAAGCCACAAACACACCCCTCATAGGGGATGGTAGTAATTAAAACAGCTGAGGCCCAGTTATCCCTTCAGACCTTCTGCCACTAAATCCTCCCACAGTTGTGCAAACGATGCAGAGCACTGAGGAGGCTGGAGGAGATAACCAGAGACGGTCAATCATTTTAGTTCTGCCTGCACCCCTGAGCAGTGAATGTCTCCTTGAAAGTCACCCCTCATGCTTCAGCACAAAGATATGCCTTTTCTCATTGCTGGGTAATGTTGTCTTTGGCGTACAGTGAGGGTTGACCATAGTTGGTCACCAGCTGCTACCCCAGTTTACTGGGGAGCTAACGCTGACATTTGTCTTCACGCTGAGCATCACCACTGATATGGGAAAGCGCCAGCTTTACCCTGTCACGTGGAGATCAGTGCTTTCATCTTGCCCTGAGGGAACTGGGAGCTGCATTTTTCAGGACAGGTCACAATTCTCTGATAACGGCCACCTCAGCCTTTCCCACTGACACAGATGCTCTTTATTGTGAAATACTTAACTGTTGCCCAACACTGCAGACCCAGTCAAGATGATCCTGCAAGAGCCAGGGGAAGACAAAGAAAAAAAAAAAAAAGAGGGTGTAAATTAGTTTGTCTAAACACATTCCCATCGCAAAATCCTGATCCTTCAACTCAGCATCAGTGAAAAAATAAAAGATACAGTTCCCCCCAGAGTAAAAACTGACATGGTGAGCTGCTGCAGCAGGGAGAACAAAACCCTTTAGATTGGAAGGAGAATGGTCAACAGATCAAAATTCAGAAGTTACAAAAAACGAGGAGACTCAGAACGCCAACCTGCAATTCAGAACAGAGGCACATCTTACCACCCTGCCATCACTACTGCCAGAGAGAGCTCAGAAGCAGAGAACAGAGGAGAAAAATCATTCCTACATACAGCAATAGAGCTCTGTGCTGAGAAAGGAACTGCATTCATCCACAACATGGCTTCCCCAAATGCTCCAGTTGGACCAGCTGATTGCTCGGGTACAGGCTATTTGCTTCTTAGCCAGCCCAGGGGAGCTGCTTGGAAACATTTTGACATGTTCTCAATTACTTTTCAAGTAAGTCATTGAAGACCCTAGGCCATCTTGAAACCTGTGTGAATTTCAACAGCACCACTAATGACATCAGTGGAGCTGCACTGATGTGCACCCACAGAGTCTCCACCGTTTGCTAGTGCCTCTGCTCCTCCTGACCCCTTTCTGGTTCATTGTAAGGCTATATTGTCTTTCCACAGGAACAGCTTCAGTTTGAGATACCCTTTCTCCTGTATAGGCCCTTTTAAACCTTCACTTAATCTTAAATATTCTTCCAGGTCTGACTCTGCTTCTTACATAGAGTCCATCTCACCCCGGTTGTACACCTGTCCTGCATGAACATCACAGAGCGTATTCGTCACAGAGCTTGCAAGTGCCTTATGGCTTAATAAAATCCATCTCGGTCAAGGGAAAAGATTTAGACAGGAGTCAGCTCACACAGCAGAGGAAACTGTTCTTCTAAAGCACCTCACGAACTCATCCAGCCATTTCCCATAGGAAACCAGTTCCGAATGCATGTTTGCAAGCAGTAGGCTAAGACAAAAGTAGATCAATTTGTTGGATAAATTGCACACTGCGAACAGTAGGATGACATAATTCTGGGTTTTCTTCTTGTGACAGGCAAATTTAAGACCCAGGTTACCTTAGATCATATAAAACTGTTTGTTAAGGAAATAAAGTTTTATCCTGGCTTACTGAGTCCTAAATAGCATGGAAAAGGGGAAGGATTCAGTGACAGATGTCTCAGAGCTGTGAGGAGTTAATATAAGTACACTTTCTAAAAAGTACTCAGTAAGGATGTGTAAGGTACCTCACAAATAATTCAATGTGTATACAGAGCCTGAAGCTGCCCAGCACATCCATTTCACCTGAGAAGCACTGAAGACAGTAACGGTGCAGGGGGTGGGGAAGCGATGGTCTCACAGGGACCACGACGGAGCTATGATAGCTGAGAAGCAGAGATTTTGCCAGCACTGTCAGCCCATGTCCTTTGGTAGTTTGTAAAATGTTAATCAAAATTAGTGCCTACAGAAGCACCACTGCTTTCTGTGAGTGGAGAGACTGCTGAACCATCAGCACACCCTGTGGTCCTTCTCGTGGCACAGTATAAAGGTCCTGGCTCTGCTTGGTTGGTGAAGAGATCAGTACTTCTCATAAATGATTTACTGTTCATTGGTGAAGCTCAGGACAATACTGTATTTGACACAGATTATTTCTTTGGTTTTACTTTTACAAGAAGTAAAAGGAATAGATTCACCTTGTTCACTCACATAGGAGCACCGATGAGTGGGGCTGGCACCTGAAATAAACAGTTAGCAGCACAATAACATGAACAAAAATGCAATTAACCTGTGGAAGGTGAGTTTCATAAAAAGGATTCCTTTTAATTAGTTCATGCAATGCATGCTTGATTTGATGAACCTGCCATTAACTCCTCAGTGTAACTCTGTGGCCGGTTGTGTTAACTCCTTGACTGGGACACACAATTCACCATGTGAGTGTAGGAAGTCTCACATCTGCCCCTCAAGTCATGTGCAAGAAATAAAGTCAAACTTCACAATACCTTGTTTCCAGCCTTGCTGGCCCTCACATAATCAAACTGTAAGTTAAAGTCGCTGCTAGAGGCATCACTGAAGGTCTGCATAAAGTACCTGAAAATCAGGCACGAACTTACCTCAACAAATTTCCCTTGTGGATTCCTGCTCCTGCTCTACCAGTGAAATCTTATACATCTGCATTTCTCTGAAATACTTGCATACACAGCCCCTGCTACACAGTCTTCCTCTAGAATTACACCTGCAGGCTTGGGGGACTTTCAGCCCAAATGAAAAATGGCTTTTTACTGGAGAGATGTACCTTACAGCCTTGGCTGTCAGTGCTCCTGCTCGCTGCCCTGCTGCCAAGCCTGCTCGCACAGTCGCCAGCGCCAGCCTCTGCTCAGTGTGGTATTGTAGCAACTAAGTCACTAGCAATGGCAGGGTCAGAAATGGTCACTGTAATTAAGATCTTTATTTTCCAACACATTTCACTGTCAGGCATGCTCCTGAACTTTTGAACTTCCCTGTCATTGGGCTGGGACTCCTGGGGACACCTTTCTGCTACGTTTTTATCCTGCTGGTATTTCCACTTATCCCCATTACCTTGGTGCTAATGGATACCCCAAACCCACAGCTCACAGCTTTGGGCGGTGAGATGGAAGCTCCGACCCTGATGTCACACACAGATTCCTGGAGCTGACTGTGATCGGACCACTGGGCCTATGACTTCATATTACTGGGGCTACCCTCAGCTGTAAGTACCTACATGATACATGTTCAGTCTAACACACTGTACTTCACCCATCAGTTTAAATGCCCCCATCACACAGATGGTAGAGCTATCCTTGTGTACACCTGACATTTCTAAACATGGTTTTTCACTGCCAGCGACAAGTACTAGCACAGGTTGCCGAGAGAGGTTGTGGAGTCTCCATCCTTGGCAATATCCAGAAATCATCTGGACCTGGTCCTGGGCAACCATGATGCTGAAAGCTGTCATAGGTTCAAAAAGCAAATAGATGGATTAATAAAAGCAAAAATACCATCTCTGTTTTTAAAAAATCCATAAGATACAGGTGCTGAGAAAATACACTGGGGAATTTTGAAGAATAGTTTTGTTCTGTTCTTGCATCCACCCTAAGGTATCCACTACTAGTCATGATGGAAGTTGTGTGGCCAGCTAGAGTGTTCCTGCAGGACAGCATGATTGGAAGCCAAACTGAAGGGTATCTGTATGTATCATTCATATTAAAATTAAACTCCTCAGTAAAGGCTAGAAAGAAGAGATCACCTTCCAAGACAAGACTCAAGCTCCAGCAGAGCAAGCTGAAACCTGCAGATTCTACTGAGATTACCCAGCTCTCCACTCCTTGCCTAGGGGTCTTTTTGGACACTTCTGTTCTTTGACCTGGTCTCATGCTCAGAGCACTGGTCAAGCAGGATGCTCTCAGTTCATCTCATCTGTGTTCTGGATCTTCTTGCACCCACCCTCGCTTTTTAAGATCAGGTGCACAGAGTTGTATGCAAAAAAACCTACTGGAAAGTTATCTCTGTTGATTCAAGGTTTAAAGCAAGCACCTGAATGATCCCACCTGAGTGCCGAGCTCTGATGGTGGAGGTTGGGAGGTGCCACTGGATTTTCTGTTGGGCAGGGGCTATTAGCATGGTTTGCGGAGCGAGGATGTACTTGTGGGGCCTGGGGTCTGAGTCAGCAGTGGGAGGAAGGGGAGCAACGATGGGAGGTCATGAGGGTGAGGTGCTGTGAGGGACTGGGGTGTGCTGTATGGGGGTCGAGACCTGTCACTGTCCTCCAACCACTCCTGCCCTAGGGAGACTTCCCCTACCTCCACTCCTGTAAAGTACACACTGCCATCCAAACTAATCCTCTGCTCACAGATCCCTCCTCTACTGGAATAAGCTGCCTTTAAGATTGCAATGAGATTAATGTGTGGCTGCCACAAGGCTGTCAGTTGATTTTGTATTGGGCTTGTGGAGACTGTCTTATCTGTCTAACTGGTACCTTCTCTCCAAGTGCTGGTTTCCTGCACCATTAGCCACTAGCAGAGTATGTGTTTGGTTTAGTCTTCAAAGATCCGTGAGTGAAGACTCAAGCCAAGAAAAATGCTTTTCCAAATGGTCTTTGAGACATTTTGTCATGAACTCCTTGCTGAAAGGATTACATTTACTTTCTGGAAATGTTCCCATCTCTCATGTAGGTGAAGCTGTCACAAATTCCTGCTGTGATGTGTCAGAGCAAAGAAGACTTCAGAGACTTTGTACATCTTCCCCGACTCTGTGCCCAGAGCTTATTGGAATAGTATGGCCTAAAGCTGATGTATCATAACCACAGAGTCACAGAATCACAGACTAGTTGAGGTGGGCAGGGACCTCTGGATGTCATCTTGTCCAACCCCTCTGCTCAAGCAGGGCCAACTAGGACTGGTTGCTCAGGACCTCTGGCCAACCTGTTCCACTACTCAGTAACCCTCACCATGAAAAAGTGTTTCCTGATATTCAGATGGAACCTCCTTGTTTTGGTTTTTGCCCATTGCCTCTTGTTCTGGCACTGGGCACCACTGAGAAGAGCCTGGCTATGTCCTCTTTGCACCCTTCTTTGGGCATTTATGTATACTAACAAGATCCCTCCTGAACCTTCTCTTCTCCAGGCTGAACAGTCCCAGCTCTCTCAGTCTTTCTTCGCATGAGAGATGCTCCAGTTCCTTCATCATCTTCACAGCCCTTTATTGGACACTCTCCAGTATGTCCATGTCTCTTTTGGGTTTGTCAGTGAGTAGAGGGGATGAGCTGACGTGAAGAAGGGACAGTGCTCACCACAGGATACGATAGTGACCTCTGTCATTCCTCCCTCCCACCACAGACCCCAGCCATGGGTTTTGTTCCACAGCCAGCACCGGTTTCAAGGGACCTGGACACCACCTTTCAGGGCCCCAGTGTTTACCCACAGTGGATTTCTGCCCTCTCACTGCATGCAATGCGTCCTGCGAGCAATGCATCTCGCTGGGTGCAATGCAATCCCATGAGCAATGCATCTTGCTGCATGCAATGCATCCTGCGAGCCTGCAGTGCTCTTCAGATGAAACCGCAAAATTCTCAGCTTCTCCATCATTAGTGGAGCCTGATTGCAGCCTTGCGAAGTCAAGCAGCACTTCTCTGCCTCTCATGCACACCAGTAATCCCATCCTGCTTCCTGGCCAGAAACGTATGGTACGGAGAGGGGAGGTGACTCCAGCAGCTCTCTGCTCCTCATACACCTTGGTGTGCAGAACAGCAGCTGCCATGCAGCAGCCTCTCCTCCAGCCTGTCCTCCCTGCTTGCTCCGGGCCTCTGGCTGGATTGAAACAGGCCTTGCAAGCAGCCAGTCTGACACTGAGCGTCAGCAAAACCATGTTTGGACCTGGCACCTTTATGTGATTTCGACAGACAAGAGACCTGGCCCTGGCGTGACAAGTCCTGCTCTTCCCTTTCATCAGGATGAGCATGGGTCAGGGCTGTTTCTCACTGCTCACGTTTTTCAAAGGCTCTACATCAAAGCCAGCCCTTGGTTTCCTCTGTTTCTTTAATATATTCCACAATGGCCTTGTTAAATCACATAAACCTTTTCAGCTTTTTTTCCTTTCTTTCCTTTCTTTCTCTCTCTCTCTCTCTTTTTTTTTTTAAATAATCTTTTCATTTGGGCGGAAATAGATAAGGAAAAGTGGTTGTTGGGGAGAGCAAATTTCTTCCATGACATTTCTTTAGTGTCTTGCTTATCAAAGCATTGGAAAAGAAGCACCAAGCAAAATGCAAGCAGATGGATGAAATGGTTTCCTTTTCTCCCTCCCCCCCTCCCCCCTTTTTTTTTAATGTAGCTTTGGAGATGGGCCTTTGATTTTCTCGCTCTCCTGTTATTTGCCTCCACCTTCAATCTTCAAATCTGCAGCTGGGGAACTGGCTAGAATTGCCCCAGTCGCCCATGGAATATCCCTTTCATTTCTCTTGCCTCAAACTCCCAGCTTACAGGCTCAGAGAAAACTGCTAAAACAAAAAATTTCCCATATTTGTGCCTGGTGCCCACAGGAACCTGACACAGCTCTAAGAAGGCCAACCTATCCTAGGGCTCATGCTTCTGATGTTAAAGATATGAATAATTTGGCCCAAACTGGGCACATCGGGTTGTGCTAAGTCGTCTGGGTTCCTGACAATAAATCCTGTCAGCTCCCACCCACCCACATCAACCCAGCCCAGGACATCTCCTCCAGGGTGCCACCCACTTCCAGGCAGCTCTGAATTTGCCATCCTTTTTGATTTGGCTTACTTCCTCTGAAGTTTCCTTCCTCCTGACATGAAACTGCAAGTTTTCTCCAGACTGCTACTAACACTGCACCTTGTAGCACCTTAAGTTTCCAGCCTAAACTTAGATGGCCTGTGAATTCATCCCTATCTTTCCTTGAGCCACCACTATCCAATTGCTTAAAACATCTCCTTCATAGGCAGTTTGAGTCCCCCAAAATATGTACAGGTTGTGGTCCTATCTCCTCCAGACCATCATTTCATTTCTGGGTGAAGCATGTCTTGTAGTCTGCTCTCCTAAGAGTCAGTCCTTCTCCTGTGATAGCCCTCCTAAGGGATGTATCTTGGGTGGGACATGCAGTGGCTTTGCTGATGCACTGGGCAGGTGTCCTCACCACACACGAATGTAGTTCAAAAAGACAGATGGATGTGCACCAACGCTAACTCTTCCTCCTGTGCCCCAAACGAGAGCACATCCCCAGCCAAGCCAGAGCTGTATTAGCAACAGCACAGCTGGAGGGATGGGAGATGTGGGTTATTCCCCTCTGCTCAGCACTCTTAGGGCTGCATCTGGAGAACTGTGGACAGTTTGGGGGCACTCTGGTAAAACAGGGCTGCCAAGAAAGCCTGCAGAGTCCAGTGGAGGTTCATTAAAATACCCAAGGGTATTGAGTGCATGGTGTATGAAGGAACTGGGTCTGTTTGGCCTGGCTGGGGAAGGATCTGTAGCAAAGACGTGGTCAAAAATCTCTGGCCCTGGAGATTTTCAAAACTTGACTGGAAAAGGCCATGAGCAATCTGATTTGACTTTGAAGTTAGCCCTGGGGAGGGATCAGGAGGATAGGCTAGAGGCCTCCGAAGGGCTTTTCCACCTTTCTGTGACTCCATGAAAGTAAAAGCCAAGGTGTAGTACAGACTGCACTCATTAGCCCATGCAGATGCCATCTTCACAGCTCTTCTTCATAGCTGTTTCAGCTACATTCATCACCCAGAGCATGCTTGACCAGCGCTGTAACGCCATAATGCTTGAGAGGTTTCTAGTTCATTACATGTATACTTCCCTGGGTTGGTAGCAAATGCTTCCTACTACACATTGCAAGGATTACACCAGTCTTTCGTGGTCATTTCTCATACAAGTTCAGCCAAATGAAAGTGCTAGGTGATCACCCTCTAGGAGCATGATTCCCATATTTCCTAAAAGATGTGCTGTTTGTATTCCTCTCCTGAACAGCACCCAGCTATTCCTGCCAAGGTTGCCAATGCTGTGCCAGCAGGAACTGCCATATCATTCAGGGACCATCCCTAGCTCTGCCTACACACCTTATCTCTGCCAAGGGCTCTGCCTGGCCCTGTTTTTCTGCCTGATAGAGGAGGTCATGCTGGGAAGAGCATCCATTTCTTCCTCTGGTTCCTGCAGGCAAGCCTTTATAGAAACATATTCCTAGAGAAGGAGCAGAGTGAAAAGCAAATACTGGAAGGTGACATAACAAGAATTTACTGTCTTTCTATGCCACCTCAGCATTAGAGAACTATCTGTTGGATCAGTTTTTGGGTCTGCATGCATGAAGACAGCTGCTGGGAGTTGGAGTTATCAGGGTGGGTGGGGTGAAGGAGATCCTCAGTAAGGTCTGTGTGACGGGTCTGGGTTTGAAATCAGGAATATCTCCAAAGCAGTGAGACATTGTTGGATGTAAAGTGATGAGAGCAGAACAGCGTCCAGAAGCTTGCAGAGGGTGGGGAGGGTGTTACTGCCTTTTCTGATCATCCTGCCATCACAAACTGCCTCCAGCATACCAGTGTTCTCATCTGCAGGTACACAGCCTCTGGCTCTCCAATATCAGCCCCAGAGACTGGCTCGAATCCAGAATGGCTCTGTTTGCTCATACATGCCCTTGAGCAATTGCTCAAAACTTGTCTTGGACTGGGATCAAGCACTGCGACATCTTAACCTTACATCTTGTCACAGGTTAAACCGGTCCAGGCAGGAAAGATATCTTAGCATTAACGATTTGCTTCCCTTCCCCATTCAACCCCTACCATGAAAAGTGACAACTTCTCTTGATAATCTTTTGGTATCAGAGAAGATCAAATGTTCTCAGATGTACACGAAGTATTTCAAAAGTAATAAGCCACTAGAGAAGGGTTCAGCAGGAATTCTCCAGCCCACCCAGACCTTCCCTTTTTCAGGTGAGAAGAAAACACTGCTTCCCCAGTCCTGCCTTTGGCCATTGTGGTCCCACATTTGTTGCCATTTTGAGGTAGTCTTACCCTAAGGGTGCACCTTACAGTGTCCATGCAATTGTCAGTGAAGGGTTTCCTTAGGCTTAGGCTGAGCCCTGCAACTGCTGAGTGCTGAGGTCCAGCTCCAGGCTGGCATGCACAGCATGGAGCAAGGACAGGCACTTTCCCATCTAGCACCTCAGAGAAAGCAAGTCGTGTGGGGTGGGATTCACAGTAGCCACACGATGAGTGTAGAGGTGGCACGGTCAGCCAGTAGTAAGCACAAACGTGTCTGAAATTCTTGCTTGCCTGGATTTATGACATGTCTCTGAAGCTAGAGCTCACAGATGCCAGGCTCTTCTGGGGTTAGCTCTGTGGCTCATTAAAGTTTAGCTGGAGGTTGGGACAGCATCAGTGTCTGTAGAAAAGTCTGACAGGCAGAACATTAGGAGACAGAGGGAATGGCTGTGAGGACAGCACAGGGCAGCCCCATCTCCTAGATGCTTAGCTTAAATTGTTCCTCTCCCAGCACCAGGCCTCTTGCTAGCCAAAGCTACTGCTGCGGCTGAGCATGGGCCAGAGCATGTGTGCTCTGTGGCAGCCATATCAAGCACTTACCAAACGTGCTCTGCGCTCCACCCATCGTCCCTCGTCAGATCCAGTTCCTCCTGCTGCTGCAGACAGTGTGGACAACACGTGCAGTGTGGGCAACACAGTGATATTTTATACTATTGTTATGGTCATGGTGCCTCAGTTTCCCAATTTCTTGCATGTTGAGAAACAAATGGGATAACATCCTTCTGCTCCAGAAGATGAAAAGAAGTGGTTGCTTGGCACACAGGACTCGAAGTCTCCAAACAAGGCATAATCAAACATGGTGTTTGGCTTCTACTCCAAACCAGGGAACATAGATTCTCCTCTGCCTTTCTGCTATAGATTCTGGGCAGTTTATATCCTTTCTATGGAGGCTTCCCATCTAAGCAAGTATGAAATGAAGAGTAAACAGGAAATCAGATGAGATCTTTCCAGGCATGCTGGAGAAAAGAAGACATTTCTAACAGAACAAACTCTTCATCCTTCCAGAATATTGCTGCCTTCCAGCATGACTGTTAAAATCTCTGCCCCTCACTCACTCTGTGACTGGCTTTTGAAACAGACCTCTGGAAATCTCCAGTGGGGACACATCATTATGCAAACCAAAATTACCCATAGGTAGGAGTGCTGGAGAGACATCTGACATGCCGGGATAGAGCAGAAGAAGCCATAGTGCCGTCATTAATAGCTGTTGTGAAAGGCTGGGGAATAGCTGGAAACAAGTTTATTCACTGTTATCACTTACCATATCTCCTGAAAATTTGCCTGACTAGGCATCTCACCTGCTATTATACCTCATTCTTTACCCTTATGATGCCCTGTGATGCTTCACTCTCGTGGGTATAAGGAGCCAGGGACAGAACGTGGTAGCTGTGTACAAAAATGCCATTCCCATAACCTGGCAGGAATTAGGGAGCTGGGTCAGTGTGGGCAATAGATCAACCAGTGGTGGAACAGACACATAGGAGCAGAGCGAAAGAATGCATTAGGCAAAGTCCCTAGGAAGAAATGCCTGGCATGGAAGGCAAATCAGGAGACTGAGCTAGAAAACTTAATGCCTGGCCCAGAAAACAGGGGGGAAAAAAAGGAATAATTGGACATGAAAGAAGGAAGGCTCAAAGTAAGGAAAGCTAGCCACATGCAGAGGACCAGAAATACAGAGAGAAATCATGTTAGCTAGGGTCAATATTTCACATATTCTCCTAATCACATCTGCCTAGCTCTTTCAGCAGGAGCCCAGGCCAGAGAACTGAGAATTCAGCATTTCTGATTATAGAGGACCCCAGGCTTTTGCCCAGATTTGGCTTTGCAGCTTGTTAGCTGTGCAGGGAGAGAGGGAAGTGGAGGATGGACAGGAGTCAGGGAGGTGAGAGCCCCTCTCTTGGAGATGATATGATGTGCACATCCATGTGGGGACGAATTACCTTGGCCCAATAAGTGCAAGGTGTTTTCACACTGAATGCGTTTCCCCGAGGTCTCCAGCAAAGGTGTCAAGGTGAATATCAAGCAGACCGGAGGAGCCCCAGGAATTGGGCTAAGGAGGCAGTTGCCATGGTAACAGAGTGGCTTATGGTGGATGATATTGAATGATATGTCACATTCATAAACTCACTGTGCTGAGGCAGCGTCTCAGAGGAGCCATTAAAGCCAACGCAAGACAGAGCAGAGAGCGAGCCAGGGCTGGGCTGACCTCCCACGGCCAGGCGGTGTCAGGGTGTGGGCACGGGCACGCGCGTTGCGTCGGGGCACTCCAGGGAGCAAGCACAGATTTCCTCCGTGTGGGCATGGCTGTGTTTGCAGGTGTGCTCACAGCCAGGAGGGCCACACAGGGCTGGGCTGTTGCTGTTCCTGGGATTCATTCTCTCTGGATGCACATGACAGCTGGTGTGCTAGAAAGCATGTGGCCTGATGTTTTGTACTTTGGCAGGGGAGTGCAATTCTCACACATAAACCCAAGTGATGTCCTGAGCTGCAACCAGAGCTCTGCCACCAAATCGCACTGTGCCTGGGGCAGGTCGCAGCAGCAGCTAGCCTTTCCCATTTGATGTATTCAAAACAGTATGAAAACTGTGATGAAGTCACCAAAGCATAGTGATCTGATTTTAAGGGGCAGTGATTTCCTTCGTATTGGGGCAGAGACAGACCCCTTATGCTCATTTTTGTGAATGGTGCCCAAATCTCAGGGATCCAAGTGATGGAGGATGTGGACTGCTAATAATTCCCACAGACTTTGTCCTTCCACCGTGGAAGACTCTATCCCATTGAAGGACCCTGCAGATGGCAAGGACCCAGTCCATTTGACCTGGCTTCAGATATCATGGACAGGTCCACATCCCAGCCAGAGTCCGGCCATGGCTGGAGCAGAGCAGCATACATAGATGCACCAGGTTTGGATAAGGGTGATGATTTGAAGATGGTAGAAGTGTTGCACAGGGGAAGCTCATATAGGAATGACAAGGTCCTCTGTGCTTCTGGCTCTCATGATCCTTCTGCAAGTACAGAATAGGCTCAGGCTTGGCTTTCATTTCCAAAGTGAAATGCCTCCAGCCCCATAGGACCTCACCCACTTGCAGGATTCAAGCAACTCTGTCCAGCCTCAATTATCTCCCTCCCATGCACTCAGTGGAAGCAAGTTTGAGCAAAACACATTTTTTTAAATAGCTGTTTATTAATGACTAATTAAGGTGTTGCATTTTCCCCCAACTCTCTAGGTATTCAAGGCAAAAATCATGTAATTATTTTGCCTCAGAACTGTTTTCAGACCACATTGGTTAAGTCAACTAGCAGAGGGTTTCACTCTTGTTCATTCACTAGCTTAGTAGAGCACCAGTTTACAGGGGTGATGGAGCAAATCCCTCACCTGTCTAAAGGGACTTGACTCACAAAGCTTTAACACTGTGGACTACTCATGATTTTGTGGCGAGGGATCTCTCAAATTGAAGCTGTTCCCCTTAGGGCATGGTGACAATGTGAGAACCCTGTATCGCACTGATTGAGGCTTTATACCTATACAGCATTGTATGCCAACAGTAAATGGAAAGAGCAAGAGAAACATTCTCTCTCCCTCTGGTAGTGGACAGCCTGGTACCTGCCATCTGGTAGCAGGCAGCCTGTGGTGGGATATAGGTTCAGAGGCTCAAGTAGAAGATGGATATGAACCCAAGCTTCCCACAGTCTGCATCACTTCTGCCTGAGAAGGGCTTTGGATGGCTTCTCTTTCCTGGTTGTGCAGACAGTGTCCGAGTCTGATGGGAAAGAACCAATTGATGGAGCAGGGAATGGTGCTGCTGACTGTGATAGTGCTTATTTCTGGGCAGAGGTGGCAACAGAGCTTCTGCAGAGAAAATTGCCTCATTACACCTGAAAGTTGGCATTCTTCCTTGTTATTCCACGTGGTATGGGGAGAGGTAGGGAAGTTCAAAAGGCAACAGATGGATCCAAATCACAACATTATATGTTAAATTTGTGTCATGACCTAGCTTAAGATTAACCTTTAGGATAAGCCTTACTAAGGACAACTGAGCAGTGTCATTTCTTTCTGTTAGCAGAAGGTGATACCTTAACATACTCACCATGTTTACATTTCTCCTTCTCTTCCTGAGGGATCAGGTGTTGAGTTCCCCGATGCCCACACCCTGGTATTGTTCGCAGCGCTTGCTGGACACAGCCAGTGATCTAGGGTCACTCTGCTCTTCAGCAGCAGCCCAGCACTGAACAAGTGAGCAACCACATGCCAGAGACATAGAGATCGTATGGCATATATTCAAACCCCAGCTTCCCTAGGCCTAAGCTGGGAAACTGGTGCTGCTGGGCAGGGGTCTGGACTATGCAGAACGTGTCTTGCTGTCACCCTACAGCATAGGACTGAGCCAAGATCATCCCAGAGATATGCTGTCTAGTCCTTGCTCTTTGGACTTTATTTTTTTTTCCTTATCCAATAAATGTCAAATGTAAAAATGCCTAAGCAGTCAAGGCAGAACCTCAAGGCACAGTTTTTCCAGCAGATGCCACACAAGAGACTTCCTACCTGCTTGTTCCACACACCTGTGGGTTTTATGCTTCTTTTCCAGTTTCAAAATAGACACAGTGAGTGAGGGTGGTGGAGAGAGGTACCTCTGTTCTCCCTTCCCTAAATAACTGCAGTTATACCTACAGATTTCAGCTGGGATGTAGGACGTAGCCGTTTGTTTCTTGGGCAGGTGCTCTGATTGCAGGATATGACACAGCCGTAAGTGTTTTATAAGAAGACAGAGGTCTAAGCATCTAAACATAGGAATAAATTTCATGCTCCAAATCCCAATTTCACAAGTTGCCTAAGTGCTGCTCTTGGATAGACACATGAACTCATGTGGAAGAAACTCCACACAACCTATGTCATTGTCATCTCCAATGTAGGGCCGTGGACATTCCTGTGCTCGGCATCATCATTCTCACAAATCCTAGTCTCTAATCCTATTTTTTCAATATTCACTCTAGTGTATGCAGATCCCTCAAATTCAGCATTACAAATTCTATGCCTGGAATTGGGCTGTTACTCATGTTTAGTAGTGCTGCACATCACAGAGCTAGAGTCTATCATGAATTTAGCCAGAAGAACATTGTCATGATGAGGGAGGAGTATGGAGTAAGAAGGGAGCTGAACATTAATAACAGGAGAGAAGAATTTTCTGCGTTGATGGATGGTTCTAGTACTAGAAAATCTAAACTATTTTAGACTGAACTTGGGAAAATTTGTGAATTGGGCTCAACCCAATGAACCCAAGAGCACCTTTGTGTTTCTCTGTGCCCACAAAACAGCATCGAGGAAGCATACAAAGGAATCTTTTTTCCACTCTGATCCCAAATCACTGTTTTGAAAGACATAATCTCTTTTAATAGGTGTCTGTAGTGGGTATTTGTGGCAAGGTTTTGGCAGCAAGGGGGCATGAGAGGATGGCCACTGTGGTGGACACAGCAACAGACCCACCATAGGCCAAAGCTGAGCCAATAAGCTAAGTGTGTGGTGTGTCTGTGAAATATATTTGAGAAAGGGCAGAAAATGTTGGATGCAGAGAGCAGGAGAACATAAAGTGTGAGAAACAACAGAGGGAACATTAGGATCCGAGGAGGAGGTGCTCCATGGCAGAGCCTGTGGACGACCTGCACTGGAGCAGATGGATATTCCTGTTAGGAACTACAGCCTGTGGAGGACCCACGCTGGAGTAGAGGAAAAGAGTGAGAAGAAAGGAGCTGCTATGTACTGACTTCAGCCCTGTCCTGCGCTGCCTGTTTTGCTAATTACGGGGTTGGGTGTAACCTTTGGTGGTAACAACAGGGGGAGGACAGGTGCTTGGAATGAAGTCGACCCTGGAAAAGGGGGGAGAAAAGATGTTTTCCCTATGTGGTTTAATATTTGTCTTTTTGCTTACCAATAGCTGAATCAGTAATTAAATATATATGTATATTATTTGGCACTAATTTCCCTAAGTTGTCTGTTTTGCCCGTGATGATATTTGGTAAGTGATCTCCTGTCTTTATCTCAACCCACAAGTTTTCTCATTCCTGATCTTCCAAGTCTGTCCCCTGTCCTGCTGAGGGGAGGAGTGAGTGAGCAGCTGGGTAGGAGCTTGCTGCTAGCCAGGACCAACCTACCAGAGTCCACTGTTTGTTACCGGATGTGTAAGTCTGCCTACATCAAAAAAATGTTTTTACTAGACTTCCTTTGCCAAATATTATATACTCCTTTCTGCTAGTGTCTGCTCATCATTATGTCATTATCACTCCAACCTGTGTTTCACCCACAGCAGGTCTCAGCTGTAATGCCAGACTTGGCTTCAGATCTCTGGTCCTAGAGCTGAGCCACGCACAGATCCAGCAGAAACTCTTACACATTCTTCATTGGACAATTAGACTTTGAAATGTCAAATAGGTTTAAATCTAATGTTGTTTTAATTTTAGTAATATCACATGCTGTAAATTTTTCTACCACCTAGGCTATTCATTCAAAATCAGTTCTCTAAGAACTCTGTTACATACACACAGTTTCTCTTTACCAACAGAAAAATAATCTCATAGACAACACAGTATTCATTAACCTATGTTTCCGAAATATACAACAAAACTTACACACATACACACTTACTTCTTGCACCATTGTTTCTCAGTGCAGCAATAGCCATCTCATATTGGATGTGCGTCATTACTAGAATTTTGTTTCTAATGTACTTGAAAAACTTCTTAACTCTATTGATTGCAGCTGTGGATTTTTCTCTGCTGATCTTAACTCCCTTTATCAATCTTCTGTTCTCTTAAATGTCTACTTTTCAGAGATTATTAGGTATCCCTCCTCTCCTTCTGTTATTTACAGCTTCTCCTTTTTCAATAGTTCAGCTCTAGTCAGCTGGGAGGTGGGGAGTCAAGCAGCAGGAGCTACTGCTACTGAAAAGAAAATATGGACCCTGAGGAAAGAGGAATGTGGGACAGACAGATGGGGCAAGATGAAGGGGGGTGGTTTGACTAGGATACCTTGAGGGTCTGGGAAGAGATGAAGTGGATGGGTGCCTAAGAGATGAGATTGCTCTTGGCAGCATCACAGCCTACATACTGAAGAACTGCGACAAGCAGTTTAGAAATGTGAGCAATTGGTGGTCTCCCGTTGGTCTGCAGCTGTGCTCCATAGCTATTCTGGCCATGTGGGAATCTCAGCAGTTTACGGTGCGAGTGACATGTTGCCACTTCACTGATCAAGGCAACGCTGTCCAGCCACAGGGAAGGGAGGCAAGACACAGGGAAGAAGCAGAGGGAATGGAGAAAGCTGCTCAGTCCTGGATATGCAAAAGGAGCAATAAAATCAGTGCTGGACACAAACAGAGAAGACAGGAAGAAAGAAAACACTCATAAAAATGAGAAATATCCAAAGGTTAAAGAACAACAGAAAAGTATCACTTGGTTCACATAAGGTCTGAGTGCTTCACATATCACTCCAGTCTCCTTTCTTACTGGTACTGGGCCCAGTCTTGTTCAATTTATTCAACAATGACCTGGCTGAAGGGTCAGAGCGCACCCTCAGCAAGTTTGCTGATGACACGAAACTGGGAGGACTGGCTGATACACCAGAAGGCCGTGCTGCCTTTCAGCGAGACCTGGACAGGCTGGAGCGTTGGGCGGAGAGGAACCTCATGAGGTTCAACACGGGCAAGTGCAGGGTCCTGCCCCTGGGGAGGAACAACCCCCTGCGCCGGCACAGGTTGGGGGTGACCTCCTGGAAAGCAGCTCTGCAGAGAAGGACCTGGGAGTCCTGGTAGGTGACAAATTCCCCATGAGCCAGCAATGTGCCCTTGTGGCCAGGAAGGCCAACGGCATCCTGGCGTGCATCAAGAAGATTGTGGCCAGCAGGTCAAGGGAGGTTCTCCTCCCTCTCTACTCTGCCCTAGTGAGGCCCCATCTGGAGTCCTGTGTCTAGTTCTGGGCTCCCCAGTTCGAGAAAGATGAGGAGCTACTGGAGAGAGCCCAGCGGAGGGTACAGAGATGCTGAGGGGCCTGGAGCATCTCTCCTGTGGGGAAAGGCTGAGGGAGCTGGGGCTGTTCAGCCTGAGGAAGAGGAGACTGAGAGGGGACCTCACCAATGCTTATCAATATCTCCAGGGCGGGTGTCAAGAGGACGGGGCCAGACTCTTTTCAGTAGTGCCCAGCAACAGGACAAGGGGCAACGGGCACAAAATGGAACACGGGAAGTTCCGCCTGAACACGAGGAAAAACGTCTTCGCTGTGAGGTGCCCGAGCCCTGGCACAGGCTGCCCAGGGAGGGTGTGGAGTCTCCTTCTCTGGAGAGATTCCAACCCGCCTGGACGCGGCCCTGTGCAGCCTGCGCTGGGTGACCCTGCTCTGGCAGCGGGGTTGGACTGTACAATCTCCAGAGGTCCCTTCCAACCCCCACCATTCTGTGATTCTGTGATTCTTAAGTAGAGAAGGCATCGTAAAATACAGAAGCTGGCAAATGCACAGGATAACAAGCCTTTCAGATGGGAAAACTGCACACGAAAAGCCACATCCCGTCCACTGACTAGTTGGGTGTGCAGTGGGTTTGGTCTACCAACCTTTTTTGGTACTTTAGTCCCACAAGCTCTGTGCATTTTGAAAAGTATGACTAGGAAGAGACGTGTGCTAACAAAAGCTACATCTGGAGATAGGGAGGTGAAGAAGAACATATAAAAGACGGTCACCCAGTCTACAGCAAGAATAATACAAAAAGTAATTGTACTCTGCAAGCAGAAGCCCGGACTTTTTAGGTTGGGGGAAGTGGGGGGGCTTTGTGGTTGGTTTTGTTTTTTGGTTTTTGGGGTTTTTTTCAGAAAACAAGATTGTAGCCTTGCAAGAAATTAAAATCATTAAAAACAAAGCTATGGAGCTGTTAGAGGAGTTAGCTGACCAGGGCCAAAAGATGTTTCTGCACAGGTGTTAAAGGAGTTCCTGAGGCTGTTTTTCCAATGTCTTTAGTGCATCAGTCCTTATATCCGTACTAACAGCAATTACCAAGAAGATTAGAAAGTTGCCCATTGGTGTCAGGAACACTAGTCCCAGAGAAACAGTCTAATTAAGAATCAAATAATACAGCGTTTAGGTAAATGCAGTGTAGCTTGATTGGGTCAAACCATCACAGCTTCTGAAGGGAAAAGTATGCCTTGTTAACCTGAAAAAGTTAATAAAGTCAGAGAGCAAGGTGACCTAAGTGCATGTAATTTACTTGGATTTTTGAAACACTTTTTATAAGGTTCCTCATAAAAGACTGTTGGGGAAAATAAATAGGTATAGGATAAAGGAAAATGATTCATTGGATTAATAACTGATTTCATTAAAAGATACAAAACAAAGAAATGTAATGGAAGTTTTTTCCCTAGAGTAGCAGAGGTAAGAAAAGGATTTTATCAGGGAGCCAGTGTTGTTTTTTATAGTCTTTAATTAAATATTTAAACCTATATTAATTATATTGTCAATGCAAAACATGCATTTAAAATATAGGAAATGCCAGACGTTCAGCTGTCTCTTGTGACAGGACTCTGAACTGTTCATAACTTTCAGATAGATTTTCTTCATCCTCTTCCATAAACACCCAAAGAAACTGCTCTTAAAAACAAAAAAAACCCCAGATTTTATCTGAAAAAAATATAAGAACAAGGAGGACTTCTTTTTTCCAGTCTGTCCTCCAGATTCAACAGCCTGCTGATATTCTGGGCTGGAGTATCTCTGCTCAGGAAAAGTCATGACAGTCACTATTTCTGATGTCCCCTTCTGTCTTCAGGAGCACGTCTGCCACACTGACCATGGTCTCCTGTGGTTCATGCTGCCACATCATGTCCCTCCTCCTCAAAGCTCCTGGAGGACTTCACCAATATACTGGCCTCTGACGTGTCCATAACCCCTCTGGAGGAAAGACAACTTTGAGGAGAAATGCTCCTTGGAGTTTGACATCTCAGATAGCTGGAAGGGAGGCTTATGAAGAAGTTAGTCACTGTCAGCACATCCAAGGTTGAAGTGTGAGCTAGGGTCAGACAAGGATGAGAGGCTGACGTGTTATATTGATTCTGAGGGCTTCACACACGTATGGTGATGCATAGGTGGTCACCAGAGCCTGCAAAAATCTTAATGGCAGAGATTCAGGTGTACCACCAGTTGTTTTTCGGTTGGTCAGTTTGGTCTTGCTGCCCACTCTCAGCAAACCAATGACATTGAGTCTGTGATGGAAAGCCCATGAGGCCCAGTTCTTGACCCAGAACTGATATATGTGTGTGTATATGAGGCATTGCTCTATATACTCCCCAGAGCATTGTGAAACTGTCCCAACAGCTTGGAGCACCAACTGCCTGAGGCAGGAAAGTGCCATTGGTGGTGCCAGTGACCCAGGCCCTGAGGGAGGCAGTGATGTTTGTGATATTTTCACAAACTGTCTATAGGAGGTTCTTTGAAGTTCTGTAGCACCCATATACGGGGAGAAACTGTCAGTGATGCTCTTGGGGAACCATCAAAGAGTTACTACACATGCTGGGCTTGAGCAGGTAGCATGCTGGTGAGCTCTCCAGGGCTTGTTGTTCCAGCTCCTGTAAGGACCAAGGTGCAGTTATAAGAGTCAAAGAAAAATGTCATCTGCTGTCTGCATCTGCCCTTGGCCTCCCACTTGTCTCATGGCCTCTGCCCTTCCTCTTCCCTCGCAGATCTTGCCCTAACTGAGCTCAGACCTACCTAGTCTACTCCTAGTCCTCCTGCTTCAAACTGCCAGCCTACTTCTGCCATCAGGTCCTTTCTAGCCTACGGGAAATCTGTTAAAATCCGTTCTGTATTACATTAGCTAGGGTTTCCCTGAGAAAAGTAGCCTTCTTCTACCTCACGTACCTCTCCTCACAGTATTTGCTCCTCGAGCATAGGGACGAATCCTGGTGGGAATAGTCCTGTTATTCCGTTGCAATATGTTGTTGCCAGTTGGAGAGATCTGGCCAGCTGTGCATTGCTAAAATCATGTGGAAAGCAAAAATGGAATTTACCTTTGGCAAGCTGAAGGTGTAACATACCAGAGCTTGGGCACTGGTGTAGATGGTATGTACTTTGTGGCACAAGAGTCACCTGAAACAAATAGGTATATTTGAGTACCCACTAATGTAAATGCATACCAGAAACCTGGTGGAAAAGATCCCACTGAGCAAGATTTGGTGGGTGACTAACCTGGGACAGTGTCAGAGACAGGCAAGGATGTCACATCTTCTGAGTATGCAGCTCAGAGATGTGTCACATCTTCATCAGCTGTGCAGATTGTTTTCCAGTCCTTCAGAATTTCTTCAGCCTCTCCGGTGAGACAACTCAGATTTTTTAATTGAGTACCACTCATCTTGTGCTCAGCATGGCAAAGGTTCCTATGGGGAAACAGAGCACAAGTCCATGTCATAAGGAAATGACTTAGCAACTTGACCACATTTCATGTAGCTCTGGGGACTGAGGACTGTCCAAGATTTCATGCTTTAAAAGAGCTGAAAGACACACAAAAAAAATGTCCTTCGCATTGCAATTTCATGCAGTCCACTTAAGCCAACAGAATATTCAGAATATTGGGAAAAGAGGAAAGGAGATGTTTGTAATTATCTGCACTCTAGACACTCATGAAGAAAAGCAGGATTCACCAAGGAGCTTGTACACAAGTGTTTCCTTTTACCTTCACTTGAGATGGGGAGATGTTGAAGTACAGCATCTTTTATGGCAGATGATGAAAGCCAAATGTGACTGATTTATTTCATCCTCATCCAGAGAAGTATTGTGCAACTTACTGAATTCTTGGGGAGTGGGAAGCATATATGAGAAATGCTTTAGTAGAAATGTTAAATGCTGTACATATGGGGGCCCCTGCCTTCTTCATGAAGGTTGTCAGCACTGCAATAACCATTACCCAGGTGTCACAGTTATTTCCTGAGAGGGATAATGCAAAATGGTGATTCTATTGCAGGTGATTTCCTATAATAATAGAAAAGTTTAAGGTTGCAAAGGACCTCTGGAGATCTCTTGATCACCAAGCAGGTCTGTCTTTAAAGACCCGTCATTGCTTGGGGACTTGTTCAGTCAGATTTTGGACAGCCCCAGTGATGGAGATCCCATGGCCTTGTTGAGCCACTGTGCTGGTGCTTGGCCAGAGTTTGCTTCCCTGTTGGTCCTGATGGGCTGAAATTACACAGGTTTTCAGAAAATAGAAGCTTACGTGACTGCATGAAGTACCTCCCATTCCTGACCCTTTGTTTTTACTTCAAGTCTCACATCTGAAATTCATTGAGGAGTTCAGCCTGGCACACAGCACAACTGATACCCGATGCATCACAATATTACATCTCAGCAACTTACTGAGAAGCCCTCAGGAGAAGTAATACAATTCCAGAACCAAAGACATTCCAAACTAAGCTTAAATCGAGAGGAAACCCAAAGAACAGAGCAATCTGGAAACCAAGAATCAGGGAACGCAGGCTCCTACAGGTGGTAGATTTTCATTTTCTTGTATCGGGCATTTTGTGATCTGACCTTACTGTTGATCTAGACACGGGTTTGACATTGAGCATCTTGCTTTGCCACTACATTAACCCCTGCTCTTCTCATTTACGGTAAATGTTCTGCTCTTATGGGATGAACCTAGGAGACATACGCGCTGTGTCTCATGATGTTTGGATAGCAGCGAACTATGTGGCATTATGGGGCTACATCCTGTGAAAAGATGAAAGGTCTCAGTACTTTCTGCACAGGGCAATGGATGCCTGCCATCATGTTCCTAATCAAGAAACATGAAGGAGGGATTTTGCTAGATTGCCAGTGACAGTGAAGGAAGCTGCAGTTGACATATCAGACTGATTAAAAGGTTATTTTTCTCAGGGCATAGCTAATGATGCAGAGCTAGAGTAGTTTGACTATTGCAATTATACTCACTATCATTGTTATTTGTTTGTAGGATGGCAATGCCTAGGGGTCCCACTGGAGCCTGGAACCACGTTGTGCTGGATGCTGCATGGACACATATCAGAAGCAATTTGAGAGGTAGTAATATAAATGGACGAGACAGAGAGTGGGAGGAATAACAAGGGCACAGAGATAAGAAGATCTTCCTGTAGATCATTTAGGGTATCAGCCATAAGTTGAAGCCATTCAGGTCTCCAGTGCTCTGCCCACCCAGCTGGGTGAATGAAGAACATCACAGCTTTGAAAAAATGGTGTTTCTCCTAATTCTTTGGCCATAATTCCGACATTTTAGGGCTTAGATCTTTTTTCCTAGTTGTGACTGGAAAAGATGAACATTTTTTATATCCATTCTACATCAAAACATCATTTGCATTGTCATGTTTCTGAGTTTTTTTGGACACTATTCATAATGAGTTCTACCCTACACTGGAAGCAAAAATGTAGCATACCATGAAATTGTAAAGATCATACAGGACTTCAGAACTTCTGTAGAAAGCTGGGGAAAATCCTCCCCTGTTCCAAGCAACAAAAGTCAGAAAAGACAAAAACTCTTTAATTTTATATTATGTTATAAAGCCAGACAATTGGGGTTTAGGATATGCAAACGGCCTTTCAGAGAGGATGGCTGCTTTCCAGAAAGGTAAATGGGCAGGATGAGGCCTCATCACTTCAGATGATGACCAGCTGTATGGACTGAGAAGATACTGGACTATGAGCACAAGGGACAATGCCAAGAAGCTAACCCAATACCCAACGTCTATTAAAAGTGACAGAGACCTGACACTTGGTGACAATGTGAGAAAGACCAAACTGTCAAGCAGACTTTGAGATGCTCATGTACAGGACCTGAAACAGTTATGGCATGTGGAAAGATGAAACAGCGGCATGGAAGTCACACAGGTGCTGAGAAACCTCAGGGATGCTGGAAACTAGGGCGGACGGAATGAGGTGATGCTTTGTGTTAGTAAGAAGCAGAGGGTACAGAAATGAAATGTTATGGCAGGAGCAAAAGAGTGTTTTCGTGCAAACCAGTGCCAGGAGGGATAACTGGAGAGAGAAAGAAAGTCTCACTAGCCTCCTCTGTGCCCCCAGCTCCAGCCTAATCATGATTAGTCTCCGTACAGTTATTAAATGCATAAGCATTAATGAGAATTATGGGAGACTTTAACATCTCAAAAATGGATTGAAAGATAATTACCACCTATGTCGGCTCAGGTGTTTTAGGTGATGGATTTCTTTGCAAAAGTAAGTATAAGACTGTTTTAGACCCAGGTCCTGTATGGGTTTAAATGTAGTAAAATTTGAATAAAGTGCAATCATGAGCTGACTTCTCTTACTTTAAATTTCAAAATGGACAAAAGTAGGTCTAGAATGAAGGTTTGGAAGCTTAGAAAGGCAAACTTTGAAATCTAAGGAAATGAATTATTGAGTCTGACTAAGCAGCTCTGGGATCTGTGTGCAGAGAAGGCATAGGTACTTAAAATTCAAAATTCAAAAGGGAGAGAGAGCAGTGAGAAGAGGTATGTTTGAGAGGTTACAAACTGCAAAAAAGAAAGAAAGAATGACTGAAAACCTACCTCATATAGGAAATTAAAACTAATAATAGTAAATGGTACTTAAGCCATAAAAACCAAGGGGAACAAAGAGAAAATTAGGACAATTGCGCACTTGAGGCAAAAATAGATCAAAAGTTACTTATCGCTGAGACTGAAAATCTTATTTCCTGCAGGTAACAGCAGCAACAATGTGATATCAAGGGCATTAACAGGAGTCCCAGTGTAAACAACGGTAGGACACTAGGCATGACATCATCTGAGGTGAAGCCACTATCTAGCCTGATTCAAGTGAAAAATGAAAAGCTGATTTCTACCTAGACCATTAACAGCACTGGCACACAGAACGACAAGTCAAGTAGTGATGATGTATAACAATTATGCGAATCAAGGATAGTCCCAGAATGGGAGGGTAACAAATATAATAATAACTTCTGTCCAGAAGAGGGTGAAGAATGATCCAGGCAAGTGCAGGCCTGCTAGTTTGACATCAAAGTTTTGGAATAAGAATAGATAAAGCCAGGGAAGTAGAGAGAAATGTATAAATCACAAGATAATTTACCAAAGCTAAATTGTTTCAGGATAATTTAGCAGCATTTCTTGGTAGGACCGGCACTCCCCTACACAAGAGACATACATGAACTAAATCGATCTCATTTTCCATGAGCTTCTGATAAATTACCCATGGATTTGGGCTCTGGAGCTGAAAGTGAATAAGGGAGTCTGCAACTGTTCATACTGAAGAAATAATTACCAGAAAAGGAGAGGTTACCTGTGGTGATGCTCAGAAACAGTTCTGAAACCACCACCGCGACAGAAGCATAGACTCATGGAGAAATGTAGGCTGGAAGGGACCTCTGGAGATCCAACCTCCTACTTAGAGCAGAGCTGACTTCAAAGTCAGATCTATTCAGTACGGGCATGGTGGCCAAAGGCTAAACATTAGGTATGAGCTTCACAATTTGCAGGTGACACAAAACCGGGAAGTACTACCAAGCCTGACAGAAGAATTGGATAACCCTGTTGATTGAAATTGTTCAGATGAGGAGACATTTGATAACACAAATCAGAGTCATGTCCTTAGAAATTCTCAACAAAGGCTGCCTTTTTTCATGCTTGCTATAAAACAGGGGTTCAGGAGTTAAGAAGTAAAAATGCATGAACCGTTAGCATAAGGAGGGTGGAAAAAGTTTTAAGTGTTTATAGGATGCATATGGCTATTCATTTTTTCCACTATGAATACACTGGACGGGCCAGCCCTGCCACTTATTTGAGACATGTTGCACAATTCTGCCCCTTGCGTTCATAATTACTTTAGGAGGAAATGTTCATGTGACAGAAGGGATGTATTTCCTGTTTAAATATCAAGGAGAAACAGGAACGGGGTAAGTTGGGAGACAGGTCTGTAACGAAGGCTGAAGGTGGATCATGAGCAAGTTTGGACTGGAAATTAGTAGAAACTTTCCTTTTCAAGGGTAACGTGCACCATGGGTATCAAGTCAGCATTCACCTAAAAAACAGTGGCCAACTCATCATATCCCACACAGGCAAGCAGAAGACAAGCGATAACAGTGGCAAACTTGTTGGGGTCTAGAGTCATAGAGATGTGCCTACCTCTCCCAGCACCTGCAGGTGGTCTGACAGACAAGACCAGAATAACAACATCCTGTCAGTCGAGTACATGGATATTCTTGCACCGTAGTCTTCATTACTGCAGCTAAAACATATTTGTAAGTCCCTCCTTTAGGGAACCTGGCAGTAAGTCTGAAATCACTGTGTCTTGTGGAGTATAGATGGTTTGGTTGCCCCATCCATCTGCATCCTTCTGCCCCACCTGCATTGTGCGGAACAATTAGCAGCTTTTTTATGTGGAAGAGTCCTGTGGCTAAGTAGTCACCTGATGCAAAGTTTCAGCTAGAGAAGCAGAGCTATTGGTGAAGCTGCTGACAGAGATAGTATAAAAAATATTGGTATTGATACTGGAGCATTTTCTGAAGCTTTAAAAATCCACCATCGCAATAAAACTACAACTGGACCTGTTATGCTCAACCCATAAGCCTGGAGAAAATGCATTCCCATCTTCAGTTACATTTGGTGTCACGAAGCAGGAGCAAATGTTTGAGTGAAAATGCTCACAATAATAGAGAGGTATTTTATCTGCTACAAAGAGGTGCAATGTGGTTAAGTCATTATCAAGTCTTTAATGTAAAAAATGCTTTACATAGAGGTAAACTGGTAAAAATGGGAAAATAACTTTTTAAAGTACCAAGACTATGAAATGCTTTCCATTAACTGGATCCAACATATGTTCCTTGTTCTACACAATCTATCAGGGTCTAAGAAAGACTTCTTCTAAAGCTAATAAAACCATTTTTGAAATATTCACTCTTTGCTCATTTGCATTTTCTTGCAGAAAATTGTGTCTACTGTAAAGACAGCAAAGCAGTAATTATTTAAATTAGTTTGATAGATGTTTAGTAATGCTTTGATTAAAATATCAATTTTAGATACCAGTAAGTTTGTGAAAAGCAGAGCGTTTAAATGATAATGAATTTTTTTTTAAGAAAAAGTTTCACTTTGCAGAAATGATTTTGAATGAAAAGCCCTTTTCATATAAAAATTTCAGACACTCATTCAAACAATGGAGTCAGTGCAGAACTGAGGTCAATATGGTGACCCAAATGCATCATGATAAGATAGAAAAGGGGCACACGTCTGTCAGATGAAATATGAATGAATCCAACGCCACAAGAGAATAGTTTTATTACGTGGGTGATGTCCAAGTAGCTCCAACTTGCCTGGAATATTGTTCGGTAGGACTGACAAAACTGGTCAGGAATGAAGCTGAAGGTCATTGGCAAAAGGCAACGCGAACCTAACAAATCCATATGAACAACCAAGCTCAAAGCCAAGCTGCAGTGATCACTGGGAACTGTCTGAAAAATATTCTCTGCTGAATTTCATTTCCTCATCTTTTTCTCAGGCAATCACCCACATCAATTTTCGAGTGAGGGCTGAGTAATGTTCCACAGTTTGATCCTCAACAATCAGTACGTTAAGTATTTCTTTCATTGCACAACTAAAAGCAAACTTGTCACATGCAGTTTGCACCCAACAGTAATATAACTGGAGGAGTGGAGGGGAACAGATGGATGCCAAAATGAAAATAATTCAGTAAATGCAGCAACAGCAGAGGCATGTCTTCTCAGCAAAGCCATTCACATTGTCACGAGCTCACCTCTAACCACTAGAAATTTCTCCGCCAAAGAGGTCTGTCCCAGCAGCTCATATCTACACAGTCCCACATGCAGCGGTGTGAACTGTTAGTGCTATATCGTTATTGCAAATGGCATCATGGAAAGCAATAAGAAGATAATCACTAATGAGTGCCTTAGAGAACAATTATCTCTGAAGTTTTTTTCTAGTGAACACTGCATGCCCCAAAAAGATCTGTATAGATACTCGTATGACTAAATGCATAGTCTTTTTTGTTTTAGTTGTTGTTTGAAAGAGACAATGGGCTCATTATCACCCTAGGGAGAGGAAAGAAGGCACAGCTGCTGATGTTGGAACAGACAATGTATCTCATCTTGACCTTCAGCCCCTGCACCCCTCCACTCTCTGTCCCTGGAAAAATCCCCGCACCGCCGTGCGTGGTGTGAATCAGCACCTTTCTCTGGAGCTCTGCAATTAAGGTTCAGCAGTGCTTGGAGAGCAGCAGTCGGCCCACACTGGACTAATTAATTTTTCCTGCCTGAGTAATTACAGTCCAGAGGTGACCATGAAAGCCAAGCAAATCAATTTGTGTTTTACTGAGATCCTCATCAGTCATGGAGCACTAACCAAGAAGAAAAAAAAATGACCAGAGACAGAGCTGGCCCCTGAACAACAAGCAACAAAGGTTGCTCTGAAACTGCTAAACTTCTGTGCTGGAGTTAGCAAATACAGTTCACAAATTTTTTTTTTTTTTGGCCCAATCAGTCAGTTGCCACAGTCACCCACTTGAAAATTTGAACTTCATCTCCTTCACTGGCACTCACATCCCATGCAACTGATTCATATTCTAGCCAAAACCACTTCAAAGCTCAGTTTATAAAGACGAGCATGATCGTTTTGCAAATGTCTCAGCAAGTGCAGGGAGTGACTTTCCCACTTTCCAAACAGAGCCAATCTGCTGCTCTGCTGAACCACTGCATGACTGTCAGCAGCTCAACCTAATTTCCAGGAAAAACTTCCAAATGTGCCAGGGATCCAAGCAGACGACTGTCTCCACATACCACTTTTTGATACACTCATGAAATGTCTCACTCAACCTTAACAGAGAGCATCCCAGAGAAATATTGTCTCCTGAAGTCCAAAGTTTTCTTCCTTCCCCATCTAATTTTTCCACGTAGTTCATGCAATCCTAGATGAAGCAGCAAGGTGGCTCTCCCAGAAGTGGGTGTAAGGATTTGTGGACAGGAGTTGTCTCACTTCAAAGGGTGCAGGTGGGATGGATCTCACTGTAGAAGTGCCATGGCATTGTGCCCAGGTAGAAGTTATTCTTCTGCCCAAGTCAAACCAGGTGGAGCAGTCCAATGCGGTGCCTGTGTCCCAGAGCCACTAATAAGCATGCATCCAATCTGAGTTTTGCTGGATAACTGCGGTAAGGACAATCCTGCTAGCATCATGTGTTTGAGCTTTCCTGAAGTCTGTCTCAGCATGGTTCATCTCTTAATGGACTCAAGGAGGGAATAACATCAACTTAAGCAGAGAGAGTCACTGTAGAAGTCAGATGTTCTAGCTCTTCTCCAAGAGATGCAGCACCAGAAAACATAGAAGCAACATCCTACATGCCACCTTTTTTATCCTGAAACACTTGGATACCAGCAGCTACAGACTGTCCACTGGACATTCTTGGAAAAAGATTGATATTAGGGGGAGCCATGAGGACCTCTGAGGAGAACAGGGTCTCTGACCAGTCACACACTTGCCCGTGCTTCAGCCTACAACCTGTGCCAGAACCAAGTGCAACCCTGGAGCACAGAAAGGATTGTGAGGGTAGTCTAAGGCACATCACAAAGAGCACAAATACAGAGAAGAGTGCAGGGAGCCATTCTTCGTGCTGGAGAAGATGTGGGTCTGCTTGGCTGCAGAGATAGATGTTCTTTATCTTTCCAGGCAGGTGATGTTAGTGTCTCTGAATGAAGGTTACTGTCACTAAATGAGGGTTGGTTTGCACATATTATGACCTGGAAGTTCTTGTAGAAATTTAGAAATGTGTTATCTCTAAGCATCACACTGTCTATTCATATACAGACAAGAATACTCACTTTAGGGAGACTGAGTTAGACTACTGCAAGGAAGCTGTTGACTTCCCAATCAGAACAGCTGTGACAGAAGGATGTGGATGACATTGCAGACAGCTGAATAGAAATCACAATTTCTAGTGCAGTGGCTAAGGCATATTTACCCTGGGTCTAGATCGTACTGCTAGTACATTAAAGAAGATCCGATTGGAAAAATGGGTCACAGGCTGCAGAGATAGAATGGTTAGAGAAACCACTGTGTCTGGGTATCTGAGTAGGATTGCATGTGGGTAGTTAGAAAGATGAGTGCAAAAGAGAAGATGTGATGAAATGGTAAATTGGGCACAAATGTGGCATTATTGAGTCTTCAGGGACAAAGAGGTGGTGAACAGTATGGGAGTCAAACTGTTAGAAGTGAGTGGTAGGACAAGGAGATGCTTTGTCACACCAGGTCTTACTATCCCTATCTATGAGTAGTCAAGGGAAGCTTTTTATGATCAAATAAGTCTTTGGCTGTCATAGAGGTAGCTTGACTCCCTACCTACAGTGCAATGAAGTGAGCTGTCACAGAGCTGCACTTCTGCTGATGTCCAAACTGAATCACCTAATCAGCAATTTTTGTCTATTGCCCGTTGTTACATTGCGTAACACCACTGAGAATTTGGGCTCCATCCTCTTTGTAACTGCCTTCAAGTAGCTGCAGCTACTGTTAGCTCCTCCTTCAAGTCCCTCTTCACATGGATAATCAACCCAACTCTCTTCATGCCTACTTGTGGGCCTGGAATCTGGGTCTGACCATTTTCGTCACCAGCTGCTGGCCTCTCTCCTCTTTCTCTTTATCCCTCTTGAAGCAGGAGAGAGGGTCCCTGGAACTGGCCACAATAAGTCATGTTTGTCCTCACCAGCACTGACCAGAGAGGAAACTACTTTCCCTTAATCTGCTTGCCACAATCCTCCTAATGTTGCCCGGGACATGGTTTGCCTTATCTGCAATGAGAGCAAGCTCTTGGCATCCTTTGCATCCACAATTTCCTCCAGCAGGACTTGTGACTTTTCAACAAGACTGAAAGCATCCAATGCTGTCAGACAAGGGATCTGGGCTGATTCAGACTGAGTCTGGGATGTTACGGTGCATGGATAGACCTGAACAAGTGGAGAAGGCTAGTCAAGTGCATTTCACTAAACCTTTCTCTTTAAAATATATGTGTCTGCATGTGAACACACGCATGTCTGTATATATACACATGAGCATGTGTACATGTGTCTATGATGATGTGGGGATAAGTCTCACTCCCAGCTGCCTGCTGCAAGGGCAGATGGTTGTCTCTATAAGTTAGTTCAAGGCTTTGAGACTCTTCAGAAGGATGCATTAGCCACATGTTTTATTTGAACAGGAAGCTGAGTGGCTTTGGAGCCGTTGTGCACACAGCATAATGTGATTGCTGCCAAGAGCTTTCCAGGCTGCTCCTATCATGTACACAATCCTGCTGCCATCCATTTCAGTCAAGACTCATAAAAAGTCAGTGGCAGGGGCCTCAAAGCCGGGGATCAGCCAGGACGAGAACAGGATGGAGTGAGAAGAGCACTTCTGCCCTACCATTGACCTCCACATTCCCTTGTCCAACAGGTGCTCCACAGTGGGCCAATGTTCCCCTGACAGATACCATTGGTTGAAAACACAGTGCTACACCTGGAACACAGACTGATTCATGGAGAAAATGCCAATCCCTGTTGAGGAGTCTGCTGAGGTTTGTTAGACTTTTCTGCCCATGAGGTCCCATAACTGCGCTATGGAAAGGTTGTGTGATGATCAAGGTGGCCATCAGTGGTTCTCTGCCCAGTAGTTGAGCAACCTGATGATCCATTTAAGTCTATGGCCCATCATCCAGAGAAGCCGTTTACTATAAAAAAAAAAGCTGGTCTTATTAACTACAGTTAAGTTGGTGTTTGGGTTTTTTGGTTTTTTTTTTTTTTTTCCCCATGCACGGAAGCTGGTTAGGTTTTTCTTGGCAACCCAAAATGATGGCCCTTTTCCAAAATGACTTTTCTTGCCAACACATTTATTTTTAGACTTAATTGCCTTTCAATTCCTCCAGATGAGCATGCTTTGAAGAAACTTTGCATTTGGAAAGGCCCAAGCCCTGAGTTCAACAAGAACTTGTGGAGAAGGATGAAACTGTTGGGATTTTTTGCTTTGCTCTTTCTCCATGTTTCCTTCCCATCATTCTCCCTGCTGCCAAGTGAAAGACCTTGGTTTTTTGACTCTACCAACCTCAGCGAAGCGGAGACTGAAGGGACCCTGAGGCGCTATTACGGCAATGAATGGCACACCAAGAGCTTATTGTCCTTCAATGTAAGCAGTTTGCAGCATGGCAAACCCACTCCATTGGGTCATAGAGGTTAATAAAAACACAACAAATAATTTATCAACATGGTGGTTTGAAAGCCAATGTTGGTGACAATTACCAAATTTGCATCCCAGAGTAATTATCTTTTGCTATAAGATAAAAACCTCCCCAAAATTCTCCCACCCCTCGCACAATGGCACCAAGAAGATGATTTCTCTTGACGCGCTGAACTTTTGAACCCGATGAAAAAAAATCTTTTTTTAGTTATACAAGAGAGTCATCGAAAGTTCATTGCCCTTTCTCACATTTGCACCACCAAAGGGACATAAGGAAAAACATCAAGTGTAATATCCGTCAATGTTAGTGAGGCATTCAGAATACATCACTGATGCATAAATAACCCAAATGAAACTCCAGTGGCAGGAGGAGGTTCTGGAAGAACGGAGATACACAACAATATTTAATTATAAATTGCATCAAAATGATTGTCTTTACTCATCAAAGGACTTCTCACAATCATTCCTTTGGTTCAGATGCGAGCCTGAAATCCTGGGTGCCCCCATCCAAAAGCTCTGGATTTTTCTTGGTTCACTGGCTACTTTTTCCTGCCAAAGCTCATAAAAATCCAGACACCAATTTACTTAACACGAGGGGTGTGAAATCCCCACTTAGGGAAGGTGAAGTTAATTGGAAAAGAAAAAAATCATAAATCCAGGCCACTGAGCAGTTTGAATCGGTGAGCTCTCCTGTGACCTTGATTTGTTGTGTTTTTATTTTCCTGAAATGTTTTTCCCAACACTAGTTGGATGGAAAAATCTCTCCACCAGAATCATTGAGCATTGGCTTTTCCTATTGTTTAAACAGAGCAGCGGGTGTGTACACTTTGTGTAAGGCAAATGCTGATGAAAAAAGCCGCCTGGTAGGACTAGCAGATGAAAGCAGGCATCCAGCTTGCACAGGCAGTCCATCTAATGGGAACCCACGGCTGCCGAGCAGTTGTCACTACCAATGCTCATGCAAATAAAATTCTCTGGCGCACCTTTGTTTCTATAAGCAGAAGTTCTGTCAGGGATGACCCACAACATGCGCTATGAAGAAGGTCAGGCTACACAGTCACAAAGTTGTCTGCTGATGGGGGACTCTCTTCAGTGAGGCTGAAGAAAGCACAGGAGGATGTAGACCATGGACTGGTCTTGCACTAAGGAAGAGATGATCTTGACAGCCTCAAGTCAAAAATAGACTGTGGGAGATGTTAATTTGAAGAAAACTAAAGGTCTCCTAGTCTGTAATCCCTAGAGAGGCTCTTATATTCCTTTCTAATGTATGTCCATTAATTAACGAGAGCAAGGCACTGTCACATGTAACTCAAAGAAAGCTAAAATTACTGCATTCCCCTCCTTTTTGTACCACTACTTGGATTGTTTGGTGAGGGATCCCTTCACTACTTCTGTTTACTCACTGCATAACATTGCCAACCAATAGCTTCTACTCTTGGCAGTGAAGATGCACATTTCCTCTTTGTACCTCAACTTTCCTCACATTAACCTGTGTGAAAATACAGGTGGAAAGAGACTGTCACAGTCAGTGAAAGCACCCATTGGTGCTAACATACACCGTGCTGTCAGACCCAACTCTAAGTTGGGTCTCAAAAATCTAACTGGATGGTAGGGGAATATAAGACGATGTGGGTGGAAATCTTACCCACAAGGTATGAATATTCTACTCAAAAAGCCTTTCTATGGCTTTGCGTGGGACAGCATCTAAAGGAGGCAGGGAATAGCTGCCGGCACTATTGCCTGCAGGAGTATCAGTGTGTTGATTTGAGGATGTGATCAGAAATAATGTTGGGTCATTAAGAGACTCTCTTTAGCCTGAGCATTGTGTCAGTAATGCTAGACCAGGCAGCTATTACAATAATCTGCTGTGGGAGAAGGTCAAATAGCATGTTCATGAAATCAGCCTGTGATACCCAGCTGACATTCAGAGAATAATAATAATGATAGATAATGAAAAAGAGGGAATTATAAGAGGATACAAATGCAGGCTGAGGCTCAGTGTGGAAAAATGTAAATTATTTGAGAATTATTTGAGAGATATTCAACAAGCAAGACAACCAAATGGAGATGCTGCACTTAGAGAGTCTGATATAGGGATATATGGCACATGACACAGGAAGAAGGCAGGGACAGAGATCACTGAATAAACTTGATATTGGTGTATGGTATAAAGAGCAAGGGTGACAAAGATACCTTGAAGCATTATGTCTGATTGAAAGTGGCAAAACAATTGGGCAGGAGATTTCCAAGAGAGGAAAACCAGTTCCTTTCTGAGCGATACAGAATGAGACACCTTTTTTTGATGTTTTTGAAAGGTTGCAGAGTTAAAGTCAAGGAGGAAATAAAGCCAGAGCAGTACCTCCTTCAGCCACCAAGTCAGCAGGAAAGGACAGGAGAAAATGTATACAAATAATTATTTTATATCTTCAGGTATTTTACACATCTTTTGTTTATTGAAAACCAAGTGCAAATGCAAACTTTCTTTCCATGTACCAGTGAAACAAATGAATAAAATTGACATCTTTCCAGTGAAAGAAATTAATTATTGATTAATCTTCCTTCTCTTCCCACTCCCCTGCCCCCAATAACTATTGAAAAAAAGAGATTTCAACCTGTACAAAAGGGTTTTTCTATCTTGGTTCATCCTCCCATTTTCAATCCACTAGGCTGTGCTGTCCGTATGTATTTATTGTCATGGTACAGCTCACCGAGACTTGCTGGTTGTCATCAGGTTTCTGAGCATGTTTTATCTGTAATAATCCATTGCAATTCCCTAAACCATACCTGGATTTATGATATTATGTATTCTCTGTAAATTCACATTGCTTTTTTTCTAATCACAATTTTATCCTTTGTCTTCCTCCGATAGTCGCTCACAATTGCTAGCTGCTGGGTGTCCATTTACTGAGTGCTAATTGCCATGGAACCGAACAGTTACATACACACACACAAGCATACACATATACATACATATATGTGTCTATTTGGTGCTAAAAACAAATTTGCAAAGAAGGAAGAGTTCAGGAAGGATGGAAATGAGAAAAAATCATGTTGTGTTTGGCAAAACTTTTCAGCCAGAAAGAATGGGATTTTTGAAGTCCAAACATTTCTCCTTAGACCTTTGCATAGAGAATCATCTGCCTGAACAGTCCAACTGTTTACTTGTGCCATTTTCAAAATGAAACAATCCTACCTTTGGTTCAGAACATCATCTGTAAACATTTGCATTTGTAAAACAAAAAGAAGAAATGACACTTGGAGAGTTTGTGGAACCAAAGAGGAAGCAAAAAGTGCCATTTCCAGTCTCATGAAATTCCTCTGGGATTTTGTGTGTGTGTGTTTTGTTTTATTTAATGAAAACAACAAAACACAACAAAAACAATTTCATTTTGATTTGAGCATGCTGCCCTCTTTCCTTGGTTTGGTAAATTAACAATTGATTATTCAGCTTCCACTGTAAGACTACTGACACTGCATTTATTTACCTCTCTGCAAATCTTCCCATTCAGAACATTCACGGCTCCGTAACTTCTGATGAATAATGTACTAACTAGCATAAATGTGACACTTTCATATATGTGTCCTGATCTGATTAATTGAGACCCACAGCATCCTATGATCTATGATACCTCATCCTGGCAGACCTGAAATACACTTTCAATTGATTTTTATCAACAAATCCAGAGAAGTGCAATTTGATTTTTTACTGTACTTGTAGTCAGCCTGGATCTTTACTTAAGTTGCGCTTCAGTTTGTACTTTTTGACAAATTTCTCCATCAAGATCACAACAAAGCACCTTATGTATATATTAAAATGTTAAACGAAATATGGCATAAAGGAATAAGAGAGCAAAATGCAAACCCACACTGTCTTATTAAAATAGATATACACCAACAGTGACAAAAAGAAGTTTGCTACACCACAAAAAAAATAAATAATCCACTACTCAGAACTGGGAAACAGCTTGTATATGAATTTTTTAAAAAATCCAAGTTCAGCACTAATTATCAGTGAAAGTTTGGAAAGAAGAGGGTTAATATAGCACTATAATTCTTCATTTGAGTCTCTCTAAAGAAAGATATGTATCTTCTTCTGAAAGCCTGTGGTAAAGGAAGTTGAAGCCTCAGAGGCTCTGGTTGGACATCAGGAAAAGCTCCTTTCCCAGGAGGGTGGTGCAGCCCTGGCACAGGCCACCAGGGAGGTGGGCGATGTTCACCATTTGAGGTTTCCAAGACTCATCTAGACAAAGGCATGATTGTCCTGATCTAATGTTGGGGACAGTTCTAGTGTGAGTGGGAGGTTGGACCAGAGGTTCCTTCCGCCATCCCCACTGAGATCTCTAAATAACAGGGTGACTTGGAAGATGAAGAGACAGCAGAGAAAAGATCCATCTCACTTGCTGGATGGCTTTCCACTGAAGGTTTCTTCTGCTCATCTGTCACCCCAGGCAGCCCAAGGACTTGTGCATGGCAAGACACATTTTCTGGCATTGCTGTATGCACAGAAAGCACCACTTCCGAGGTCCTTTTAGGATTCCCCCAGAAGCACACTTGGGCAACCTTGGGCTGCTTGATAGCATCCTTGATGGAGGACCACTCCTTTGAGTCCTTGGACCCCATTCCTATTCCAGCGTTTCTGTGATGCTGGGGAACATATGGGAATCAGCATTGTAAATGTGCCTGGAAAGACCTGAAGAGTCAAAGCTTTCATCATGTTCTGCTTCAAAAAGTGCATCAGAAAGGAGTTACAGATCCTAAAGCTATTGGAGGGTGTAAAATAGGAAAGACAAATGTGCACTAGATCCTGTCCCTGAGCAGATGAATGCAAAAACATAGTGAAAAAGGGTGAGCTCTCGGCAGAACTGGCCCAACAATGAGCTAGGATGCTCATTGTATTTGGTTTGGCTACTAAATGTCCTGACAACAGTTATGTAAAGGATAAAAAAGCCTTGGTGAGAACAACAAAGGCCCTCACTTATTTCTCTTGGTGGCAGAGGTATGAATAAAGCTGGTAAGCACAAGATAAACAAAGTGGAGCAGACCCAGAGGTAAGTGGAGAAAACATGAAAATATGAGGCAAAAATGTGTCAAAATTGTGAAAAGCAAATAAAGAAATATAGAAGAGGGTGGATAAATATGCAAAGGAGGAACAGTGCAGACAATGGATAAAATTACTTAAGAAAAATGCATCACAATGGGCTTGTATCTAATAATCATAGGAAGATCAACCATTATGCAAGAGTCTGCAGACCAGAAAAAGCCAAGGAAAGAAATCACGATACCTGGGATACAAGCAGTGGCTCAAAATACCAGTTTCCATACATTTATGACACTAGCACATTCCGAAATGGCAGAAATATTTTTTTAAAGCTCTGACTAGCACCAGATAAGGGAAAAACCTGGCAGAGGCACACAAACAAACAGGAAATTGAATGGGAAGTAGACATCAATGCTTCTGCGAATGAGCAAAGCTACAAAGACTTCCACTGCATTGTGCCAAGGGAGAAAGCAAACCCAGAGCTAAGCAAAGAGAAATTAAAATTTCATGCAGGCTCTAAGGTAGTGTAAGACGCAAACATACCAGAAAGGATATTCATCGGCCAAGCAACACAGGAATCATTGCTTTCAGCAGTAAATTAAAGGAATCCTGACATGAAATCAGAGAGAAATAATCCATACAAAACCACAGGAGTGAAATGGGTAAGCAAACATAAAATATTCAGAGCAGGCAGTATGATGCATCTGCTAGCAAGAGAGGAATCCTTTCCGATAACCCAGCACCGCAGATACTGTTGCAGCCTCAGAGCTAGCAGTTTCCATGTGTGCTGAGCTTCAGACGCAACTGGCTCCCACACACTTTCTTTTGCATAGAGAAGACACGACCCTGAATGAGGCTGTGAAGACCTTGACCTGACAGAAATTGGTGCTGCTGAAAGCATCAACCATATAAGTTGTGGCACGGGTGTAAGGAGGTCCTAAGAAGCCCACCAAGTACCATGTCTGTGATCTCTTCAGGGACCCATGCCTCAGACTGTCACAAATATTAAGACATGCTGAGGGTTCATTACTAGCATTGCAGATGAAAGCAGACAGATTACCAGATCCTGATGTGTGGGAAGAGAAACTCGGTTGGGAGTACAGGGAAACCATTCTGAAGTTGAAGGCTGTCCTTCAAGGTGGACTTGATTATGAAAGGTAACACCAACTCCACAAATGGGTCCCTCGCCATCATGCTTCATACTTGGTGGAGAAGTTGAAATCAAACCTTCCTTCCGATTGAGACAGGAGGGAATTTAAAGCTGTGCATCCTGTGTCTCTGCTCTATGTAGCTTGAAGGTGTATAGCATACGAATAGGTGGTGCTGTCATACTGCCTCCAGAAGCATGCACACAGAGGGAGGTGAGGCAAGTAGATGGGTTCTGAGCTGTGCTGCAGCTCCTGTGCAGTCCAGCAAATCATGGAGAAATCTGCATCTCCTAGGGCAGAAATGTATGTGCTTAAATGATTATGCACAGTTTTAGAGATCATGATTTAGCCCTTTGGGGCCTGATCTCACATGTGGGTCTCAACTAGATGTCATCTGCAGGGAGAGCTGAGATGTAGAGGTAGATGTCCCTCTAATATCACTCTTTAGGTCTCTATCACTTTTGGAAATTGCAACCCTACACATCCATGATAGATTCTGATTACACAGCAGTTTCCCATCAGTGTTTTTCCACTGATGCCCACTGAGTTATGCCTGACTTGCATCAGTGTGATGGGAGAGAAATCTAAACCACTCAGCAATCACTAGTGTGCCTCCACGGAGTGTAGCAGAGAACTTTCAGGGAGATTTTGGGCTACCGTTTGCTTACCATCTGGCTTTCAAAGCAGCGAGCAGACCAGTTACTTGGGGGATGGATGACAGAGGACAGAAACAGCATTATGCTGTAGACTTCCCTTCCTGGGTCAGGAAAGGAAAAGGTTATAGCCTGGGAAGATCAAGTTTTTACCTGAGAACTATCCAGCTGAGATTCCTTATTAATGGTTTGCTCTGAAAGCAAGGAAGCAGGCTGGAAGCAGTACGGGTAAGACCAGTTTCATATTTGGACAGCAGCATCATTCCCCTCCCCAGTGTTCCCCTACAGTGCCAGATATTTTACCTGTTGCTATATGAAGGGCACATTGCTCTTATTTATTACCAGCTTCGAGTACAAATGTTCCACCCCCCAGCACATTCTGCAAAATGGCACCTCCATCATGTTTGTGAAGTGGTTACGGGCTTGGAGCTTCCCTTAATTGTTTGCAGGTGCTTTATACACGCAGTGCAGATGGCAGTAACCAGGCCCTCACAGCACTGGCCCTTACAGAGATACTTTGGGAGAGTGGGTGACCTGATGCAGAAATTAGGACTGGGAGGAGAAATGGGGTGCTGAGAGGGCTCTTGTTACAGTAACTGCTCACTGGAGAGCCAGGAGCAGACTGTCTGGCGCAGACTAATGCACCAACCTGGCACCAACATTGCTGAAAATTTGGGATTACTTGGGAATAATTTCAGGTGTGCCCAAAAAAGCTCCTGGGAGCTGATGCTGGCCCCATCATTTGTTCAATAGGTTTCCAACAGAGTTCGGGTCTTGCCCCAGACGGAGACAACACTCTTCCCTAGTAAACTGAAGTGGCCATTGGCATGGGAGGTGAGCTTTCCAGACAGTTAATGCCTTTGCTGCTTTGTCAAGACCCTCCTCTGTGCTACGCCCAGGGTCAGTGTCGGGGTGGGCGAGCATCAGCTGCACCCACTTCCATATGGCTCAGAACTACTTGGTCCCTCTCAGGGATCCCATTTTTTAGGGTCTTCCTTCTCCTGTGGCTTGTGCCCCTTGCTGCTCATCAGTGCCAGGCTCTTGGGAAGAGCTGTCACTGCAGGAAACAAGGCTTTCTACCCAAGAACCTTTAAGGGCTTTCCAGGACCCCATGAAAAAGCCCTGTTTGGCTGCTTCCAGATTGGTAGTGCCAGAAGGAATGATGCTGATTAACAGCCAAAGAAAAGACTTGCTAGGTTCATTGGTTTGTCTGATGCTTCCCATCAGGATTTCTCGTTGACAAGACATTTCAGAACTGTTGTGCATTGATCACTTGCAGAGAATGGATTTGGCAGGTTCAGGTATCGACCCAAAGATTCAGAAGTACATCCAGCTCCTGCTTTCTCACTGTAACTGTACAGAAGTATCTTATGACTACGGAAATATTTACCTAAGTTGCAAACAAGCAAACCTAAGCTTCTCCTGACAAATGCATGCAGAAATTTCTTATTCCTTTGGAAAGGAAGTAGGAGGGTGACAGAATCAGACGTCATAGATCTGTGATTATGAACTAAATTATTGATGTTCTCATTATGAGTCAAACTTTATTGCAACTGAATGTTAGATTATGACAGCTAATGGTCTATACAGTCTATTTGCTATATTATTTATATCAGTCATCTAAACTACACCTAGTTCTCTCAATATGCATGACTTTAAGGGTTGAAAGATTACTGCAGAGAAGAATTTCTGGATAGTAATTAAAATAAAAGCATTGAGTTCATTTCCATAGAACTCGATCCTTTCACTGATTTACCATGATCATTTTCCTTTCACTGATTTACCATGATCATTTACATATGTGATTTTCTTTTTTTTTTTTTTTTTTTTTTAACATGCAGGGTTGTCAAGGGAGCAGGATTCTCATGGAAACAGCTATGATTTACTTCCAACATGGGGTTCAAGCTGGGAGGTAGTTGCTTAGACACTGAATTGCCTTGAGTTTCCTCCTTCTGTTTACAATTGTTTGTCAATGCATTGGGCAGCTGAAATGTCATAGGACTAAGATATCCCCTCTTACTTCATGAATAATGAAGACCAAGCAAAATCATCACTGAAGTCATAAGTTCAAATACTCAAACATTTGCACACATAAATTTGTAGCATCTTTTTCACTAAATAACAAGTTAATGACAAACAAAGTGTTCTTCTGGATAATTTACAAGTGGAGCAAATGGCTACATTTGTCAATTAATTATTCAGACTAAATGGTTTAAGCAGGGTAACAGTGATATCTGTTTATCTTGAACTCATTTCCCAGGCACTAAACAAGTTCTGGGCATGTTTTCCTCTCTCTAAGAGATCAATACCCCTCATGTTTGTCTACCATCATATTTACACCCGAGCAGGATTACTGGGAAGGGCAAAAGTCAGACAAAGCACCTAGAAAAGAAAGCCACAAGCAAATGCTTCAAACTTTACAATTCACATTTATTTTGAAAAAATGTTTTGTTAAAAATACTCCTACAAAGGCATTGGAGCAGCGGGTTTCTGTTTCCTTTATAAATACATCTGATTTATTTCTTTCTTTATTTTTCTCAGTAACATCGAAAGACATCTGACAAAGCCAGGGAAAGCCCTGGTCTGAATGGAAGACACATCCCTGTGTAACAAGGACCTGCACACTATCTCCCCATTCACAATTAAAAAAATACAAATACTGTCATGAAGAGTGTTACATTGTCCACAGGGCCACGGCCAACATATAGGATGATGAAGAGTAGGAAACCAGGTTTGGGGATGCCCCTGGAGCCCAGCTGATGTATCCTTGGACTAGCGTTAGGGGATGACAAGATGTAGCATTGACTAGACACACTTGTCTTTGGGCAGTTGAAGGATACACATAGTTTCCCCATCCTATACTGCCAGCTCCTTCCAAAGCCATGAGAAGGAGGTCAGAGCCCAGCAAAATCTCCTCTCCCTACAAACCTTCCCTATGACATAGGCAGCTCCCCCACAAACCTTTCAGCGAAGGCTGACAGCTTCACACCTTGTCATGTTGGAGGAGCCATAATGAGCAAACCACAGAAATGCAACGCCCTGACAGCCAAGTGGACTCGTTGCCACAGTGCTCAACCACCCTCTTCCCTGCTACATTACTGCCACCTCCCCATCTCACCTTTCAGACCTCAGCATAAGGCTTTCTTCCCTCCAGGACCTTCTTGCTTTCTCCCTTGCATTGCTCACCTGGCCTTTAGTCTCTGAGCTAGGAAAAGATCTTCCCTGCAAGGACTTTTTTAAAATGGAAATATGGACAGCTATGTTGGCTCTTTAGTTCCTCAGAAGCCCATTGATATATGGCATCCGGGGCTGAAGAAGGCAGTTTGACTATCTGTGCCCAGCTCACCCTGAATGGAGGTCTTTGAGCTCCTAGCTCACAGCTTTACTTGGGACAGTGCTTTGAAACACCAGGCTCATTTCTCCAGCAGGAACGGCTACTGCTTGGCTCTGGCCTCAACCACTTGAACACTCCCATAAGACTTAAAACGGGGCCTCAAAGCATGCCCTGGGTAGACTGACTTCACAGCCCATCCAAAACAGATGGCATGGCACTGGGTGACACAAGGCCGGCAAAGCCTTTCCAAAGCAGACCTGGGAACAGAAATTGTGTTCTCAGACTGATGGGTGTGCTCATTTACCTGTGGGTAAGAGGCAGGGTTGGACTCTTTTCCCTGAACTATTCCATGGGAACATTGACCAAGGATCCTGACACACCTGCCCTGGTTTCATACAACTTTCTACTTCTTCATCCAGGAAGATCTGGGATGTGAGGTGGCTGATGTTTCCAGGGAGGAAAGAGGAAGACAGATACACAGAGGGGGGATTTTTTCATGGGAAGAAATGTAGCTAAAAACTGGTTCCCTGCAGAGATGTGCTGAGCCAGCTCCAAGGAAGGGAATCCTTGGTGATGGCCCAAACCTAAACAAACCATCCAGCCCTCCTATACTGGGGAAGGGACAGAGAGCAAAGAAACAATGCAGAGAACAGACAGCTGATGATGGAGGGCAAGCAATAAAAAAGAAAAGGGTGCAAGCGTCACAGGCTGAAAAGTGGATGGAGAAGTCACTGGAGGAGGACATCCAACAGAATGCCCCCCGATGCAGGCGTCTATGCTTGGATCACAAGTGAAGGTACATATGCAAAGCCCCAGTCCCTGATTTCTCCCCCTCCAGCTCCAGTAGGATGGCAAGAGGTGTACCGTGATGTGTGGTCTTGGTTCAGGAGGGCCATTATGAAGAGGGGAGAAGTCAAGCCAGGACCTCAGCAGGAGAATCTGGATGATCTAGGAGAAGGACCACAGCCTGGCACACTGGAGAGGTGTGCACCAGGGATTTCTCTCCTTGCAGAAGGGGCACATGTCAAGGCATCCACAAACTGCAGTTATCTGAGAGCCCAAGCTCATGTTTAGTGTCTCCAACTCCCTCACCCTCCAGGGAGTCTTTCCTTCCACCCCTGCTCAAGTCAGGTTTTTCGCTGCCCAGATCTTCTCACTGTTTGATGGGACAGGGGTGACCAGACTTGTCTGTCCGCTCTGCATACGGCTGATCCTGGGATCCTGGGGAGGGTGAGCTGGGGTGTCTCTCTTCCTTCCACTGTTGAACAGCTTGAAGGCAAGATGGTCAGTTCTTCTGCTAGCCTGAGGGACCTAGCTACAACCTGACTGTGTGACCCTGAGCAAATTCTTAGTCCAGAAGCACTGCAGTATTTTGGGAACGCCTGCAATTTGAACTCAGCTGTTTAAACAGGAGTTGTACCCAGACTTCTTCGTGGCTGTCAGTCTTTATTTCTCTGTACCTCAGTCCTGTGGAAAGCCTTGGCTTGCCTCTAGGACGTGTGCTTTACAGACTGTGAGGTGCTCAGGTATGGTGGGAACAGATACAGCAGTCACTAGAAGCTGGGCTGGACAACATGAAACTCATTGCCCTGCAACTTGGTTTCCTCACATGAGGGTTGGGCTGTCCTACAATAAAAGCTGGGATTCTCATATGACCCCAGTGCTCCTGGGATCATAAACACTGGAACTGGCATTTTCAGAGAAAAAAAGAACCATCGGAGAGCTTACAAAATCATCAACTAGAAACACACTGGTCCTCTCCCTTCCAGCCCCTAGTGGAGATCAGAGCCCAGAGGAAGGCAAGCAATAAGCACAAGTACACCAAACGTGTCCCTTCCCTGGTCTCCTACAGTTTACAAGGGTCTGCAAGAGGCCAGCACTACACAGCCAGGGACCGCTTCTGCTCCAGACAGGCCCTTCTCCCACATTTCCTGGGCTGCTCTGCAGAGGGAAACGAATCACTGCCTGTCTCAAATAGCTTTTCGCTTAAGCCATCAAGGTAGCCTAAGCAACAGAAGGGGTTTTTGTCTGGATCTAAGTTGTCCCCAGGACATAAAGAACACATTCAGCTTCAGCGCTGAGCCAGCACTTACAACTGAACCTTGCACTTAATACCTGTCTGTATCTTGTCCTGGAGCCCCCAACACTCAATGCCTGCTCTGGGGTGCCTCTGGGATTTCACTGCATGCACCCAGCCCAGCCCTGAATCACTCCATTGCGCTGAGACCTCTTTGCCCATTTTAGAAGCTTGTTCCAGGCTCCTTTCCTGCATTTTCATCCTTGAGGCAGCTCTCATGGGTCCATTTGGACGCATGGTTAGAGACCCAAGCAACCAGCAGCAACTGCTCACGTGGGCTGAGAGAACCTCCAATGCAGAAGGGCAATAGTCTCACTGTCAGAAACCAAACCATAGCAGAGGAAGGGAAGAAGGAAAGGGACCTCTGTGTGCATCAGGTTCTCTGAATCGTGAAAGAAGGTTTGAGGCAAGGATGCTTCCACATCCAGAGCATGATGGACCACCAAGACAGTCTACCTTTTTGTGCCATTACTGCTGTTTGAGGTACTGATGAGACGCCGCAGCTCTGAGTCCCAGGGATGCCTTGTGTTACACAACGAATTGGGAGGAGGAAGCAAGTGGTTTCCTCTGACGCGGGAAGCCCTCTGGCTCCACACAGAAATCCTTCACCAGAGTGAAGAATGGAAAATCAATGATGCTCAATAGAGTGTTTGGGCTTTGAAGAGACTTAAAATGTGTCAGTCCCAAGAATACGACAGTATAAAAGAAGTGCTGTAGGAATGCTGTTATACACCCCATGTCCCCAGGCATCCGTGACCCAGAAAAACTAGAAGAGGTATTTTTGTGTTGAGATTATTCTTTCACAAATTTGCCCAGTCATCTTTTGAATCCATCTAGTGCTTGGTATCAACGTCCTCCAGCAATGAGTTCCACCCTTCAATCATTGTGCTTTGTGCCAAAGAATATTCTGCTTCACCTGCCTTAGTGCTTTTATTGTGAGAAATAGTGACTGCTGCTTATTCACCTGACTCACATTTTTCCTGATTTAATGGCATGAAATTTTTTACCGTCACGGTTTACCTCTGCCAGACCAAGAATCAAAATCTATTTTCCTTTTACATGTCTCAAAGACTTCTGGCTGTTTCTGAGGCCCATATCTGTATATTTCTTAGTTTTGAGTTGAGGAGAACAAAAGTACTGCCAGTATCTGAGAAGCCAGCACATCAGAGATTTACTGGCTCATAACAACATTCTTGTGCAAAGGCTACTGAGTGCTAATATTTGTTAGCAGTTGGAGACTTCACATTTATTCTCCACTAGCAAAGGCCAAGCAAGGGTGTGGATTTGCCACACCATCTGTCTCAGGCTGGTGTCCACAATGCCTGCGAGGCACTGTTCAGTTGGGGTCTGGTGCTTTTGTCAACCTCCATCTCCCAGACTCACAAACCAGCTCACTCACCACAAACTGGAGTCAGTGAGCTGGAAGTGCAGAAGAAAGGCAATTTGGGGGAGAAGGGTGATCTGACTGCCAGCTTAAACCTCAGGTTAGAATAACGTGCTTCCCCCTAGTCCTCCTTGAACTCCTTCCGTTAGTTTTTGCTAACATAGCTGTTTGGCTATTAAAGACTCGACAAAGTTTAATCCTTTCCTCCTAGACTTAGTAGGAATCATCAAAGGATACAGCATGACATCTGTGCAGGAACTGAAGACTGACCTTAGAGGTAGAAGTAGAAGCTACAGTTGAGGCAACTGAAAAATTCCTGAAATTTACTGGAATGAAAGACCTGGAAAAGGATCAACCTAACATTTGTGGTTCTTTTTTTCATGAAGGCAGAATGGAGTTCCTGAAAAAAAATGAGGCACGCAAGGTCAAGTCTAGTGGCTTGTTTGCAGGAATGGCAATCAGGGCCTATGAATATCTAACATCTGTGGTTGGAGTACGCAAGTCAGTGATTAGACGGTGCTACAGAAGTGGGACTGCTGCTGCACTCCTACAAAGCACAGGACTGCGGAGAAATTTCTTACAGAGTTGACAAAAAAAGGGAAAGAAACTGCTGAATCAATTGTAAGACAGCTGAGAATGTAGATTAAGACAAACAAAGATTTTTGGGGAGATAGGACTTCTTGCTTCCAGTCCCAAATTTCTGCAAATAACATTTGTCAGTGGAGTTGGCAGGAATAACAGAGGGAGAGCAATGAGGTAAATTCCAGGAAATATTTGCACAGTGCAGGGAGTTTTCTAGGAGAACTATGGAAGATTGCAACACATAGGGAAGCAAACGCAGACCAAAGTTGTGTCCTGTCTTTGGGAAAGGCTCAATAGTTACAAGAAACAAAGTCATCCTAGAGAAGTCTAAAGACAAGGCCAATATAGGTCTGATGATAAAAAACCATGTATATTCTGCATAGTAGGACTCCAGCAGCTCTCAGCAATGACAAGATTAAATCAGCAATACAGAAGAGAATTTTTTGGTGGGAACTGCTTGTGAGACAACGAGTGGCAGTATTGCACTGAATTGTAAACATGGTGGAACCAACATAGCGAGCAGATGGGACCAGTGCTCAAGTCACAAACTAGAGCTCCAGGACAGAATGTGGTTGTGTTGGCTGCCAGCAGGTACAGCTCAGATCACGCAATGCTGAGGACACGTCATTTGGCTTAACTGATTGATATAAAGGACTATTGGTCCTAGAGCTGAAAGCATGTCAAAAACCAGCTCACTAAGAGATTGCAGTGTAAAAGGAGGGGAACACAGCAAAGAAGATAATTTTTAGGATGCCTTTAATGGCATGGGATAACTACCAGCAGAATATAAAAATGGAGTTGGTACTGTATTAGTTGTTCATATCACTTGGAAGGAGGAAATGCTGAATCCTACATGTGAAGAACTTGTAAGTATGTAAAATTTTTGACGATGGAAAAAGACCTACATTAAATCAGCCTCAAGTTAGACACAAGACAGGAAGAAGAAATACATTAAAAAAATAGACTCCACTAAAACAAACCAGACAACAGTGATACTTCCAGACACTTTGGATTCATACATCCAAGGCAGCCACAGATTTACCATATTATCAGAGGATACAACTGTTAACGATGCAGCAGAGTTCAAGCTCTGACTCCAGGTTTCATATAAATCAGCCTGGAAAATATAACAAGAAGTTTTCTCAACAGCTCAAACCCACCCAGAGGTTTTCTCTACAGGCCACTGCTAACCTGCAGCCTGTGTGATGATTACTGGGAAAGAACTTTTCCTTTAACACTAATTCAAAGAACAACTTCAAGGGGTGTGGGAAAAGCATTATTAGTATAGCCAGCACCTAATACTGATAAAACATCCTCTCTCCTTAGCTCATGACATGCCAGACCAGGAGGCAACTCTGCGCAGGATAGTGCTTAAGCAGCCAGTGAAGAGAACAGGATCCTGCTATTGTGGCTGGCCAACCGTCCCTTCATGGCAGATCTTCCAAGGCAGAGCTACATGAAGATGTAGCACTGCTTTCTCACCAGCCTTGCACAGGGTACTATTTTATTTACTTCCCTTGCACATGGTTCTCTTCTTGCTAACACTGGTGCATACTGGTCCAATGATGCTAACAAGATGACTCTGCTATATAATGACTGGCTTGGAGTTGTGGGATAAAACTCTGCATTTGAATTATAATATGAAATTAATACTGCATAACTGGTAAACCCTGTGACAGACACATTTACCTGGATCACATGGAAGCCCCGTTTCTGCCAACAAAAGCTACTGCTCGGTAGTGAGGATACTATGGCGAGGAGAAGCCAGACTGTAGCAAGCAGCTCCTCAGCTGCTGAAAACCACAAATCTCCGTTAAGTTTATGAAAGGTAGTTCTGAGATTTCAATGAGTGTGTGGGGGGGAGATAATTTGGGGAGGGGGAGTGCAGTTCATAGTGCCCTGTTTCTGTGTCCCCACAGTCAGCAAGGGCAAGTGATTCCTCATGGCAGTGCTGTATCTTACAAGCGTGTTTTTCCTTTTGCCTGGCACACCCTTGTGCTGTTGATTCCAGGTAAAGGGCTGGTGGCAACAGTTGAAAATGACCCACTAAATATATTATCATGGAGACTCTTTTAGCTTTTTACTATCCACATATGCTTTGCTTTCTCCACTCTGCCCCATGATGCTCTGCGTGATTTGAACTTATCACTGGTCAACCAACTTCGTATTTCCAACCTAGCATCCTGCTCAGCTCTCCTACCCGCTGCCATCACCAGACATGGGTGACCCGCAGCAGCAGATGGCAGAGGGAAACAGAGGAGAAGAAGGGTAGGTCTGGGAGGTAGCTTGAAAGGAAATGTGAAAAGCGCAACAAGCTGCCCGAAAATCTCATTGTGATAATTTTTGTTAAGTATTCACATATGCACACATGCACATGCACAACAGTATTTCACAGTGTCAATGTTAGCAAGTGCCTTTTCCCCTTGTTCTCCCCCATGAAGTTGAATTTTGCGATTAGACTCATATTTCATAGCAGTACATTTGATACCCATGAAATAAATATGTTAAAGTCACTTCAGTGACTCTGCCCTCCACTGGAGCATGCTCCAGAGGCATTTACAACCAAAGTACTTTACAGGAACTTGGTTCCTTGTGCTCCCAGGAGAGGTTGAGGGATGCAGAAAAATTGCAGTGTTTTATGGATCATTTCTATTTTAGGTCCATTTTTCCATTAGTCCTACACAGTCAAATACAGACAGATGTCACAGCGATGCCTGGTATAAACAGATAAGAATGTGTTACTTTTAGTACCAACACCATGTGATTTTTGGTTAGAAGAGGAGATAAGGATGTGCTTTCTCTGTTCTGCAGACAACTGCCACAGCTTTGGTGAGTTGTGGCACTGAGCTCAGTATGGTCCCATCCTTCACAGTGGGTTGGGTCTGGTAGGTAGATGTATAATGCTAGCCAGCAAGGAGATTCAGTGCATAAAGACAAAATGTCTCCAAATGAAGAAGACCTGAAGTGCACTTCCAAGCCCTGTCTAATAGTGACTGGCTCTGAAGGGATGATGCCTGGCCATTGCTCCTCCTTAGTGTCTGCAGGAATGTAAGGGATGGCAGAGAACAGTCAAGAATTGTCTGGGAAGGACAACTGAAGGGCATCATGTGCTCCTTCCACATGGCTGCCCCACAGGAATTTGCTGGTGAGTTTTCTAGACAGACAGCTCTCCTTGCAAAGCTCCCTTGTACATAAAGTAGCCAGTTGGCTGTGGCTAGACAACTTGGCACAGCACTGTGCTTCCCTCGCTCTGGACTGCCACCAAACAGCTTCAGACATGCCTTTGGGAAAGACTGACAACTGTTCCTTGTTAAAATACAGCAGCTACAATGTGAGACAGAGATGCACCATCTGAGCAGTTCTCACTGCTGCTCCGCACTTCTACAGGACAGGGCACACAGAGAAGCTTCTTGTTTCTCTGTGTGCCCTCTGCAAGCACTTTGTGTGGTTTAGTTGACACCATCGATTTTGGCATCCTGCTCTTTAAAAGTTGAGTCCGTTTCCTGACCAGGAGCAGTGCTTTTTAAATGCAAGGGCATTAAAAGCATCCCTTCGCTAGACACCCGGGCTAACCCAGGTTGGACATAGGACAGACAGCTGGTTATGTCCAGGCACCACCTGCATACAACATGCCTATAGTCCACTCACCCCTCACTCTACATCATACTCTGCCATCTGAAAGAGATGTAGGGCGATGGCATTGCTGTCAGAGGGGATGCGCTGTGGACACTGAGTGCAGAATATGTGCCTGTGTACCCAGCACACACCTGCTACTGATGTTCCCATGACTACAGATGCACTTTTGGATGCAAGAACATGGAAGTACTGTATACAAATGAAAATACAATCCTCCACTAGAGCTTTCAGATGAATAGTGGCTGGAGGGAAAATTCCTCCAGTTAAGGCCCCTGCTGCTGAAACTGTGCACCGAACATCATTGGGACAGCGCAAGAGCGAAGCAGAGAAGTAACTCTCACTTGTAGGGAATGGTCTGCTGCCACTCCTAAGTGCTTCGTTGTTGGATCTGGTCTGAAAGCGGAAAACACTAAGTATTTTATAAATGGCCTCATATGTTACAAGCAGTCTAGGGAGATGACGTCTGGCCGCAGAGGTCTAGACAGCTCGGGAGTTTCATCCACAGCAGACACACTTCCTCTTGGATTCAGCTCCTGGAAAATACAGCAAACCAGCTCCCAAGGAACATGCCTTCAACACCCCATGCTGCTGAAAATGAGTGGAGGACCCTACGAATGGCATGGCAATGGCAGACAAGGGCTTGTAAACATAAGTTATGGTGGCCATGGCCAGGAGATGTGTGGAAATATGCCACATGTGGCCAGAGGAAGGTGGGTGGTGGTAGGCATGTTTAAAAGGATACGAGGAGGTGCTGAACAGGGAGAACAAGCCCAATTCTCATTTGTATCCCCCCTGCACTTGGTTGGTGGTATTTACACATACCGAAGACCTGTTCAGTAACTAAAGTATTTATTTCAGTTATTTATAAATCCACTGATTGACCATTCAGCTTCAACCACTGCATTTCGCCTCCAGAGACTGGGGCTACTAGATCAGAGCTTTTGCCTTTGCTGTCCCAGCTCTCCTCGAGGCAACTGGCTGAGACTGAAGGTTCCTCAGAGCCCCCAGTGCATCGTCTAATGAAGGGACTGGGTGCCCGAAGGGCACAGAGCACATCCGCAGAGTTTGGTTACTGTAGTGAACCATTCACAACCTGGCAGCTAACACAATTCAGACTCTGAGAAACCACGTGCCGCAGGCTCCTCCTAGAGCACCGGGCTTACCCTGCCTTGCTGCGGTACGTACACCAATCTGACACCTTTCTAAGCAGTCAGACATTTCCAAAGGGCTCTGACAGCCAGATGTGGAGTCATCACTCCCTCCCACAACCCATCTGCCCTCCCCTGTCTTTCCCTCCCCCCTGCATCCCCCACCCCAGCCCCTCTGTGATGCTGCTCACCCCTGCACCAGCAACCCTGAATCGAGCAGGTGGTCATTTCATCTTGGCGAACAACTGGAAACCCAACAGTTAGAAACATCTGTTGGGCCATGACAAAATGCAAAATAACAAACAAGCAAACGGGAGGAAATGTGCATATAAAAAAAATTTTCTCCTGGCATATTGTCAATAAGCTGCATTTTTTCCTTCCACAGGGAAGGGATTTAAGTTCTTGAATGATATGATGCTTGGAGATGTCATTTCTTTTGCATTAAAAAAAACCCCAACCAACCAAAAATTTCCAACCCCAAACTCACAAACCGGTGTTAACAAAACAAGGTAAAAGGACAAATCTCCCAACAATGACAACCGAAAAATAAAGGTACACATCAGCATTTGTAATCAAAAACTACTACATACTGTACTTGGGAAGTCTTCTGGGAAAAGATCATTGGCATCTAGTGAGGACATCACTAAAAGTCTTGTGCATATGATATGTATGAGAGAATGATGCCATTGGAGGGTGGATGGACGGACCCATAGGAAACTGTCACTCACAAAACTGTTCCATGACAAGAGAAAATAAGAGATGTAAAAAGGATTGGTTTTCCCCATCCCCACCCCCCCAAGCATTACAGATTCCTTCTCATTTGTCGGAAACAGCCTCTTCTAGTCTCAGTTTATTTGTTTTAAAAAAAAAAAAGTCTTCAGCTTTTGAAGAAGTCCACCAATTTCTGAGATGCACTTGGTTCCACAGCACCAAAGAGCTTCAGCTCTCTCTCACCTTTGATTTGCTAACAGGGGCTTTCAGGAAGGACTGCTGGCTGCAGGACATTCCCAGAGCCACCATCCCATGTGAGATGGAGAAGTGCTTCTCGTGACCTTTCTTTGCATTCATCTTCTTGAAAAAGTCTCATTGCTCCAGAGGTGTCTGAGCCCAGCTGCAGCAGCCTTGTGCAAGAGGAAATAGATGAAGCTGCTCTTTTCTCTTCCTTTGGAGACTCCCATTGGTCTTGGAGCCCTTTTCAAGAATGCAATTGCTTTATTATTATTTAAAAATATTTCATAGGTTTTTTTCAAAATAGTTGTCTTTTTTTGTTCCCTTTTTCCATTGCTTAAATTCTAGAAGCTCTTGGCGACTTCTTATTATTGATGACAGGGTGTTTCTTCCTGTTGCCATGATCCTCAGAGCAGCTGCCTGTCTCTTGTCCATGAAGAACACTCAAGAACTGGAGCTTGGACATACAGGGGCAAAGGGGAGCAGGGCCTCAAGGAAGAGGAGTAGGAGGACACGTAGCTATCAAACCTCCACAGACTGAATTTGGTTCATCTGTGCTCTCATCACCTGGATACTGTTCAGAATTTTCTTCTGGTGTCCTGCTAAAGTGACCCCAACTCGCAGAATGTCCCTTTGGGAGGAAAAGAAACAAACACCACATGAATATCAGAAGACATTTTCTCACAGCAGAACAAGCCCCTCTGTGAGCATCCCCCTGGAGCATGGTGTGTAGGGAGCTGAAGTCTCCACAGATTTATTCCATAGATGCAACAAATGCATGCAAACCTGGTGAAACCTCTACTCCTTCTCTTTGACTCTTCCTGGCCTAGCCTCCCAATCTTTGCATTTGCTCCTTACCTGCAGCACCCCCAGAGTACTGGAAGCCTCAACAGAGAGTGTGAAACCAAATACCACAGGCTCTGCTCACTGCTTGTAAGTGAATTTGCCGTAGGTTTTTCCACACTTGTGTTGTTTTGTTTCTTTCTTTACGTGTTTGGATTCTCTCTCTCATTTTGTGACACAGTAACCCATTTCTTCCATCCCTGGAGACATATGAACAGGATGTGCTACACCCTCATCAGTGTGAATCTCACTCCCCCTGTGCAGATGATGGCTGTTCTTGCTACTTTTGCTTTGATCTGATGGGGTCATGAAGTGATAAACTTTTGCTATTTATCCTCTTTGCTAAATCATGGCAATCTAATTTTTGCACTGCTTCTATTTTTTTATAGGTATTAGGCATCTGGGAAAAATAAAGATAATGCCAAGAGCGTGAGTGTGACTCTGCATTGGTCCTATCTGTGATCACTTCAGCCGAGTTTGCTAATCATCTCCCTCTTGGTGGAAAAATCTCAGTCATGAATTCTTCTGATCAGGGAATGGATGGCATTCCTGAGACCTGAGCCATACCTGACTCTAAGGATTTTCAGTTGCCTTTTGTCCTTCCTTGAGTGTTAGGAACAGACTTTTAAGAGGAAGTGTGGCAAAACTCTTGCCTGTTTTAGAGTGGAAGTCAATGGGCAAAGAAGGGTAAACAGGAACTCCAAAGAAAGGTGGAAAAAATCCTCTAGCATGAGCGGCACATGAGCTTGTAAGTTTGCTTTAGAGTTTGCAAGGTCTAAAGACCTTGTCTCTTTGGTCAAACAAAAGGAGCATGAAGAAGAAAAGCTGGGCATGGGGCTATGCCACAGATTTACACATTCCAGCTGGTGGTAACTGGAGACCACCGTTGGAGCATGCTTCAGCCCGTGCCCTCTGAGATTGGTGTGAGAGTGAACATCCAAGCCACAGCTTTGCTGCCGCCCAGACTCCTGCTCAGCAAAGCAACTGGAAACCTGCTAGCACACTACACAACTCTGGCACCCAGGACCGTGTCCTTCACAGTGACTGCTTGTCTTGCTGCAAGGGCTTTCCATTCCCTCTGCCCCAGCCAGATGTACGGAGCTGGGGAACTTTCCTCCTTGGATGAGTTTGACACTTGGACTTTTGCTTTTGTTCTGATTGGGAACAAAGCCCGAAGCCTTCACTCATGTCTGTAAACCAGAATAAGACTGTGACCCTGCACAGCCTTGTGCTTCCTAAGCTTTCTACCCTGAACATAGATCCTTTGGTGGTCCAAGTGTTCCAGCCTGCAGATAAACCAGTGAGAAACCTTTCAAGTAGGTCAGTGTTGAAATCACGTGGATTTGGTGAACTGAAGCAATCTTCAGTAAACGTTTACACTTTGCTGGCTATGTAAATTTGAAGAAAACAGTGTCTTACGGCAATTCAGCTCCACTTACAGGATTATCTACTTCTGCAAAGACCAGCGAACATTAGAAGGTGGTTTCAAGTAATGTTGCAGCATGATTTCCCAAGAAAAAAGGACTTGGGGTGTCATTCTCTGTATTATTATGTCCAGCCAAGTAGGTGAGAAATGTGGAAGGGAAGTTTGTGAAAACTGTTGGGGACACGAGACGAGGATACCCTTGTGATTGGGATGAAGGCACTGAGAGGATTTGGAAGATATTGTGAGGGACATGGTAAGGAGCTGGGAGAAGTGGCATTTAAGGGACACTGAGAATGTCCGTGAAAAAAACAGACTTCATTAGCTGGACTGCCTGCAGAACTGTTTGCTGTTATATACAGCACAATCAAGGCAGGGTTGGGTTGTGGTGCAGGTGTGATGTCCCAGTTTGGTCAAAGTTCTTCTTCCCTATCCTTCAGACTTTATAGACCTTCTTCTTGTTGTATGAACACAGCTTATAGTGTGCCAAAATCATCCCCAGGGCCTTGGGGGTTGTACCACAGATATACTGAAACAGCCAGAATTGCCATGTGAATTTCCTGCCAGCAAATAAGAACAAAAGCCAGAAAAGGTCAGTTTGGCTGTTTACGTGAACGGATTCTGATTCATTGGTAGATTTAAAGTGTGCAATTAGGCACCAAATCCAAAACTCCTCATAACCAGGCACACAGACATCGTGGCACTTACAGATGGCTTTAATGCTTGGTGCTTTCTTAGGCAGGGTTTCTAAAGCTAACTGCAACCAATCACAAATCTTTCACCAGAGGCATCAAAGCCCCAGCTAGCCCCAAGAGATTTCAAAAACCACCACGAATGAATTTCACCTGCCTGCTTTCTCTGAAGAACTGGATAAGCTTTTGCCACTGAGGGACGCTTTTAGTGGATGCAGGACAATTCAGAACAAACTTGACACTATCTGGACTTTCAGAGGCCTTTCTTAGGCAGAAATTTGTTTGCAGCATGCTTGTCTCCATCACCAATAAGCCATATATCCAAGAGGATTGCAGAGTCTAAAAGTGCTCTCGAGTAGCTGGAGGATTGTCTGATGCTGGCCTGAAATCTCCATTTGTTCCATGTTGGGGTTTTGGAGACCCTTGTGGGGGTTTTCGTTTTCACAGTGGGGACATGCAGCGCGATAGCGTGGAAATGAATTCTGCAGATACGGAGTGACAGACAGACACACAGTCTGGAGACAAGACAAAGCCTGCAGAACAGAGAAGTTCTGCAGAAACTGAATAGACTAAAAGCGGATCCACAAAGCAACAAATTCTATAAAAGTAAAACTACATCATGTGAAAATAAAAACTAATTCAATAACGACCGATTGTGGTTAAACTACTGAGACTTTTCCTTGTGCTTTGGGACTAGAAGCCTGGGCACTTACTCTACAGTCATCTGAGATACTACGTCAAAGGTGGTGAAGCCAGCACTGGCAAAGCTCTCCTTGTACTGGCTCATCTTGATGGCATCCAGCCATTCATCCACAGTGTTGAAGCTGGTATAATCCGGGATTGTGCGGTCAAGTAGGGGGAGGTTCATCCTGAAACACAGAAATGAGGAATGAGCAGAACAAAGAGCAGCAAGCATGTGTATTTCTGCACCCTCCATCAGCTGCAGGGACCTGGACCAGCACCATATTAAGAAGTACCACCCAGACAGCACCCTATTCAACTGAGGGAAGGATTGTGTAGAGCATCAGAAAAGTCTTTCTGGATCAGTTCATACAGGAGAAGTAGGAGCCATCAAAGACAGGATGCAGCTCCTGGCTGCACAAGGGGACAAAGTACATTCTTATAATGGGGCCGGTGCTTCCCGCAAGTTGGTGTATCCCCACCCAGTCCAGGGAAACATCATACTGCCTGACAAGGCTTTATTTGCCTCCACTGCGTGTGAAGTTGGACTACCAAAGCAACCACACCCATCCAGCAATCATGTCTACATGAAACCAAGATGCTCCTCTACCTGTGCAGAGTACACTGTCCAACTCAATGAGCTGTGTTCACCAGATCTAACCTGTCCAAGGAGAGGGACCAGAGTGACCTTGACACCTTTTAATGCCCTTCCCATAAAGGACCAAACAACACAGGCCAAGCGGCCTCTAAAATAGGTAGCCTAGAGAGACGCAAGGATGGTGCCCACCAGGACACAAAGGACAGCAGATCTGCAAATAGAAGCCAAAGGACAGGAGGAAGACAGAGATACATACCCAGAGGAGAGAGGTGCCATGGCTTTCAGGCTGTTAGGATTTCGGATCATTTTATCTAAGGTGTTGACAATTTGCCCAAACTTAGGTCTGTGGTTTCGATCCTTCTGCCAACAGTCAAGCATTAGCTGGTGCAGGGCATTTGGACAGTCCATAGGTGGTGGCAGCCGATAGTCCTGCTCAATAGCATTTATCACCTGTGAGAGGAGAAAAAGAGATCAATACAGTGGCAATAAAACCTATTTAATTCATAATGTTCCTTTTCTTGGATCCTGAGGGTGTCTGGCATGGCCAACCATACCGCAACGGGGCTGCTCTGCCTACACTTACTGCTGCCTGTCATCTCAGCCACCTATTCTTGTAGCAATGCACTACTCTCTAACTCCCAGCCCTCTGCACATCACGTCGTCCTGTAAGGTGATGCCAGCCTTGCTCAGCTGGCATGCAGCCTTGCTGACTATTTGTGATGAGCCATGCCCATCGGTCTCCTAATCTGGGAAAAGAAGGCATCCCTGCTACCTTGACAAGGATGTGTGAGCCCACAGCTCCAGGCATGAGAAAGGTGAGTCAGAGAGAAGGGTTCATGTTTTCGGACGGGTACCCAGCACAACACAACAGCTCACTGGGAGGAGAACATCCCCTTCAGGGAAGGGTCTGCTCATGAGTCACAGGCTGGGGAAGCTGCCCCTGTGTTTTCCTTCCTCCAGTGGTGCTTTCTACACCTGCCAACAACCCAGCCCTTCCAGGCGACAGTGTCGTGCCACAGGACAGGGCTGGGTGTGCCCAATCAGCAGTAGGAGCTGGATCTCCCCACAGTCCTGTGTACACAGTGGGGAGGACCAAGACCTTGGTCAGCAGAGCCAGGCATAGGAAAACTTTGCTACAGCATGCAGAGAAGAGTTGCAGCACACCTTGCCTAAGCCACGCTGCAGCTCTGTGGGCCAATGCAAGAAGGCTTTGGCTGCTGCCTGTTTGGTCTCTCCTTATCACCATGCAACCTGGGAAAATGCCTGGTCTTGCAATGTTCAGTGGAAACAGCACATGCACAAAGGCTAGAGGATCTTCTTCAAGGGGAACCCCATCTCCCTGTCACTCTGCACCTGTGGCCCTCCATCCTCTCCTGGGTAATCAAGGAGGATGGAGCTGCACAGCTTCTTCCAGGGGCATAAGTTCCTCCAACAGAGGCATGTGACAGGCAGGCTTCTCCTACCTTCTTGGCCTTATGCATCCTGCGGCCATACCCACAGCACAGGCAATGAAAGGTGAGCAGAAGGAGCCTTGGACACCTTGTGCGTGTAGGCTTGTGCATGGCAACGAAAACCAGAAGCGAGGATGAAAGCCAGAAGTGAGGATAAAAAACAGAAGTGAGGATACTGCAGTAACTGAAATCAGGGGCGGCATTTTGAAATCACTAACTCTCCACAGAGATGATAAAAAAGGGAAGGGAGATTGACAGGACCTCCCTCAGGGATCCAGAGGAAGGACCTCGATGTCTCTGGCTATTCTCACCATGTGATGAAGGCTGCCATGGCTTTGTCCAGCCGTGTCTTGCCTAATTCCAAGGACAGAAATCTGTCTGGTGGGCTACCCCAGGGCTGTACCACCCTCTTGGGGAAGGACTAGCCATCCCCATACAGCAGCATGATGAATACGTTGTTGAGCAGAAAGGCTGCATAGAGGAATCACTGCAGCTGGGACTGGGGGAGCAGCAGGGAAGGGCTGGTAGAGAGGTGACACTGGAGGTGCTGTGGCAGTAGCAGGCTGCTGCTCCAAGGGAGGGTAGGTGGTAGATCCATGACAGGCAATCCAGGGTGTGAGGTGGGGCATCTGACAGAGTTTAAGACGGACTGTAGCTTCAGGCAGAGAAAGGATTGGGAGGGTGCTCCAGACACTGATGTGTGTGGCCAAGGTGCTGGGCAGGCTGATCCGAGACAGATGGGGTTGGCACCACTGCTGCCAAAATGTGCCAGACGGAAGGAGTCCTCCCTCCCCTCTGCCCCCCTGGCTGGACATGATGGTGCCCCACTGGGCCTGTGAACGTCTGACCTGAGGCACCGCTGGTGTGCTTTGTGCAGCTCTTGGCTCCCGTTGAGGGACTCTCCCAAGAGATGCAAGCTGTCCCCTCTCCCAGCATTCTGGACGGCAGATCTATCCAAGACAGAGGGGAGGGGAAGCATGGGGCGAGCAGGGCTGTGGAGGGTCATCACGCAAACATCAAGAGCTCATTTATGGCATGGACCAAACTGTTTCCCGACAAGCCGCCTGCCTTGCTGCCAGCAGATGCATCCCGCGAGGGGGCACAGGCTGCACTCTCCATCTCCTCTCCCCTCCAGCCTCCCCAGGCGCTCACACCCCAGGGTCAGGAGGCTAATCTGCAGTGAATATCTGCCACACGCTCATTTGCAGGGAGGACCAGCTGCAATTAAGTGGTGACAGCTTCTGGGATGCAATGTCCTGTGGCAGAAGAAGGGAAAGAAGAGGCTGGGGACAGGCGCCACGCAGCAGGCTGTGCTGAGGAGAAGGGCATGGGCCATCCCCGCCAGCTGAATCGGTGCTGCCACAGCACAGGGGTTGGAGCAGGAGAAAGGAGGAGGACAAGGGAGGGGGATGGCAGGCGGCTACGCGTACAGAGGAATGCAGAGGCAGGGAGAAGGGCAGCAACACTTAGTTGCCGGAAATGCTTGAAACTGCAGGCGACAGTGAACCCTTAATGGGAAGGGAATTGTCCTTTCTGAGAAGGGCATGCCCCTAACTCCCTTCCCTTTGGCTCAAACAATTGATGCAAAGACTTTCCTGGTATGCCAGGGGCTGGGGCAAGGCCATGGACAGCCAAAGGTGCTAAGAAATCACCTATCTCCTCCAGGTGTTGGGGAGTCACTTGAACAAGCTCCCCACCAGGCACTCAGGTGGAAATTGTTCCCCTCTGGAGAAACCTGACGTGACATGGATAGAGTTATACTGACTTCAAAAAGGTCCGATTTGCCATTGGAGTAGGAGGAGTTGCAGGAGTCAGGTGGGAGCTTGGCTCTCAGTCTCTCCTTGTAAGGCAGGTTTTTTTCCAGAGCTCACAGGATCATAGAATCATAGAATCGTTTTGGTTGGAAGAGACCTCCAAGATCATCGAGTCCAACCGTTAAATGATGATCATCCACCGGATGATGAAGGTGGAGGTGGCAGTCTGAAGGCTTCCAATGGACTGCCCAGAGGCAGCTCTGAAACAAACTGGAAGCCAGGCTGATGCTGTAACATGCAGGTTTGCAAGCCACAGGCTTGCAGCAGAGGGGGAGAACAAGTCTTCTGCGCACCAAGGGTCTACCCAGGACTTTGGTGGTAGATCCTGAGGGTTCACGAAGATCGCATGAAGAAGGGCAGCTCTTCAGAGAGACAATATTACATGAGATCTGGGAGCCCCACACCAAAGGGCTCTTCTGGACACACACGTGCAGGTGTAGCACTCTGCATGGCAGTCATTGCCACTGGCTTTGACCACCCAGGTATCAGGTCAAGAGAAACAGAGAGAATGGCATTGCTATGGTGAAAGGTGTGGACTTGCTAGTGATAGGTTAACGGTTGGACTCGATGATCTTGGAGGTCTCTTCCAACCAGAATGATTCTATGATTCTATGATTCTATGACTGCAGCCACAGGTCATCCTTGCATGGAGGCAAGGGCTCACAGAAACTGCCTGGGTCCCAGGGAGCAATGAGTGCAGATAACAGTTCCACCTGAATTAGAGGAGAGTCATGAAGTATTTAAAATTAAGCATGGTCTGAAATACCTTGTGGTTTTGGCTTCTAGCTATGTACAAGTTGCTTGGCTTCTTACACATCACAGTCCAAGCTTGCCATGGGAGATTTAATGACCATCTAGTGGAAGATGTCCTTGACCATGGCAGGGGGGTTGGACTAGGTGGCCTTTAAAGGTCCCTTCCAACCCAAACCATTCTATGACTCTATAACAGACTTTCACCAAATGCCTGTGGTCTCCTGCAGATGGAGATCTGTCTGCTGGTCCAGGAGCTCTCGGGTCAGTGGCAGCATTTCGTTTTCCACCTGCCTGCTCCCTTTCCTCCAGGGCATCTGTCTACCACCCCTGAGGGGGCTCACATTAACCCGGTCCTACTGCAGTGGGTGTTGTACAGTCCCTAACCTCTGCCACAGCAGCACAATGGGACCAGACAAAAGCCAAAGTTATCCCCATTACTTCTTCCAAAGGTGTTGCCCTTGGACACATTTCCCACGACAGAGAAGGCTCCAGACATGCCACAGGCTGGGTCTAGCTGTAGCCATGCTTTGGCCTTGCAACACTCCCAATTTCAGTGTTCCCGCTCCTTGTTTCTTAACAACTCACATCTTGATTGGTCATATCCCAGTAAGGCCGCTCGCCATACGACATCACCTCCCACATGACTATTCCGTAGCTCCACACATCACTGGCTGATGTGAATTTTCGGTACTGAATTGCCTCAGGTGCTGTCCACCGTATTGGGATCTTCCCACCCTGCAGGAAAAAAAACAGAGAGGATGGTAACAGAAAGAGCAAGAGTAACTGAAAAAGATAAGTGTCCAAAGTATTTGCCTCCAATATGCTGGTAAAATCCCAGAAGGAAAGGACCACAGGACTATCTCTAACACTAGAGCAGGGTGGCTGTGGCTTGTCTAGCCAAGTCCAGGAAACCTTCAAGGATGACTATTCCCCCTGCTTGGTGACCTGTCCCAGGGCTGCACCATCCTCTTGGGGAAGAAGCTTTTCCTGTTATTCACCTTGAACTTCCCAAGCCACAGTTTTGTCTTTTGACCCTTATTATATCATCTGGTACCATTGCAAAGAATTCGGCTCTGTCTTCTTCGTAACTGCCCTTCAAGTACTGTAGGTCACTTGTAGGTGTCCCCTCAGCCTCCTCTTCATCTTATTAAACAAGCCCAGCACCCTCCACCTGCCTACTGCTATAGCAATCTTCAGCATGACAAAATGCCCATTGTGCTAGTAGGGTCTTTTGTAGAAAAATTAATGGCTATGAATGTAGAATGTGGAAGAATCCAAACTAATCCCCTCTGAATCTCCCTCCATCCTTTTGCTGTCACCTAGCTATCTCCAGAGCAGAATAAAAGGAATCCTCTTCAGCTTTCTGCATCTCTAGACTCTTTGAAGTCAGGGATATATCATCCTCTTGAGCTGAAGTCTTCATGTGTCAGTCTGTTTGTTGATATATACATGATCCAGCAGTTTTTGATCCTGCCCATTTCTGGAGAGAGGCGGAATGAACATCCTCTTTAGCATGGCATGCTTGGTCACCAATGGAAATGGGATGGACTGGGTGAGCCCTGGGGTCTCCGTGATCCTGCGGGGCAACAGCAGCTCTGGAGAAATCAGAAGGACTCTGCACGTCCATAGAGGAGTTATGCACCAAAGCGCACAAGAGTGGCGTACACAGCACGGGGCCACAGGGATTGCAATGCTCTGCTTAAGCCCTTGCAGCCTCCTGATTTTCCACCAGGGTCTTTGGACTTGAGCCATTCACAACTCAAGGGACCTTCTGAAGGGAAAATCTTCCCTTGTGCTAGAGAACAAGCAAAATTGTCTGCATTTTGTGGCTGTGAGAAGATTAAGGAGCATTATATTTTGTCACTGAATAACTATTATGTCTTATTAAGGGTCTCGAGGACTCAGACCCTATACATGCTAGAATAATGAAAAAAAGATAATGTTCCTTAATCTTCTCACAGCCACAAACCTCAGACAAAATATTTTGTTTTCCACAAGAGATGGGGGACCAAGCATTCCATACCAAACATCATGTCATCTCTATCAGGCATACTCTTAACAGAGCTCCTGACAAGCAGTGGATTTAAAAAATGCCTAAAAAAGAAGTCCTAAAGCAGAAATTACAGACTGGGTATATTTGGAGGTTCCTCATGGGAATAGTAATTATTATTTAATTATAATAAAAACACTCATGCATCTTGGGATGTTTGAGGATGATGCATTTTGAAGAGGGAGATCTATTACATCTGGTACTCTGTTATAGTGGGTGCGCATATTCTGTGGTTATAGATAATATATGTCCTGCTACAGTGCCCACGGTTCAAGAAGAATAAATTAGAGATGACAGACAGAAAAGCTACAGGCACAATAACAGGAATAGAAAACAGTAGTAAACACCAGAAGCTCCCATCTATTTAGCTTAACAAAGGGAAAGTTAATTAGATGTAAGGATCATGTTGTGAAAAATAAATGTTACTAGTGTTTCTAAAAGTCATAGGATGACGGTGTAAGATCAAATGGTTGATGTTTGAAGCTACACAAGTTCAGATGAGAATAAAAATGCACATTTTTTAGGTGTTTGTTAGGTATTCAACTACTGTTACAATTCACTAAAAGCTATGCCAGACATCTCATCACTGGCCTCTTCAAAAGATCTGGGAGCGATGATTTCCTACAGATCATGCCCCAGGTCTACCAACACTTATTTCCAAGAAGTCCTGTCGTGGGCATTGATCCTGTAGCATCACTGTAGAGCAATGCTGTATGCCTTTGCAAACAATGGTATTTCTGAGAACTCCTGCCTGCGATCTTGCAGAGCAACAACAAAGTCTTCAAATTATCCTTTGGTCCCGGTGCACGTTCTGTAGCCTGAGACTGGCCATGAGTCCTCGGTGGCACTTGTGTCACTGGCACCGTGGCGTCCCTGGGAAGGTGTTACGTGATCATGAAGCCATTTTTGGGAATGTTTCTCTGTCTAATTCAGGAATACTCTCTGGAAGATCAGTATCTAGTACCGCAGGGCTTCTCCCAGCACACATCCACACTTCAGTCTGTCATTCCTGGGGCTGCGCCTGTGACATGACATGAAAAAGGATCACGGCCTCCCGGACAGCAGGGCAGCACAATTGGACAGTGATGGTAAAAAAAACCCAACAGACTTGCTGCTCGGGCAACAAATCTGTCAGGGCAGCATCTCGGAGGACCCCCAGCTGGTCCTGGATGGGTATAACGCATCATCCCAACTAAGGGACATCAGGGACATGTATATGTTTGCAGACATGTTTGGAAGAGGCTCAGTTATCCACAGGAATGACTATAGGGCCCATCAACAGCCACTGGACAACTGGACAGGACCTTGCAGAAGAAAATCTTCCTTGGTTCATTTCATTGGTCTTTCCCATCTGGCACCTTATTTCCATTGCTGACATGCTGAAAAAGCACTCCCCACATCAAGGGGAGATCTCCCCCTCTCCCTCTCTCTCCCCACTCCTTCCTTCACCACCCAACTCTCTCCCTCTGGAAGAGCAACTTTACCAGTGCACTGGTGTAGGTGGGATCAGAGGTGTCGTCCTCCAGAAAACGGGAGAGGCCGAAGTCAGACACTTTGCAGACCAGGTTGCTGTTCACCAGGATATTGCGGGCGGCCAGGTCCCGGTGCACATAGTTCATATCGGCCAGGTACTTCATGCCCGCTGCGATGCCCCGCAACATGCCCACCAGCTGGATCACTGTGAACTGACCATCGTTTTGCTTAGGGAAAGAGAGGGAAAGAGTCCACATGAGAGGAGCAAATTCACAGCCCACCATGGTCCAGCAAACAGCCAGTAGCCTCTGTCTACACTGCATGTCAAGACACAGCTATGCCATGAGTACGTATGTTCCCTCTCAAAGCAAGAGGGTGGAGAGTGGAGAGCTCACAGGGACTGGAAGTCACCCTCACACACCCTATAAGCATCATTACAATGGCTGCTGTCGCAGATCTGCCACACCTTGCACAGGAGGGGTCAGAAGGGGCAATATATTCCTATTAAGCAGGTTATCTCCCTTCAACACAGTAAATTATCCATTTCAAACTCAGACCTATAAATATTTAGACAGAGCAGCTGGAGGTGAAGTCCTGCTGTGGGAAAGCTACGTCAGACTGTCCCTCCATGTCCACAGAGGCAGTTTGTAAATGCATCTGTGGGCATGCGTATAGGCACAGCCTCTCGCTAGTATGAGTGGACACACATGCGTCACAGGTAACAGCCTTGGTGCCACCTCCACCTCTGTTCCTGAGACACAGACCTCCGGACTACACAGCAGCTGCCCCCGTGGTGGGGGATGCTGGGCAGTGAAGGGCACTGTTATACTGGCACAGGGGAGGGAACCTTCCCCTTCAGTCTTCCTCTGGCCCAACACAATCTTTGGGGCTGCATGCTCCCAGGATCTCATACCCGCAAGAAGGAGTCCAGTGAGCCGTTCTCCATGAACTCAGTAATGATCATGACTGGTGAACTCTTGGTCACCACCCCTTCCAGGTGGATGACGTTGGGGTGGTCGAACTGCCCCATGATGCTGGCTTCACTCAAGAAGTCCCGTCTCTGCTTCTCTGTGTAACCAGACTTCAGGGTTTTGATGGCCACAAAGATCTCTCTTTTGCCAGGAAGCTTGAGATGCCCACTGCACACCTCACCAAACTCCCCTGTGAACAGAGGGAAACAGGTAGGGCTTGTCAGCCTCCCAGACCTCTGCCTTGCTCCCCGAGGGACCCTGCTCCCATGGGCTCCAACCATGCGCGCCCTGCACGCCCCTGAGCCAACCACCCACCATCTGCTCTGTGCTTCCTCCCTCACTCCACATCAAAGATCTCCCATCAGGTGGACTCATCATTGGTGGGGAGCACTGGACACTATATGCACATGGGAACTCCTTGTGCTCAGCACTGGATGGACTTGCTCCTCCAACACTAGGCCACCTTGCTCCTCCTAGTCCAGGCTTGGGCTAAGTGTAAGACCTTGCTGACACTAGCCTTCGCAGTACCTGTAAGGACCAAAGCCTGAGACCACAAACGAGACTGTGCTGCTGAGGGCCAGCCAGCCATTCACAGTTCACCTACCTGCCCCGATCACCTGCTCGATTTTGACACAAGAGATATCAATTTCTTTTGCAAATTCCCTGACAGCCTCATTGGGATCTTCGTAGGTGAACGGATCAATATAAATCTTCATCCCTGGAGTCACTGCATAGAAGTGAAGGAGAGAGTGAGACAGACAGATGCAAATGGAACGACTGATGGCTGGCATTAAGGAAAAGAGAAACCTATTTGTGTGAGGGTCTTTTTTACCTCAGCAAGTTGCATAATCAAGGGCATGAAGCAGACACAGCAGAACAGTTTGAGAAAGAACATGCAGAGTCATGTTTGCACAGGACTATTAAAGCTGGATCCTAATGCATATTGGCCCACAAGTCATTGCTGGGGCAGTGGAGGGCTGCATCGTTAGCTAGGACTGCAAACTGTGACCACAGAGAACCAGAGGTCTTCTGCAGCAGAATTCGACTTTAGCACATCCAGAGGAAAAGCAAGAGAGAAGCATTTGCTCTTGGGAGATAGTGCATAGGCACGCCAGTGTCACACCACGCTCATCATGCTGCAACACTGCAAGAGGACCATTTGAGGAGCCTGCAGCTCTGCCCTACTGGCCTCCTCTGCGTGCTGCTTCCACCTCAGCACACCATCCCATCAGGGGCATGGGAAAAGGGAGGAGGAGACCTGGGCTTCGCACTCAAGACAGGAGATGATGAGGGTCTGCCTTGGGACGTAAACTGAGGCACATGCTGCGCTTGGTTCTCTACAGGGGAGGCAGCTCTAGGTGCTTGGTACTACTGACACAGCCACCAAGCCAGATTCACTCCTCCACAGGGGGTGTCTGTGACCCTTTCAGAGCCAGTGCAAGCAGGACAGACAGTCCAGGCCCCTGTTCTCCTGACAGGTAACCTTGCCTGAGGCTGGGTTCCCTCTCGGTAGCCTCAACACAGCCAAGACAAGCTGTAGGGGACACTGCAGAAATGTCAAAAGCCAAGCTCTTCCTTCTAGGTAGACCAGAAGACACGACGATACACTTATGTGGAAGGCAATGGCCACAGGACATAGTGAGGTTGGACTGCTGATGCCACATTGCACGCTACCTACACCGCGGGACAGCTCTTACCTGCAGGCCTGCAGTTCTCCCCTTTCTAGACTCATTTTGCTGGCCGCTGGCTTGCCCCAAAATCAGGGGTATTTGGAGAGCAGAGCTCACAGCTCACTAAATAAGGAGCCCAACACAGAACCAGAGGCACGACTCCCAGCTCCACGTGTAGGATGCTGGTAGGATTCAGGGGAGTTGCTGCAATGCTTACAGGGCCTACAGGCTCCCTGTGCCTTGGCAATTTGCTAACCATAAGCTGTAGCCTCTCCACAGCAATTACTGCTGGGGAGCCGAGCAGGGACTGTGCCTTGGACTGGTGTCTTGAGTGACAATGCGGCTAAAAGGCACCCCAGGCCTGTCACCAGTTCATCTGCATCCGGTGGCATCGAGCCTGTTCCAACAGCCGTGAAGGCACAGCTATTAATGCCATCCCAGCCTGAAGCTGTCATGTTATGCACCAGACCCCGGGAGAAAGTGTGAATGTATGTTTACACATGCAGCACGGACTGACAAACAACTGAGAGCTGCATTTACATAATCTTTCTCGAAGAGTGTCGTTTTCCCTGGGAAGTTACAGCGATTCAGCCAGCGCGCTGCTGCTCTGGCACAGAGCAGCAGTTCAGTGCCCTGCCTTCTGGGAAATGTTTCCCAGGTAAATGCAGAAGTGATAGCGAGTCCTGTGCTGAAACACTACTGATGTTTTCCATTTTCTGAACAAGGCCCAGGCCTGTACAGGAACAAGGTATAAAAAGGACAGAAATTCTGAAGCTGCAAGTGTAACATGAGGTAAATAACAACTGAGATTCGAACAAAGCAGGATTATAGCGACAGGTCTCTGGTGAGGGAGGAAAAAGGTGTTTCGGAGGCCATGCAGCCAGGGGGTAATAAGGGGAAGGAGAGTGCGCTGGTGTGCAGTGAGGTCTCGAGCAGGACTGCTGGATGTGAGGGAGTGCCTTGCAGTACACAGGTATGTTGGAAGAGAGAGGTTGCAAGAGAGGGCATGTTATGTATTGCATTATATACCTCTCTATATATAGATATATCTGATATCTACTAGGATTCTGGGAGCACTGGGATGGGCTCTAGGAAAGGCACCACGAGGTACGTGGGTTTCTGCAGAAAGACAGCACTCTGCAGGACGGGGGTAGGCTGTGAGAGGGGTCTCACTGCTGCCCACAAGCTGGGCAAAGCTCAGGACCTGGAGCTGCAAGACAAGGTGTGGTGGCAGGGGCTGCACTGCAGAAGAGGGTGAGGCTTCGGGGGCACATGGAGGGGTGTGTGTTGGATGTCACAGGGGTTTGTAGAGCAGGCACGGGTGTTCACTGCATGGTTGGCACCCGACAGCACACGGGTCTGGAGAGCACGGACTCTACGAGGCAGGGCAGGGATCTTGGTCATAGGGGGCTGGTGAGGAATCTAGAGAGCATGGAGGTCCTCCTGTCTACACGTGCGCACGCCTGCCCGGCTAGGTGGCCTGACCCCTCCCCGCACACCGCAAGGAATGAGTGAACAGGAACACAAACCGAAGAGAGAGCGGACCCCCAGGCCTGGTGGGGGGCCGCGGTACGTACTGTGGCCACTGGTATAGTGCTGCAGCTTGTCGGTGTACTCGGAGTCAGCACGCTCAAATCCCCGTCTTCTGGAAAGAAAGGGAGTCCTGAGCACCAGCACGGGTCCGTCGGGGCTGAGACACACTGCAGAGGCATCTCTTTCCCCCTTCACCTTCCTGTCTCCATCCTCCCCTACCCCTGCCACCCTCCGCCTCCAGTCGCCACCCCCTTGCACAGCCCCAGCCCCGGGTCATGCGCTCAGACTGACCTACCTGTTGCACACAATAACGATGATGACTACAGCAATGAGGAACACCAGTCCTGCCGCGGAGGAGCCGATGATGAGTGGCAGCTTCTCCTGGACACTGGTCTGGTACTCGGCTGGCACGCAAGGAAGAGGGAACGGGTTACAACGGCACAGGATGGGTCTACACTAACAAGTTCATCAAGGTCAGAGCATGGCCCCGAGCGCTGCCCTACATTTGTACATACATCCTGGTATGGTTTTGGTCCGGGACAGCTAGTGCTGTCCCAGACACAGCTCAGGTTGGCTGTGACAGGGGATGTGCCCCAGTAGGAAGGCTGGATGTAGCTATCCCTTTTGGGTGGGAAAGTTTAGTCCCATGGATGCATGTTGTGCCTTGCTCCTTGGCCTCAGGGACAGAAAACTGGCTTGGCCTGTTTTACTTAGCAGCAGAAATTTAGAAAATAGAGGCTCAGGTCTGCATTCGTCATCAATAGCTGTGCACATGAAAATCATAAATTTCATTTCCTCTAAATCCAACTGAGTGGACACGTCCCCATGCCAGAAAAGCTTGGCAGAAATTGGCCTAGATGATATGATTCCCTGCATGGACCACCAAGAGCCCACGCCTTGCTCCAGGTCTTGCCAGGTTGAATAAATGCATGTGACTTGTCAATGCACCCTTGAAGGGACTAACAGCAAGGGGACCAGCACTGCTGCCAGTGCATCTCCATCTTGTTCGAGTCTCTCTAGACCCTGTGTCACCTTTATGCAGAGGCAGCTGAAGACTCACCTTCAGTCATGGTCTGGAAATACATCTTGCCACTATACCGGCCATACCCGGCCACAGTACGCGCCCGCACCTGGAAGACGTAGATGGTGCCAGCTTTGAGGTTTTGCACTGCCACAGTGTTGGTGGGGCTCTTCACTGTTGTCGAATTTAACTCGCTCAGATCCTGCCAAGAAAATACAAATCTATCATCAGAAAAATGAGTCCAGAATCAGGCGCTGCATTGCTAGAAGGAGGAAGCACAGGAGACCAGGGCAGTGTGAGTGGAGAGATCACCCTGGGGAGACCATGGGCCTGAACAAACAGGTCATTTCTCTGAGCCTGCCTCCCAGCAGGGAGACACAGAAGCAGGAATGGGATTACGGGTATCTCTGGGCTACCCATCACCTCTCAGGAAAGGCTCTGATGAAGGTGTTAGCTAGAAACCTCAGGTCGCTTCTCCAAGTCTTGAGCTCAGTGGGGATGGGAACTGCTTCCTTCTTCTGTGCTCACTTTCTCTCAGCACTGTCCTTCTTCCTCACCCCCTCCTCCTGTGCCTGATCCAGCCTCAGCACCCTCTCTATTTGCTCTTCCCCATCTCCCTTTGCCTGTGCTGGAGGTAAAGCCCACCCGAACACAGGGTTTTGGACCTCAGGAGAAGTACTGCTACCATCCCCCTGCCCAGGGCCTGCTTCACCAGGGGCCATGACTTTCAAAGCTGAGGAACTGAAGAGCATATTTAAAAGTGACAATGAGACTACTTCCAAATTTCTGTCCCACCCCTTGTGTGCAGTTTTTCCAGCTGAGGACTTGAGCATTCATATCATAACAGTATAGATGGTATTGCACTTGTGTAGGTGATGGGTCCATCACTGCCCTTAGTAATTATGCCCTTAGCTGAGCATCCAGAAGCACTAGTGGATGGGCCAGGATCTCCTTGTGCTAGCCACTGTGCAAGAGAACAGACAGTCCCTGTCCCCCCAAGGACATGGAGAAACAGGTCAACAGAGGAGGATGAAAGACGGTACAGAATGTGGTGCTTCTTATGGTAAGGGCAAGGTGGCCAGGTGCCTGGCTGCCATGAAGTCCTGGAAGTCGGTGCAAAGCAGCAGTATGTGCAAACAGCACGATGCTTCTGGAAAACAGAAAAATCTCAGGAAAGCCAAGCTGTGAGTATATATAAAAGGAGGCACAGGCATCGATTTTTGAATCAAATTTCTGTAGCTACATTGAAAGTGCTCATCCTTTCTGGTAACACCTCCGATCTGGCAGGTCAGGCTGCCTTGGCAGGATGGAACAGATCAGCAGCTGACAGCTCAGAATCTGAGCTGGCAATTTTACAAGCGAGTCCCTGAGATCTGCTAACTTCAAGTCACTGCAAAGGGCTCAGCAATCCCAAGAACTCCCACCCCACGCAGATTCTCCAGCGAGGTGAGATAACCTCACGAGAAATAGGCAGGGACTGGCAGAAAGAAGTCACATGTCGTTTGTGCAATCCCAGCAAGTGGGACTGAGGGTGTGATCAAGGGACTGGCCTTTTGTCTTAGCTGTGGAACTCCACTGAGGGGGGATGGAGGGATTTCTTCTTGTCCTGTGCTACAATGAGATCAGAGAGAAACTCCCAGTGAGGAGCGAAGCGTCCAACTTCTTCTGCAGTGGACTCCTGAAGGACAGAGGGTATAAGAGGCAATCAGGCAGAGGGTCCCATCTTGTGATGAACGATGGTTTCCTCACACGAAGCTGCAAGTTGCACAGGCTGTTGCTTTCTTATGCAGCTTTGGCTGCCTGCAGGCAACCGTGAAGCAGAAGTCAATGGAGAGTCTTGCACCTGGCTTTGCACACCCTTTGCCTGGAGAGGGCTGTCTCCTCAGCCTCCTCAGTTGCTGGAGCACAGGATGAGTCAGAGGTTGTCTTGACCAACAATAAATGGTGGAGCTTGCTGTTGGGGGCAGCTGGTCTCCTTTCTTTTCCACTAGCCACATTCCACATAGCCATCTGGTGACTTTGCTTTCATGCTCATCCACTTCTGAGAACAGTGCTTGTGCCTTCACTCAGAGGATCCTCACAGCCAGAAGCTGTGGTACCAGCAACATTAGAGGCCCACAAAGAACAGTCATTCACTATGGGGCTCCATAAGCAGACCATGTTGAACCAATGTTCTCCTCATGTTCCTTGGAGAGCCTGGTGCTTTCTCAATTAGTCATCGTGCTGGAGCAGAATTGCAAGCGCACTGGCATTTGCAAGATGGATTATACTCATGCCCTGGGCTTGTGCAGACTGTTTGCCTCACAGCTGCAAAGCAGCTGAAAGACAACATTCATGGAGTTAATTTCTTCTTGTATTAAGCTTTTGACTGAGCAGTGCTCTGGTGTAGATGGATGGTAAGAGAGTGGTCTGGCAGGAATGTGTTTCTCCAAGTGTGCAGTCAAACTCAGAGGCTTGGAAATGCTGATGGCACATCATGCTGCAGGGTAATGCAGAGCAGCTCTGCGAATGCCTGGGAGACCTCCACTACGAACAATGTTCAGGAACAGTTTTCTCTTCTAAAAACTACAACATCAGTTTTATCCATTTGGACCTGGCGCTGACGGTGCACGGGTGTCACTGTGGTGTTTGGGCATTAGACTAATGACAATGAAAAGCTCAAGTACAGGTACACAGACAAAAGAGATCAAGAAAAGATGAGCACACAGAAAACTGATTGCCTTGTCTGTCTGATCAGGCCTCAGCACTCCCTTGGACCTTTCCCAGGCAGGCTAGGAGAGAAATAGGTCAGGAAATGTTTACAGTTTTAGTGCTCAAAGATTTGGATGAAGCCTCCGAGGCCCTTGGATGGCACTAACAACACACTTGTTTTAAAATCATTTGTCTAACTGTTTGAGGGAACCTCATCCCTGCTCCTGGAGGACTTTAAATTGAATGCAATGGGCATGCTTACAAGACAGGTTATAGCCTGGGAACTTGATGTCTGTCTATCTCAGAAAGGTGTGCTCATGCCATTGCTCTCCTTTAATCCCAGACCAAAAGGAAAGAGCATTTACACCTCTCCACCCTCCCTTATCAGCACTATTCTTTCCCCTTGGCTCAGCCATCACCTCTCCAGCAATTCACTTCAAACACTTCTCCCCTTTCACCCCTCTGGGCTCCTCCAACACGTCCAGGGCATCCCAGGTGGTTTAAAGTCCAAGACCCTTTGCTGTTTCTCCCAGCTTGGTTTTTTTTGCAGAGGTTGGATGGTTGGTTGTTTTTTTTTTTCCCCTGCTGATTTTGTTTTGAGTTTGGAAATCCTAATTCAAAATAACACACTTCTTATTTCCTCATAGGTTTGATTTTGAGTCCTCATCTGGTTCCCCTTCCCCTGAGTCAAATTTAAGCTGAAACCGAAGTCTGATCAACAAAGAAAGAGTTTCTTGAAACACGGATAGTCTGTGAAATGCCTGAAGGATTTGCAAAAATTGTTTCTAAAAAGCCATGTTTTATCAGCAAAAAAAAAAAAAAAAGCCAAAGAAAAATGTCAACCGACTTAATTTGGCAGACAGCTCCTCTGTGCGTCTGCACAGCGGCAATCTGCTGTGGTTCCTGAAGCAAACAGAGCCGCACATACAAAGCTAGTCCAAGGCTGTGTGCCAAATCATCACACACATCTGAATTTCAGCCCCCGTGGGACTGAGCGCGTTAGGAGGGATGCTCAGACGCGCTAACAGAATCCTGCCGGCCACCCTGGGGTTGGGTCCGTGGGGTCCGCAGCTCCGGACTCTCATGGGGAACACCACTTGTGTGGAGATCTCAAGAGCATTTGGCCTCCCAGCCAGGTATCAGTGCGGTGTGGTAAGAGTGTCTGGATGCCTCTCCAAGAAAACAGCCCCGGACAGAAGCAGCGTGGATCCCGGGCAGGCACTGGGACCGCAGGAAAGCGATCGCAGAGCTTTCGGGCAACGTTTCCTCTTAATCTTCTTGTCTCGGAGTTTTCCCCAGACAGAGCCCCCTCCAAGGGCTTGGGCAGCATGGGGGGAAGGGGCGTCCCAGCTCTCACTCCATCCTGGGGACAGGCAGCAGCTTTGGCCCCACGCTCGGGGATGCTGGTGTCCAACACTGCAGGCTGGAATCATAGAATCATACAATGGTTCGGGTTGGAAGGGACCTTAAAGATCATTTAGTTCCATGCCCCCTGCCATGGGGGGATTGGAACAGGGACAGGACATGGCAGGGACACCTTCCACTAGCCAGGTTGCTCAAAGCCCCGTCCAACCTGGCCTTGAACACTTCCAGTGATGGGGCAGCCGCAGTTTCTCTGGGCAACCTGTGCCAGTGCCTTACCACGCTCAGAGTGAAGAATTTCTTTCTTGTATCTAATCTAAATCTCCCCTCTTTCAGTTTAAAGTCACTACCCCTTGTCCCATCACTACATGCCCTTGTCAAAAGTCCCTCTCCAGCTTTCTCGTAGGCCCCTTTTAGGTGCTGAAAGGCTGCTAGAAGGTCTGCCCAGAGCCTTCTCTTCCCCAGGCTGAACAACCCCAACTCTCAGCCTGTCTCCACAGCAGAGGGGCTCCAGCCCTCATCTTCATGTCCTCCTCTGGACTCGCTCCAACAGGTGCATGTCCTTCTTGTGTTGGGGGCCCCAGAGCTGGACGCAGCACTGCAGGTGGGGTCTCACGAGATGGGAGTACAGGGGGAGAATCACCTCCCTCGACCTGCTGGCCACGCTTCTTTTGATGCAGCCCAGGTTGGCTTTCTGGCCTGCAAGTGCACATTGCCGGGTCATGTTGAGCTTCTTGTCAATCAACACCCCCAAGTCCTTCTCCTCATGGCTGCTCTCAATCCATTCTCCACCCAGCCTGTATTTGTGCTTCAGATTGCCCCGACCCATGGGCAGGAAGGACCTTGCCCTCGGCCTTGTTGAACTTCCTGAGGTTCGCATGGGCCCACCTCTCAAGTCTGTCAAGGTGTCTCTGGATGGCATCCCTTCCCTCCAGTATGTTGACCCACACAGCTTGGTGTCATCAGCAAACTTGCTGAAGGGTGCACTCCATCCCACTGCCCACATCGGCGACAAAGATGTTAAACAGCGCTGGTCCCAATACCGACCCCTGAGGAACGCCACTCATCACTGGTCTCCACTTGGACATTGAGCCGTCAACCGCAACTCTTTCAGTGCGACCATCCAGCCAATTCCTTATTCATTGAGTGGTTCATCTGTCAAATCCATGTGTCTCCAATTTACAGACAAGGATGTGCAGGACAGTGCACATCAAATGCTTTGCACAAGCCCAGGTAGATGATGTCAGTTGCTCTTCCCTTATCCACCAAGGCTGTAACCCCATCATAGAAGGCCACCAATTTTGTCAGGCACGATTTGCCCTTAGTGAAGCCATATTGGCTGTCACCAATCACCTCCATATTTTCCATGTGCCCTAGCATAGTTTCCAGGAGGATCTGCTCCATGATCTTGTCGGGCACAGAGGTGAGACTGACTGGCCTGTAGTTCCCCGGGTCTTCCTTTTTTCCCTTCTTAAAAATGGGGGCTATGTTTCCCCTTTTCCAGTCAGTGGGAACTTCACTGGGCTGCCACGACTTCTCAAATATGATGGATAGTGGCTTAGCAACTTCATCTGCCAGTCCCCTCAGGACCTGTGGATGCATCTCATCAGGTCCTTGTGCACCTTCAGGTTCCTTAGATGGTCTTGAATCTGATCTTCTCCTACAGTAGGCGGCTCTTCACTCTCCCAGTCCCTGCCCTTGCCTTCTGCGACTTGGGTGGTGTGGCTAGAGCACTTGCCAGTGAAGACCTAGGCAAAAAAGTCATTGAGTACCTCAGCCTTCTCCATATCCCAGGTAGCCAGGTCTCCCGTTTCGTTCCGGAGAGGCTCCACATTTTCCCGACTCTTCCTTTTATCACTGACGTACCTATAGAAGCTTTTCTTGTTGCCCCTGGCCTCCCTGGCCAGATTTAATTCTATCAGGGCTTTAGCTTTCATAACCTGATCGCTGGCTGCTCGGATAATTTCTCTGTGTTCCTCCCAGGCTACCTGTCCTTGCTCCCACCCGCTGTAGGCTTCCTTTTTGTGTTTGAGTTTGTCCAGGAGCTCCTTGTTCATCCATGCAGCCTCCTGGCATTTTTGCCTGACTTCCTCTCTGTTGGAAGGCATCGCTCCTTGGCTTGGAGGCGGTGATTCTTGAATTTTAACCAGCTTTCCTGGGCCCCTCTTCCCTCCAGGGCTTTATCCCATGGTACTCCAGCAAGCAGATCCCTGAAGAGGCCAAAGTCTGCTCTCCTGAAGTCCAGGGTAGTGAGCTTGCTGTGCGCCCTCTGCACTGCCCTAAGGATCTTGAACTCCACCATTTCATGGTCACTGAGACCAGGAAAGTCCTCTGTGCCAGCCCGGGAGTAGTGCTTCCAGCCGTCCTTGGCATGAGCCCTGGTGACATCCAGTTCTGGGGGTGCTGGGCTCCTGCCAGAAGCTGCTGGGCACCACGAAGGCTACTCCCATCTCCACCTCCACCATCAGCTGCCACAGGTGGCCTCTCCCCTACCCTTCAGCCCCCTCGTCACCCCATGCCTGTTCCCCAGCATTGGTTGGAGACATTAGAGGGCTCCCGTGTCTCCTAAAATATTTGCATTGGTGACTGAACTGGGCACAGGGGACGGACTGAATGTCTTCAAACAATTACAAAATGGGTAACTTACTGCACAACCTAAGCCCAATCATTTTGCATAACAAGGAGAGCTAATCATTCTTTGCAGTGCTTGACACTGCAGTGGGTCTCCAGTTCCCAAACTCCCGGATGAATTTGGCAACTTTGGACAAAAACTACTGCGTCCTTTCTAAATGAAGACAACATTCACGTTTTTAATAAGACAAACATTGCCAGGTGCCTCTTGGAGGTAAAAAAACATACATTAAGGAGAGGACCATAGAGAGCAGACACATCATTCAGTGTCTGCGTAGCAATCTGCACTGATTTGCTCTAACTACATGTGAAAGAAAATCATCACGTTGCCTCTGTATGGGATTTTTAATAGCATCTAATAATAGCAATGTTATAAATAATCTGTGAAATGGAAACAAAAATATACCTTTGTTTCAGGTATTGTGAACAGCTCTTTTCTGTTAACACTAAAACACTTATTCCAGTTTTTTTTAATTTAATTTAATTTATGTCTTTATATAGAAGAGAATCAGTTCCAAATGAAGAGCCAAAACACTTTTTATACAAGATGCATATGCTGCTATTCTTACATTTGAACTGTTTTCATGCTAATAAAATATAATTTTCTACTGGGGAAAAAAAATTCAACTAGAAACAACTTAACTAGCTCCAGAGATATTTTCTGAGCATTCAGAAGCACATGGGACAGTTTGCAATGAAACATTTTGGAAGAAAATCACCTCTGTACAGACCGGCAGTCGACTGAGAACACACCTGGGATGTGTCACGCACCCCATCCAAATTGCAGTACTGATGGGAAGCAGGGGAGGAGCTCAGCAGAGCCAAAGCTGTGCATTTTGGGACTGTTCCCAGGGATCAAGTCAATGGCTTTCCGTTGCAAAACTCAGCTCTGCAATGGCTAGACTAACATGAGATTCAGCTCTGCCAAGCAGGCAGAGAAGGATATAGTGTCATTGGGTTGTTGAAAATGCAGAGGGCTCTTGACTGGCCAGCCGAAGCGTATCAGACCTTGAGTGTGCAACTGGGACTTTGGAGTAAAGGCTAACACACACAGAGGAGTTTGGGGAGAGACAAATCCACTGCCATTGGCCAGGGCCTGCCTCTAGCTCTTGGTTATTCCACTTCTTTTTTAACCTGTTTCCAAATCCTCTGAGGTTTGCTTGCTGTGGGACTAAGCGTTGACCCAATGATCCCTTTCTGAGAATGACATACATCTTGGTTGGGGAGGAGATAAAGACACGCCTTTCTTCTTCAACCAAAGCACCAACAAAAATTATACCAAGAGGTTCAAATGATTCTGTCTCTCTGCTCCGCTCTGGTGAGACCCCACCTGCACTATTGCATCCAGCTCTGGAGTCCTCAGCACAAGAAGGACATGGACCTGCTGGAGCGGGTCCAAAGGAGGCCACAAAGATGATCCGAGGGCTGAAGCCCCTCTGCTATGGAGACAGGCTGAGAGAGTTGGGGTTGCTCAGCCTGGAGAAGAGAAGGCTCCAGGGAGATCTTACTGCAGCCTTTCAGTACTTAAAGGGGCCTTGTAAGAAAGATGGGGACAGACTTTTTAGTAGGACTTGTAGCGATCGGACAAGGGGTAATGGTTTTAAATTAAAGGACGGTAGATTCAGGCTAGATATAAGGAAGAAATCTTTTACAATGAGGGTGGTGAGGCACTGGAACAGGTTGCCCAGAGAGGTTGTGGATGCCCCATCCCTGGAAACATTCAAGGTCAGGTTGGACGGGGATCTGAGCAACCTGGTCTAGTTGAAGATGTCCCTGCTTATTGCAGGGGAGTTGGACTAGATGACCTTTAAAAGTCCCTTCCAATCCAAACTATTCTATGATTCTGTGATTCTATGATCCCTTTCTGAGAATGACGTACATCTTGGTTGAGGAGGAGATAAAGACTTGCCTTTCTTCTTCAAGCAAAGCACCAGCAAAAAAATATACCAAGAGTTTCAAATACCAGGACACAGAGCACCTCAGCACCAGCACGTGGGGCTGATTCTCCTCTCTGCCAGGGCTAGTGCTCCACCTGAGAGCCTGCTGCCATGAAAAGCATTGCCTGAGCATGGCTTGGGCCACCTGTCCCCATGACCAGGGACACGCTGTGCCCTAGGCTCTGATGATGGGGCAAGCAGATGCTCACCTTGTGGCTGGCTGCGAAGATCGGCCACGAACAGCAGCTTCCCCTTTAGACAAAAATTCCCTTTATTTACAGCCTCCCTCAGAAAACAGACGGGAGGGGGAAGAAAGAGGGGGAGAATGAACTCCCTGAGATGTTCTGTCTCTACTTCAAGGGTCCCTGGGGAAAGGACCCCTCTTGCTTTCCAGATCTGTCTTGTTACCTACTCATCCATCTTGCCATGTATTCTGGGATCATTTCCAAGGGTCAAATAAATGGCTGTGATTCATGCAATATAGGTCAGGACCTATTTAACAGCTCACAAAGAAGCTCCCCCCCTCCCTGTTCTCCCTCTGGCTCTTGGTGATGAGAAAATAGGTCACAGGCAGGCAGTGGGGGGGGATTAATCATTTCTTCCGGCAACTGCTGGGAAAAATATTTTCAATTCCATTTAATCATAAAGCTTTTTAATTAGTTAGTTTGCAATTTTTAATGTATAGTTTATAAGCTCTTGTGTAAGCGGGCAGATTCCTGGAAGGAGAAATATCCTGGCTCCCTACCTCCCCGGGTAGCACAGATGAAGTTCACCAGCCAGGCAGAGCTTGGCAGGTCCTGGGACCAACATCAACATGGTCTTCAGGTCTCTCAGCAGCCACACAACTCCAGCCCCATGGGATGGACACCCTGGCTTGCAGTCCCTCTGCTTGCCTGGGCAGGGGGGAGGTGGAAGGGGTATGTTCCTCAGAGACGAAAAAGTCAAAGCTGCGGGACCCCTTCACATCAGCCAACCCTGACTCCATAGTGCAGTATGTACCCTCCATGGGAATATGGGACAGCTCCTCCCTGGTACAACACCCGGTAAAGGGGTTCAGGCTGCTGCACACAGGTGCCAAACTCACCTTTGGTGTAAATGCATTGACGGACAGCATTGCACAAAATCTCAAAGACTGGACACTCAGCTAGTGTAGTCCAGCCTGGGACGAGGTGCTCTGTGACATCCCTACCATCCCCATTCCCCACTAATGCCCCAATAGGGGAAAGGGAAAAATTAGACCCTGGACCCTGGCTACACAGCTCTCCCTGCAATGGGTCCACCTGCCCCAAGTGCTGGAGGGGTGAAGGGAGGAGAAGCTCCTGCTGAAAGATCAGCAGATTTTCCACACTTGCAGTGTCTACGCAGGGTGACTGGAACCACCACTGGGCTCCAAAGGGTTGACAGCCACTGCCACCCACATGGCCAACTGCAGCAAGAGAAGTAACCTATTGATAACCAAATGCTGCAGCTGGTGTTACGCCCTTACACGAAGCTTTGCACCACCTCCTCTCCCAAAAACCTGTGGCTGAACCCTGCCAAGGTCCCGCAGTACCTTCTCATAATATTGCAGCTCATAATCCAGGATGACTCCGTTGGGTTGGTCAGGCTGAGACCATGAGAGGGTAATGCTGTCCACGGTGCGGCTGACCTGGTGCATGATGGACACAGCTGAAGGAGCTGGAAGAGAGAGTGAGAGAGAGGCCTCAGTCAGATGCCTGCACGGGCAGGACCCGCATCCCCTGGCTGGAGGCAGGCAGGTGTATTATTGCTATTTGGAGCTACTGAATTTGCTTCCAGCAGTGGCAGGGCTGTCCAGGGGCCAGGAGACGCTGGATTTTGCTGTTTGTAGAGAGCAGTTAGGGGAAAACAAAATGTTTCCACTGCTCACTAAGAGTTTGCAATTAGAAGCGCAGCATCTCAGGCAGGAAAACAGATCGTTCCTAGGCAAAATGAGCCCAAGGTTGGAGCAAAGAGCCTTGTTTCCCTGGAAAAAGCACTATCAGCCCAGCAACATGCAATCCTCCCTGCTTGCCATGGGGAAATAGGGGGTTTTGTACTTTGACATTTGCATAGAGAAGCTTTACGAGGCACAGGCAGACACAGGAAGCAAGCAGCTCCTCTCCGCCTTGGTGTGCTGGGTCTGCAAGTTGCACATGCCAATCAAGGGAGGTGCATACAGCAGCCTGAGCATGCAACGCAAACCTGACCTGACATGCTGACAATGGTGAGCCGCCCGCCTCGTCAGAGTGCCCTGGAAATAGCACACCCACAGACGCCACTTGTCCCACTGAGCACAATGGGACCTTCCAGCAGTTCCCCAGACACCCCAGCCAGCTGTCCACCCCTTGCGCTGCCCTGCGTTGCCTACGTGGCTTGACACACGGCCAGGTAGGAACAGTGCAGCCTCAGCTGGTGCCACGCCGTGGGAAAACTGTCCTCCAGGGACCTGTGGTAACAAGCCCATGGGGCAGGGACCACGGCATGGAGCTGCCACCTCCCTGGGAAACTCTGACCAGCTCTGATCCTGCTTGCTGCAGACCAGGGCGGGTGAGCAAGCAGCCTGGACTGCTTTTAATCCAGTTAGCTCAAGTACTGATAGCAGAGATGCCACAGCATTGCAGGTATCAGCCTACAGCCCCCGACCCTTGCTGGAGGGGCTGACACACACCAATGCCCGCGCTGCTCCCTCTTCACGGCATCTGAGACTGGTGAGCCGAGCACGTGTCCTTGCTCACCCTGCGCCCAGCCCGCTGACAGCACTGCCAACACAGCCTCCGTGGACGCCAGTCCGGAGGCCATCCCAGACCTCACCCAGCACCAGCCCAGCCTTGGAGAGTGCTAACTCCAGCACAGTGTTAGCCCTGGCACGTCTGCCAGCGCAGACTCACTGCTTCAGCAGCTTCAGGGCAGAGGGGAAGCCTCAGGGGTGGGAGAGGACTGGAAAGTGGTAGCGAGAAAGCTTCCCCATCACTTGCATGCCAGGCCTGGTTACAAATGGATGCAGAGAGGCTTGCACTAAGAAGGGCTTTTACCAGGTCCAACCCTTTCAATATTTCATGGAAGAACAACTCATTTGACAGCTCTGAGAAACAGCTTGGAGGAGCGGCACACAAAGTAAAGCACCTCTCACCCATCTCCAGTCTGGCTTCCCTTGGCATCACGAGCAGTGGCAGAAATGGTGCCAGCTGACAATTGCAGACATGGCAGCGGTAGGACTGCGCTACTTGGACCAGTGTGGCTGCAGCATGTTCTTGCACATCACTGTAATGAACTGCAGCTGAGCAACTCCTCTCAAAGTCTACCAGCACAACGCATTTTTCTGATCCACCGTCTTTGCCTCTTCACTACTGTTTTTGTGGATTCAGAGCACTGTAGCTCCCAGGATGTTCAATGGGAGTAGGGGCTGGGTATGAGTAAAGCAAAACCTGCCACCACACTGCTGCACCATTTCCCTTCATATCCCTGGGTCTCCCCACCCTTGAAGGGAGGCACAAGGCGGGTCAGCCTCAGCAAAGTGCTGGCGATCTCTGGTTTTGTCCAGCACTTACTAAAACTGAATGAGGGCAGAGAACTTCCACCATTGAAAGTGTTCAGGGTCAGGTTGGACAGGGCTTTGAGTAACCTGATCTAGTAAAAGATGTCCCTGTCCACGGCAGGAGGGGGTTGGACTAGATGATCTTTAAAGGTCCCTTCCGACCCAAGCCATTCCATGATTCTAACAGATTCTGAGACCAAAGCCTCACCCCCCAAACGCCAATTCCTCCATCCATTTCTGGTTGAGCCAAGCCTCATTACCCACCAGTCTGAAACTCTCTGTATCATCTCAGACCTTCCCTTGCTCTGTGGCATACAGCACTGCTTCCCTCCCGCCTTAACGTCCCAGTCCCACCGCTTCAGGGCCCATATTTACAAGCTCCTGGGATTAGTTTCTCACGCTGGTGTTAAGATAAAACACAGGTAACATTTCTGGAGCCTGTCAGCTCTTGCCAGTGCTTGCTGCTTCCTTGTCAACACAGGTTTCATAGGACATCTGCAACCTCCAAGACAAACATTTCTCTCTCTGTGAAGAAATGCCTTGGAAGGAAGATGTGACCAAGCCACAGATTGCCCTGCAGCAGGGACTGGGACTGGACTGAGGTGAGTACGCAGCCCATGGTCTCTCTGGCACACCTGAGCTGCACACGCTCTGGGAACCGATCCCACACTCATACAGACTATTCCAGGACAGCGGCCGCACACACCCAGACCTGTCCCACCACAAAACTGGGATGTGGCAACATCCCATGATTTAGACACAGGTTCAATGGCTGGCCTTTTGCAGCTGGAGAAGCTCCTCAGCTCCAGGTCCCTCCAGGTAGGAGGGAGGTCCCTGGGATGCTCTTCTTCCACTCCCAAGTACTGCCTGCCAACCTGGGAGTATATGGCTTCTGCAAGGCACCTCCTGCTTCTCCAGGCCATGCTGAGGAAGCTACAAAAGGTAACAGCTAGAGCACCCTGTGTGTGAATCATTTGTGAGCAGCCATGGCCCAGGCAGCTGTGCACTTGGTGAACCTGCCCTCATCTGGCTCAGAAAAAAGAACCAAATGGATGAGGTGGGGCTCATCTAACGAGCCTTAATGAGGCAAATACGCTGCATGTTGAGTAGGAGGCAGGTGAGATGAATGACTACAGCAACTTCAGCGCTTTTCCTAGACCTGGGGCAAAGGAGTGTCTCTGGATAGGCAGGAACCTCCACCATTGCGTCTTCTCAGTAACTGCTCTTGTTATCACAGACATCAGGGAAATGCACAACAATCAAATCACAGAAAGATTTAGGTCAGAAGTGACCTCTGGAGGTTTCTAGTCCAACTGGCTTGCAGAGTAATTTCAAAGTCAGATCACTTTGCTCAGGACCACATCCAGCTGAGACCTGAATATGTCCAAGGATGAGGATCCCACAGGCTCTGAGAGCACCAGTCCCCAGCTGCCTCGCTCTTGTGGGAAAGAAGCTTTTCCTCGTGTCCCATTGGAACTTCCCTCACTGCACCTTGTGGCCATTACTCTCACTGTGCACCTCTGGGAAGAGTCTGGCTCTGTCTTCTCTTTAAACTCCCTTTTGAAGTGGAAGACTGTAGCTAGATGCCCCTCAGCCTCCTCCTCTCCAGGCTGGCCAAACCCAGCTCTCTCAGCTATCCTCATATGTCTTGTGCTCCAGTCCCTGGCCCATCCTAGTGATCCTCCTGCCAGATCTGCTCCAGTTTGTTGATGTCTCTGTAGTACTGGGGAGCCCCAGAGCAGACACAGTACCCCAGATCCGGCCTCATGAGTGCTGAGCAGATGGGAACAATCACTCTCCTCCATTTTTTGCCTGTGCTCTTTCTAATAGAGCACAGCACGCTGCAATGCTACAAAACATGGTCCTCATCACACATCTTCACCACAGGTGAGGGCAACAGCTTGTGCAGAGAGAGGGTCCCAACTCTGTGAATAAGGGATGGGCTGGGACTGGATCTCTGAGTTTGAAAGTGGAGTCAGCCAGACCCCAGAGTGACTTTCTGAAGTCTCATCAGAGGGAAAAGCTTCTAGCCAGAGAGCAACACCAACGCTCAGGCAGCTGGTATCTGGCAGCTCTTGCCCCCTGGAGCACACGGTTCCTTCACAGTCATCCACAAAGCTAGTAAAGACCCATGAGTTTCTGGCTCTTCACCACTTTCAAGGCTGGAAGGCCCTGGGTGCAGTTCTCTACTCTGCCCCTAAGTCCACATGGGAGACCTTGTACAAATCCACATTATCCCTCTGCACTGCCACCTTCTACCTGTCTCGTTTTCACTCCCTGCCTGTCTTATCTAATTTTCCTGAGGACTTTCAGAGGCAGAGACTGCTTAGGAGCTTGGTCCCCCAGCAGTATTTAATGCATGTAATATATAGCTAAAAAGGAAGGAGATGAAAGCAGTTAAAGTGAACATAAAGAGCATCCAATGTGGGATAGTGCTACCTGGTGATACTCTCATCACAAGGTGTGCTCCAGCTCTGACAGAAGCATTGAGCACTTTGTGACCAGCCTGAACTACTATGTAGAAAGAGCTTTTCTGCCACAGGACATGGTGAAGTGACAGACACAACAGAAAGGACCGTGAGAGAGAGACACTTTCTGACACGTGACAAACTCAGCTGAGCAAAGATGGTAAAAGTCTCAAAATATCTAAGCTGACTTTCCTGAACTGTTGTTTCTGAACAAACTATACATAGGTTCCTTCCATTGAGTTTCTGAGTATTTCAAAGCAAAGATTTAACAAACTGCAAAAAGGACCAAAAAAACAAAAAAAGGTCTTTGTTCTTCCAGCCTGCTTTGTGCCAAGCCCTTTCCAGGACCGGGCAGAGTACAGCTGGGCTGCTAGTGCCAAAGATTCGCCGGCAGCATTTAACCTGGCCCTGTTGGATCGGTCACCTTGTTCCACGAACCGTGACTCCTCTTTGTTCCCTTGTAACAAAAGAAACAGAGCTTTAAGGACCATTTCCAGGTTGGAAAAAATGGTCTTTTTTTCATTTCCAGGTTGGAAATGGTCACTAAATTGGTGACAATTGCCCAATGGCACAAATTGCCCAGCGCCAAAGACACTCCCTCAGCTGTTGGATTGCCTGGTTGTCCCTTACTCATGGAAGGTGTTTGAATTACTGTGCACAGGGAAAATGGATTCTGGAAAAGAGACCTGCCCTGTGACACATAAAGGAGATCAGATGTGGAGCATCCCAGCTCTCAGAGCCACTATCGCTTTGAGATGTCACCCTCATGAATGTGTAAGCATCCTGATGGTGTCTGCAGCTGTATGTGTACAGCAACAATGCAAAAAATAAACAGAGCTTCACTTCCACAGCAGACAGAAATTTACTTTTCATGACTGAAACCCTTGAGCCCCACGTCACTTGGAGGCAAAATGAATCATTTGAGTCCTTGAAAGGCACTTTTCTACATCCTCTTTATCTGGGACGGCCTCAGATTCTTTGGATTCCTCTTAGTGGAGCCCTGTGGCTTCTCCAAATTGCTGGAGAAATAAACCAAGCCAAAACCACCACTGGAGTGTAAAATAAGCTTAACGAAAATCCACTGATGTAAAAAGGCAGATGACCCTGCTGTAACAAAGTCTGCAGCACACGGGGAGGGGCGGCAGCCGACATCTCTCACGTGATGACCCCTCTGGGGCAGAAGCACCAGGGGGATGCGAGGGATGCTTCATCACCCCAAGCCTCCGCACGGCCACACAACACTGATCACAGCCAGACCCTTGCCTAGGCTGGCGCTTGGGGCTTCGGCAGTTTACCTTAATCCGCCAGGAGCTGAGCAGACTTCCCTGGCTCAGGGGCAGCTCTGCAGGATAAATCTTGGGGGGTGTCGACAGCTCTTCGTGTCTGGTTTTTCTGCAGCCCACACAGGGTGCGAGGAGCTGCCTGAGCTCAGCTCCTGGAGACACATGGGAAGGATGGGGCTCAAGATGCACCCTGTCCTCAGGTCTTGCCAGCAGAGCCACATGCCCATCACCTCCCTGATGGACACACAGGTATAACCACTGAGCTTTGCCAAGGTTGTAATGACAGCTAAAACAGCAGTGTCCTCACAAACCACGCTGGCTCAATGCCACAAGGTGGACACGTCCAGGCAAGAAGGTCTCAAATCCCACCGCACAGCATATTCAGGCGACTTCATGAAAAGATTGGGATCTTATATCCTGCTCGACTGACTGTCTCCCAGGAAAACTCAAACCTCTACTGGCACAGAAACATAAAGTCACAACGGGGTTTGGCAAGAGAAGCACCACAGCCACAAGGCTTTTCAGCCCGTTGAGTATTTAACCTGCCCAAAAGCAGTGCAGCAGCTTCACTAGCACAGAGGACGATGCTTCACATGTACCCCGAGGTTGGTCTTGCCAGCATCAAGGTGGGTCTGGTAGACATCCTGAATGCTCTCAGCTAGCAAAAGGGTAACGGGCAAGGAAAGGCATTCTGTCCTCTTCTGCCTGTGCTTTGTAGCAGAGCCATGTTGTGGACTAAGTCTACCAGTGAGACAGACATACCTTAGGCACCGTGGTGCTCCAGCCTCTCCCAGGTCAGTGCTTCTGGCCTAGGCAATCAACTTAGGCACCTTATTCATGTCTAGCTGAAGCTCAAGGGAGCATGCTGGTGAAAGGGATGAACCAAGAGGCTCAGGTGCCTCCACACCGAGCACAGAGCGGAGCCGTGAAGGCTGACGGGGGAGATGCCTCTTCTCCCACTATACCCTTCAGTTCCCAATAGCACCACATTCCAGAAGTGCTGGTGGGATGGGATCCCTGGAGTCTCTGGTCCAACCCATCTGCCACATGATGATCCCCAACACTAGATCAGGGAAGATGGAGCTGTGTTAGCCAAATCTTTAAACCTCCAAGGATGGGGCTTCGCTAGTTATCTCTGTATTAGTACCCTTTAGTCTTTTTTGATTAGCTTCAGAAATAAAATGACAATTTTTGGTCATAAAGCACAATCTGTCTCTGCCGCGTTACTGTAAACGAGCCCCACCATGTCCTGCCTCCCAGTCACTCTAGCTGAGGCACATTCCGCATTTTAAAAAACACATCTTCTAAAGAAGAAAAAAAACAAAAACAATACCAAAAAAAAAAACCACCCCCAAAAAAACCCCAAGAAGAGACCAGTTACTTTTGGTCTGGGCCCTGATTATGAAACTGAAGTCACTCCAGCTTTTGCTAACAATCCCTAGCAGGCACAGCAGTTCCCATCTTACAGAACAGCATCTGGAGCACGTGACGATGCTCTGGCTCTGCTTCCCGACCTGCAGTTACTGCTGACGACGTGTGAACTGGGAAGAAATCTCCGTGCCAGCCCCCGAGCACAGTGACCGGGGCAGAGCCGCTCTCGCAGGCGTGCAGCCGGGTGGAGGGAGGCAGGGCAGCCACTCCCGAGGACAAGAGGGGCAGCTTCTCATAGCTCAGCCTATCCTTGCAGGTAATTAAGAAATGATGGTTTGTTCAGGAAAGGGATCCTATTTTAACCTACTTGTGACTGTGAAGCTCTCTTTACAGGCTTACATCCTGGCCCGAAAGCATGTCCAGGTTTCCCTCCGGCGGAGCTGCTCCATGAGGATGCTGTGAAATGCAGGCTAATACCTCTATGGGCAAGGAACCAGAGCGCTCCATGCCCACCAGCCTCAAGGGCTACTTAAGCAGTCTCTGCTAAGAGAAACTGAAACCCCAGGTGGCACAGATCCATCACAGCAGAGGCAGCTTAACCATTGCTGATCCCTCCACAAGAGGCTTTGGATTCTTTAACTAAAGATTTGCTTGATCTCAGGTACGGACAAAGGGGGATGTTGGTAGCATTGCTAAGCCTCAGGCTTGCTATAGCCAGTATTTTACTTCCCTACCAAACAGTTACTTCTTTTTGGCTTGCCTACTGAAAATGATAAAAAAGATCAAGGGAAAGAAGGAAAGACAAGGAGACAAGAAGGAAAAAAATATGAGTTTTCCAGGAAAACAGGCATTTTCTAATTGCAGCAATACCTGAAAGAAGGTCATGTCGGCCACAAAACTCAGGTCGGCTTTATGAGACAGTGCAAGAACGTGTTGATTTTGCAGAAAACTGGAAAAAGCTACTGTAACACTCAGGTCTGAACATCTGCATGAGACTGGCAACAGAACCCAGGCAGTGAGTTAAATATAGCTGAAACGCTTGTGGTTGACTCTGTGCGTATGTTATAGACAGACATCCAGTTTTCTTTGAGGACTGCAAATTATGACAAGCCCACCGTGCCTCTTGGGAGGTTTTCCTCATGGTTACTTGCTCTGTTCTAAAATGCACATATTATTTTCAGGTCGACATTTATGGACTTCAGCTTCCAACTGCTGGAACCTTTCTGGTTTTGCTAGCTAAATTAAGGAGGAGTCTAGAAACAGAATTTTGTCCTCGTGGAAGAACTGAAAGATCATTAAAATATTTTCTTTTTCTCTTTTTTCTATTATCTAAGTAGACTGAGTTTCTTGAGTGCTTCACAGATTTATCAGCCTACATATCAATCTGATGACTCTCTTCCGAACCTTTTCCAATTTTTGTTAACCTCCTTTTCAAATATAAACCTCAAAACTGATCTCAGTAGCCAGTAACCATCCCTCTTAACTACAGAGACAGCATCCACCTCCTCACTCAGGTCTGATATTCCTCTGAGCGTGTCCAACATGACACTTCTCTGACTCAGCCCAGTCCTCAGAGAGCTTGTGCAGAGCTGCTGTTCCCTCGCTGTTGTGCACTTTCGGTCTCCCTTCGCTGTTTTTTGTAACTCTGCTCCCCAGCTCGGGGAAGGGAGGAGGCAATGCTGCTGCCTTCACTCTGTGCACCTCCCTGCTGATGCAGGGTCGGGCCCAACGTCTGGGGACCCAGCCTGTTCCTGCATTTCCTATCACCCCTCGTGTCCTGCTGGGAGCGGGGTGAGAGATCTTAGATGCATCCGAAATTAGTGTAATTGGTGAAACTGCCATGTAAAGCTTAGGGCAATTCATTACGATAAAACTGACAAAAAGCAGCAGGGGGGCATCACACAATGAAGAATTGTATTGGGTGAATGAGAAATAAATAGGCCCATTTTCCTCCTTGGTTTTATGTCTCTGAGTTGTGCTGTTTAGAGGCATTATTAGGAAGCTCATGTGTTTCCCTCCCCAACCCATCTCCACGACACCAGGTTTTCTCAATCCGGCCGAACAAGACCAGGACTCCTCAGGACATCTGCTGGGCCACCTTCCTCTTTGATTCAGACACAAAGAGCTTCCATCTGGGAGCTGTTACCTTTCTCCCAGCCCTGCTTTTTCAATATCCTAAGGTGACCTCCATCCTATCCCACCTCTACCTTTTCAGTACACAGAGACCAAGAATAAAGACATGAGAGTGCATCAGGAGTCACTTAACAGGAGAACAAGCCGGCATCTTCCTCTCAGACATTGAGCAACATAACCTGACACCCTGTGACACAGTCTGGTCCCTCATACGTGCTGGTTCATCCCTTCCCAAGGGACCGCTACAACCATCCTATTTCTAATAGGCTCTGATAGCAGGGGCCAAGTTTCTGTGTCAGGTCCTGACTCTTGGGCCACCACAACTGCCAAGGGCTGCTGCCACTGGTTTTTAGTAGGTCTGACTCCCAGTGACGTGATGCTGTGAAACAAGCCCATCTCCAGCTACACACCAGATGATGTCCGCAGCGCTTCAAGGGCCACTTCAGAGCTTCTAAGAGCCTCGGTGCTGCTGTGAAGCCGTGGAAGGTCACACTGCGCAGGCTGGGAAGCTGGACTGCTGCTGTAAACGGAATATAACTGGACAAGACGCTGCCACCAGCCAGAGCAACACCACAGGGAACAGCCCAGGGTCTCGGACTCCCCAGGCAGCACCTTCTGCATCGCTCCCTGGCCGTTTGATGGAGTGTTTGGTTGGACGGTGTGGCTCCAGCCTCTGGACCGCCTGCCAGGGGACACCGGGATCTTTCTGCAGCTTCTCTTTCATGATCTTTATACCCATTTGAAACGCTACCAATTGCAATCCGCCCCCCATTTTGCAGCTAGTCCCCCGCCTTCTTCACCTGCCAGTCGTGCAAGGCTCAGCCTTTCACTCTTTGCCTGCCAGTGGGTCAGCACTACTGAGATCCCGGTATAATCAAAGCGTCTCCGTTCCTCTACTGGCTTAGCTGGAAGAGTCAGGTTACAGTCAGCAAAACCCCTATCTCTGATCACTTTAATACCACTAACCCATGTCATGTCAGACAGAGTCAACATTTGCTCTGGAAAACACTCACGACAGAGAGCAAAGCCAACCCAGCCCGTGGCCTCTCCCCAGCAACACTTTGAAATTACCCGGGGGGAAAAAAAAACAAAAGAGGTGAACAGCTGGGAGTTTTCCAGCATCTCCTCGGAGCCTTCCTGACAGATCTTGGTCCCTGGAGTGTCAGGTTACCGGACGGCGGGCTGGGGGGGGACTGCTTTTATTATAGGAGGGTCAGCAGGGAATTCTGGCATTTTCAATTACCCACATGCAGAAGCGGCTGTGATCCAGGGTCAGGATTAACTGTGTGACCCCCGGCTGAAGACAGAGCGGCAGGGAAATGCACCATGATGCTGCAAGGCACCAGCTAGTCCAGAGGCCACGGGACAGGCAGTAAATGGGGAGATGTGGGGGAGAAAGTTGCTGACAGAGCATCTGGCAGTGGACGCCTGCAACTGCCCTGCAAATGTGGCAAAGAAAAACCTCAGGGTAAGTGGACAAGCTTCTCTCCCACTGCCTTCACCCAGCGACTCAGCCTCCCTGGGTGACCCGGGTAGCTCCAACACGTGGGAACTACGTGGGGAACAGGATCCTCTGTGGGACCAGAGCAGGGCATTCTTCAGTGCAGGGCTCCCAGGAGGTCCCAGAGCTCCTTCTGCACTTCAAGCCCTGCACAACACCAGCAGCTCGCTCCGGCGAGACTAAAGGGCGATGCCGCGCAGCAGCGAGGACGGTGCTGTGATCAGTCATGGAGCAAGGGCTTCCCTGACCTTGAAGCCACAGGACCTGGAGACATCTAGGCTGGGATCCAGGCTCCAGTGTTTGAAATGGGAGGAGCACACAGGGCCTCTGTGCAAGGCAGGTGAAATAGCCACGCCAGGCTTAGGTGATCTCTGTTTCTCGAGTATGGGCAGAGTGGAAAGCCAGGAAAACTCACTGCACTTTGCTGCAGACCTGGATGTCTTGTGCCAGTATCTCACCCGAGGGACACCCACTCCAAACCAGCCCTCCCTCCTTGCCCCAAGGCATCCCAGTCCCACACAGTCCTCAGCAGGTGACTGTCACTGTGCCACGGTCCAGCTGTCCCCAGTCCAGGTCCCATCACTGACCTCAAGGCCCCAGTTCTTCATGCTCTTACTCAGCTCAGAGTCCAAATGCATCTAGGTATCTAACTGAAAATTGACTTCTTTAGTTAAAACCTTCTCCATTTTTTGCTTCTCCAGGTAAAGCTCTCTCCTGCCGTTTAAGCATTGCAGGCTTTCATGCCACAGGCCCTCCTGGAGAACGGATTTGAATTTGGGATGCCTTCCTCCAACCTGAGCACTGAAAGCACCACAGTAAGGAACACCTGGATGAGGAAGGGAGGAAGGGAAGCTTTTCCTGACTTGCCCTCAGTGGCGACCATGCTCTGCATGGGAGGTTGGACTAGAGACCTCCAGAAGCCCCTCCACCAGCACTTCTGTGTGTGTGACTCTCTCCTGCTAAAACGATTTACTATTGCTTGGACTATTATAAATGTTTGTCCACCCAATATCGTCCCAGTGCCCTCCCCTGTGATGGCATGTTCAGGAGCCACAAATTTTTGAAATCAATTACCTCCAGCAGAAGCAACGCAATGTCTCAGGGATGACAGCACTAGGGCTCTTTAATAAACAACATTCACCCCCAAAGCACCAAAAGCCGCAGGTCTGGGATGTTCACCGGACTCGCTAGAGCTCTAGAAAACTGGTATTTCACAGCCTGTGAGGTTTTTGTTTCCGAGGTTCCTGGCAAGGTGGCCCCTTCAGGCTGGTACCCACGTTGTTTGTGTGTGTCGAGTGTCTGGAAAGTTTCCCAGTGGGCCCAGCCTCCAGCCCCTTCAGTTTGTAACTACCAATCCTGGAAAATCTTAAAAACACGGCAATGCAGTCCAAAGCTGGTCCTGGCTCTGGCCCCATTTGAATCAACGAAGGCTTTGGTGTAGATTACAGCCTTTAAAGCAGTTCCTAATGCCACAAGCCCAGCGACTTGGCCCAGGCAGATGGAGGCTTTTGGCTGTCTTTATGTTCTTTGTTTAATTGAGTTTGCAGCCTTCATTTGCATGCTGCCATCCTGCCCGCGGAGGAGGGCAGGACTTTGTTCTCAGCAATGAGAGGAGGTGCTCCAGAGGATCCCGGCATCCCGTCACGCAGCCTGCTGGAGCAGGTTTGGGGTTGCTCAGTGCCAAGTTCGTCCCCACCTCCCGGCCCCCTCTCCACGTGGAAACCTCATCTGCTCCAGATCAAAGCGATGTCATCAGCAAAAGGCTGGCGGAAAGCAGGAATGCTGGCAGGAGCCAGCCCTCCGCCCCTCCAACTTGCCCCCCTAGATTTTCAATAAAATGGTGCTTTCCAAGAAAGTGCCAATTAATTGCAACCAAAACTGTTCTTAGGAACAGACTGATTTTGAAATTTCAAACACAGAAAACTTAGACCAGAGAAATATTTCTTGAAAGAATGATGCCTGCTGCAGAGCATCCCCTTGGACCCACTGAGTCTTGCTAATTTGAGACTGAACTTGTTCCCGTGCTCTCTTCCATGGCAGACTCCACCAGGCTGGCTTCCCTCTCTGTAGGGGAAATTTTGGGAATATCAGGGTTTTTTCTTGGAAAGAGCGTTTCCTGCCCAGCCCCACCAATGCAGCAGCCTCCTGCACACTGGCCAGCGGCAGTGATGAACAGGGGCTGGGCTGCGGTGAGACAGGCACGGTGAGGATCTTCCTGCCCGACCCGAGTCAGGCAGAGACTGACCATTTTACACACAGATAGACGGGACTGCTCCATCACAGGGACTCCGAGATGGACCGGGGACAGCCGGCCAGCTGGCTGCATTAACCCAATTTGCTACAACCACCTATTATGGTCCACATAAACGCACGACTGATCAGCATCACCCCCCAGTGTATGCTCAGCTGTTCAACCACTGTGACCCTAAAACCAGCCTCCCGTGTGTCTGCAGCCTTGCCTACCTGCCTCCAGCATCTCCACCTGCCCGAGCGCTGGCACTCGGCGCCTTGTGCGCAAGCAAGGCAATTAGCACCGTGAGCTGTGTTTGCCAAGTGCAGCAGGAAAGATAAATCACCCCTCCTGAACATGTAAGCACAAGGTGAGCTCCCGAGCCACTCCGTCAGCTCCCAGCACTCACACGCAGCGGGGACGGTGGCACATTGTGGGGAGAGGGGGAGGCGCTGGTTCACCAGAAGGGACTTTCCACCCCATCCATCATGGATGGGCTTTTGTTTTCTGCCCAAAGTCAGCTCCAGATGCTTTGGAACAGATTTCTGAAGCCCCAGGCAGGTGTGGGAAAAATGATCCTCAAACTCACAGAGTAATTTATGCAACAGGGAAGCCTGGGAGTCAGCAGGTGGAGGAGCCCGCAGAGCTGGTAGTGGGTGGAGAAGAGCATCTGCTAGGAAAGCTCTAGCAGTGCAGCCCATACCCTGCTCTGCCAACATCCCCCCAACTGCCCACCACAGGAGCGGGAAGAGGAGTCCTGAAGAGCCAGCAGCTGGCAGAGCTCCTACCATCTGGGAGCCCTGGCTACAGATGGTCTCCAGTGGGCAGAGGAGAAGGGACTTGGGCATGGCAAGGTTCCCCCTGGGCACTCACCGCCGGCTGCTGCAAGCTGGAGGGATGCAGCGAAGGCAACAGGCTGGGCCACCAAGCGAGAGGAGGAGGGCAGCAAATGTCAAGCTGCATCAGGTTTTGGTGGCAACAGCCCTGTGTACGAGGCAGTCAGGGTGAAGGTGGGAGCTGGGGATGAAGGAAAGAGAAGAGGGAGAGAAGAAGGGCTGCAGAGCCAGGATGGTTACATGGGTCCACGTGGAGGGTAAGGTCTGGCTGTTAATGCTGGATAAGAAAAGCAGCCATAGGGATGTCAAGGTTTCAGAAGGGTTTGGAGCCCTGGAGCAGGCCAAGCTGTCACAGAAACACATCCAGTGAAGTCCCCAAAAGAAGAAACCTGGGATTTGAGGGACCTCAGGAATAGTCCTACAGTAGCTCAGCAGACATACTCCTGCTTGCTGTGTCATACAGGCAAATAGGCTTCTGCCCCAGCTCCTCCACATGGGAGACGGCACAATAGCTCAGAAAATTTCTGATTTTCCACCTAAACCTATCACCAGCCACTCTGTACCATCTGCTCTTGTCCTTCTGCTTTAATAGCTCTTCTCCCTTTCTGGTGTCCCTCCAGCCCAGCACGTAGTGAGACCTCGCTACAGCTGGTGAACATACTGGCCTGATACAGCCCAGTCTTCACAAGGTTTTATACTGGAGAGTTGTCTCCTTCCCGTGGTCTGCTGCCAGGTCCTCTTCAGCTGCCTCCAACTGACAATTGCCGGCGTTTTTGTTGCTGGGCCCCAAATGCCTGGCCTCCCTGTTTCTGTTGTTGAATTTCACCCTGATTCTGTTATTCCACCTCTCAGTGTCTTCCTGGAGGTATCATGGTCCTCCTCTGTCCTAACAATGTTTGTGTCAGTTTTCTGCACAAGAAATACCCTATCAGATTTTGAAACATCACTAAGTATGAGACCACATCTCATGGACCTCAGTTAGCCACCTCTGTTCAGCCTGATGCTTCCCCTTTCGCATGGTAGTGGTCTCCCATTTAGGCAGTTCCTGGACAGACATCCAGCTTTACTAAATCAGATGTTTTACTGGTATCCAGACAGGCAGAGTCCAACGCATTTTCTTAGAAGATCAGTGATCTCATCAGAAATAAAAGCAAGAACGAGCTACACAGACTCGTGTACAAAGACTTGATGGGCTCTCTGTCTCTTGATGTCTCAAGTCAAGACTTGTCGCCTTTCTGAAAGATGCTTTAGCCAAAGACAGGACTGAATGTGAGGATAATTGATATGCAGGCTGATCTAATACATCTCTTGGCTTGAACCTCTGAATCTTAGTATAGCAAAGAGCAACGGCCATAAATCACAGCTTGGGAGGCTCAGGTTGGACATCGGGAAAAGTTCCCTCACCAGGGGGGTGGTGCAGCTCTGGGACAAGTCACTGGAAACGTGGGGAGATCCCTGCCTTTGGGGATTACCAATAACTGTCTGCCCAAAGCCACTGCTGCCCTAATGTAGTGCTGGCAGCAGTCCTGCCGTAGGTTGGAGGTTGGATGAGAGATCCAAGATGCTGGGATGCCACTATCATCTCCTGCCTTTTATTTTTATACTGGAAGACAACAAGAAACAGACTCATTCATAGCTTTTAAGGGCTGGAAAGCTCATTCCAACTCTTCAAGGTGATTTATGCATACACTTTCCCAGGTTGTTGTTTCACAGACAGGGAAATCTCTTCCAAGTAATTCCTGACTGCAGCCAGCTCAGGGCAAGGCTGGGAGCAGCACGGGAGAGAACAGGCCATGCCATGACTCCCTGTTTGTGTCCAGAGGAGTGCAGGCCACTGCCATGCATCCCTCTGAAGGAGGAAGCCAGCCAGATCTTCTAATGCAAAATGAAAGGGAGAAGATAAAAGCAAGAGTCCAGTGTGGCGCAGGCCATCCAGTTCTCCCCTCTCTGTCTAGCCTGCAGCGTAACTGGATGGCTGAGAAGTGCTAGTCCCAACCAACCTTACCTCTTCACCTCGTCTGCTGCCCTGGCTCCATTCCTCTCTCTCCTTGCCCTTCCTCCCCTGACTCCTCCATGCTCCCTGTTGCATTTGGCAGTAAAGCTCATAGACCATGGCTACAAGGGATTTTGGTTGAAGGTGAGGGAAAAATCCTCCCTTCTGGTGCTTTGCACGTCCCAAGATCTGTCTCGTCTGTGTTTCATTACTCACAGCTGAACTCCCCAGCCTTTGCATAAGGACCAGACCGGACTCGGTCCAGTCACAGGACATTCACAGCAGAGCAGAGCCACTGGACCACTGAAACACTCAGCTGTCCTTGAGCTCACCTTGAGGCACCTCTTGAGTCTTATCTGGACAGCCCTGTCCAAAAGACACTGCCTGGCTGGGATGCAAGCGCCTGGGCTGTGATAGCTACCGTGAAGCAGAAATTCAAACCCTAATGATGTCTGGCATGAACCTGGTGCACAGGTGTGAGCTGCACATCTCCCCAGCCAAAGGACCCATGTCACGACATACTGCTGTAAAACGCCACCTGGAATAATATTGCAAATAATCAGAACAAATTACCTGGATCCATAGAGAGGGAGAAATCGTGCCAGAAAACTCTGCCACTGCGGATGCTGCTCCTGATGGGTTTATCAGGAAAGTGTACTGGTTTCCTCTGTCACACACTAGCTGGTATTCACACGGTATTAGCTGTTTATGGCTCTTTTTGGCTCTGTTTGCAGCCAAGAGCCTCTGACATCAGTTAATCCTCCCTTCTTATCCCGTGTGACACAGGAGTCGCTCACAAAAGCAACACACTCCCAAAAATCTGGATGTTCTCTTTCCCCCATGACTAGGAGGTCTTGAATTTGTCTCTGGATGGAGCCCAGGGCTTTTTCCTCCCTTCTCAGATTGCAGAATCCACAGCCTGTTATCAAGAGGTGCCCTTCCCATGTGCTATTTAAGTCATCCCTGCCCAAGGAGCCCTTTCCCTCAGCAGCTTTCCCAGGGCACTCAGCCTGCCCGCAGCGCGGATAGAGCCTGCGAATCCTCGCAGCACCAAGACTCCCCACCCTCCCCGATTCTCCCCAAAGAATGGCCACAAATTAGCAAGCAGGGGCTGCGTGTTGTCACCAGCAAGAGGGCTGACGCCTGGCATGGCTCTCAATTAGTCAAGTGTCATTATCCCAAGCGCTGGGCCACACTCAACTCCTTGACCCCTGGCTTCCTTCCTATGCCTTCCCCCTTGGGATGCTGGCACGGTTCTCAACCACCTTTTTGGCACAGATCTTTTGTTCTGGCATGGCTGAGAAAAGGCTTTTGGTGGCACCCGGTATCTGCGTGATGGGTTTGTTTTCTTTGGCCACATCACAGTCCCTTAAGATAGGACTGACTGTGTCAGGTGGTGAGTCCTCGATCTCCCTCCTTGGGGAGCTGCTGAGCTTTGGGGGAGAGGTGCCACTCAGCTGCAGGGTGTCATAGGCAGGCAAGCGGAGGGTGAGCGGCTGTTGGGAGAAGCACAGCATGGAGCTGGGCATCAAGAAGCAGCCTACTGAGAAGAGCAGAGAGAAGACACAACCTGGCCTCAAAGGTGACAGAAGATATTTCCTAGGAAGGCAGTGGGGATCATGCGGAGTTTGCTGGAAGGGGTAAATTTGCGTTGGCTGAAGACTGACCCGGGAGCAAGGAGGTGGTGGGAAGGGGATGTCTATTCCAAGTTCTTTTTATTTCTGTTCTGCTGGTCCTGGTCCTTTCTAATTTTCTATACTTTGAAAAGGGAAGCATCATCTCTCCTCTTCTAACAAAACCTGACTTTCTGGAGGTTAAACACCTTTGGTCTTTCTAGGACACTCACTGCAAGAGAAAGGTCCAGGACATCGCCTCCGAGCACGGGCTGGCACTGGCCTCCTCACATGCTCTCTTTTGACCAACCTTCTCCTAAGAAGACAGGTGGCTTGTCCCTCGGGGCTCCTCTCTGCACCAGGTGTCTGGGCTGCTGATCACTTTGTTGGTGGGACTGAAAAGATGACAACTTTACAGTGAAATGCAAAGGGTAAACCTGGGCAGTCTAAGGTCAGCTAACACAACCTCAACCTGGCCAATGCGGGACATGAGGCCATGGGTCCAGGAGGAACCACAGAGGATCCAGCCAAGGGTGACCGAGGCAGCCTGGGGCGCAGGGCTTATGAGACATGGAGAGAGCTGGGCTGGCTGAGCCTGCTAATGAAGGCATTAAGGGCAAATTCAATCGCAGCTACAACTCACTCTTCCCTGCAGGGGCAGGTGATGTAACAAGGGGCCCAAGCCACAAATCAGGCTGAAAATTATGAAAAGCATCTTCCCCAGGAGGGTGACGTAGTCCTGGGACAGGTTAACAGAGAGGTGGAGTTTTCCAAAACTCGGAAAAAATCACAGCCTCCCAGTCCACTCTTGGTGATAGTCCTGCTGCAAACAGGAGGGTGAATCAGGGACACCAGATGTCCCTTCCACAAACCCTGATGGGATCCTGTGGCCCAAATCAGGCACAGCAGCATGACTTTGTGGAAGTAGCTCTTGTTAAACTGTCTTGATTTTTTTCCTGAACTCAGGAGTTCAGCAGAGTGCACAGACTTAAAGTGCATGAGGCACGGGGCTCAGCATCAGCATCATCTGCAACACATGAAATCAGTTTTAAACAAGACTGGCACTCAATGGGGACTCACACCGTGTCCAGCGCAGTGCAGGCAGCACCTCTCCTTAAAATTATTAGCGATCTGGGAGACAATATAAAAACATTGCTGGCAAACCATTCATAAAGTGTCCAAAATGGCAGTGTTGGGAATGACAGCTTCTCTGCAGAGCAATGATCATGGCTTGACAGCTCAGCCCATGAAAACAATTATAAGGTTGTGCTTCGGTCTGGAAACCAAAATGCAGGTCTTGCTTGCAGAACAGGAGCCTGCATCCAGGGAAGCGGCATCTGAAGGGACCAAGACGTTTCTGTTCTCTCACCAGGGAGGTAAGAGCTGCCCGCACGGCTGAGTGAGGTAGCACTTTACACTTGGATGTGTAAAGGGAACAGCGAGACCAGCAAGGAAAGTAGCTGCAGCAGAGCTGCTACTGGGTACAATATTTAGTTCAAAAAAATCATGATGAAGAATACAGAAGATTCCACAAAGAGCTATGGGAAGATCCACATTCTGGAAAGCCACCTCATAGCAAGAAAGGGTGATTCAGCTTGGTCTAATTACCTCTTTTTCCTTGAGAGAAGCTACCCGCCACCTGTGTCTACATGAGAAGAAATGTCCTACTACCACAACACAACAGCAAAATAAGTTACGTGGATGTAAATGCGAATGTTAGTGGAATCCAGACCTCACTGGAGAGGGGTACAACGGTAATGACCGCAGCCATCTTTCTCTGGGAGGACAAGAAGGTGAATGGTGTGTCACCTTCTTTGATCTCAGGTTTCCCTTTTGGGATGATGGTCACCATACCGTTGCACCCCCCGAGGCCACTCCTCCAGGCACACTCAGTACCTGCCCTCTGGCTGCTCTACCGGGATCGTTTTCTCACTCTCTCACAGCAGCTTTTTCCTGGGATGCTGAAGAGTGTATGATATCTGAAGGTTAAAGATGCTGCTGGTGATGTGGCATCTCTCCTCAGTCCCGAAAGCACCAAGCACAGGCAGTGCGCCTGTCCCCCAGCAGTGGTCCATTTACCCCTGGGTGAACCGGGGCGATTTTGCCTCGCTTTCTTTGGGGCTGGGAGGTCCCCAAAGGCCAGCGGAGTGGGCTCTTTGCAGGGAGGCCATCGTCCAGCTGCGGCAGGAGCACAACCCCGTCACGTATTCGGTCCTCTGCTCTGCCTAAGGTGGAGCCCCAGCTCCATCCCCAGAGCACAGGCAGAGGAAGGCTGTAATCGCCGGTTCCCTGGGCTCATCCCTCCCCTCCCTCTGCACACTCTCCTTTCCCTACAACACCCTCCATTCTCCTGTCCCAGCTCTGCCTTTGTGTCTGCAGCTTCTGTTACCAACTGCTAATGATCTACATCAAGGCTGCCAGGCGGTGCCGAATGTAAGCAGAAGAATTCAGAGCCTCTAATTACAGAGGAATTAGCAAGCAGACAGTTACTGTTTAGTGCTAATGAATAGATACATTAAGAGAGACATCACATAGGCTGAGAAGTGTGAGCCCTGATAATAAAGGAGTGTCAAACAAGGAAAACACAGGGAGGAGGATCCCGGGGACTGAAAAAGATTTGCCTGCAACTCAGTCTCTGGTTTTGCTAAGGTGGAAGTAGCCACAGGCAGTACATGAAGGTAACAAGCACACCATACAACTGCAAAGTGCAAAATCCGAGCGTTAGATAACTTGTCTATAGCGCAGGATGATGCTGGGGGTGTGCAGAGCCCCTTCCCAGCCCCACGTAGCATCGCACCCACCCCATCCCCATCAGCCGTCTCTGTGAAGGAAGCTGCAACAGGTCACTGTCTCAGACCAGTTCCTCTCTCCTCATCATGTGCAGACGTGTTCCTGCTCGTAGCCAAACCACATTTCAACGCTATGCTAAAGCTGCCTTCAGGGCTTCTGATACTGTATTGAAAACCCTGTGACCCCGCGGCTCCCCAGCTAACTTAGCATCAGAGGTCATCTGCTGGTTCATGTGTGACCAAGACATTTTTGCAGGTTACCTCTGTCTCGGCACTCTGCATGCCCAACCAAGTGATGCCCATCTGCACCAGGGCAGCTTTACCCCAGACCAAATACCTCCTGTCCCCTGCAGTCAGCACACACCATGGTCTCCAGGTAATTCAGTGGAAATGAAATCATCCATGACTGCCAAATTCAATCTTGAAGGTCATGTAGTGCCCAGGGCAGCCTGGGGCACGTTCACACTCCCCACACACTTGCTGCAGCGCTCAGAAGGACCACAGAAACTCATTTGCTCCCACGCATGCTTGTACCTTATTGGCATGCTTCCACTATGCAATCGGATTAAGCAAAGACCCAGCCCCAGCCTGTGATCCAGCTCCAGATGGCTTCCAGGTGGGCTGGGAAGAGCAGCCCCTGACCAGCAGCTCTGCGGGGCATCCTGCCGCCCGCCCAGCGGCTGCCTGGGGGCTGCTGGTGGATCTCCCAGGAGCAGCACTACCAGCCACCATGACACGTTCCTTCCCCAGCAAAACCACCCTGCACAGGGGGAGCGTAGCAACCCCCCAGGCCAGCACAGACCTGGAGACCCCCAATGAAACCCTTCCAGCTCTGCTGCTTGGTCTTCTTCACCAAGGTGACTCTGCGGTGGCACAGGACCTGGAGCAGATTTCCAGATGGTCGTCCCATATATCAATTATCGCAGCCCTTCTTCTGGGCAGCTTTCCTTTGCTTTCACGGCCTGTCCTGGCTTTCTCTGCAGTCGGAGCAGAGATTGCAGCTTGTGTCAAAGTGCTGGAGCTAATCTTACCCTCCCTCCTCAGGAAGCAGGAGCAGTAGCAGGGGCTGCCGCAAGGCTGCCAGCAGCGGTGAGTGCTGCTGCGGTGTCTGCAACACACCAACGGTGCGTGCAACTGATGCTCCAAGGCAACAACCTCAGGAACAGCCACGCACCAACGCAGGAGAGGGATGCTGAGACACCAGGGGACAGTGACACGAGCTGTTCTGTGGGGACGGGGAGGGCACCTCTGCCTTGGGGCACACTCCAGCTTTTCACTGAAACAAGGGATACTTTTCACACCCGAGGCTTAGGATTCATCCAGGAATTGCCAGGCCCATGCACTTTGGCCATCACCAGCATTACGGAGCAAGCAACACCATGCCACATCTCACCCCACCTCTTCTCCCCTTCAAGCCCTGTTCACCCCACAGGGTTTCACCCAGCACCTCTTGCCCAGGAGGTCTCTGCCCACCACCTCCCCTTCCCGGAGAGGTCTGCTGGGAGACACGGGTCCGCCCCTTACCAGCCTGGTTGGTGGTGATGTTCACTGATGCAAACTGTGGGGAGAAGGGGCTCTGGTCAGTGACGCCGTTCACCGCCTGGATCTCGAAGGTGTATTGGGTGTGGGCGAGCAGGTCGCTGATGTAGATGCGGGGCTCCGTCAGGCCCAGCTGGCGGGGGGCGAACTGCACGTTGTCCCCGCAGCGCGTGCACGCCCCGCGGCCGGAGCCGCAGCTCTTGCAGATGATGTTGTACACCAGGTCCTCCCGCCCCCCTGAGTCCCGCGGCGGGGTCCACTCCAGCATCAGAGAGGTCTCGTTCACGCTGGAGATGACGGCCTGGGGGGCAGACGGGATGGCTGTAAAGAGAATAGACAGAAAGGTGTAAGAGCCAGAGCCCTGCTCATTGCTACAGGACCAGCTGCACCCCCTCCTGTTCCCCATCCCTGGACAGGACTCTGCAGCAGGCACACGCTGAGCCGGGTGCTTCTCTTCGAGTCAGGGATGTGCGGAGCAAGCCGGGCAGCCAAAGGCAGGAGCGGGAACAAAACCTGTCCTCCTAACCCAGGCTAATTTGATTATGTGGCATCCCTGGCAAAATTCACCAGTTATTTTTTGTAGCATTTCTGATTCCTGGCCTTTGCACTAATCTCCTGTGTGCCAACATGCAGGTCTTCTCGTCCGGGTACAGCCCCAGAGTGAAGTCATCCCACTGCCTAGAACAGCACAGAGCATCCCAAATTTCCGTCCTCTTTGCACGTGCAATATTTGCAAGCACAGAGTGGCCCAGGGTAAGAAAGATCCATGCCTGCAAGGACGAGGTGCTCTGAGCCCCCTGGCTTCCCCCAGAATCCCACTCTGACAGATGCCTTTGGTAAGCATCCCTCCGTGCTTTGACCGATGCGTGTCTCCTTTCCCAGCCGTGTGTGGCCCCTCCCCAGCTGCCCTGATCCCACGTACTGGTGCACGGCATGTCGACAGGATCGGCATCTGCCCGGTAATATCCATTTCGGCACACGCAGTTAGTGGCCCCTTCCGAAGTCGTCCGGCTGTTAATTGGGCAGTGGACGCATCCTTCATCCCCTTGGCTGGCCTTGAAGGTCCCCGACGGGCAGCCTGGAAGAGAACCAAAAGCAGTGGTAAGTGGCGAGGACAGGGGCTGGCGGGGACGCCCGGAGCCTGGCAGCGCTGCCAGAAAACACCCGTCGGGGCTTTGTAGAGTCCGAAGCCAAAACCTGACAATTTGAAGTAAACAAAGTGGAGAAGGAGCAGCTGGTGTGAAGGCTCTGAGGAGGCAGGCGCTGCTGCTCACACCGCCTGTAGAGACGGGGTCCCCATGCAGACGTCTCTCCCCCTAGTCCCCAACCACGAGTGCAGAACAGGGTCTTACAACTGCAAAGGGGACTTTTAGCCACCATCAGGTAAGAAGATGAGAGTGGCTGTACCAAGTCAGACCAAAGGTCCACGGTTACCATAATCCTCCCCTCAACAGCGGCCACCCAAGGAGCCGGGCACGAGCCAGGCACATGCACTGCCCACAGCACCTTCCCACCCTCCTACAATTTATAGCTCAGGGAGTTTCTAAGAGGCAGGCGCTTTGCATTTAACATCACTTGTGGGATGTTTCTTCCACCAAGCTACCCGGTCATTTTTTTATTCCATGCAAATGTTTTGCACCCAGTTTACCCTGCAGCGCAGAGCCCCACGGTGTAATCGCACGCTGCATGAAGAAACCGCTGCCCTCTGCTCTGAAGCTGCCAGCTGCCATTTCATTTGATGCAATCTCATGCTTGCCCCGGCAATGAACACTCAATCGCCATCCACCTTCTCCATGACCCCTAGGGTTGCACAAACCTCTGTCATGCCCCAAGCAAGTTGCACAACCACATTCACTATTTTATTCTCTACTCTTTTCTCATAATTCGCGATGTCCAAATTAGTTTTTAACCACCAATGTACCAACTGGGCTACCTATTATAGCCCCAAGGTCTCACTCCTGAGACTTCGGGCCAACTCACAGCCTATCTCTGTGCATGTGTGTGTGAAGTTGGGGTTGTTTTCTCCCATTTGCATCACCTCATGTCTATTGAATTCCAATTGCTTTCTCATTCCCAGGTCACGCCATCTCATAAGGTCCTTTTGCAATTCTCCACAGCCAGTCCTTGTCTTCACTACTCAGTATCACAAGCAAATTGTCACTTCTGCCACGACCGGCAGCAGCGTACTGAGGTCTACCTCCACTGGGGCTCCGACCTCTAAGCCACTCACAGATGAAGAAGATGCTCCGATAGCAACAGCCGCTCAAAAAAATGCGTGTTCAGCCAGGAATGGTGGGCAAGGGTGGCACAGGGGGTGCGTGGTGCCTGCAGTGGTGCCCGCAGCAGATGGGTGGTGAAGGCTGGACCACAGTATGAAACACAGTATTAACGGATATGGCGCAGGTGGCTAAAAATATCACTGCAAAGCTTTAAACCCCGGAAAGACCCTTCCAAGTCAGGGGATCGCCAATGCCAAAGCAAAATCTCGGCTGTAAGCGTTTACCGGCATGGCTCTCGGTGATTACTCTTAGTTGCGACTTTCCGCTGCTGTTAATTTCTTGTGCAGCACGAAGAGCCTGGGGGGTGGCAGGTGGTTTCTGCACTGAAACGAGTTAAACAAACTTCTACTTCAGTTCGCTGCCAAGGCTTTCAGGAATGAGGTAGATCAGAAAAACAGCCTGGGAAAAACATACGCTCGGAGTTGCTGTAAGCAAGAGCTATTACTGAGAAGTATCTATTTTTTTCTTTGAGAAAAAAAAAGAGGTTTTTTTTCAGTTTTTATCTCCCTTCCTTCAAAATTATCTTGACTTTCCAATGAGAAAAGCTCTACAGAAAAACACCATCAGCCTCCCTGCTTGCAAAGTCCCTCCTGCCTCCTACAGTCAAAGGATCTGTTGAAAAACTGGCTTCTCCTCCTGTTCCTGGATATTTCCACCCTTGCTGTCCCCTATCTCCCACGCGTTTGACTCCATTTCTGACCCTATTCCCAGCACGTCCCTCGGTACAAACCCATCTCAAGAGGCTGTTAAGTTGTTGGGAGAGGTGAGGGCTGCGTAGTTCTCCGTTACAGAGGAGAGATGGTGGCTCTGTAGCTGAAATGGTAACAGGGTCCCCCTGCTAATGCCCATTTTTGAAACACAGTAAGACCAACACACAAAATTGTCTGACATCCAGGGTGAAATTTAGGGTCATTTGATCAAAGATGACTTAAGACATGGGCCTCTTTCACCTTCCCGAGGCTTATTTTAGAAACAACTTTCCTATAAGGCGTCTTCTGCATCAAGATAGAGATACATCAAAAAAATGCCTACGCTGCTGAGATTTAGCGACCAGCCCTGAGAGACAAAAAACATTCCCCAGGTTTGGCCTGGCACAGACTGACGGCAGCAATTAATACTTCTGCGTGTGCTGCTCTTAGAGCGGGGCAAAAATTGGGGGCTGAATGATTGTTCACCAAAAATGCCAAGCTGGGATGCTAAAACTCTTCGCACGTGCCATCAAAACACGGCCAGAAGTTTTGGCAACTTTCTTCCTCCCCAGGAGGTCCCACACACCGACATGAGATAAAATAATCCTGGAAAATCAGAACTTCTCCGAAGATAAATGTTCTGAAATCATGCTGAAAGATAGGAAAATCACTGAAATTTGATGCAAAGCCCTTTTTTACCTTTTTTTTTCTCAGGTAATGACAACCTCCAGAAGTAAAATAAATGAACATTGTGTTCAAAACTGTTTTGTTCCCTCTAGGTCTTCCTCTGAGTCACAAAACAGCTTTTAATTTGGAATCCACCCAATTTCTTATTTTCAGAGTAAACAGCAAATCAAAACTGAAATCTTCACACAGGGGCTGAACCCCCTCCTGTTCGAACAGCGTGGATGTTCTCACCACTTGCTGGAGGACACGAAGACACCCCACTTTTCTGCCTCGGGTGGTGACAGCAGCTTTGGGACACACTGCTTCCCCTTAGGCTTGCAACAGAGGCGGGGGCAGAGCATCCCTAGGAACTCCTGCTTGGGAAGAGGGAATTGAAACAGTGAAAGCACAGAAATTTCTGCTTTCTCAGAGCATCCTTCATCCCAGGAGGGCGATTACCGTGACAGTGGCTCTGGCCCCATGACTGAAGCAGGGGTGGTTTGCAGCTTCCCACGCGGTGGGTTCCCGCATCTCCAGCACCAATCAGAGGATGCTAATAGGGGTTCACGGTAAACATATGGACCTTTAATTGCCTCACTGCTGCACGTAGGCATGGATGGCTGCCTCGCGAGGGTACGGCTCAGAGACAGAGGTGGGTTTGCTAAGAGTACTGGCTGTAGCGCTCTCAAACAAGATCGGGAACGCCTGAGCAGTGCCGGGTGTCCTCCTTCCCCATCCACCCATTCCCAGGACATGGAAAAGTGGTTGTGCCTGGGAAGGCACATGCTTTGGGAAGGGAATGCCATGGAGAAGGACCTGCAGGAGGACCATGCCAGCAATCTGGGAGGGAAGGCCACTTCTGCAGCATCGGCTGCTGGAGGCACGAGGCTTCGTGCTCTGGCACCTTTGTCCCCAGCGTGCTGCCTGCCCCGGGGCAGTTCGACGGAGAGAGGCATCCCGTGGCTCAGCCTGAAGGAAAAGCCTTTGGCCAAACGTGCAGGACGGGCCGCAGAGGGGTTCCCTGTTCCACTGCCTCTGTCTAACCTCCTTTTTAATTAATCCAATGTGAGCTGAGCAGGCTCCAAACAGACTCCTCTGCATCAAAACCTTCCCTGGCCTTCACAGCCCACCCCAGACCACTCCTGCAACAGCTCAGAGCAAACAGCTCTCTCTTGCAATAAAAGTTTCTAAAATGGCACCTTCAGTCCGTGCTAATGGCTCTGAGGAAGGGTCCTCCTCAGCTCCCTTCGCCTGACTCTCTCTCTCCTGGCAGCAATGCTCCTTCCACTCAAGCGAGGCGTTTTTAACGGCTGATGGAAAACAGGCAGCCCTGGCTCTGTCAGTCAGGATCCGCCAAGAGTCTTAAATCCCCAGCCTTATCTCCCAGCTGCCTCTCTTCTCCCCCTGGGGCCGGAGGCAGGGGGCAGGCAGGCGGGCTCTGCAGCCCCACATCATCAGCATCCCTGGTGCTGAGGGACCCTGGAGCTGGTCTCCTCGGCTGCATCCTGCCTCTCGCCCTCCCTCGTGCTTTTGGGAGCCCTCTCCCATGGCCCTCCCCACACCCTAATCACCCCGCAAACCCTACGCAAGCCTCTGCCTCCCTTGGCCATGCACCACGGGACTGCCCCTGCACCGATCCTGCGCCCAACGGGTACCAGCGATTTGCTCTTATGGAGAGTAAGGAAACCAATGATGTCCTGAGCCATGCCAGGAGGAGCGTGGCCAGCACGTCAAGGGAGGTGTTTTCCCCTGCCAGGCACTGGGGATGCTGCCGCAGCTAGTTTGGGGTTGCTCAGTTCAAGGGCGATATGGAGGAACAGGAGAGTCCAGCCCTGGGGCACAAGGCACACGAGGAGAGGTGGAAAGAGCTGGGATGGGTTAACTGGGCAAGGGGGGATCTAACTGCAGCTGCAGCTATTTGGGGGCAGATGCAAAGAAGACAGACCCAAACACTTCTCAGGGTGCCAGACTATGTCACAAGGGACAAGGACCACAAGTTCAGACTGGACATTAGGAAAAGCTCCTTCTCCAAAGGATGGTTGTCATGGTTTAACCCCAGTTGACAACTAAGTGCAGCCCTGGGACAGGCCACAGAGGGCTGGTGGATCTCCTTCCTTGGGGGAGATTCAGCTAAATGCCGTGGCTGCCTTGAGCTCATGCTGGTGGCACCCCTGCTGCAAGTGGGGTCTCGACCCCAGAGCCCAGATTCTCTTCCACCAGCACTTCTAGGTCTCTCCTGCTCATTGTGTGTGGGGGGGTATTTATGATGTTGTCCCATGCAGAAGACTATTATGTCCAACCTCCTCTGAATTTACCCCTTTTTCCTTTCATCAGCCGTGTAATGCCATTATCACCTTTTCCCATATTCCACCCCTTGTGCCCTGACCCTTGTTTTTAGCTCTGCATGCAGGTGGGTCTCACCGGGGCTGCTCACCGCAGCAGCCAGGTCTCTCAGACCAGTGAGAAAGGCCTCCTCGGAGGTGTGTTAGCTCCAAATGCACATTGCCCTAGCCAGAGCTGTGCAGCCTCCTCGGGACCAGACTAGACAAAACCACTTTGTCTCACCTGCAAAAGTTGCCCATTCTCTGCTTGTTCCTGTCCCCAGCCCCTCACACGATGGTGTTTGTCACCTCTAGCGAAAGGCTGGCCTCTGGACACCCCGCAGGAGCAATGCTGCACATTGCCGGTGGATCTGCTTACTCTTCTGCCACGGCCTCTCCGGCCTGGACACGTTTTAGTGCTGGAGGGAAGAGGACTCAATCCTGCCTTGCAGGGCTGCAGCGCAGGAGGCAGGTGGAGCCCCTTGGACTTGGCATTGGAGTTGGCTGCTAGCTCTGAAAGACAGAGGATCTTGGACCTCTAGGTGCCAGCTCTCTGCACTCATCCTTCCTGGGGCTGCACAGGTCCTCCAGTTTCCCTCCTGATAAATTTAATTAGCAGCCTACACTGTTACCTCATACTTGAGATAAGCAATTAATCCCATTGCCAGGTGCTGTCACTGCCAACGACTCTGACAGCATTTGGAGAGCAGAGGATAGAAATACAGAAGGGAAAACAGGGTTAAATGAGATTAACTGAAGGGGAACGTGGAGCTCAGCCGACTTCTGTGACGTGGATTAAAGAGTTGTCAATAAAGGAAGAAGAAGTCGCAATGCAAGTGTTCCTGTTTAACCCCTCATTCTCCACAGGACAGAAATAGAAGCGGATAGCACAGGTCTGCAAAAGCATCCTCCCGTCGCTAGCAACTTTTAGACAGGTGCCCATGCCGTTGACTGGACCAGCATCGGGCACCTCACCAGCAACTCAAGGAGACCAACTGGGACACATCATCTCCCCAGCACAAGCACCGCTGCTCCGGCCTCACAGCTGGAGGTGCCAGGACTCCAAAACCCACATCCCCTACAACAGTGCTCCCCAGAGGTGCCCCCCAAGCCACCTTACCTGCCCCCCAGCTTCAGCCCAGGGCTCCTTCAGACGCAAGCCCCTGGGAAGGGCCCCTGGCAAGGACTCCCAAGCTCACCACCGGCTGCTTGGTTTAAGAGGTTACATCTTATTCTCACCATCATCCACCCTTTCACTTGGTCCACGGGCAGGCGCAGAGGGGCAGCACTGGGTCAGCATGGGGCTGTGACAGGACCTTAGTACTGGGGTGTCACAGGGGTTTGGAGAGGACCGGGCAGGGCAGAGTGATACCCAGTTTTGGGAGCTCCCCGAAAGAGCACGCCGGAAAGTCCTGCAAGGGACAAATAGTCCCTGACCTTCTAGCGAGGCTGTCCTCAGCCAGCCCAAACAAGCTCCAAAGACCAGGAAAACTGCATGGGCCACGGATTCAGCCTGTTGGACACCATGGGACAAACCGATAGCGGCCATCGCACATTGACTCTGCAGCACAGCCTGGGCCAAAACCAGGCAGTTACAGTCCCCTGCTCTCCTGCAAGAACACCAGCCTGCTAGCCAGGACAACCTCCACACCCTCATCCAAACCCTCGCAGCTCTCTCCCAGTGCCCACGCAGCAGGAGCGGGGCTGAGCCCTCGCCTGGGAGAGGCTTCGTGCTGGGGGCTCACCAGCAAATCCCTCCTGCAGCCTCCGCGGGGTTCGCGAGGTGATCTCCCCGCTAGCGCCGCTCAGAAGTTGAAGCATCTGGCGAGACCGCCGCACCTGTGGGCACGCGCACCTGCAAGCCCCCCCGCTGACCTGCTCTGGGCGGCACATCCATCAGTGGTGACAGGATTCGGCTGTCAGGGAGAAACGCCTGGAATTTCTTACCTGCCCGGTCAGCCTGGTTCAGCCTCCCCGAGCCGTCACGGGGGCTCCTAAAGAGAAATGGAAAGCTTTCTGTCCCTGCCTGAGCGTGGGGGACTGGGGTGCTCCCAGCATCCTCACATTACGGACGGCGAGGACCATAATCCAGCATTTCTCCTGCTAGAGCTGTCCAGTGGACACCTGAGGGGAGAGGACTTCCCTATCCAAAGGAGACATGGGGCTGTATGTTCATCACGCTGCTGTAGACGGCGGGTGACTCCAGCCCCAAAGGCACGGTTCACACTTCCAGGGGCCAGCGTCCCTGCGGGAAGCCGGAGCCACACGGTGAGTTCACGGTGAGCTCTGGTGGCAGCAGATGCTTTGGACCTCCTCGCTCCTGCAGACACCCGACGAGCACTCTAGGAGGTAGCTCCAAGACCAAGCTCAGCAGCCAGCGGTGCTCTCCTGAGGCACGACATCCACCACGCCGGGCACGCTGGGCACTGCCTGTCTAGGAGCAATCCCAGTCCCAGCGCGTGGGGTGATCAGGACGCTGCCAGCAGCCGCACAGTTTCAACCCCCAAACCTTGTCTCGGCGGCTTGGCTCGCACATGAGGACCTAGAGCCTCAGGTGCTGGAAAACGGCATTGCCCCGGGAGCCCTGGGGCGAGTCGCATGGAGCGATGCCAGCCGACGCCACACGATGTGCCGAGCCATGAGGTTATTTCTGCGCAGTGACGTGCTAGCAGATACACCAAATGTCACGCTCCCGTTATCCAGCCTCTCATTTTCTTCTGGTGCAGAGGATGGACTGGTGTGTTTTCCAGCCTCTGACTGAAACACTGTAGGATATTTTTGTTTCTGCTTTAGATTCCTTACAATATAATAATTTATTTTATTTTGGTATTTTAAAAAATGCCCTTTGGAGCAAGCAGCATGTCCTTTTTCAATAGATGTAAACACTGCAGAGCTTCATACTGAAAGAGCGGTTGTTTAAATGGTAAGCCAGCTTTCTCCAAGCATTCTCCAGAAGAATTTAGGACTTTCACATTTTGTTACTTTGTTTGGTCTTGTTTAAATGTTTCCCAAAGCTTCTGCCTGGGAGAGCTCTGCCCCCGGAGCGTGGTATGTTAACCATTACAGGAACGGCTCCCAACCTTTTAACGCAGGGAAGAAGCAAACCAAGCAAGCAAGTGGTGACTTCAAAGTTGCACTGATGGAAAACCCCTAATCCTATAAACCCTTCCTGCTTTAATTGGTGTTAAAACAAAGATAATCTTATCTCAGCCCTATAAAAGAAGGGATAGGATGTACTCTCTAAAAGCCTCTCTAAAAGCCCTCATAAACTTGACAAACATTCCATGTTTCAAGCCCGAGGAGAATGGCTTTAATCCTAAAGGAAACATGAAAGTAAAAAGGGAGTTTTTCCTGGACAAGAGCCCTTCAAGTGGACGGTCCCTCCAGCCCTCGGTCCCGGTGCAAGTCCGGAGTCGCTCCCCCAGCACCGCGGGGCTGCTGGGGACGGGCGTGCACGTCCAGCCACCACGACCAGACACAGACACACGCGGCACCGGAGCAGCCAGGGGCCACCCCAAGTCTGTGCATCTCCAGATGTGGGCAGAGCCAGGATCAGGCCCCTGAGCCGACTTGTGCCTCCACCTCCAGGGACTGCAAGTGCATCTGTGGCTGCTCAATGTTTTGCTCTGCGAATCACCCGTCTCTACCCACCTCCCTTATCCCAGATGTCGGAGGAGCAGGTTTCGGGGTCAGGGGTGCAGAGTCTGAGATCGGGTCTCTGAAGGACATCCCTACCTGACCCAGCAGCCCCGACCCCTACAGCCAGCACGCAGAAGTGTTGGTGGCACTAGTCCCAAATTGCTCTGCCTTGACTTCCCATAGCACGAGGACCGGCACGGGGCAGTGCCCTCCCACCCCATGCTCTCCTCTCCATCTCCACCAGGCCCTCTGCAGACCCCCTCTAGGTGCAGCTCCCAAAGGAGCCTTTCCAGGGCACAAGCAGCTTTTCCAGGTGGAGGTGGAGGTGGCCAGGAAAACTTGGAGGGGGCATGTTTAATCATTACATTTTAACGCTGCTTAGCACCCAGTTTAGACAAGTTTAAAACACGCCAGCTGGTTAAGTGCCAGCAGCCGCTTTCCAGATGACAACATTGTTCTTTGTCAGCACTAGGTGCTGAGTGGAGCTGGCATAAGGGCTGATTAAAAATGGTTAGTTACGGTGGTTTAAATCACTGGGGGTGTAGCTGCACAGTAACTTTTCCTCCCAGCCTGCAGCGAGCGGAGAAGCTGTAGGCAGGCAGCACCGCATGGGAAGGGAGGTCACACACCGCCCAGGGCGGCTGCACACTGTCCACCTCCGCTTTCCAAAACATCCTGAAGTCTGCTTATGTATTTATGAAGGACAAAACCCAAGGAGAACCAACCTTCCTCCAACGCAAGCTCCCAAGTGCTCTGGCACTTGGGAGATCTGCGTGGAGCACTGTTCCAGTTTGGGGCTCTCCAGTGTGAGGAAGGCACTGGAGCTACTCCAGGAGAGGCCACTGGGACGGACGGGGACTGGAAGACATGGAGGGCGAGGAGGGGCTGAGGGTCGGATGTGAGCCTGGAGAAGGCAAAGGAGAGACCTTACTGCTGCCTTCAGAGACCCGAGGAGAGGGTGTAAGGAAGATGGAGCCAGACCCTCAGAAGTAGGACAAGGCTCAAGGTGGCACATGGGAAACTCCAGCTCGACACAAGGAGAATGTTCTTCACCATGAGGGAGGTCAAGTATTGGAAAGAGAGCTCAGAGAGGTACAGGGATCTACATCCTTGGAAACAGTCAAAACCTCTCCCAAGGGACTGACACGCTCTCCTGTCACTCTAGCTGCTCATCACCAACAGAGCTTCCACTTCTCAAGCTTTTGGATGCCCAGCCTGCCCTCTGCTCGACGGACCGCTGCTGTGCGAACGGGGTTACACAAACGCGCTGCTGGCCTGAAGGCAAAAAAGAGCCACTTACACCGGGAGTGCAAAGGTCAAGCGGTTGTTTGTAGCAGCAGCCCGGGGAACAACCTCGCTCTTTTACTTTGCTTAAATTCACTGACTTTGCTAAATCAATCACACTTGACAGCGACAGTCCCCTTTCGCAGAGCAGAGTCCCCTGGTGCTGTCACCACGCACGCCTCATGGACCACGGCGCCAGTCTGCGACTCCTGCTCTGTTTTGGAAGTCCATCTGTCCCTGCCACCTCTGATTCACTCACGTCTGAACAGGCACACTTCTGGTCCTCAAACATCTTTGGGGCTTCCCCAACGACCTGAGCTGAAGCAGCTTCATCCAGCAACGAGTCGCAGTGGGAACATGGTGTGCTGGGTTTTGAGGCTGCAAAGGGAACTGCAAGAAGAAACCAAAATCGCTGTGCCTCCAGGCAGCTGATCTGCCGAAAAGCCGGGGCTCTGTTGAAACCCCCTGCTCCAGAGGAGAGGAGGGATGTACAGATAGCCTCTGAGAAATCCATCCCTGCAGGGGCAACATCAGCTTTAAGCTAGAGTTGGAGAAGGGAAGATGAGTGTTGGCACTGCAAGGTCGGCCGTGAGCTACATCTCCTCCCCTACACAGCACCGGCGTCTGTCACTGCACCCATCCTCATTTATACTGTCTGTCTGCCTGTCTGTCTGCTGCATTATTTAGGAGCAGTCAGTTTGCTATCTGAGCACCGCTGATGAAATAAAACACACAAGGTATTGTAACCGGAAGGATTGACGATGGGGAGATAAGGTTTTTTAAGCATGACAACCTGAGTGATAGAGAAATTTTGCAAATGGTTTTGCAAAGGACTGAGGTTACTTGAGCAGCCCCTCCGCACCCTCCCTAGCCCCCAGCTCTCTGGCATGTGTGCATGACCACGGTGTTTGCAGTACACCACCACGTGCCAGTTTTTCCCCACGGGTCTAGGACAGACAGGACTTGGGAGCGCGCTGGCTTCTGCAGTAACAGGCAGCTCTGCGCCCATAGGCTACCACCCAGCGAACCATCAGCAGGAGGGGGGGAAGCAGGAAGAAAGATAACAGCAAGGCAAACGAAACCTCTCTAGAAGAGCTCATCTTTCCCATATTTGGTAGACTTCTTGGAAAACGTGGATGGCTGTGTGATACGGTCATCTCTAGTTGGCACTGTCACCATGTTCAGGGTCCCTGGATGCCCAGGACCTGATTTGGACATCCAGGCTGCTGCACATTCACAGCTTCATCTGAGGTCAACCTGTCCCGTGGCATCATCAATCCAGGGGACTGGATCTTAACCTGACTCTGCTACGGATTCACCCCAGACATGTTTAACCTTTCTTTCTACTGACACGAGCCAGGCACTCGGAGGCTGGGCAGAGAGCACAGAAGTCCAAGGAAAGAAGCCACAGCTCTGCAATCAACACATGTATTTTTGACAGAGAGCAGGGAATATGATGCGGGGCTGTACAATAAACTATGAATACAGAAAACTACCAAAACCCCCACCTCTTTCCAAACAGCAGGTCCTGTCGTCCCATGCACTGAGAAAAAGCAGCGTGGCCATGCCGAGATCACCATGTGTGTGTAAGGAGAGTTGAAGTATGGATCTTATATATTATTATTTTCTAGGAAATCTTTTATAAAGCCTCCCTGTTTTGCACAACTGTGGCGAATTCTCCAATTTGTGGCTGAATAAATACCCAGGAGCAATTTCCACCGTCAGCATTCCCTCTACACTCAATGCGTCAATTTGGTAGTGGTGTTCGTGCAGTATTGAGGGTTGCGAGGGATCAACATCAGAAGGAGAAGGTTGAACCCTAGGTCCCCTGGTTCTCATTTCACTGATAACTTTCTCTGAAAGGATGCTCTGATGAGGGAAAAGCAGCAGCAAATAATTATCTGTCTGTATCCATCAGGAGCCGTGTTGTATGCAGGACCTGAGAGCCAAGCACGCGCTGTCAGAAAACACAGATGGGAAGAGACAATTTTCAACAGCTCGTAATTTCCCTTATGTGGGCGGGTTTTGCCCGCATCCATCAAAATGCACCTTCCACACCTGAAAGCTTTCTTCCACCACATTTCATACTTCCATACTCCCAGATTTTCATACTCCAACTGGAAAGTAGAGAGGCCTTGGAAAGGCGTCGCGAGCAACTTGAGATGGAAAAAATGTGAGGTTGCTCGAACACAAGGTCGGGACTATGCTGGCTGGTTTCAGCTGCATGAAAGTTGAACTCAGTTCCTGCCTCTGTGCATTTAAAAGTAACTCTCAGTAAATCAGAGGTCTTCCCCAGCTTCCCAGATTGCCAGGGCTCTCCCACCGCGCTTGAGGGCTTGGTGCCAGCGCCGGGCATGCGGCATGAGCACTGAACAGGTTGCCAGAGATGCCAGCAAAACCACCAAGGACAGAAAGTACAAATAAAACACTGTGAATAATTACCAAGATTGCCTCAAAAAAAGTTGTTGTTGGCCCCCCGGAAAGTGCAATTCAGATTTTTCAGTAAAAATTAATTCTGGGCAAGAAATTACAGTGAAGGAGTAAAAATGCATCTTAAAAAGTCACGAACGGGCAGCAGTGGCTTTAAACTAGTAAGTACAAAATACAAACGGTTGATAAGAGCAGCTAAACTGGGCAGTGGAAAAAACGAGGCCTGTAAGATTAACAGCAACAGGATGGAAATCAAGAATGCAAGAAAAATGAAGCCATAGTAAAGATACGTGCCTGCCCCCAAAATACGGCAAAATTGTCCATTGTGACACAGAAAGAAAGGGATATATAATGATATAGTGTGTGCATAGAGAAGGATTGTTTCATAAGCGACACTTCCTTAAAATTTTCCATTCCCCCTGAAAGTATGAAGAATACCAGCTATCGGCTCCCAGCGCCAGGCAGTATTAGATAACTTGTACCCAAGAGCTTTACTAGTCAGCCAAGGAAAACTCTGCGATGCGAGTGCCGGCGTTTATGAAATCAGCCGTAGTGAGACCGTTCCAGGGGACCAGACACACTGATAACACTGCGGCGTACGATTTTCAAGGGTAGGAGATGCTTAGCTCACTTGGCCAGGATGATGGCACCACTGCCAGGGGTAAAAAAAATGGAACAAGTGACATGAAATAAAGTCCCCTGATACATTTTCTTTGTGTTGTAGGGTTTCCTTGGTTTGCTCGTCACCTTGCAGAGCGGGATCAGAGACACTCGGTGTGCTGGTGAGGTTGAGCATCCTCCCAGCCCCATTCTGCAAAAAATGGTCCTCGGCACCCCGTGCCGCATTGAAGAAAACAGGCTGAAAAGCAGAGAGGTTGCTGCAGAGAATGGGCTGTGCGTGACAGCCCGGCATGAAGCTGCAGCAATGGATCAGCAGGATCCTCAGATGGAGGAAGCAGAAAGTGCCCAACACGTTGGGTCAGACTTGGAGGTGATGTGAGAACTGTGGGCAGTGTGGTCCAACCACCAATTTCCTGGCCCCTCAGCAACCATATAAAAATATAGATAAATTTGGGCTCCTTAATCCACAGACTGCCCAAGCACTGAGCTCATTTGGCTGCAAGGGGTCCCAAAAGTCCTTCTCCAGGGACCTTCACTGCATTTTCCCCAACATTAGCCGCTCCCGAAGCCCGCAGCACAGCTGCGGCTGACGCAAGGATTTCCTCCACCTGCAGCGGACACGGGGAAAGCAACCACGGTTGCCTAGGTGGGAAGCAGCTGGGTTATTCGGAGCAGGGGCCGTGGTCGGAGAAGGGTTTTCTTCAAAACGCGAGGCGCCTGGAGCCATTCCAGCCAGGGCTGGGAGCAGGACAGATGGCAGAGCCCCGCTAATCCAGACGGGCAAGCCAAGCCCAGGACTGCGCAGCTCCCTGGGACGCTGCCAAGCATGAGCTCCCGCTTTAAAGGCCCCACTTGCTCTTACAGATTAACACGGTCCCCCGAGAAGGTCCCGCGGGGAGATGCTCGTGTTTGAGAAGATTTGTGCCCCGCCTGATGAAGGACTGTCCTGGTTGCGGCTGGGAGAGGGTTAATTTTTGCCAGAAGCTGGCCGGGGTCTATTCCATACCATGTAACCATCACGCTCACATATAGAGGGGGACGACCAAGGGGTGGGGGATCACTGCTTGGGAGCAGGCTGGGCGTCGGGCTCCGGGCGGGGAGCGACCTGTACGGGAAGCACCGCTAAGTACACGCTGTTGTTATTGTTGGGGTTTCTTGTTTGTTTGTTTTCTTTCCCTTTGTTGTCCGGTTAAACTGTTGTTGTGGTTAACCCACGAGTTTTGCCTTTCTTTGCCCCGATTCTCTCCCCGTCCCGCCGGGAGGGGGGGGTGAGCGAGTGCGTGGCTCAGCCTCCGGCTGGGGCTGGACCACGACAAGGACGCCGTGCTGGAGCAGAGCAGGGAAAGGGGAGCTGGGCTGGAGCACGGGATGCACGTCCCAGCCCGCTCCTGCTGCAGTCCTCACTCATGGAGTGCAAAACCCCGAACTTTCCAACCCAACGCATCTGCGTCCCTCACGCCAGCAGGGCACGTGCTGCAGCGTAGGGATGTTAACAAGGAATTGCCTTATTAGGGACGCCTGAGCAAAACTCGAGCCGCCACGCTCATCGAGGTGAGGTCTATGTCTTCTCCTCTCTCCTGCTGCTTTTGGCTCTGTGTGCAATATAGAGCCTGGTTTTCCATGGAAAGGCAACGTCAGGGGCAAGGGCACACAGACTGACTGTGGTCAGCCTGCAAGGCAGAGCTCTGCTTGGCAGGGCAAGGACCAGTAGACCCTCTTGTGAAAACAGCAACTCTGTCGGGACTAAATACCAGCTCCTCACAGCATCTCTAGGTCACTAAGGCTCTTCCTGCCTGGTGACTGCTCCTCCTCCTCTCTCTCTGGGGTATTCCTCGCTGCTTTTGTTCCTGTGATTTCAACTGCTCCCATGGGAAACCATCATTAAGTATCTCCCCAGCTTGTTCTCTGCTCATCCTCCCACACAAGGATCTTGGCAACCCTCACACTCATCACATTGGGACGTGGAGCCTGCTCTCCTCCCGCGCTGGTCCCCAGCACTCTCCTGCTGGCCCTGCTGCCCAGCCCTCTGCTCTCTGGCCGGTCTAACGCAAGGTGCAGGGGATGTCCCCTGCAGGAAGGAGGTACCAAAAAAAGTGATGAGGAGGAAAGTGCTCAGTGGCTGCTCTGCACCAGGAGCTCCTGGTACGGAAATGCCTGAAGCCAAATGAAGAGGCACCCAGTAGCATGAAGGCCATGGGCCCTCCAAATCTGTTGGCCAAACAAAGAGCAGTGGCCAGCTTCTTGTGTCCTTGTCTCAAGGAGACAATGCCCAATGCAGCACACCCCTGGTTATGGACTCCTCCAGGCAAGGAATGGTCCACCCGAGCAGGCACAGACATCACGGGCAATGCCGTGCTCTCCCCCTGCACCGAAACAGGGAAGGGATGGCAGCTCACTACGCCGTAAAACACAGTTGATGCAGGCAAAGCAGCAGGATGGAAGAGCATGGGGGCAGCTGATGACGTGACCCTCAGCTTGTCTGCGGTCACCTGTCCAGCCAACACAGCCTGTCTTGGAGGTGGCAACTCGCCTGGGGACCGGTGGGGCTGGGACTGTGCAGGGGCAGTTACTCACCCCTGGGAAGGCACAAGCAGACGGTGCACAGCAGCCTGGCTTCTCCCCTGTGCCAGGGTGCCCGGCTGGCCACCACTGCCCCACCAGTCCGTCCCAGTACAGACAGTGCGTGGTACTGGAACACAGATGCTCACAGGACTGCTCTCTCTGGTCTAGAGCTGAAAATTAAATTAAAACCGCAACAGGGACAGTTAATTAAAGCAGATTAGTGCGAGACTAATTAGGGACGCTGACACTGCAACCATCAAGCCCTGCGATGTTAATTAGCTGTTCATTAATGTCAGCTCCCTGTTCAGTACAGAAATATGAACTGCCTATCTCCTGGGCCTCATGCACAGCAGAGCACACAGCACCACTTGGTCACCTCCTCCGGGGGCACACCCAGCGTCCCTGTCACCTCCCAGCAGAGACACCATCACCACCAACAGCAAGATCCTTGCCACAACCAACAGCGAGACCCTCGCCACCACCAACAGTGAGATCTTCACCACCACCAACAGTGAGATCTTCACCACCACCCAGCACAGAGATATGGCCACCATAAACAGCAATATGCTGTCACCATCCTGAAACACTACAGCCACTGACAGCCAGGAGGTCCCCATCCCCACCCAGCAGCTATCATGAACAGCAAGACACCCCAGCACCACCTGTGGGCATCTGCCACGTCCCTCATTACTGGACACCATCCCCTTGCCACTGTCGGGGAGCCGAGCGGTGCCCAGCATCCACCCCCAGCAGTCCCTAAAACTGGCACCCGGTGACTTCCACAGGATGGACCGTCCTCGTTTCCCCTCACCCTTGGCCTTGAAAAGGTACTAGGAGATAGAATCCTATCAGGCTGGAAAAGACCCTTAAGACCATCGAGTACAACCATAAACCTAACACTGCCAAGGCCACCACTAACCCATGTCCCCAAGCACCACATCTACATGTCTTCTAAATACCTCCAGGGATGGGGACTCCACCACTGCCCTGGGCAGCCTGTGCCAGGGCCTGACAGCCCTTTCGGGGAAGAAATGGTTCCCAATATCCAACCTAAACCTCCCCTGGCGCAACTTGAGGCCGTTTCCCCTTGTCCTGTCGCCTGTTCCCTGGGAGAAGAGACCGACCCCCCCTGGCTCCAACCTCCTTTCAGGGAGTTGCAGAGAGCGAGAAGGTCTCCCCTCAGCCTCCTTTTCTCCAGGCCAAACCCCCCAGGTCCCTCAGCCGCTCCTCACAGCACTTGTGCTCCAGACCCTTCCCCAGCTCCGTTGCCCGTCTCTGGACACGCTCCCATCCCGCCATCGTGCCCATAGTCGGGACACAAGGGGCTGTAGGGAGAACAGATGGACTATAGGGAGCTCACGGGGGCTGCAGGGAGCACACACGGGTTGTAGAGAGAAACGTATGGCTGGTGGAAGCAGACACAGGGTTATATGGAGCACACGCAGAGCTACAGGGAGCACGAACAAAGGTTGCAGGGAGCGCACAGGCGCTGCAGACAGCACGCACCGGCTGTAGGAAGCCCACACGTGGTTGTAGGTAGCCCAAACAGCGACTGTACGGAGCACACACAGGGTTATACAGCGCACACACGCAGGCTGCAGGGAGCACGCACGGGCTGCAGGGAGCACGCACGGGGGTTGTAGGGTGCACACACCGGTCTGGGGAGCACACGCAGGGACATCAGGGTGCAGAGACAGGGCTGTAGAGAAAACAGAAGGGGATGGAGGAAGCACACATGGGGCCGGGGGGAGAACACACAGGCTGTAGAGAGCACACAGGGGCTGTAGGGAGCACAAACGGGCTGTAGGGTGCACACACAGACTGCCGGGAGCACGCACAGGGATGTACGGATAACATGCTGGCTGTAGGGAGAACACACAGGCCTGTAGGGAGCACAAATGAACCGTACAGAGACTAAGGGGCTGTAAGGAGCACACACACACTGTAGGGAGAACTCACGGGTTGTAGGGACAGAGGCTGTAGGGACAACGCGGGGGGCTGCCAAATGAACACACGGGCTGCAGGGAGCACACACCAGCTGTATGGACCACATATGGGGCTGCAGGGAGCACAGACAGGCTGTCAGGAACACACATAGGGGCTGTAAGGAGAACACACAGGGCTATAGGAGTACACATGGGGCCGTAGGGAGCACGCACGGACTACAGGGAGTAAACACAGGCTGTAGGGAGTACGGACAGTCTGTAAGGAGCACACACGGGCTGTAGGGAGCACACACCAGCTATATGGACCACACAGGGGTTGTAGGCAGCACACATGGCATTGGAGGGAGCACACAGACAGGCTGCGGGGAGCACACGCGTGGCTGTGGGGAGCACAGGCACGGGCTGCACGGAGTACACACACGGGGGCCGTAAGGAGCACACTCGGGCTGTATAAACCATACGTGGGGCTGCAGGGAGCACACGCGGGACTGAAGGGAGCAGACGTGGGCGGCAGGGAGTGCACACGCGTGGCTGTAGGGAGCACACACCGGCTGCATGGAGCACTCACCAGCTGTGCAAACCACACGCAGGGCTGTATGAGCACACACAGGCTGTAGGGAGCACACACACGGGTGCAGGGAGCACTCACCAGCTGCGGGGAGCACACATGGAGCACACGCGAGGGTACAGGGTAAACAAACGGGCCGTAGGGTGAACATGGGCTGTAGGGACTACACACAGACGGTAGGGACCACACTCAGGGGCTGTAGGGAGAACACAGGGGGCTGTGGGGAGTAGACATGGGCTGTAGGGAGTAAACATAGATTGTAGGGAGCACACAGCGGCTACAGGGAGCACACGGGGCTGTGAGCACACACCGGCTGTAGCAGCACACACAGGTTGCAGGGAGCGTACACTAGCTGTACGGACCATGGGGCTGAACACAGCACACATGGCTGGGAGCACATGTAGGCTGCAGGGAGCACACACGGGGTGCAGGGAGAACACAGTAGGCTGTGGCAGTACACATGGGGCTGTAGGGAGCACACACAGGCACAGGGAGCACACACGGACTGTATAGAGTAAATACAAGCTGTAGGGAGTAAATACAGGTTGTAGGGAGCACACATAGAGCTGTAGGAAGCACAGAGAGGGCTGCAGGGAGCCCATCAGTGGCTTTCGGGCTGGTCCCATTCAGTAGCATGGCGTGAGCCACTCGTCCCGTGCACGGGGCCCCACCTTGATCCTCAGACTGTTCACCCCAGCTCACACACAGCCCACCTGTGAGCCCTACAGATGCCCGGGTTCAGCGCAGCCACAGGACCTTCCTGCCCCACACATCCCCCGGCGAGGTCCTGGGGACACGACAGTCCTGCTGTGTTTGGTGACGGTCACGGCGCCGAGCTTCCTCACCCACAGGAAACGTTCCTGCAATGGAGCATCTCCCAAACGCATCACAGCTGCTATGCTGAACCAGCCCCCAAAAACACGCGTGCTCCTCAAACACGGCCACGCTTTCCGCCACGCAAGCCTGCACTGACTCCCTCCAGAACCAAGCTGCCTTTTCACATCCCGCCCTGAAAAAACAGCGAGGATGCTCACACCTTGTCCTCTAACCCGCATCCTGCTCCAGCACTGCAAAAGCCTCTTTGTATGATGCATCCATCGCCTTTGGCCAGCTCTGGAGAAATAGTGTGTCTCATGTGCCTGGTGCAAACTGGTGATGGGGTGGGAACTAAGTGAGGACGTCCTAATGGGAAGCAATCAGACTGCACTGCTTCTCCTCCCCCAGAGCATATTTAGAGCTTTCAGAAGGAAACAAAACTTGTTTATCTTAACGCTAATCAATTTATAGCAATCAAAATAAAACCCATTAGGAGCCATTCCCCATTTGAGTTTCAAAGAGGCTTCTGACCCCAGGAGGCTCTGAGCTGATTGATTAGAAATTTCTGACACTAATGTGTGTCTTCGAAGGGTCCAGTGTGGCTTTAATTCCTCTCTCCTGAGACACTGATCGTGTGTTAACATCTGTCAGCCCCTTCCTGCACTTAGGGGAGGGGAAATTCATGAGCATACTGAGTTGCATGGCACAGCTGGGGAGAAGGCAGCATTTGCTGGCTTAAACAGCTTCCAGAAATCCCTTGGGGCAAATCATTTGCATGATCCTTTTCTCCTTGGGCAAAAAGCCGGAGTGCACCAAGAAATAAAAAGCACTGATGCAGAGCAGAGGCAGCAGGTGGAGTGGTTAGAGCTCAGGGCTGGGGTTTCGGCTTTTGCATCCCAACCTTGCCCCCGACTCCTTGTGTTCCCGGGCAAGCGCGCTCCCCCCCTCCACACAAGGGTAACAGCGGAGCACAAACGGCGAAGAACCATATAGGAAAGATGATTTTTATTTGCAGTTGGAGACAGATGTAGGGAGGAGCCTTCATCCTTCAAGACGGAGCACGCTTGGTCCATCAGTGTTTTGTACCACGGTGAAGACTACATCTGTCTCCAGTCAAGGTCAGAGTTAAAGCACAGAAACCACCAGTCCCGGCACGGGGTCCTGCACGGCTGGGGAGAGGAGCTACGTGTGCAGGCACAGAGGATGCCCTGCGAGACATGCTGCCTTGAGGGCATCACCCCTGGTGACCACAGACCCATTTGCTGGAGCTGGACAAATGCAGCCAGGCAAGAAAGTGCAATTTTTTGGCAGGGAGGATGAAATAATTGACCCAGCGATGGAGGGGTTCTACCCATTTGCCGCCACATTTCTTTGTCTGATGCAAAAAAAGCTGAGGGTGGCCATACGTGTATGCAAACGCGTTTAGGCTAAGGGTATACGCGTGGTCACGTGCACCTGCATGGGGGCGATCGATGAGGGGACAGCACGGGAACAGCGTAATCCCTTGCGCGCTCTTCCATCTGTTGAAAGAAAAGGGGTGGAGAAGGGGTGGGAGGAGAGGGGGTAAATCTGTCCGTGTAAAGGGGATGCAGCAAAGACCAGCAGGCAGCGGGCTCCCTGCTGCCTCCACCGCCCCCCTGCAGCTTGCCCTCCCCAGTGACAGCCCTCTCTGTGGCGTTCCCAAGAGGGACCAACTGCCTCTCACTTTCAGCAGATTAAAGCAACTAATCTAGTTAATGAAAGCAAATCAGCCCAAACGAGCCGCTCTCCCCTGCAGCAGGGCAGTGGGTCACCAGGAGCAAAGCTCTCCGCCCCTGCCCGGTGCCTGGAGCTCCCAGCGAGGATGCTGAGCCGCTGTTGCTGCAGCAACTCAGCGTGCAAGGCCGGGCCGTTCACCTCCCTGGCGGGCGTGCAAGGCGAGCAGGCATGCAAGGGTGCACCTGGGACTCGGTGGGAGCCTTCGGCCTCTGCCCCCACCTCATCCAGGAGGCAATCAGCCAGGTTCGTCCGCCAGCCCCGGGTGCGGGATGCTGAACCTGCAGAACATGGAAAATTGGTCTGGGGGCGGCAGGGTCAGCTGGTGCGAAGGTCCCCGGGAGGGAGCGGGATGCAGTGGTGGGGCTCGGTGGGGGCAGTGACAGGCGTCTCGGGGTGCTCCGGTGGATGCTGTGTGCTTGGCTCGGGGCAACCCATTACAGCCAGCACATCCAAAGGATGCTGCGAGGGAGACCTGCTATCCTTCAGGCCTTTCTGCAGCCCAGGAGGCAGAGGAGTCTCTCCGCTGCTGACACCAGAGGGAGGAACCCCGGCCTGCCAAGCTGCTGGACTCAGTCGTTGCACGGGTTTCACGCCTCTTTGAACGCCTCCCTCCTTCTCTACCAGTATCTCCAGCTGGGCAGCCCAGCGCCCGCAGCTCTGGTGTCCGATGCGCGCGATGCCGGCACGGGACGGGAGGCACAGGAAGGGCTGCTGGCAATGCCTGCACGACAGTCCCCTCAGTGGGCGCTGCCTGCGGGGACCGGGGTCCAGCTGCCGAGCTGACACTGCCCACCGCTCTCACAGGCACTGCTGGGTCTTCTCAGCCCCCTGGGCTGGCTGGTCCCTCCACAGCCTTCACAGATGCGGGGGCTCCGGGCCCCGGGGTCCCGTACTTTACCCAGGTGCCCTGTGCTGAGCCCGATGGCTGGGCTTAGCTAAAGCCCAACGCCCAGCAACGAACCATATTGTTTTACATACTCCAAAACGTTGGGAAGTCCCTCTTTTCTCATTAGCTTGCTCTAGTGGTTAATCACTTAGAAACACATGCCTGATTTTTTTAATTTGTCTAGCATCAGTTTAACCCTATCGGTTCTTGTTATCCCTTTCTCTGCCAGATTAAAAAGCCCTTTAGAGGCTGGTATTTCCTCTTGGTAATCATCTCACCTCTTAATCTTCTTTTTGAGAAGCTAAGCCTATTGAGCTCTTTCTGTCCCTTGTGGAAGGGCATTTTCCATGGCTCTTGGGACCATGTTTATGTTTCTCTGCAGCACCCTCCAGGTTTATTTTTCACATCCCTCTTGAACCATGGAGAGCAGGGCGGTCTGCTCACGTGGAGGCACTTTTCTGACCTCAGTCTGCAGGACAGTCAAATTTTGCATTTAACTTCTTCATATGAGACGTGGCTTAGCATGACTTCCCAGACCTCCTCACTTACCGCTCAGGGCTTCACAGGTTTGCTCAGGAGATTTTTCAACCCCCTGCTAGCTGCAGTTACAGCAGGTCTGGCTCTGAGTGCTGCTGACCCGTGGTGGGGTCTCCTGTCCCCCTGTGCCACGCTTCCACCTGAGGAACGTATTTAGACCCCAAGCTGGCTTCAGCACCGAACCAAGGTTTCTCTATCCATCTCCAGAGCAGAGGTGGTGCTCGGATCAAGCTGGCTCCATGGTCCTGGCACATGACTTTTCATGGCATCCCAGCAGGGCTGGTGGGAAGAGACCTCGGGGGGTCTCCAGGCCGGTGTCTTCCTCACAGGCTGGCTATGCCCAGCCCTAAATCACGGCAGCCGTGGCTGCGTGCAGCCAAGCCTTGGAAATCCCTGGGGACGGCGATCCTCAACCTCTCTTGGGAACTGTCTCAGCTTTTCCAAAGCCCATCCTGAGCTTTTCAAGCCACAGCTTATGTTTGCTGTCCCTTCCTAAGCACCACTGACGGGGGCTTGGCTCCATCCTCTTTTAATTGCCCTGCACAGGGCTGTAGCTGTGCTGAGATCCCTTCTCAGGGTTCTTCTTTACTGGGTTCCCTCCACATCACTGAAATCTCCTTGTGCCAAGCTCCAGCCAAGGACTGAGCAACCCAGCTAGTCAAAGCTGCTCCACCGTTCTGCACAGCACATGAGGCAATCCTCTGCCGGCTGCTCAGACATCGGGAAAGAGCCTCCTGAGACAAGAGATAAAGTGGCTCTGCTAGCCTAATAGTGGTTGAAGAAACTGCACTGAGATCTGGAACAGAGCTCGACATGTCCAAAAAAACACCATGCAGACAGAAAATCCCAACAACGTGACCTGTTTCCTAGTAGCATCCAGAGTTCAGGCCCACCAAGGGTGACCAGCCGCTGCATAATGCATGAATAACATCCCCATGAATGCACATATTCATGCAGACGCTGAGGATGTCGATCATCGTGGTGCCGGAACAAGGAGCCACCCTGAGCACCCACCTGCAGGCTGGAGCAGGGGGTGACGAGTGACACGGCGTAGCCTCCTGATGTCCCCAAATTAGCCGGGTTTACCAGAGCTAAAGCCACTTGCAAAGAGTGATGGCAAGATCTCAGGGTGCTGAGTGACTGGGCAATAACACGGCAAATGAAATTCAGTGGTGACAAAAGGAAACTAATGCACTTGGGGGAAAAGAACCCTAATTATACAAACACAATGATGGGCACTAAATTAGCTATTAACATGCAGGGAGGAGATCTCAGCAGCACTAGAGATAATTCTCTGAAAACATCAGTTCAAAGCTCATCCATCATCAAAAAAAATGAGAAAATGTAAGGAACTATTAAGAAAGAAACTCAGTGCAAAACAGGAATGTTATTAAGCCATTGCATGGAGCCACATTCTGAAAAGTGTTTGCAGTGGTGGTCACCCTTAGACAAGGTCATGAGGTAGATGATAAAAATGATTAGGGATACAGAGCAGCTTCCATATGGAGAATCAATCAACTCAGGACCTTCCATTTGAAAAGAGACCACTCAGGGAGGTATATAAAGCCATCACGAATACAGGAGACATGAATGGGAATAGATTGCTTGCAATTTCTTAACAGTATGCAAGGACATATTTTTTAACATGGTGCATAATTAAATTGCATAACTTACGGCCACAAGACGCTGTGGGCACGAAAAATATGAACAGCACGCCAGAGACAGGAGGAATCAGCACTATCCATCTCTTATTTCTCCTACTGCCTGACCAGTACAGACATTTGCAAACCGATAAAGACCAGGGTGTTTCTGGAAAGGTCATTTTTTCCATCACACAGATAGTTGTGCTCAACACGTGGGAAATTCTCTCTCGGACACCTCCTGGATGTATTTCTGGGTCTGCCTGGACCAACTGGTCAGCACCCATGGGACCTCCAGCTACCAAGAGCTGCAGCTGACAGTTTCCCGGGGGATATCACCCGGAGGATGTCCATTTCTAAAGCATGCTCCAGCCCCACATACCTACCTTTCGGTGAGCCAAGTTAACAACACCAACAGCTGGAATAGAAGCTGGAGGGGCTGCCAGACGAAGGTACCATGCTCTACTGAGCTGTCTGTGAGCAGAGTGCCCTAGTCGATGGGCTAGGAAGGACAGTCACCATCTCCCATGAGAGCAGCAGGACCCGCAGCACGATGTTGCACTAAGGACCGTGGACTGCGCCCTTGGAGCCCCAGCATCCCATGATGTTGCACTAAGGACCACGGACCGTGTCGCCGGAGCCCCAGCATCCCATGATGTTGCACTAAGGACCACGGACCGTGTCCCCGGAGCCCCAGCATCCCATGATGTTGCACTAAGGACCAGGGACTGTGTCCCTGGAGCCCCAGCATCCCACAGATGTGAACGCTGCAGCAACAGGGTCTCTGAAGCCCCGGTCTTTGCCCTTGCCATGGGTGTCTGACCCTGCCCACCTGCTGCCTGTGCTGAACCCACCGCACGGTGCCTGCGTGTGCATTTAACCTGTTCTAGGAGGCGGCTCCAACTCTTCTGCTGGCCTCCAAAAGCCTTCTATGGAATAAGAAACCACCCCAAAACAGATCAAAGATGTCCACAGAGAGGCTGTTTGAGGGGAAAGAGCTTCTGGGCTTCCCATTTGAGGGGTATGTTTCCCTTCATGCTCAGCCCAGTGATTAGTGCTCGCCAGGGAATCGGAGCTGCAAAATGAATTTGAGAAGACAGAGCAGTGTCAGGCTGTTAGTAGCTCAAAAAGGATTTTGGCTCCCCTGAGCCTGAAGGCTGAGCACTTACCATTCAGGCCCCCGCGATAGATTTAACAACCGAACGCTTCCAAGGCCAGCGGTGGCCTGCCTGCTAGCCTCTCCCGCCCCGACTCCTCCCCGAGGAGACCATTAGCACCTGAAAACAGAGAAGCCATGGCCTTGGCCGCAGCATCTGGGGTTGGACGCGGCACTGCAGAGCGAGGCTGGATACGTACGAGAGCCAGGGCTACAAGACAGCTTCACGCACCGCCGCTGCGCCGGGGCTCATATTTTTGGAAACAGCATCCCAGAGGGCTGCAGTGGATGCTGCTTGTTCTCTCGCCAGCCCTGACTGTTTTGGAAAGTTTGGTTAAGCTCCATTTGGCTGCCTCCGAGTTATTCAAGCACAAAAAGGGGGGTTATTGGTTACAGGAGGTTTCAGATTCTTTTTCTGAGCGCAGTTCGGTCAAGAAAGCACAGATTTGGCCTACCTGGTGCAGCTCCTGCAGCGAGGCGAAGCAGCCTCTTTACACCAGCATGCAAAGTCACGGCTAACTCAGCAGAGCGTTATTTAAAAGGACGTATTCAGAGCTCGCAGACTGGGTCTGCTCAGTCCCGTCTCTGCAGCCGGGGCAAGAGCCACCTTCACTGCAGCCCAAATGCCTCCACTACCATTCACTCCCCTTCGTTTCTCTTCACGCCTCCGGCAAAAGCCACTCTCCCTGAGCAGCGCAGCACCGTGCGCTGCTTTACCATGCAGAAGGTTTTGCAGGAAAGGCTGGACAGGAGCGGGCAGGGTTGCTCCAGGCCGCCCTGCAGAGTCAGCGCTGCACCTCAAAACACCCCGGGAGCCCGGAACGCCCCCTCCTCCTCCTCAGCTGCTCGCTAGCCGTAATGCTGATAATAAAGAAACCTCTGTGCGTCTCCAGGGAAGCGGGACTCAGAGAGGGGCACAAAGACTCCCGCAGCTGTGTGTTTGCAAACAACCCAGCTGAGCTGTGAAGAGGGGCTGAAAGCAGTAATTGTCTTTAATTAAAGGAGGTTGGAGGCATCTCAAGCTTTGACAAAAGACATTTCCAGTCTGCTAGCAGCTCCAGCACTCATCGCTGCTGCAGCCGCAACCCGGCCCGCAGGTTCGAAGGCGGCGCGTGACGGCAGGGACGCGGGCACGCCAGCCCAAGGGCGCAGATGCCGCGGTGCCAGGGCAATGCCACACACCCGCAGGGCATGAGAGACGTGCACACCTGCACTCCAAGGAGCATCCAGCAAGCTCACAGCAGGACGAAATACCTGGGACCCCTGCAAGCCTCGCACTTCGCACCAGATCTGAGCCAGATGTGCCTGTGTCGGGACCCAGCAGCTGTCTGAAGGCGTCCCCCCTCCTGCTTGACCTGGCTGCACGTGTCCCTGTCCAGGGGTGTCACCTCCACCCTGGCTGGTGTCTGACCCCTGTCCTGATCTGCCCTCGGCACCTTCCCGCAGTGGTACCCGCACCCCGTGGTGCCTCGCTGGGGAAGCCGCGGTGCACACACAGGTGATGCGCACAGGCAGAGGCTACAGACCAAACGCCAAGAGCGCTATTGCTGCAGTTTCTCCCGGCCTAATTAATTAATCCTGCTCGTTAGCAAGCTACCTGGGCTGGCACGGAGCTCTGTCATGATGCTGCATCCTTGCAAGCTCACGTTGAGCTAAGCAGCCCTTGCCACTGCAGGAGCACGCGCCAGGATGGACGCCCACACGTATGGATGCTGCCCCCCGGCGCCCTCTGCCAGGGCTGGCCCTTGCTCCCAGCCACGCTCTGAGCTTCGGGGAGACGGCAAGTGAGCCCTGGGTACCGAAATGTCCTCCTCTCCTCTGCGCTCAGGGATGCAGGTCCCCAGGGAGGCCGTATCGTCCAACACACGCTGCTTCCTCCCTCCCACCCGCATCTGCTTTTGGCCTTGAGCACATCAGTGTGCAGGAAATCACGGCTCTGGTTTCCATGGAAACCCCATCACGGGGAGGGACCCCCAAACGTATGCAACACAGTCAGGCTGGCACAGCAGCGGTGGTCCCATGTGTCCTGCTACCCCATCCCCAGCTCGGGAACCTCCTGGTTTCCAGCAAAGCCTTTCTGACCCCTTCTCAGGGCAGCGGCGAAGGCAGCCCTGGTGTCAGGCACCGGGTCTGGAGGGAGGACTTCTGCTGCCAGAGAAATGTGTCGCTCCAACCTCTCTTCTTTAGACAGGACTGAGCAGCAAAACTGCACTTGCGTCCATTCTGAACTCTCTGCTCAGCTTTGCACATTATGCTTTTACTGCTTTCCCACGCGTACGCCCTCTTCCCACACTCCGCTTGATATCTGCCTTGCAGCTGGAAGTGCCAGAAAATCAGCCTGTGTACATGGGCAAATCCCCGCCGTGGCCCCTGCAGAGGTGCAGAGAGCCAAATGCACCCAAAATCATTAAAGATGTCGAGCGTGCACAGGCTGCGTGTGAAGTGCACGTGCACTGGGCTCGACATGTCCTAGAGGAACCACCGTGCATGTTGGGCAGGTCCCCATGCGCATATTTTTGCCTGGGAAATCCTGGAAAGAGCAGCCGCGCTCTAATTCAAGAGAAACAAAAACAAACTGGGATTGCTTCCATCTGAGCCAGACAGCAAAAACCTTTCCAGAAGCAAAAAAAAGACCAGTTCTAATTATAGGGTATCCTGAAGATACACACACTTATATTTGTCACTCTATTTGCAAATTAACCATACTCATGGTGGCAACACGAGTAAGCAGTGGGCATGATAAAGTTCCTCTTCTGGCTTCCTAATCCTCTTTAGAAAGCAGAACAACCAGCGTAAGCAGTCACCGGGGGCAAACCAGTGCACCCTGCCATTTCCAGTGCCGCAGACCTTTAGCGGGTCCCGAGGCTAGGATCTGCACGGCCGTAGCTGGAAGACTGAGCTTGAGAAAGCCTGGAGATTATTTTTCCTACAATAGCTACCCCATCTCTTATTTTTCAGTCAGTGCCACAGGCACACTCCCAGGGTGTAAACTGAGAGTAAAACACCAACATTATTGCTTGGATCAATGTCCGAGCTGATGGAGGTGACGGTAACGGCATAACCACTGTACTTGTGAAGGTGACTGAAAATTGCAGCGAGGGCATGGCTCACCGTACCACGCACCGGGAAGCATGCTGTGGACTACACAGAGCAATGCAATGGCAAATGAAGGCAATTTTCAATCCATCATTGGGATGCACAGCAGGGAAAGGTGAACGAGAAGCTTCTCTGGGTGTAAGTCATTCCCCGAATGTTTCTCCTAATCCTGTTTTCCTCGCTTTTACTCTTTCTGTTTTATTAACTAGGGCTGCGCGTATACACCGAAAAGCTCAGAGTTAATTTTTCTCACCGTGTTGCAAGGAAAGGCCTGCAGCAGCAGCGTTTCCGCTGCGGTAAACCCTCCTAAGCTTCATGCCTTCAGCTACGGGAATCCTCTGGGTGATGGCTGGCAGGAGAGAGCAGCTCCAGCACCCGCTGCCTGGGCAGCCCGAGGCATCGCTTCCTCTGTCACAGCTCCCTGCAAGCCAAGCACGGTGCTGCAGGGTCCTGAGCCACTCAGGTGGGGATGAATGGGGAGGTTATCTGCCAAAATAATGCTCTGGATCGTGGTTACAGCAATACAGATGTCTGGAGAATTGTCTGGCACACAAGATGGGAGGGATAAGGAACAAGGGAGGGCAGGGAAAGGGGCAAGAGGAAGGCTAAGGAAAAACAGTTGGTTTCCACTGAAATGCCTCAAGAGAGAGATCAGCACCTTAGAAAACCCCAGCTTAGGTTCTGATGCCCAGCAATGTCCCGCATCCCGCCTGTCCCTTGGTGCTCCGTGCGCGTGGGCGCTTTGGGCCGCTGGACGCGGCACCAGCCCGCATCCCTTGGCTCTGCACGCCGCGGAAGGATGCAGGCACCGTGCTCAGGAAGGGCTCTCCCGAAGGGCAGGGAGAAAAGCGGAGCGGCGTGATGGAAACCACCCGCTGATGACTGAGAGCAAACACGTCCCTGATGCTGCACAGACCCTTCCCACGTCTCCATAGAAAGCCTCCCGGAGAGCCGATGCCGTAAAAAGGCAGATATCGTGCATTTAATGGAGTGTGCTGTTTGCTGTTTGACAAATATTATCTGTTACTACAGCCGCTTCAGGAGTCACTGTGATCTTTTCAAAAGCCATCCAGGCTGGGAGAAATGCCATTTGGAGCAAAGCATCCGTGTTACTCTACTTTATGGGCTCCACTTCAGGCTGCACTTTAATTCTTAATAATCTTGAGGGTTTGGGCATTTTGATAGTTTGAAATGAATAAAGCCTTTATCATGTGTCCGTTTATTGTTCACCCTGCTCCTGTCTCCTGTCACAGCTGCAGGTGTAACAACCACGGTACTCCTGGGATCATAATGTTTTGAAAGGAAATTGCTAGCTTTGGTTTCAGACTTAAAAATTGTCTTCTTGAACACCAGGTCTCCGTGAGCTCTGAATGTGACAATAGTCTGAAAGTGCAAAAAGACTTTGCAAGTAGGAGCTTGTCGTCCTTGAAAACTGTCAGCGCCCAAATACTGAAGAACCAGATATTCCCTCAAAATGCATTCTGAACTTGCCCCATTAGCCATAGGAGTTACTTCAAGCCATCGCTCACCAAACCTGTGGACCTCCAATGGGACCCTCACCTCGTGGTCCAGCCATGCCCATCACCTCCCCGGCTGCTGCTGCAGCACCACAGCGGGACCCACAGCCCACCGCGGAGGGTGAGCCAACACGAGCGCTTGGGATGTGCTTGAGCGCAGCACCGTACACTCACGCATCAAGAGCCCCATTGGCCAACTGAAACCATGCGATGGGTTTTTGCAAAGGTCTCTCCAATTTCTGACACAAGGCGCAAAGCCAGTATCGCCAGTTTACCTCCAAGGGCTCCGGGAAGATGCTAACACCTCGGCAGGTGTCATTTCAACCCGCTGAAGCGAAGAAGGGCTCTCTGTCTTTGCTTCAGAGACCTGGAAAGGCTTCACAGAGTCACCTACCTGCCGAATGCATTGTGTTCGCTCACACAGGTCCCCCTTTCGGGTGCCTTTCTAAGAAAAGGATGTGGGAGGAGCGATGCACTGAGTTGGTAGCTCCTGGTCTCAGTAGGACTTTTTTCTGTCTCCCCTTAACAGGGTGCTTTCCAAGACCCAGCGACTTACCGTTTCCTGCTCACACTATACCTTGTTCCCCATTTTCCAGCCTGTAAGACCTGCCATTCTGCAAATTACCAGTTTCTCACGTACTACAACCAGTTTCTCCACTTCTTGGGCAGACGCTGGACTCCAGCAAAGGCATCCACGCTAGGTGGGCATGGGGCTGCCACTCACTTGGAGGAAGACTCCTATTGAAACTCGCTGGTAGGGAGGAAGTCAAGGATGCTGGTTCAGAGCCTCTTCTGCTTGTAAATGTGTTTCCAGTGCGGCCACAGCCCGCCCAAAGCACGGCAGTGCTCTGCAGCTGCCTCAAACCAGCTGCTGGCCCCGTCCCACAGTCTGCCGGGCTGTGCCCCTTCTTTCATCCCTCTTCTCTTTTCAAGACCTAGCAACGTTTTGGGGGTTTTTATTTTCTTTTCTTAGACACTGCTTCCCCAAACGCCAAGAAATGAAGGCGATGAGGGGATGCCTCAGACTCACTGCACAGCGCTCTCTGCCCTTCTGCGGGCTTTTGCTCCACGTCCTTCATGCAACTTCTTCCTTACAATGTTCAAGTTACAACCCCCGCCCGCACAAGGACTGGGTATCACGGATCGGTGTCACCGAACTTAAGGTCTCCTTCAAAATGTGAAAATGTTGTGTATTTTGCTTGGCCAAACCTAATTTAACATTGTTTGAAGTCTGGTCTATGTAAACATAGCCATCGTGTGAGCTATGAACACTTTGATTCCATTTCCTAACCTTTATGGGGACTTTTATGTATACTTTCCAGTGATATACTATGTTTCTAAGGCATATGGGGAACAATAAGGAGTTTCCCTGGAGCTAATTAAGCTAATCATGGCTTCTAGATTAAATTTTCTGTAAGATTTTTACCTTGTATCACTAAAATAAAATAACTGTGCTCTTACAGAGTGATCATCTGAATAACTTTAAATCAGCGCAGAGAATGTCTGAGGGTATTTCCCAAAATTAAACGATCAAAATAAACTCCTGGCTTTGGCCTGACTTACAGAAAAATCTGAAATGAAAACAAAAATCCTCAAAAGCAGCATTTTCTCCAATATTCCTCAAGTTACAGACAATGAAGAATATTCTCCTTCTGCCCCGTAAAGATGCAGCACTGATGAATTCAGGGAAAAACCCTCCTTGCCTCCCAGATCTCTGAGTGCTTTGATTCAAAGGAAAAAGTAATGGGAAAAAACTTGTTCCCCTCATTTTATAGCAATAATGAGTTAAAATCCTGGAAGCCTGGGCCTGGATCCCAGCTATTCATTCCAGTTCCTATTAATGTTTACCACTTTTCTCAGAAAAAAATAAAAAGGGGGGCGGGGGGGGGGGCGCGGGGGGAGCCTATGAAGGAGAGAGAGGAAAAGCAGGAATCAACGCTGCTCTCCCACCGGCATCGGCACGGGATCCTGCCAGAGCCGCTCTTCCCCCCTCACATGGGTGTAGCAAGGCCAGGAATGTGATATTTGATCCAAAATGCTGTTTCATCTGTAACAATAAGTCAGGGGGAGATTTTCTTATCGGTACAGATGTCAGCTCCATGAAAGCACCCGTGTTACAACGGGGCTCCCGTCCCCGCACCCCGAGCGCAGTCAGTGCGCGCGGAGGGTCAGAGGGGACATCGCTCCCTCTGCGGCGGAGACCCCCCAGCTCCGCGCTCACCCACCTCCTCCCATCCTCTCGCTGACCTCAGCATGACGAAATGCCTGGGGCATAAGGATGGGGGGAGCAACCTGTCCCAAAGTGGGAAGGGGAGCAGAGACCTTCCCCGCAGCTTTGCTGGGGAAGACCTTGAGCAGAGAGAAGAAAGAGCTTGTGCAAAGAGACTGGGAAGCACCAGCTATGGCAGATAGTTGCACTGCAAAACTCCACCCTGTCTGTCTGAGAAATCCTGGGGATGGCCGTCATTTCCATCAGGAGACTCCCAATGGGTTTTGCTGGACCTGAGATCTCCATCCCTTCCTCCAACCCAAGGGACTCATGACCTGCCCATTCTAATAGATGAGAATATGCTGTTGCCCTCCAAGCTTCCAGTGGGCTGCTCTCGGGTTCTTCTGCAGCCTGCTGGGGTCTTTCCTAGGCCTTCACAACAGGGCTGGGAGTGCTCTGCAATGCGCCTGCTCTTCAAAAATCACACTCGTGACCTGGAAAACCTCATCTCCTCCCTTTCTCTATAGAGAAAAGACTTCTGTGGAAGGTCTCAGCCCATCCCTTGTCTTGAAAGCAAAATGAGAAAGCAGTTCTCATTTCCTTTGCCTGCTTTTGGCCACGAAGGGCTAGTCCCTCAGAAGCAGCATTTCCTATTCTGAGGGGAGTCGTCCATCTCCCTCCTTCAGCAGCAGATGTCTTGCCCCATTCCTGGACCACATGCGACCTTCCTTACGAGGTCAGCATGTCTTGGGGTTTTGGACTGCCAGAAAATAAATGCCTCAGCCCCCCTCGTATGACACTGCATTGCTCTGCTAGGCTCCCCCTGGTCCCACTCCAACCTTCAGAAGCCCAAACATCACCCAGCGATGTGCAGAGGACAAGCTGGCATCTCCGCCAACTCCAGGGTGCACCGAGCAGGCTTGGAGTGGTTAATACCAAGCAGCTGCAATCCCCACCACAGCCCTAATTGGATTCACAACATGGAGAGGTCAGCGAGAAGCAGGAGGGAGAAGAATCAAAGCAATGGAAAGAAAGACGCTGTATTCTTGCTTCCCAGACGGAGAGAGAGGAGCGGGAGAAACCCAAAGAGCAGTATCCACAATGACATCGCGCCACAGCCGGCTGGGAGCATTCAAATTGTCAACAACCCTGTAGAAAAGGCAGACAAATTCCTGTTTTGTACTTGGGAAGAAGCCAGGTGATGTAATCATCTTATAGGATGATGGTGAAATACTTTCCATTCCAGCAGTAACTCAAGATGTTAAATAGCAGCTACTAACGTTAAACATTGTTAAATCAGTATGTCAGGAGAGCATCTCCCTAAGAGTTTTTAAAGAGATAGCTGATGGACCAGTGGACAGTTAACGTTCACTTTCCACACGCCGTGAAGTAGTAGGATGTTTCAGAGATGTAGGAAAAAGCTATTTGTTAAATGAGGCAGTCTTGGCTATTTTAGGACTGCCACTGCAACGTCAGTACCAGTCAAATAAGGATGTGCCAGCTACAGGATTCGGTCAGCGAAGGATTAAAGGAAGGTAGTAATAGTAGTGCCAACCTACGTACATTTATGGAAAACAGATTAAGGCAAATTAGCCTTGTATGTTCCTCGATGCAATTACGAGATTGGCTGGGAGAGGTAACAGCGTTAATGCAACGCACCCAAACTTCTGCAGAGCATTTCCCTCAGTAACACATGATATTTTGATTCAGAAATTAGAGGGTCCACAGACACCGTGGGACATATTCAATGCATTAAAACTTGGCGAGCTGATACTGCTATGGTCTGAGATCTAACCGGGGAATGTGCAGAGAGCAGGTCTGTTTCTACTAGAGCCAACAAATTTGGTTCGTGCCTCTGGGCTATTTAACATTTTTATCAATGACCCAGGAGAAAGCCCAAAGCATTCCCAATAAAGTTAGCTGATGACATGGAAGTTGTAGTGTGGTAAATACTGAAGACTATGGGTTCCTGATACACAGCAATCCGGATGCCTCGGTGAGCTGGGCACAAGCAAGGAATGTGCACTTCAGTACCAACACACGTCAAATCACACCTCCAGGGACAAGGATGCGGGCCACAGCAGTTATCTGCTCCAGTCCCACCGGGAAGGACAAGGATCCTTCAAAAGCACCCAGAGAAACGCCACTGCCAAAATGGTAAAGGCAAAGGGGGGACGTAGGAAGAGGGAAATCTCAGCACCCCCTCTGGCACTCCGCTGATCACTATGAGCATCCTGTACGTGGGCCAGTGGATCTGCCAATGGAAAGGCTAAAGCAGTGCCAAGGGCCAGGAAGAGCCAAAAAAACTGGCTGAAAACCTGACCAGAGGACCAGGGGCGAAGGATTACTCTTAAACAGGCACACAGAAAGCAGAGGTGTGGTGACGGACGAAGTTCACCGAGGTCCAAGTGCCAGGTGCAGCCAGGGGTAAGAAGGCAGGAGCGACCGCTGGAAGCGTTTAACGGGCAATTCTCCATCTCTGGAAACATTTACACCACGATTGGCTGTATCTGCTCCAGCTCAACCAGGAATGCTTCCTGCAAGAACGTAATTACTCCTAGGGCCTTACAATTTATTGGCTGGGTCCAGCATTATCAGTGGAGGCCCAGACCCGAAACAGGCATGGAGCCATAAATAGCCTCTTATCTTCAAAACATCACGTACGTATGGGACGTGACTGTAAGACGGCTAGGACATACCCTTCTCCAGCACATCAGAAAGCTGCCTGCCCCTCCAAGCCCTTAGCACATACTTGCCCCCCTCAGAAACCCAAGCACGGCTGGGACAGACCCCCACTGCCTCCCACACCTCTGCGACGGGGGAACAGCTCTGGGTCCTCAACACTCGCGTACGTGCATGTCACTGCTTCTGCGCCTGCATCCCCAGCACTCGGTGGGGTGGTGACACATCTGCTGTGCTGGACCTCAAAATAACATGCAAGCACAGGCAGGGAAGCCCGTCGCAGAGCCCACCTGTAGGACACACCTCTGCAAGGGCACAGCCCTACCAAAATGTACCAGCCAGCCCCATACAGCCCCAGACTGGGACACCCCAGGTACCAGCCCGCTACAGCAATAACCCCCGAGGTCACGCTCCTCCCTTTAGAGCTGGACTTGGGCTGAGCCGGTGCTGGAGCTGAGCCGGGAGTATCCAGCTGGGTCGGTGGTGGAACCGGGCTGTGGCGGCGGTGGGGCTGGACAGGACCGGCACCAGGCTGGGTGGTGGAGCTGGGTCAGGACCCCCACACTACATCCTCCCTCCTGGCTCTGCCCCCCAGGGAAGGAGCAGGAGGAAGGCAGTGCAGGCTCCGAAGGGGACACACTGTTGAGCCCTCAGGCTCCCCACAGGGGTGGCCCGGCTCCACCTGGAGCTGAAGAAGACAGGTGGCAGCTGGGATCTTCTACAGACCACCTAGGTGACCAGGTTTCTCCTCCTCCCAGCACGTCACCAGCTCCCCTCCTCCTCAGAAACGCCTGTGACCCCCAGAGATGACACCACATGTCTCTGATAGTAAGAGAGTGTCACCACCAGCTTCTGCAGGGCAAAACCATCCCTTGTTACCACGGCAAGATGAGGCCTCCCCGCGCTCGGCGCTGTACGAGCGCAACAAAGAAGAGGCTGCCCGCTGCAAGTGCAGTGCTCAGACCCATGGGCAGATGTCCTCCAAAGCTGGAGAGGAGCTGGAGACAGACGCAGGGTTCAATGGCTAGGACCAGCAGCCAGCGGCTGCCATCCTGAGCAGGCAGAGACCCTTGCAGGCAACGTTTGTCTGCCGTCCAGTCCAACAGAGAGAGCAGGCAGCACAATAGCTCTGCCTCCGCCGTTGCAGAGGGGAGCCAATGAATACGGGAGGCAGAGAGAGAAATGCGCTTAATATGCTGCATGGGAGGGACAGGCGGGGGAGAAGGGGGGAGGCGGCAGACAAAGAACAGGGAGATGGAGAAAAAAGACGCAGGCAGGGAGCAGGAGAAGGTGAAGCGGGGAGGACGGGGCTGGGCGTATCGGGCTGGGGGGAGGCGGCGCAGGGAGGCGCATGCATGGAGCCCCTCGCCAGCGCAGCGGAGAGGAGCCGGGAAGTGAGTGGAGGAGCGGAGCGGAGAGGAGCGGGCAGCCAGCCCCTCGCAGGGCCCTGCGGGATTGGCGAGCAAGGCCCAGCAAAATGAAAATCTCTTAACCACACAGAATTGTTAACTGCCCCCAAATCCTTTTGTGCTGGGGCTGCAAGCTTAGAAGAGCTTAAGCTGTTAGATGCATGAACTTCCTCCATAAATATCCCTTGTGTACACTGCCGTGAGCAGGATTGCGCTGTATTAGCCAGATGAAAAGCCCAGTGGAGAAAATGAGCAACTCCTTCCAGCGCCTTGCAGCTGCACCGAGGGGCCGTCCATTGCTCGGGATGCCCTTCTGCACCGGGAGCCCTTGGTGGGGGAGGACCAGTGAGCCATGTCCCCCACACTCCCCGGCACGTCCCGTTTGGGAGACCGAGCCGTGTGAGAGCACTTTGCCCCGAAAGCCAGCTCGGATTTGCTTTTGTTTTGCTTCTGGAAAGGGGCCCAGATTCCCTCCCACCCCTCGAAACACGAGAAAACCTGCCGGCCACATGTACGAGCGAGTCCCCCAAACCAGGCGGCTCATACACTGCCTCTGCGGGGACCGGGGGCAAGGACAAGACGGGAGGTGGGCAGGGATGCAGGGCTGCATCCCGCAGATCCTTCCTGCGTTGAGCTGGGGAGAAGAGCCCTTTCTCTGCCCGACTGAGCCGGGGTGACCAGCCCCTTCCCCAGTCCTGTGTGGGGCTCACTGGGGGGCTGGGAGAGGATGGGGATGCTATGGCTGTCCTGCCAGCTCCGTGGCTGGCTCCCCTCCCGGTCCCTACTCCTCTTCTGGGGGCTGCTGGGGGAAAACAGAGGGTGTGTCCAGTCTGGCACAACCCTGGGGTCCCATCCAGCCCCGATCGCACAGCCCCACGGGGGAAGGGGAAAGGGAAGGGGAAGGGGAAGGGGAAGGGGAAGGGGAAGGGGAAGGGGAAGGGGAAGGGGAAGGGGAAGGAAGCCCCGGAGCCAGCTGCCCCACAGAGACGGTGGGCTGCTGGCCACCGCGTGATTAATGACGGTGGGGAGTGCGGGGCCGGGTGCACGCCAGCACCGGCTGGAGAAACAGCTGCCGAGGTACCGGACCTCCCAAAATCCTGCTGTTGTGCAGACAAAGAGGAGACCCGGCCCCTCCCTCCTGCTCGCTCGCTCCACCTTGGCCCCCCGCTCCTGCCTGCTCTGCCTCCCCTCCCGGCCCCACCGGGCCAGGCTGCAGGGACAGGGCTCTGCATAAGGAGGCCCTGGGAGCCCTGGGGCATGCAAAGGGACCGTCCCTTGGCTGGGCTGGCAGCGGGACTGGGGAGCCCCGAGAAACCATAGCTGCATCAGAGCAAAGCACTGTGCAGGGCTGGGTCTGCTCGGGCAAAAACAAAGGCTGAGATGGAAAAGCTGACATCAATCATTTTGGCTTTCTGGTGTTGCTACGAATGCTTCACTTGGGCGTCATAAAACACTCATCTTCCCTTCGAGGCTGGGATTAGCCAGGCTCCCTTTCCGTACTGCGCTGCAGCAGTGCTTCCTTGCTGTCCCCGTCCCCAGCACCATCCCTGCTACAGCTGGAGGACACTTGATCACACTGAGCTTGGTGGGAAGAGACGTTCAGTGGCTCAGTGAGGAGCAGCTCAAAGCACAGATATTAAATGACATCCCCAGCACATCAGGATACTTGACGCATGAGCAGCCCAGCCACCAGCAGAAGACATGGTGCCCTCTCCAAGGGGACTATCCAGCCTGCAGTCCCAACCAAGCATGGCCAGAGACTGCCCGTCCCCCTCTCCGGTGTGTCCGTCTCCCCACTTACCAGCACCTTCCCCATGCTTGCTCGGTGCTACCCGGCCACCCCTTCCCGCAGCAAGAAGAGAGGAGATGCAGCTCCATCCTTGCACTCTTCAGTGCCCACCAACGTACCTATAACTGATCTCAGAGAAACCCCAGCCCTGCTCGGAGTGTGTCGATGCTATCAAAACTGCAATGGGATTTTGATGTTCAGCTAGGACAGAGGGCAGAAGAGTCCGTTGACCAAACGCCATGGTTTACTCTGTGCGTGGTACAGCCGCAGGTGCTCATTAAACATACAGCTCTCGGGTTCCCATCTCTCTCCCGATAACCCCAGCAGCTCCTTTCTCAACCTCCCCAAGCCCGTGTGTGACTGGGGAGGAGCACGGAGCTGGGTTTGGGTGTGGTGCTTTCAGGCAGGGTGGTGCAGAGCCTCTCGCTTGCCCAGGACCACGCTGGCTCCATGGTGCTCAGCTGAGCTGAGCAGGCGCTCCCGGAGTCTGCTTTGAACATCTACAGGGGCAGAACATCTACAGGGCAGGAGAACAACTACAGAGCAGCAGACCTCTGGCTGCCGAGGGAGCTCAGGGGCCAGGCGTGGAGGTGCCCGGGCTGGAGAAGTGAGCCTGGCCCTGAACAGCCCGTGACCATGTCCCACCCTGGGCCATTTGCACCTCACCAGGAAAATGCTGCAGACAACTTGCTCCCTGCCACCGCATCACCTTTGGGTGCCTGCACTCCTGCTCCCTTCACCCCAGAAGCATTTCAGCCCCCGCCAAGGCACAAGGTGCAAATCAAAGTGAAAACAGCCCCAGTATTTGGGAGGTGGCTGAAGATCAGTGGCGCACACCATGGCTACACACGTGCTTCCCTCCAAGACCTGGAGAGCACGGAGGGCACCGGCACCAGGCCGGCACCCCTGGACCCGATGGCTCTGAGGACCCAGAGGTAACACAGAGCCTCTGCAATGGATGGATGAACCCCGGGCAGGAACTGAGGAGCTGGAGAAAGAGTCAGCGTCCACACACACGCTCCTCTCCCATGTCCCCACGTGCTCCTCTCCCACCCCTGCTCAGGGAGGTCACTCCCAGGCAGCTCGTGCAGATCCCAGCTGCAAATCCTGACTGCCACCACTGGCACAGCCCACCGGCAGCGAGGCGAGCACGCGGAGCGAGACCGAAGGCAAGCGGTTACCTCTGCAGACGGTCCCATTCTCCACCGACTCGTAGCCCGCCCGGCACATGCAGCGGCCGATGGGCACCAGCCACTCGCCATCCCCGTTGCAGTACAGCTTGATCGGCACGTCCACCTCCTCTGCATTGGTGATGCATGTCCCCCGGGCTGCCACCAGCGAGGTGCTCTCCGCTCCCGAGAGGGTTTCTTGGAAGACGGCCCCGTTCTGGATCACGCGGGGACACTTGCGGTAGAAGACGCGGACAGCAATCAAGGACATGCAGCCTCCGTAGTCCTGGAAGGCCAGGTAGAAACCATTCTTGGAGACAGGCCCAAAACTGCGCACCTCAGTGTTAATCTTCATCACCCGTCCACCTAGGTCCACCTGCGAGAAGCTCTCGTCAGCAGCAATTGTGTCCACCTTCATCCAAGGATTCTCCATCCAGTTAGGAAAAGTCTTGGTGGCTGAGTCAAAGTCTGACTCGAAATAGTAGAGGTTAAAAGTCTCCTTACAGGAGCCTGGGACATTAGGGATGCTGCTGCAGTCCCGGACAGAAAATTTCATCTCCACATGGATGCGGTGCGCTCCTCGCCTCCGGATGTACTTGGTCCGGAGCCAGTTGTTTTGGCTGGATTCAAAGACGTTGCACACCTGGTAGGTGCGAATCGTGTTCATGTTCTCGTCGTACCCGCTCACCTCTTCCCACTGCGGACAGCACACAGAAAGTCAAGGGGCTGCACTGAGCTGATGTTCCCCACCCATCTCGCCTCTTCCCAACCCCACCGCGTGCCAAGCGGGCAGGCTCTGCCAGTACCAGCTGCCCCACACCGTGCCTACCCCATCACACCGGCAGCCCCAGCGGTGCCCAGCACCTCGCCGTGGTACGGCGCCAGCACCACCCTGCAAGCACCCCGTACCTACGCGGCTCCGTGCTGCTCCGGCAGGCTTTGACCCACACGGCATGCCGGGCAGGGTCTGCGCCATGGGGACAAGGTGGCCCAAGCCCTCAGCAGGGCTCGGGGCCATCTCACTGCCAGCAGCACCGTGCTCCATGCCCGGATTTATGGTAAAGCATCTCTGCTGGGTGGCGGGGCACGGTGGGGCCACGCACCTCCTCTGCAGGCAGTAATGTCTTTAGCAGGGGCTCCTGCCCGTGGGCTGCACTGCACGGCAGAGCCTCCCGGCAAAGTAACACGATGCCTTTAGCAGATGTATTCCCACCGGTGCCGCTACGGTTACAGACGTGGCAGACAGGACCTGCTTTCTCGGGAGCGCGTAACGCAGCCGTAAAACCTCGTCGCCGGCTGCAGCCCCAGCACCGGTGCGGGCGGCCGGCTGCGCGACGGGCCAGTAGCCAGCGGCCTCCCCCCAGAGGCAGGAGGGAAGGTTTATGGGAGCCTGGCTGACCCCGCTGCGTACCCAGAAAGGGAGATGCTGGGCTAGATCCCCCTGGGAGCCCTCACCCCTGCCCCTTCAAGGGCCAGCATGCTTTGGGGTCCCTGCTGCAGATGTGCACAGGTCCCAGCCCCAGCTGTCCTAAACTGGATCTATGGGATGTCCTATGAGCCATGGCACGACAGTAACATCCTCCTCAGCAAGACAGCTCGGAGCTGACATATTTCCGCAGGAGAAGCTCAGCCCAGCTCCCCCCAGCCGACGAACAGATGACTCTGCCAGCTCCAGAGGAGTCTCCGCAGAGCTCAGGGCTGCTGTGACACCTCCTGGCCCTGTCCAGCTCCCTGCCCTTTCCCCGGGCTGTTTTTTCCCAAATCCTTCAGCACTTGTTGTTGTCTCCATCCTTTGTAGGATGGGGAGACTTCAGGGTGGAGGACGCACCAGGCAAGGGCAGAGCTGCAGCCTGTAACCGGCCACCACTCCTCCGCAGTGAGCACAGATGGGACAGGGTCCTTGTGGGAGGAGACCCTTTCACCCACCTCACCAGAGCATCTCCCCCAGCCCAGACCTTTCTGGCAGGCAGAGCATCTCCCTGTGCTGCCCCCTCCCCACCCGCAGCACCCTCGTGATGCTGGCAGTAGGGACCAGGGTCCAGCTAGTGTGTGACACAGTCCCAGCCAGCTGGAACGGCTTCTCATGAACTTGTTCATAAACCTGCTCAAGTGGAAGCCAAGCTGTTTCCCACGGACGTGAAACCCTGAGCACAACCTTGCCCTGGATGCAGGATCACGACACCCAGGGCAGGGCAGCAGCACAGCCTGGATCCAGCACCAGTGCCAGGACCAAGGTCCGCACGGAAAACCCTGCAGGAGCAGAGCACCCCCAGCCCCTCGGCCTGCAAACAGCTTCGCAAGGGCATCCAGGACTGCAGAGGGAGGCTCACGACATGGGAGACAGATTGCTCCTCGCACATCAAGGCTAACAGCCCAACAGAAGGCTGTCAGGGAAGATCCCCAAACAGCTCCAACCACTTTGGATTGGCAGTGGCTGCAAATCTGCTGCCATCGCTGGGGGAGGAGGAGAGTATCCTCGCAAAACGCAGGGGGAGCATTTGCTTTATTTTCCAGAAATAAATTTGGCGTGGTAGTGGAAAATTGCAGGATCTCCCCGTTTTTTAGGGTACCGGTTGCGAGGGGGGTGAAGGAATCAAGGACAAGGCACAGGGAAGCAATTGCTTCCCCTGCCCTGCCTCTGCCATGGCTCTTCCTCCCCTGGACCACTCCTGACACCCACTCCACAACAGCGTGTCAGCCACCGAGACCCAGGGACGCCCAGGACCTGCCCTGTCCCCATCCGCCCGTCCCCATCCACCCACACGGCCCCCAGGGAGGGCTCAGGCCATGAGTCTGAAGAGCTCAGCCCTGGCCAGGCAGACGCAGGTGGAAGGAAAGTTTCTCCAGCTTGGGGATGAACAGTAGATGATGGCGGGGGGACATGGGGAGACCTATGAGCGGCATGGGAGCTCTGCAGACGGGGAAAAAGCAACTATTTGGGCTTTGGGCTCGCTAACAATCACCAACAAGGCAATAAACAGGAAAAGCACCCAGTAGCTTCTGTCTTCCAGGTGATGCTGGCTGCCCCCAACCTTGCCGAAGCCAAGGCACCCGTGGGTAGGATGCCCTGCCTTGTCCTGCCAGTGGGCACAAGGCCGCACCGGGAGAAGCCGTGAAGGCGCCGCAGCATCGGCACCCATGATGTGCACAGTGCAGGGCACGACGCGTGCCACGTCCCCCCGCAGGGACCTGCCCGGAGGCAGGGACGGGAGGCAATTCCCACCAGCAACGCTGGGGCTGCACTGGACCTTCCAGACGAGCATCTCCATCCCGCTGGGGGCAGGGGACCTGGGAGCACCCCGGGGGCCAGGCTCAGGACCCCCAGCATCCTCCCGCATCCCTGCAGCAGTGAGCAGGGGGCTCCCAAGCTCCCTTTTCTCAGCTGAGAGAGAAAGTCACCCCCGTGCACCAGCCTCTGTGCTTCCTCGACGCTTAATTAGAAGCCTCTCCCTTTCTCCTCGCTCTCTAATTAACATGCCGGGAGCTCAAAAGAAGAAGGCAGCACAATAATACGGGGAGACGGCTTCCAGCAGGCCCAGGCCTCATTACCGCGGGGCTGGGGAGCCGGGAGCAAGGCGTGCTTTACATATGGAAACACCGCAAACAAGAAAGGCTGGGCGAGGAGAGAAAAAGACTTGACCTCTGCTCCCGCCTATTGTGCACCCGTCATCCCCCTTCGGCGGCCGGGCCGGCACTGTCGGGGCGGCCGGGCTCGCGGCCGGGCGCGGGGCTTTATCATGGTGATGGGGGACCGGTGCCGGCAGCGCCCGCGCCCCAGCGCGGCAGGGCGGCCGGGCTGCTCGGGAGCCGGGTTTAATCTCCCCAACGGAGCCTTTTCTTGGCCATTTCTTTTCTTCTGCCAAGTTGGCTTGGGGAGGGGGCTTGCTGTCAGCCCTGGGGCAAGGTCTGCAGAAACATCTTCATCCAGCCCCTGTGGAGGGCAGGACGGAGCCTGAGCTACCACCTCCACGCACGGGGATGGGAACCATCTCCAGGCTTTGGCCGGGCTGGGTTGGGCCACGCAAGCGCGAGGGAGCAGGTCTCGGGGTGTCGGGCACTGGGGCTCCACGCCGCTGCCGGCCACCGCAGCCAGAGCTGGGCAGGATGCTCTGAAGCACCTCGATGCCCCACGTAAACCCCGTGGGACACAGAGGTGGCTGGGGCCGCTCTGGGTTTGTGTGGTGAGTGAAAGGGTGCAGAGAGGCACTGCCTTATTCAAGCTCTCCTTTAAAGGATTTTGTTCTGGGTGGTGTTGGGATGTGGCTCAGGGGACTCTCGGCACCAGTAAAGCAGAGAGACAGTCGCTGCTGAGTCAGCAAATGTCCCTCCATGAGATGCAAGGGACGCTGGACAGGCATTTCAGGACTTGATCAAAGGGCTGCTGTGGGTGCAACCCTGCAGGCCAATGCCTTCATCCTTTTCTGCTACAAGTGACAGGCAATGGGATAACAAGTGAGATACTGGGGACAAACGATGGTGGCCTCGGCATTTTGTTTCTCCCCCTCCCTGATTTTTAAGTGGCTGCAGCCCAGCTTTATGGAGAGTATGATTCTTCCAACACCACACTGGCCTGATGCTGTAGGGTGAGAATTACACTCCTCCAGTATTGGGGTATTTTTTGGAAGCGTCATCTAGAAAACTACTGGAAATCTCAATTGTCATCCTCTTTTGTGCTCTTCCCACAAGACCTTTTCACTTGGCCAAGGCACTTTGCTTCAGTGGCTGACTTTTGTTGAGCCAACCCACCTACGTTCACATGCAGCAGGAGACCCCAGACCGGGCTCTGGGCCCCCGTAAAGCGACAGGATAACTCACCCCCGAGGGAGGATGCACCGTCCAGCCCAGCTCTGCCGTTGCCGTTGTGGAGTCCATCAGCGTCTCTGCAGGAAGAAGGTGAAACAAGGAGTCAGCGGCCATCCGGCGAATGCCCCGAGGCTGGCGAAGGGGAAAGAGGTGGAGAGGAGCCAGCCCAGGACGGCAGCCATCGCGCCCAGCCTGTGCTGAGCCCTCTGGCCCGCTCTCAGCTGGGGAGGACCACAGCATCAGTCCCTCCACCCATTTGCTTCTCCATCCACTGCCCGTTGCTCCCTGGCCCCCTTGTCTCCTGCAACGCATGGTGGATGTGCTCCTCCACCCACCAGCCCAGCTGGACTTTCCTCCTCAAAATCCAGGATGAGGGTAGCACAGCTCTGCTGCTGCAGACGAGGAGCCCAGCCTGAGCAGGTTTCCTACACCACCTTCCAGTTTCTTTTCCAAAAGCAGGGTATTTTTTTCTCAGCGTTTTGCATGGTAGGCAGAATCCTTGGTGACGCAGTAGCACACCGGAAGGAACAGCACTTTGAGGACTTAAAAGTACTAAAAAATTAAACCAACGTTAAAACTGGTTTTCCAGGCAATTTGGGCTGAAATAGGTCAGGCGATGCTACCGCCGACCAGCATGGAGCAGGGAAAGTCTGCCTAAGGCACGCGAGCAGTGAAGTCTCCTTGTCCTTTCTACAGCTCATCACACTTTCAGCGCTGAAGTTTTTTTCATCCCAAATAGCTACACATTGGCCTAACTACACTGATGGCATGAGAAGAGATGCTCGGGTTATGGTTCCCCAGTACTTGGGCTAATGTGTGTAGGCGTTCTCCATCCAGCGTGGGAACAGGCCAGACGACCCCATCAGAAATACATTGGACAGACACTTCCATGAGTGGTTTCCACCATCTGGGCAACTGTCCATCCTCCAGGTCTGTGGTCGCACACTCACTGCAACGTGGGGATTTTTTCTGCACCATGCCCAGTGCTGATGTTTTAAGAAAATAGGACAATATTCCAGTGTTTAGGAAATGTAGTTTAGAAATTACTCCCAAAGGTTTCAGCACACTGAGGCTGGGTTTGGAAAAGAGTGATGCTTGTGGGACAGACTGTACAGGCCAGCATACGGCCAGTGCGCCGGTGGCTGAGACCAAGGTGATGCCCACGGAAGAAATTATATCCCTCTGCTCTGTAGGGAGAATGTGAATCTGCACCTGATTTCAGCCTGTGCACTCAGGGTGCCAACTGCTCAACCAGGAGAACCCCAATACAGTCAGGATCTCCAGCCGCCACCCTACAGCCCAACAAGCGGTGCCAGTTCCCACGGCCGCAACAGGGATGGAGAGTTACTGGCTGTAACCGTGTCCTGTTGCTGCTCCTCACCACCAAAACACCAAGCATCCTGCCACGAATCCCCAAAAAGCATCTCCGCCGTCTCCACTTTCACTGTGTTGGACAAAAATGAAGCAAGAAAAGCTCAGCCTTGAGCAGACCCACCACTTCACAGACAAGCCTGGATGCAGGAATGGCTGTTGTTCCGCCTGCCCAGCAGCGCACGTGAGCTCCCCTTTTCCCATCAGCAAGCCAAAAAGCGCCTCGGCACGGATATGCTCCTTGCACCTACTTCTGGCAGTAAATCATTTTCAGACTGTGGGTTGTTCGTTACTCCTGGTTAGAGCCAGCGGTTTCCAGTTCACAGGAAACCAGGATTTCAAAATTTGGTTTTGTTCCAAGAGTAAAAAGCAAAAATAGTTGCTTTTCAAATTTTCCCACTAGGAAGAGTTCTGGAAAACAGCTAGTCCAGAAATGTTGTCATTCAGATTTATGAAATTTCTTTTTAAACTGAATATTTGTTTACATAGTTCCATAATAGTGTTTATTTTACCAGAGTATCTGGCTTTTTCATTAAAACACCAGTGACACTTTGATCTGAAAGGAAAACAACATTTTTCACCCAGTGAAAAGCTGCATTACTTTGAAAAAAACCCTTAAATTTGTTACTTTATCTTAACTATCGATGACAGTGGTGTATAGTAAGTATATTAATAGCAGTGACTATAATGTAAAAGAAGATATACTCTAAACCAGTATAAATAATTCCCCAAATAAAAATAGTATTTTGAAGCATTTTGCATTTTTAAAAGCCTTTTAGTTAAGGAAAACTCCGTGCAATGGAAAAGTTGTGCCCGGTGCATTACTGCAGAGCACGCTGCCCACAGCCCTCGCCGCTGCCCTGGTCCCCAGCGGAAGAACTCCACATCTCCTTGCATCACCTCAGCTGGCCCAAGGACACCTTGTTTTGACACAAGAAAAGGACGAGTAGAAACCTGCAGGTTTTAAGCAGGTTTTCCCAGTGGTCAATTCTCTTCTCGTAAAAAAAGATCTTCCGTTAATTTTAGTCTGAATTTGCACTGTTCGGCTGCCAGCTATTAGATTTTCTTTTACTTGTACAAAGACTCTGCTATCCAAAACCTCCTTTCCCTCTCGTGGTGCTCAAGGGTGGCAAATGAATCATCTCCAAGAGAACTAAATTAGCTGAGCTTCCTTATTCTCCCACCCTGAAACAGGTTCCTTTCTTTGAGGCTCCTGTTTATCAACCTTCCTTCCTTGCGCGGACCCCCAGACCGCGGTTCCCATTGCCCACACCTGGAGCATCCCGCTGCGCCCCTTTTTGCACAGCTTTGCTCCCAAGTTGCTGCCCTGTCTCAGTCCATTTGGAGATGGGTTGGCACGTTAGCACTTCGCAGTGGTTGCCTGAATTACAGAAAATTGTGAATAACTGGTGAATCAGAGTGACTCTGGTTAGGTGCCCTGACTGCAAAGGTGGATGTGAAGCCAGGGTGGGTTTCAATGGTGGTGGTGGGTTTGCTCCATCCTCCATTGATGGCTGACTTCAAAACACTTTATTGCCCCAATAATGGCCTGTCACAGAGTTATCTTGCCCATATACCTGGCCAGGAGCACCCCTCACCCTCCATCTGAGGTCAAGGAGGCCACGTGTTCCTCCAAGGAAGATCCTTGTCTCATCCCTGAGAAGTTTCTTACTTCCAAACAAAGGAAGCACATTAATTCTTTTCTCCAGCAAACAAAATCAGGAACCATGTCCAATGAACCAACATATCCCTCATCTGCAGGGGCTTCTCTCTGCCTCTCTCCCAGGCTCAGACATGCTCAGATCTCCACAGCAGGAGGCAGTCGTGGGCAGACCGCGGTGGGTGGAAGGCCCCATGAAGACGCAGCCAAGCCCTGCTCTGACATCCCATCCTGAAAGTGCTGGCACGAAATCCGAACTAGCAACCAATAAACCAGGAAGGTTTAAGAAAGCAAGACAAGGCCTTACCACCCACCTGAATTGCACAAGAGAATGGCTGAGATCCCCCCAGGGTCTATTTCTCCTTCAGCTGGATGGGTTTTTATTGCTGCAGGGGGACTGCAGAAGATCATCAAAGAGGAATTTGCAAGATGATTGATTGTGGTTTGCAAGGATCTACACCAGGAGAAAGCAGCAGCAAACAGAGCTCCTTAGCCCGTGAGGGAAATCGCAGCTACAGCTTTGCCTGGGAGCTGAACGCAGTAAAAGACACGTGGAAAACAGGGTTCAGTTTTACCAAGGAAGGTAATCAGCCCTGAAGAGCAATTGCCAAGAGATGCAGATCTTGCACTATTTGCATCCTTTCCCATCCCAGGTGAGCCAGGAGCTGGAGAAGTACACGTTGCAGGAGCACAACCAACAACAATAAACGAAGGGGCAGGAGGTTGCCTTGGTTCCTTCTGGCCATCAAGGTATGATGACCTAGGAGATACTCATGGACATCTGAGTGGATGGGTGACTCCAGGCACCAAGACCTCAGTTGTACAGAGTTCTGCTACAGGTGCAAGCCCCACACAAGGTGTGATAAGCCCCAAGGAAGGGGAACCCACCATCCTCCACCTGCAGCAGTCCCAACACGGCTGCCCTCAGCGCACTCAGTCCCTTGCAACCTCTGTGCCCATGGTGACCCGTGGTGGGCTGCCATGGCCATATCTCACCCAGCAGGTCTCCTGATCCTCCCTGTGGGCTGCCCCATGCTCATACCCTGCTCCAGGCACCCGACAGGACCAACTCCTGCACTGAGGACAACAAAGACGGACCAATTTCTGGATGGGCAACCCCAAGCCCAACTGTTAGCGCCCTGCCAGCCATGGAGAGGAGAAGGCGCCTGCTTCAACCAGCAAACTCAGCAGCTTCGCTCGCGGTCACAGCTGATGCTTTCACGGTACCATCCTGCCGGTTTGGCAGTGCCAAATAACAGGGTGAGGGGCTGGTGCCTCACCAGCCCCATAAAGACCCCCCTGGCACCCAGGACAGAGCAACCCCCGGCAATGACAGTGATGACATGGAGCAAAGCCGCGCGGGAGCGGCAGGGGTGGGTGTCTGGCCCCCGGCCCATCTCTGGTGGCTGGCGATAGCTGCAGCTCAGTGAAATGCTCTCTCCAGAGCAGCATTTTCTCAATATTGTTGTTTGTGTTCTTCCCTCCCGTGTGTTTATCTGCAGATTCACATGCTACCCACGGCATTATAAATAAATCTGCAGCTGCTCGAAACCAGCAGACGCAACTCTGGCCCGCTTCCCGCCAGAAACCGCGCTGCTCCCCACGGGACGGTTAGGAGATAAGTGCCTGTCCTTTTCACTTTGAAGATGCTTTCAATAAGCAACTTTCTGCCAGCGCTGGGGCCCGTCGCTGGCTCTGCTGCGTACTACGAGGGCATGCCAGGGCTCCGGCTCGAGCACTTTGCGGCTAAAGATGCGTCATCACCACCATACCACCACCTCCAGATGCTCAACAGCTATGCTAAGACCCATCAAACTGACGATCTGCTACACCAACGACCGGGGTAGGGAGCTCCTATGCCTCTGCGTGGTCTTCTTGCTGTTCAGCCACAAGTGAGATGAGTGTGGGGATCTCAGCTGCACCAGCTTTTCCCATCTGGCCAGGTCAGGACTGAGACTGGTGGGCAGACCTGGGAGGGGAGGACAAGACTGGGATCTGGCAGCGACTGGGGACACCAGCACCAGGTGACCCGGACTGGGGATGGAGAGTGACAGGACCAAGGGACAGTGGCAGAGAGGCTGGAGGGGCAAGGGATTAACAGAGGAGCTTCGCACTTTGCCGACACACTTCTCTGTGTCCGGAAAAATAACTTCCATGGAGTTTTGCCAATTTAGACCAATTTAGAGCATCTGGCCCCGAGTTTCTCAGAAGTCCTGGCAAATCCTTCACATTCACAGGCTCCAAACTCATCCAGATAAAGAAACAGCTGGACAAATAAATAGCCCCACAGATAGCTGGAGCCTCCACCCTCATTTTTCCACCCACAACTTTTTCCCTTCCCCTTTCACTTCTCACGCCAGCTCCTCCCTCAGGGTAGGAAACTTGCCAGCATTTTAATCCCGGTACAATATTATTAACACAGGGAGCAAGCTTCTAGGTTGACCCAGGATCGCATGAGTGGCCAGTGCTGGACGTGCAAAGCAGGCAAGAAGTTGCCCAGACCTCTCCAACGGGCTGGGAGCAAAGTCATCCCAAGGCAGACATGGCAGGGAGACCATGCCTCATCACCATCTCCCAGACGTGACCTGGAAGCCCACCTAACGCACCTCATCAGATCAGTCCAGGCCGGAGGGATGCTGCAGAGCGGGCTCAGTGCCAGCGCCCAGCTGGGTGGAGTAAGACCGGGGTCCGCACCGGAGACGCCACAGCTTGGGACAAACTCCTCCGCACAGGCACACGTGCTCCTGAAACCGCGTTTCCAGCCTGGCCTCAGGCACAGCCACCACATCCCTGTGCAGGGGGGACGGCTAATGAGAAACCCGTCTGTCCCCCGCCCCGAGGAGCCCTTGCCGCAGATCTGTTTACCCTTCCAGAAGTCGAAAGGCCCCTCTCTGCCTCCTGTGCTTTACTGGAGCCTTATTATAATATTTTTGCCAGCGAGAGCTGAGAGGGGCTGAGCAAACCCAGTGGCCCTTCTCTGCAGCCCCGAGCTTTGCTTTGCCTGGCCGATGGCCAGCGGAACAAACTGAAACCCAATCCCCCCGCCGGCCGACCCGCTGGCGCGGGAACAGCACGCTGCATTGTGAGCCGGCGGCTACAGGATATTTTGGATACTTCACTCAGGGATCCACTTAAACTCCAAGAGGGAGAGTGATTGATAGGGAGCAAGAAGAGGCAGTTGACTGAGCTGGGATGGGGACCACCAGCATCCCCCCCCCCCCGCGCCCAGAGCCCGAAAGGCCACCCTGAGGGCACTGGGTCGCACCAGTGGTCCTGGTGCTGTGGACCCAGCAGACAGATACCTGGTCATTCAACCCCCTTCCCTGAAAAATTAGGTCCAGCCAGACTCAGAGACCTAAGAATAAAGGTGATGGTCCAGCATCTCCATCATCCAGAGCGCCTCTGACCTGCCAGCCAGCCCCTCACGCTGGTAGTCCTGGGGGCTAGCAAGGCATGGAGCAGGGAGGCTTGACCCCAGAGATACCACACAGTGCTCGCAAGGGAAAGATGTCACCACTGTTGAGGAGCCATGGAGCCTTCCTGGCCCCTCCGTTCACCGTGACATCACCCAAGCCCACCTGCAAGCCCTGTGAAACAGGAGCCAGCCCCAGAGCCCGCGGGGGAGCAGGGGATGGTGCTGGAAGCTGGTGGGGCTCAGCAGTGCCCGCTGGGACGCCTTCACCCACCTACTGGGTGATGCTCAGCTGCTTGTGACACTCGGAGACAGGACTGGTGTCAAACGAAGGGACGTCCCCAAGACACCCCGCCCTTAGCCCAGCAGTTCAGCAGCCCCACGGGAAACTCCCCCTGCGTTTCTCTGCACACTGCCGGGGGGTTGCCACGAGCTGGGCTATGCTTTCCCCATTCCCACCTAGATCCCTCCCTTCCCCTGATCCCCCGCGCCTCGTCTGACCACACTATCACTGGACCCGGCCTCAGGGGACCAAACCCAGGGCCAGCGCTGCTGTGCGGAAGGGGGGCCACTGAGGCCCTTGGCTCCCAGCCCTCGCTAGACCGGGAAATAAGGAAAGCAGGGCTCGGAGCAGAGCGGCACCTGGCCGTCGGGCACACGGCATGCCAACGGGCGAGCCAGGAGCCGGGGCCAAGCGTGGCTGCGGCCCAAAGCCAGCACGCTGGAGGAGCAGCTTCACAGCTCCTCTTCCCAGCCCCTCTTCTCCCTCCTCTGAAGCCGTCAGCCGTCGCAGGCGCTGCCCTGCATGGTGCTGGCTGCTCCACTGCTGGAAAGCTCAAAAGCGAGGGGAAAGCCCAACTCCACAGCCCCAGTGGTCCTGCAAGTCATCCAAGCACGCGTCCTGCTTTCTAAGCACCCAACCGACCACCAGCCCGTCCAGACACCGTCACTGCCAGACAGACAAGCGCTAAGGATTGCCCCTCTCATCTGCCTGGCCAGGAAGGGAACAGCCCAGCTCTGGCTCCCAGCCGAGAGGGGCTGGGGCTGGGAATTCAGATTTTGTGATCTTCCAGGCTGGGGCCTTTGCTGAAGAAGCAGGTTAGCTGGATGCAAGGGAGGACCACGCTCCGTCCGGCTGCCACATCACCCCCAGTCATCGCTGCAGATACATCCTCTCTGGCCCCAGTTTCCTGACACCGTCTGCCCCGGAGATCAGCAGAAACATGATAACCCCACCAGAGAGCCCAGAAAGCTGCTCCAGCAGCACCGGGGACCCACAGTCCTTGCTGGCAGCATCTGTCCCTAAAGGAGCTGGGACTTGTAGGTGGTCCAAGTTCAGCCGAGGGCAGGCTGCCGGGAAGAGACAATGCAGATGCTAAATGCCAGCGAGCAGGGGCCCTCCTGCTGCTGCCGGGAATGCGGTAGCCACACAGAGAAGACACAGATGCAGACGTTTAACAGCCATTGCTACTGTCAGTGCTAATGACTCGGTCCCTGCAGTGGCACCGACCCCATTGTCTGCGAGACACCTTGCAGGAGGGAATCCCAGCGTTAAGCAAGTGTTGTCCTCACCTGCAACCAGCCTCATCCACCCTGTCAGGACAGGCCCAAAGACTAAATTCCCCACTGAGCCACCTCCCAGGAGGATGGAGCGGTGCCATGTCCCTTCCGACAGCCTCCAGGTCCCCCTTCCTCTCTGGGGGCCACACGGGCACTCTGGGAGGCTGGAGACCCCGTGCCCACGAGCTCCTTCTGCAGATGTTCCAGCCCCAAAGGAGCCGGCAGCCTCCACCCCGTGCTGCCCCGGTCCCGCTGTTAGCGTGGCACAGCCCCCGTACAGGGCCGACCCCGCGGCACAGGTGGGCACACGGCTGTCACCACTGGAGCCCAAACACGGAGCCACTACTGCTGGCGTGCAGCAAACACCACGTACGGCTCCTGGCTCCAGCACGCGGGGGAAAGAGTTGCTTTATAACATAAAAACCTGCTCCCACCACCGCGCCCTGGGGCCAACTGGTACAAGATGTAATGCCCAGGGTGCAGGGCCGCACCGCCTCGCCCCCTTCGGTACCCCAGACCCACCCTCCTGTACCCCAGACACAACATCCTGTATCCCCAGGCCCACTCTTCCGTACCCCTGGGCACAGGGGCGAGGCGACCTCAGGAGATTTGGGATGCAGCAGGAATCCCGGAGCCTGCAGAGCGTCACCGGGTAAGGAGCACGTGCTCGGCTCTCGCACGACATCCATCCCTTTTCCTCACTAACACCTGCCCATCATCCGATGCGATGAGCGTTGAGGGGACCAGGAGGAGCAACGTGAGCCCAGGGCATGGGTTTTTGGCCAGCTCTGCCTCCCCTTGCCCCTGGGGCCAGTGCCACCGGCCACCCCCACCCGGAGCAGGGACAGTGCGCACAGAGAGCCCCCGTCCCACCTCCCAGCACCGCTGGCACTAAATGAGGTTTTGTCACCCTGCATGGTGGCGTGGGCTGCAAGCAACTTGCTCCCAGCAGGCTCCGGAGCCCTGCTCAGCATCCCAATTGAGCTATCCTTAACGGGCTTCAATTTTAATTTGCTTTTATTGGAAAACACAGATGGTGATCCCCTCCTCCCCGCCACCCGAACATATACAGGGTAATAACATTTACGGGGGAAAGATATTATCTCCAAACACAGCCAAAGCTCCAGCAAAAGCCCCACCGCCACGCAGCGACGCGCAGCTGCACCGCACAGCCCTGTGCCTGGCTCGTAAAGGCAGGGCCACACAGAGCCACCGGCACGGCGTCGGCAAGGGGAGGCAGGACCAGGGTCCAGCGAAGGAGAATTAAAGACCAGGACTAGCTCCTGGTGCAGCCAAGCAAGCCTCCAGCTTAACCTGGTTAACTTTGTCTGGGACCAGGTCTTTGCAAAGCAATGTGGGGAGCTGCCCGGAGCGGAGGGATGCCCAAAGCTGCTGCTCTGTATCCACCCCATCAGAGCCAGCCCCCGCCTGCAGCCCGGACGGCTGCTCCGAGCATCCCTGGCTCCAGCCAGTCCCTTGCAACAAGTTCATGTCGGAGCTCAGGGCAGCTGCAGGGAGGTGACGGCAGCGCAGGGACAGGCAGGGACAGGCGGGCACTGCTCCACAGGCAGCCAGGCTATACCAGCCCCAGCGAAGAATAAACATCAAGCAGCCCCTGACTTGCGCCGCATGCACCCAGGCACCCAAATGCCGGTGCCTGCAGACGCTCCCGCTCCTCCGGCACTGCCGGTGCCGCCACGCAGAGCCCCGGACCCCCTTCCACACCCTGCCGCCGCCGAGCGCGCGGAGCACGTGGCTGAGCGGGGATGCCCTCCACCGCGCATGTCTGGCTCCGTGCATCTACCTGACAGCCAAGTATTCCTGCTTTTCACTGTTTTTACTGACAGGCTGTAAATTTGCTTCTGGTTGGCAGCTCCAAGCGGGAACGGCTCGGGAGGGACCGCAGGGCCAGCTGCAGGCTTGGTTTTGCCAAGCCGCAGAAGGATGCGCCATGCCCTGGGCTGGCCGTGGCAGCGGGAGGCTCTGGATCAGGCTCCCGGCCACGGGAAGCCTCTCCCCAGGAGAGACGCGGGAAATCCCAAACTCCCTGTAAGGAGCTTGGCTTCCTTCTAGCAGCTCCCAAGCCCAGAGCATCTCTCCGCCACCATCCCTTTGGTATCTCTGGGGGTTCGCTTGCAGCCACGCCAGGAACGCAAACCCTGTGTCGCCTCCGGCCCCTCCGCTACAGATAAAGCCACAGCGGAGCCAGCAGCTGCAGGCTGCGGGTATTTTTAGTGAGCTGCAAACGTTTCCTTCCTTGGGGAAACCCCATCTTCAATACCTGGCCACAGAGAGGGCTTCCTCTCTCACGCCTGGGTAATTCAGTACACGCTAATACAACCTCCCTGGGCAGCAGGTTGAAGCAAGGGGATGCTCCACTGGTGGATGCTGCGAGGCTCCTGCTCGCTGGTGGCCCTGCCCAGGCGAGGGATCTGCTCCACCCATCCATCCTAGTGCTGCCCATCAAGCAGGAGCCGGCCAGCTGCCCTCCTCTGGGAACCAGCATCCCCGAAGCAGGCAGGAGATGGGCTGCGGGACCGCAAGGAGCAAGAAGCCCCTCCGGGGCTGAAATCTCAGGTACGACTTGCATCTGCGCCACAGCAGAGCTGCCATCACCTGCAAGGGCTGCATCGAGGAGCTGGGGGACTGGGGACCGGCACGGGAGTGGGGAACGTCCACGCCGGGACGTATCTGCAGGTCTGAAGACCAGCTTGGAGAAGGCGGCAGCAGCTTATGAACCAGCTCTGCTGCTCATGGGGCTGGAGGAGAGCACACGCTGGGGTCCTGGCTGCCACTGGGATGGCGTCCTGCAGACCCCAACGCTTTTGGAGACTCATTTCCATCACAAAGCTAATTCAACCGATGCGGGTAATCGCAGAGCAAACCTCATTTTGTCAGCTGAAGAGGAGCGCATCAATGAACCGAGGACGAGCAGTCGCATAGGTACAGACAACCATAATCTGGTTACACGTATGTGGGAAGAGATTTTTGCACCCACCAAAAAGAAACACACCCGGAGGTGGAAAAGGGGCAATTTCCAAAAGTTGAAAGGGATTATTAGCAAAAATTGATTAGGAGGGAAATGTAAACAAAAACAATGAAGAGTAATTACAGCTAGTTTAAGAAGGCTTTGCCAAAATCTCATAAATCTGCGATCATAAAAGAAGGCGTCTTTAGCTAAAAATTATCTTGGCTTTAAATAAAAGAAAAAAAATGCAGTAAAAATAAACATATTGTATAAATTAAAACCGGGGGAAGCTGGCAGCAGTAAATTGGCAGTTATAAGATGCAGACAGTTGCGAAAGGATGTATCAATGAAAAAGTCGACTGCCAGCAAACATAAAGGAGAGAAAAAGAGGAATTTTTAAATACACCAAAAGCAAACAGAACCAGAGCTGTGGAAAGGCGAGTCCACAGGGACACTCAAGTGTGAAGTCAGGCAGCAAAGGCGGAAAAAAGGGCAAAGCCAGGAGGGACGAGGAGACGCAGCGGCTCCAGGCTGGGGACCAGCAGTGACCGGCGGATGCCGAGACCCCTCTCGCTGGCAGCATCGCACCGCCCCAGGCGGCTGCTCACCCCGTCCCAGCCAGGAGCGAGGGACGTGCAGTGTCGGGACCACGGCAGCAACTTTAGAGTTGTTTCCTGATAGCAGCATCATCCCCAAGACAACTGTTTGCTCTCAAGCAGCTCCTTCGTGTGGTCAGCAGAGCCCCTACAGACCTGCGGGGCGAGGACAGCCCCAGGACCAACAGCTCTCCTCTCCCCTGCCAACGCTTTTTGCCATGCACTGAGCAGGGACGGTGCAGTCCAAGGACGGGGAATGCTTTCGTAGCATCCCGCGGGGCTGGTGGAAAGGAGCTCAGGGGTCTCGATCCAACCCCATCCCCACCACGAGACCAAGACGGCCAGGGCTTTGCTTAGCTGAGCCTGGGGAGAGCTCCAGGGACTGAGATGCCCCAGCACCTCCGGGACCCGCTGCAAAGCCATGCAGAGATTTCCAACTGCTCAGCAAGCCCTTCCCGGACCAGGAGGATGCCTAAAGCATGTGGTCCAGGAGCTGCCTGCAGAAAGGCCACAGTGGCTCCACAAGTACCGCTGCAGCGTCTGTCCCGGCACCCCAGGCATGATCACCAAACCCCAGGAGGAGAAACAACCTGTCAGCTCTGCAAGAGCTGCAGCGGTCGCCCAGACGACTCAGCCAACATCTTGGCAGGAATCAAACCAGAGAGATGCCCGGGGCGTCAGCTAAGCAGTCAGGATACAGGACAACGCGGCGAGCGTCGGGGAGGGCGGATCCAGAGCACAGAGCTCTCCGGGCCAAAACCCAGGCGGTTCAGCCCCACACTCCACCCGCCGTGCTGTTACTTCCTTGCTCTGCACCTCAGATGCTTTGTCAAGGAGGTGCAGCAACGGTGACGCCCCCGAGCAAGCTTTGAGGATAAAAGTGGCAGAGGTTTCAGGGTGGGTGGTGGCCAGACACAGCCAGGAGTTTGTGGCTCCTCTGCATCCCTCTGCACCGCCGGTGCCACCCCCAGCCAGCACAGATGCTGCACGGCTACTGTGCACTGCCAGAGGGGCAAGCACAAGCCATCGGCAGTGCCCTACAGGCAGCAGTAGAGGTGGGGAAGGACAGATCGCTGCCACCATGCTTCTGGGGTGGGGAAGGTCCCTGTTTCACTGCCTTTTCTCACTGTGGGTAAAAGCCTCTTGCACGTATCGCAGCAATGCCTGGCTCCTCCAGAGCATGTCTGTGCAAGGAGGAGGCATCGCTCTGCTCCAGTGGCTGGCAGGGAAACTGAGGCAGGGAGCCCTCCCCACCGCCCGCCCCAGGATGCTCCCAGGAGAGGCTGGGGAAATCCGTGAGCATGGAGCACCTTGTCCCCTTGCAATGCGGGGTTTTGGCTTGGCACTGATCAGCACCCCCAGACCTTTCCAGCACGTGACACTGAAGTGACACCGCGGCAGTCGGCACTGCCCGTGCAAAGCCAGAGACACGCGGTCGGCAGCAAACTCACCCACAGGCACCTGCGGACCCTGCGAGGAAGACGTGCCCTCGGGACCCGCTGTGTCTGCACCCTCTCCCTGGCACCTCAGACCTCCAGTGCTCTTTGCACGGGTGCACGGTGGGGACCATGGAATGATCCACCGGCTGCATCCCTGCTCCCTCCCCACGTGCAAAACCACCCTGCCGAGAAGAGAGCAGCCCTGCATGCTCCAAGCACCAAAGGATGCGCAGACAAACATCTCCAGCTTTGCAGGGTTTAGGGCTTGCTGTCTCAGCCTCATAAAAGTACCACACTTCCAAAATATAGTGTACAGGGTGACCGAGGCGTTACCTGGCAGCTTCCTCAGCCTTGACATGGGAAATCAGGCGAAAAGTCTTGTGCAGGGAATGCACCATCCCCCAAATTCCCTACTCAGCATGAAGCAGCCTTTATAAATCAATGTCTGCAGGAGGAAAACACGTGAGGGAGCAGCAAGTTCATCCTCCCCTTAGTGCTGCACTCCCGATGATCCTTGAATCCCACAAGTGTGATTGGGAAGGGATCTCTGGAGGGCTCAAGTCCCATGTCCTGCTCAGGGAGGGACTCTGACCTACAGGATGTGGCTGAGCACCCAGGGATGTGCCCAGGAGCACTAAAAGAAGAGGGCTCTGCTCTTTTCCCACTTGCCAGCACCGTGCTCGGTCCTCTGCCATCACAGCACCCCTCTCCTCACCCACCTGCAAAGCCCTTTCAGGAGATGCAGCCCCGTGAGAGCGTCCCAGCAGCTCTTGCTGCCGCCGTATAAGAGCCTGGGCCAGCCCGCGGCCACGATGGCCGAGCCATGGGAAACCACAGCACCCTGCACCGCTGTTGGTGACACTGGAGCAGATGGGCTGCTGGCTCTGGGATGCACAGGGTATTTATGGCGGGCAAAACATCTCAGCAGGCACACGTGTAGCCTGGGCCGAGGGTGGCCACATAAACGTCCTCAAGACCAGACTTGCCCGCTAGACAGAGCGTGAGCTTGCATGCACAGCTTCATGCGTGGCCGGCGCGTCTCCTCCAGAGCACCTGGGACCACGGCATGCTCCGGCAAGCTTGACGAGCTACTGGTGCCACGGAGAGCCCAGAGGCTGCGATGCCACCGCAGCCCAGACGTGACCCTCCGGCTGCCTCTCCCCAAGGCGGGCTGCTTTCGAGCAGAGGGCGAGCACAGCCTGGGGCTCGGCAGCAGCGCCGCTCCTCTGAACCGGGAAGCTGGAGCAAATCCAGCTGATTTGATCTCGGCGGGTGCAGAGCCTGCCCGCAGGAGAGGCGTCTGACACTCTCGCTGTCCATGGGGCAGCATGGCTGATGCAGCGAGAGGAACACTCCCATGGGAGATGGGCTGACACCGCTGCAGCATCGCAGGGCACCAGGGCTCTTCCCATCCCACTGGAAACCCTCCCCTGCAAATGGCGCTGAGCTCGGCTGGCTTCGGTAAGTCCCTCTTGCCATAACACATACCTGGCAGCTCACCGAGAACACCTGGAGCACGAACACTGCCCTCCAAGCTGCTCACCCCAAGGCCTCCCCAAAACCCACATCCCAGTGGGCAGCAAAGGGGAGGACCAGCCGGCCCCAGCCCTGCCAGGAGCATGTCTGCGCCCCATCGCACCCCAGCAGCCCAGGCGGTGGAAAATACCTCCCCGATTCGCGGGAGGTACCTCTCCCGCCCACGGAGGATGCAGCACTCCCCTGTGTCTCCCGATTTATCCTGCCCGGAGAGCAGAGGCGCCGGGGCTGGCTGCCTCGGCACAGCCGCCCCCGGCAGAGACGTCGGTGGGATGCACAGGGCTGCTGGCCCCATCTATCCACTCACGCTGCCGGGGATTTATAGATGAATAAAACCCATTGACTGAGCCTTTGTTTACTCCTCTCGGAGAAAATAATTAACTCTTGAAGCAGTTCTGACTCACGGGACGTGGATTTAAAGAACTTGGTAAAAACGTCCTTAAAGCTGCCCCACTCCAAGCACGGGCAAAAGCAAATTATAATATTCCCTGTATCATGCCAGGACAGCACCGAGCCTCGCCGGCTCTGCACACCCACTTGTCCCCATGCCATGACGTCCCCAGGCCAGGACTGATCCCCAGGGAGAGTTTGCAAGGAGCAGAGCCCTGCCCCGGGGAGACTGGGAAGGAAGCCACAGAGGGACGCGAGAGGTGGGGGACAGGCAGGGGCATCCCTGCAGGGACACGCTGTGCCAGCCGGGAGGTGATGGCTGCTGACGCCCAGCTGGTTTCCACCGCAGAGGAGCTGGGCAAGTGTGAAACAAGACGATCGGACCTTCAGTGCCTTTTATCTCTGATAACATTTTTTCCTTCAGATACCGCAGATTTGCCCGATGGGGTCACTCACATGAAAAAGCCCCCAAAAGGAAAATGTTGCATTGCAGAGGCACAGATGACAGGAGGGGCACCCAAATGGCTCAGCCACCACCAAACACGTGGGTCCTCTAAGGTGGCACCTGGGATGGTGCAGAGCATGCGGCGACACGCCTGGGAGCAGAGCCCTGACGGCGTTCACTACAGGGATGGCGCAAGGCTTGCAAACGCTCATTCAGCACCTGGGGGCAGCGCTTGCTTTGGCTGCCCCCCTAAAAAAAGGGGGTTTCTGCTCCCCACAGAGCAGAGGAGCATCAGACCCTGGAAAACACAACACTGAGCACCCACAAATGGAACGCATGAACAAAATGGCTTCGACCCCTTTTTGCTGCAGCGAAGCGCCCCGAGCACGGACACCTCCACCAGCCTGGGGGCAGAGGGGACCCCTACCCGAGCCCCGCGGCCGGCGGCTGTCTGCAGCGGGGCTGGTTGTCACAGACGCGGCAGCGGGTGTCCAACCGCAAGGACGGGCGAACAAAGGACAGTTCACGGCTCCATCGATCCGGAGGTCAGACGGGTGAAGCGCGAACATCTGGTCCGACACTCTGCCCAGCACCGGCCAAAGGACATCCCCGGGTTTATTCAGACAAGGGCGAGTCTTTCAGAAGGAAGCATCCAATATTGCTGTTAAATTTCCCAGGATGGAAAGCCCTCCCCAGCCCCGGCTTGTGCCCGTGGGGAGGGACCTCAAGCAGCACAGGGTAAGTGCCAGCCGATGCCGCAGCAGCCGTGATGCACGCAGCTGGGCGATGCCCACGCGCAGCAGGATAACCCTAATCAGCAGCTTGTGTCCAGGCATCTTTGCATTTATTAGCATATCCCTTGAAACTGAAGCTTCAGTAAGATGCGTATTATCAGGGAGACGTTTGCTCCGTGGTACCCACGGAGGATGGGGTGAGCAGAGCCAGCCCAGCGCACTCCTGCATCGGGCGGCGGGAGCAGGGCTGCAGCGTGAGGCTCACACGTTTCTAAGCCAGCGAAGAGCCTGGCCAGGCCGCCCGGCCATCCCTCCAGCCCAGCACGTGCCCGAGGACGGCTGGAGACAGAGGGGTATTAGCTGGAGGGAAGAGCCCCGGGGGTCAAAACTGGTTTATGAGAAACCAGTCACCTTTGATCTACAGATTACAAGCAATAGCGAATTGACTACATCCCTGGGTGAGCTGCTGCTGTTAATTAGACACGTTATTAAAAACACGCTCCTCTACCAGCCTGAATTAGTCCAGCTTCCAAGCCACAGAGTCCTGCCCTGCTAAATTAAACAGACCTTCACGATTAACAAGCCTTCCTCCAGGCCGGTACCAGCAGACGAGGCAGAAGACACTCCTTAATCTGCTGGATAAAGCAAACAACGGGCAGATTTTCCACACCTTGAGTCATGACTGTAGCTGGTTTATTTTTATTTTCATTCTCCTTCAGCTGTGGACACCAGAAACGGACCCGGCATCCAGGACCCGGCATCACAAGGAAAGGATAGACTGGTATGTCCTGGCTCGCCGAGCAAGGACCTGATTAGCTCTTTCACTCCAGGGAAATGCATTTCAAAGGTGTTTTCAGGGCCAGAGACTTCCCAGTTAGCATCTCCTGTCCCACAGCTGTGGACCACACTTTCTGCTCCCAGATATACCGTGGCCATACTCAAACACACTTTTGTTCCCCTGATGCACCAAATAGTCTCAGGTATAACCAACCCGTCCTCTCCCATCTTTATTACTCTCCCAACACTGGTACTTACTGCAGACAGGGATCCCATTAGCAGTGCTGCCCAAAAAGTGGTGATGACCCACTCACTTAAGAGTATTTTCCTATGACCAGCCAATTTTAAGCCCCTTCAGCACATGCCTGTAAATCCATCTCTTGCCGGAGCACCGTGGGAACCTCCCCATACTCCTGACGCTGCTGAATTGCACATAAATGGCTTGAAACCCCTGCTTACCTCTGCAACAGCTCTTGGGGTGACTCATCCAACCCCCAGTTTGAAAGCACCAAGTGCTGCCCACGCTAAAGCACGGTGTAGCACACATCTCCATGATCTCCCCATCTTTATGGCCAGCCTGAGCAAGAAGGCATGTCCTCAGGGTAGCTTTGTGTCCCGTGATAATGCAAAGCAAGTCCTGCTGCTGCCCTGTTCCCCTGAACCCCACATCTTCACCCCACATCTCTGCCGGCAGAGCAGAGAACGGACAACCTCCCTTGAACATCACTGTGAGCTTGGTTTTTTTTCCTTGGTACGCATCCTCTGTGGGGTTTCATAGCCGGCTGTTTCATCTTACAAGGAGCCGCCCTGGCTGCCCGCAAGCCTCGTGGGGACCACGCGTGCCGGACCAAGCCCTCCCCAGCATCCCGACCACCTGCCAGCGGGCGAGCCTCCGCCTCGCTCCCGAAGGCTTTTATTAGAAACACACAGTCACGAAACGTTGCAAGTGGAATCCATTACACAGCATTTAGTACGTATCATTTGTATTTCACAGCCGGCAATCTTTCTGATTTCACAGGGAAACGGCTGTTAAAAACCCCGCTGCAGCCGAGAGGAATGAACCGGTGTGCCAGGTGGGAGCGGGGATGGAGGGAGCATTTCCACGTCCGGGATGGACCAGATCCCATGTCTGGACATCTTCCACAGCCACAGCCTCTCCCGCCGCATCCTCCACTGGCAAGATGCTGTTGGCGTGCAAGAGAAGGCAGCTCTGCTGTCCGCAAATAATTCACCCCCATCCAACTCAGGTGCTTTTTGAAGCTGGGATACGATTGCAAATTATTACTCCAAGGAAAGAGAAACTCTGAAGCACTCCAGCATTTAGCTTAGCGTCACACCTGCGAAGTATTCTGGATGTCTGCAGACATTTCTAGTTCGTGCACAGCAGGAGTATTGTGAGCCATGCCTTAGAGATAAATCAAGTCATGGATTAGCTACTCTCCCATGTCCTCCTAGGTGCTTCGTTCCCCAGACCCCCAGGATAGGATCTCGGGGGCAGTGAGGATCCATGGCCAAACGGGACTGTCACCGTCGGGGCAATGCTATTCATGTACCACCAACATTTGGGGCAGAGTAAGCAGAGAACAAAAAACAAAGACGTGGTTTAAACCCTGAACCTGGCCATTCCCAGAAAGATGCAACTTCCTGAAGAAAAGGCTGAAAGGAATGAAGGGAAAACACAGCTTTCACCCATGCCCAGGTAAGCAGAAAGCATCTCATCCCACAAAACGAGAACAGCAAGTGACTTCAGGATGGAAATCTTGACCCAGGAGAGATCTTTTCAAAATATAAGTTGTGACTTGGGAGGTTCAAGTTGGATATTAAAACATTATTTAGGACATTGCTTCCTCGGGAGGGCCATACAGCCCTGAGGCAGGCCACCAGAGAGGTGGGGGATCTTCAGCACTGGGGGTTTCCAGGACTTGACTGGGCAAATCCACAGTCACCCTGATCACTGCTACGACTGGGGCAGGGGGACCTTAGGGACAGGGACAGCAGAGCTGGACATCTACTCCGGTCAAAGATGGCGATGACTTGTTTTACTGATGGAGTTGAAAAATCTTGTTCTCCTAGAAGGTGAGCAGACGGAGCAGAACCCCAGACCACTCCCCCAGTACAACATCTCCTGGATAATGATGAAAGCCAAGTTGTCCAGACCCCCCTTTGCCACCCCAATGCTCCCTTCTTCTGGCAAGCGGAGCTACAACACGCAGCTCTGCATTTTGCCCACAGGAAGGCTGGCTGGAAACACAGGCTGGGAAACACTCTCATACATCATCCAGACCCATCTCCACATTAACCATCCAAGGAACTAGGAGCCACCCCATCCCACTGACAACACAACCCCTTCTGCCTACTCCAAGATGCCCATCTGTTTCGTATAATAACTTACTGGGGGGGAGGGGAAAAGCATTGCCTTCTCTTTATTGTGTTTTGGAGCAAGAATCCAGCTGATGCACACAGACAGCAATGCATGAGTAAGGCAGCGTCTCCCTGGTCTAACACCAGGCTCATCGATGCAAGTGAGTCTCTGCACCTTGGCATCCATCCTGCAAATTCAGAGGCTCACGCACCCTTCAGTGGATGCCAAAAGGACTCTTCGTCCTTAACCAGCAGCAATGCATCAAGTTAGCTGAACCTGCACAGCCCAAAACCAACCGATACCAGCAAATGCCTAGCAGGAGCCACCTTCTCAGGTGAAAGCTGGTTTCGGCAGGGCAGTAGGTCTTTCTCCATCAGCAAAGCAGGGCACGTCACCTGCTAACACAGGCTATTGTCATTGCATGTCCTCTCAAATCCAGCCATCAGTGGTCTTCCTTCAGTCCTAAACCGTCCCATTCACCTCACCTGACACTGGGCCTAACCCGAGGCTGAGGCAGTCTTGGACTCCCCTCTCCATTTCAGCAAGAAATCTGGCCAGGGCTCCTGAGGAAGAGGATGGTGAGAGCCGGGGAGCAGTGAGTGCAAGGTGACCAGCATGCCCAAACCGAGCTGCCACAGCAGACTCCGCTGTCACCTCCCCAAACCATGTCTCCTCCAGCTCCTGGCTTGTCTACAAAGGAGGGGGTCCAATCATGCCGTCATTGGCATGTCTATCCATCAGATCTGGGACTAGGACCAGCCTACACTGTAAACTCATCACAGGGCAGTTAAGCCAAAGAGGATGCTGGAGAAGACACCTCCGTTTGCACCAGTTCCGCTGAGCCACGATTGCACCAATACAAATCACAAACACGCTCGGGATATGAAATGGTGCAACGACACACGTGATGGAAAGCCAACACGTGATGGACACAGAGCCAACAACCCCGCTCTCACCACCAGACTTCTGCTTCTTCTCGCACTGCCTGGAAACACGGGTGCCTGGTACCTGTCAATATGTGTCATCGTTACGCTATATCATACCCTGCGATTGGTGAGGACAGGCTCGTTACATAATTTTAATGCACAAAGTGCATTAAAGACCCTGAGGTCTACAATTTCGGACCTCATAATGACACAGAAAGAGGGCTGAATCACTGGACTGGAAGCCTGTAATTGCCGCAGCACCGGTGATCGCAGCCTGTGTTGGCCAAAAGGAGGACAGGCCAAACCTGAAATGGCTTTGCCCGTTGCTCCAAATGCATTACTTTCCCAAATCTCAGAAAATTCGCAAGCAGAATCAACCAGGAGCGAAAAGTAGAAATTAAAATCAGAGGCGTTTTGGACTAGATGATCTTCGGACGTCCCTTCCAACCCAAACCATTCTATGATTCTATGACTCAAAGAAAAGTTTAAACAACTGGTTTTTTTAAAGGCTACAATTTGACAATCTAGGAAGACAACAACTTCAACCAAAACCAACCTCAGAGTAACAAAGTGCTTGTGACAACCGCACATACAAAGGCAATGCATGAGAAATGGAAGGAGAATAAGCAGGCAACCCGTATTTTATTGTGACTGGCATGAAGTGAAGCAAGTTAATAAGGGAAATCTATGGAAAAGCCGTGTCTGGCACAGCTGAAGACAAGAAAAAGTTATGGGGGCGTTGTTCTTTTAAGCACATAGACAAAATGCTAAGTAAAAATATTAAAATTCATAGAAACATAGCAAAAAGCATTGACAATGCCCAGGGATGGAGATGCTGTCACCTTTCTGAGCCCTGCTTCACAACTGCACCACTTTCAGGGTGATTAATTTTTATTTTGCCCTACATGCAATCAGCGCTTCCCTCGCTGCGGTTCTTTGTAACAGTGTGTGAGGGATGGCCATGGTCAGCCAGTCTGTGTCTTTATTAGGAAAGTAGGTTGTTATTTCCACAGCCCTCAGGAGGACGGGGCTGCTTCCTCCCGTTACGAACGCAGGATTCTTTGGTTCATACATAACTAACGGCCCAGGGACCGTCCGGCTGTAATTCTCTTAAAAATCACACATGCCATTTGCAAGCGTCTAGCGAATAACTGAGACTTTGGCCACAGCTGGAATGGATGCGTCAGGATCACGCAATGACCAAACAACTCGGCTCTTTTCTACATGGACAACAGCCTCGTGGAGGTGGGAGAAGCCACAGACATCATTTATCTTTATTTCTGAGCTTTTCAGTTATGACACTTTCATAAACAAGCCCAAGGAACCATGGCCACATGAAATTCCTGTATGACACCTCCACAATAGGTTGAAAAATCAAATTCTGGGGCTAGCCATTAACATGAAATTGGAAGAAAACCACAAGAAAGCTCGACAGCCTGGTTCCAGTACTGGTCAATGTTTGCATGAATAACTGGGCAGTGGAGAAAACCTATGTAGCTCTTTCCAGCACTGTGTTTCCAGAGAGCATCCCCATCCCCTTTGCCAAGGAGGGGGAGAGATGAGGCCAGAAGCACTTCGGAAGGCAGGGAGAGACTTCAAAAAGATCTTTATCACTTGCATCAGCAGCCTGAGGAAAAGACGGTGCAGATCCATGAGCCCCACCAGCCAGTGGAGAGCACAAGACAGGGGACAACTTCTGACTGAGAAGTACCAGAGCCCATAATACTTCAGGGACTGGGATGTGGAGAGGGAGAACTAAGAAAATCAAACACATTTCACAGTGACAGACTCAATAGACTTCAAGAATTACCAAGCAAGAGCCCATGAGGGGACGCCTGGGAGAAGAAGAAAGCTGGTAAGTCCTTGAAGACACTAAGGCAGAAGCATCTCAGAGCAGAAGGAGGATCACGTTTAGTAGATGCACTAGGATTATAACATGATGAAATGGTAGGCATCCAAGGTCCCGCTCAGCCTGAAATCACTTCTGGGAAAATAATGAAAATGCTGATGTAATTCAAATCATAAAGAATTAAAGAACAGGAGTATAATTAGCACCAGTCAACATACTTCTACAGGAAACAGGTCTTGTCAAACAAATCTGATTTCATTCTTCACTGAGATTACAAGTTTGATTGGTGAGAGTAACCGTGTACAAGGCAGGAGGCTTTCTGACTACCGAAACCAGGAGGCGTGACGGCAGCACGGGGGAGCAGAGCCAACCGTGCCAGCGACAGCCGAGCCGTTGCCTGGGCGTACAACTCCATATCGCCGAAAACATGCTAAAGGGATTAAGGGCTGATTAGCTGGCAGGTTCCAAGTAATCACTCCCAGCGTTGGACCTCAGTGGGCTCTGCAGGAACCAGCCCCAGGTTCATTTTTGTCTTACAGTCAGCATGATGGAGAAGGATGAAAGAAACCGATGCTGAAGGATCTAATGCTCTTCCAGGCACGCAGAGCATCCTCAGGTAAAGGATGAGGGATTCACCTCCCTTGGCGTTCGCCATATGAAAAAATAATGCTTCCACTTTAATGCAGTTGTTAATTTTCTACAGATAGTAATGACAGAGAGAAAAGGGCCTCCGAGGACAAGCCAGATGATCTAAAACAGCCATCCCAGGCAGGTGGAGTGAATTGCCCTCTGCGGGATACTAAGGGAGGGGGTCTTGCTAACTGCTTACATTTGAAACCCCACTTTTGTGCCGGTGATTAAATTCACCAAATCATCTTCAAAGGAAACTTAGGGGGGGCACAATCCTTAAAATAATTTAAACTCTGTTGGGAAAAGCACTGGAAAGCCGTGTCTCCTCCAGAAAACGCCCCTCGAGCTGGTGTGGCTCAGCAGATGTAAGCGCCAGCCAGGAAAAACTCCAGATGGTCCCAGTGAGACGGTGGCACTGGCCAGGGACAGCCCCCTGTGCCTGGCTCTGGCACCGCAGCACGGATGCTGTTCCCACCCAACAGACGTTTGCTGTGTGTGAAACAATGGGACGGCTTCGGTCCTCTTCCGAGCGGGCAGGTGTCACCAACAGGACTGTTGTCACAGCCGGGGACCGCCCTGGGAGCCAGCAGGATCAGCGCTAAGTCTGGGTGTGCAAACGAATGCTGACTTCGCTCTCCCGTCCTCTCCACTGCCAGGAGAGCAGGAGCGTAACCATGGTTTTAGGGTTTCCAGGAGAGAGAAGATGACTGTCCCAGGCAAGAGCATCTGTGAGGTCCCATAGATGAGCTGCCCCAAGATACAACTGAGGTGTGCACAGACCTGCCTCAAGGATGCAGCAGCCAGGACACGGAACATCCTCAGCACCACCCGCATCCATCCATTCCCTGCCCCGTGGCTCCCCAAAGGCTGAGCAACAAAACTCAAAGCACCCTGAGAAAGTCCTACAGACAGCATTAAACCAGGGGCTGTTCCACAGTGGGCATCACACATGAAGGTGAAGGTGAAGGTGAAGGTGAAGGTGAAGGTGAAGGTGAAGGAGAAGGTGAAGGTGGGAGCACACCCACGGCTAGAAAGAGACCACCTGGTGCCCAGCCCGAGCTTTAGGATTTTCAAGAGCTTTTGGGAACTCACTCAAGCTGCAGCAGAGACAAGACAGGTCTGAGGTGTGCTGAGAGACGGGAGGGGGAGATTCCCAGGTCCTTGCCCACCCCAAGGTTAGGGAAAACTCTCCAGTGCCCTGGCAAATGACAAATCCATACAGAAAAAGCCCTCAGCAATGGGGATGGAGCAGCTGCTGTTGTCAGTGCCTTCTGGGCTTGTCACGGCTGCCTCCTACCCCCTGCCTCCCCAGCCAGACCCTCTGACATCCAACACCGCCTCTGCCAAGCCAGCCCAGTTGGGTTCCCTCACTAATGCAAGCAGAAAAGCCATCCTTTGGGGGCTCCTTTAAAGCGGTGCCTCCCCCCACCAAAAAAAGAGACTTAGTCAAAGCAAATGCCAGACCCATTAAGAGCAAAGGACCTCACAGCCAACAGAGGAATGCTTGGGCTTGATGGACTGTTTATAGAGTCTTTTAAAGGAAGGATGGGTAACCTAATCCCAACTACAACATTTTTTATGCTGCTCTATGAGGGTTCAGCTGTGATTAAACTGTTGGCACAGTCCCATGGCACATAAAACCACGGAGACCAGTAAGTCTCATCCCCGCCAGAGCCCTGCAAATGCAAGCGGCAAAACTATTCCAAGCATTAAAGGCTGGCGAGCCCTGCTGCGGGCCATCCCCGCTCACACCTCCAACGGGCCTCGCTATCTTAAGAGACCAAAATAAAAGCGGCTTGGCAGTCGCTGCACTGATCTCTAGTGAATATTTACCCTTGCTGCAGTCCAGAGCAGGGCAAAGGATACCCACCCCTCCAGGACTTGTTTTGGGTCCCAGAAGCTGGGTGCAGGAGATGCAAGTGCTCTTACAAAAATGTGCTCTCAGCAGTGGTCTTCAACGTCCTTCTCTCCTAGAAGCAGTCCCAGGACCAGCACGGGGCTCTCCACCATCCTCCTGAGACACTGCATAAATCCCACAGCAACATTTTCTGAGCGGTTCAAACACTTGATTTTGAGCCAACCTCACTAAACCGAGATGATCCGAGTTGTGTGTCCCTGCTGTATGTACCAGGCTGCCGCTCCACAGCTGGAGTGGAGACCGTGGCCGCCAGCATGGGCAAAGTCCTCCAGGAGCCAGGCACCGGGGAGAGGACATCCAAACACCTCCACTTGGCTCAGGCAGATGTTGGCCCAGGAAACCATACCCACCTGGGACAAACCACCCCCAGGGTGCCCTAATTTGACTGTCTGAGAAGGAAATAAAGATTTGGAGGAGGAGAGTTTGGAAGAGCGGGTACCTCCAAGCCCAGGCTCGGCACAGGGTCACACCAAACCCATGCTGCAGGACAGGCTTGTGCAGCAAAGCAAAGCTCCCCCCAGACCCTCAGCTTAGCTGGAAAGGGAAAAAGAGGGGGGGCTGGGGCAGGAGCCCCCTCTGCTGCAACGCATCGACAGGGACTACACACGGGACACGCATCCTCGGGGAGCAGGACCGCTCGACATCAGACCGGCAGGCTCTCCCTCGGCGTGGCTGGTGGGCGGGATTTCTGCAGGCAATTTGAACATGATGTTTGTTTCATTTTATTGTTATAGAATTGGAACAGAACCAAGGCTTTTCCTTTTTTTGGCTTTGTTGAATCATCCGTCAGTTTGTCTGGTCGCCCTCATGATAGTCCCCAGCGTGATGCATCGTCTCCTTTGTGGCCACCACACCCCTGTTCCAGGTGGGCTCCCGCCACTCCTGTTCACCCACAGCCATGCAAGGTGGCCTCCCAGAGGTAAAGCTCTGGAGCACACTGAGCACAAGAGCCTACCACTGATTTCAAACCCTTCTTCTGCTTCAAATCAGAGATGCCACCACCTCAGAAACCCTGTGTTGAGCATCCCCAGCCACAGCAGCCAGGAGAGGGACATGTCCCTCAGTGCACAGCCGGGCTCTTTATGTGGGATGGGACTGTGCCAGCCGTTTTATTTTAGCCCTGTGCAAGCCTACAGCACATTCCTGCTGCCGAAGGGAAGGAGACCCCGCAGCGCTGTCGGATGCTATCATCACCTGAGCCCGTGCACCCATGGGGTTTCTTCTTCCAGCACACGTAGCACAGACCCCGATGCACCACGCATAGGGCGATGGGCGCCTTGATGGAAACACAGCGGGGTGGGCACACCGCCACGGCTCGATGAGCTGCCGGCACCCCCGGGAGACCCACAGCAGGGGCCAAGCCCTTCTCCACCCCTCTGGCCACCGAGCAATTCAAGGCTGGTGGACGACACACCCAGGGCTGACCTCACAAATCCCATTTTTTCTTCCCTTTTCCCTCTGTAGCCCACACACCGAGGACCTCCCAAATGCACAGTAAAACACCAGGTCAGCTTTCCAAGGGCTCAGCACCCACAAGCGAGAGCTCAGGTCATATTTAGGCCACCCAAATTATAGGGCAAGACTTCTCCTTGAGGGTGACCTGCTTCGCTTCCCCTGGCATGAGGCCACGTGGGCAGCCCCTGCCACCCCGTCCAGCACGGGGTCGTGCAGGCTCCACTGGTCCCTCCTCTTGGTCCCCAAACACGTCACTCCCAAACCGACTGCAGCCCCTGGCAGTGTCCCTACACATCCCTTACTTTCCAGTCCACAATTCAAGGCCCCCCCCATGCAACCCCAACTTCTCTTACACAGAGACATATGGAAATAGGGAGCAGCAAAGCAGCGCTGCGGGACCCAGCCCGGAGAGGTTGTACTTCACCCTCAGCCCCGCAGATAAGCAAGGATGGGCTTCTGCAACGCCGAGGGATGAAAGCAGACGCCGGGGAAGAGCCGGCTCGCTCAGCTTTTGGCACGTGCCCATTTACCCGCCGTGTGCACGCCCATGAGCTGTGTCCCACCAGGACGGGGACAGTCGCTTGCTCAGCCCCGTGCTTGGCCCAGAGGGACCAGCCTGGATGCACTCCCCGGCAAAGCCTTGCTCGCACATGTCTGCATCTCCTGCCAGTCCCGTGGCTCGCCAGAAACCAGTGGAGCCCAGGAGACCTCCGCAGCCACCACTCGACCCAAGGAGGAGCATCGGCAACCTCCCGGAGCGGCGCAAGGTTTAGCCAAACCCAGGAACAGAGACCAGATGACAAATGGGAGCAGCTGCCAGTAAATTCAGCGTTTCCAGAGGATCTGTGTTTATCAAAAGCTGTCGCTCTCCAGCCAGAACAGGTGTCAGTCACAGCAAAATCTCGTGGCAGCCATTCAATCTAAAGGCACAAGAGTTTGACATCAGACCAAAAAAAAAAAAAGCATCGTTAGCAACTTCTTTGCTCTCCATCTCGCCTACAGACTTGGAAAAAGAAAGGTGACGAGCCAAAAGGAGGAGAAAACCAGGTGTATTAGGCGCTGGCTCTGTGCAGCAGCAGCACAGCCACCTCATCACTAGGCGATGCTCAGAGCGGATCCATCCCCCCCGTGACAAAGCCACATTGACCATCACCCAGCTGCCACGGGTGGACTCAAAGCAGCACCCACCTACCCCAGGACGGCTCCATCGCACACCCCAGCTGGCCTCATCCCACCCGCAGACTTGCTAGCTGCCTGCTGCCTGGAGATTTACACCGAGCACGACACAGAGCAGACCCTGCGCTGCCTGTTCAACACTTCCCACTAGCCAGACACCAACCCCTACTAATGCTGCCAACATCCTAATTAGCACCTTTCCCGTGCCTGCCCTGCTCCCGACTGCTCTGCATCTGTCCAAGGAGTCTCTTTGAGGTTCCCCGAAGGTAGAGCAGACAAATGGGGACAAGTCCCAGAGGTGCTCAGCACCCCTTCCCCTCCTGAGCAGCCGGCACAGCCTCCTCCTCCAGCCCATGCCAGCGCCCCGCTGCTCTGCTATGTGTCTGCTGTCGAGGGATTTCCACATGGCATCACGCACACTTCTGCATTTATCCTTCCCGAGCCTCCAGAGCGGTGCTAACATGCACCGAGGACAGGAGAAGCCCAGGAGGGTCCTTGTTACATGGGGACCATCCATCCCTCTGCAAGGCAGGTAAAAGGAGCGGGCTTTGTCCCAGTTTCAGTATGGACAGGGTGGCTCCAGGCTCTGCCCGGGGAATGCATTTGTCCAGCCTAGCTGGAAACTGTCCCTGGTGGGGCTGCTCTGCTCTGCCTGCCTCGATCCACCCCCTCGCTGCCACAGCATCGCGCCCCGTGCCAGGCAGGAGCAAGCTTGGCGGGGGCAGACATCTCCATCCCACCACCTGGCACGCTCCGGCACCAGGCAATTAATACCCTGCCACCGGCCATTCCCCACGTCCAGGACTGGCTGCTCTCTGCTCCGCAGGGAAAGGAAAAAAAACCATCACGGGCTTGCTTTCCCTCCCGGAGCTCTGCCCATTTCTACGCCAGAGCAGCAAGGAAGCCACGTGCCTCCTGCTCGCATTTAACACGCAGGTGCTCTCTCGGTGCGCATGCAGGCAGCTTGCGCGTCGGGGCGTGCATACAAAGGCTGGGGACGAGCACACAAAACCAGCGCTCAGCCACCTGCTGCAAGGGCACTCAGCAAGCAGCCCCGGAGGTGGTGGGATCCTACAGGAGAGATCCGCAGGAAATGCTTTCCCCAAAGCTGGCATGCCACAATTAACTCTCTGCAGCCTGGCCGGCCCCGCTCCCTGCAAGCAAAGCACTCCAGCCAGCTCCTACACCTTGTTTCACTTCATCCGCGCTGCCCCCAGTTCATGCATTTCTCCTGCTCGCTTTGTCCCCTGATACCAGACAGGCTTAAAAGTAAAACAAGGCAAAGATTTATTAAGTGAGGCTCACCGTAAAGGTTTCCGAGTTGCAGTTGTGGAGCCTGGAAACAGGATTACAAGCAAAGCAAATCATGAAACGCGACCGTAACCTCTGCACGGCAAGACGTGACCCCTCACGTGCTCCAGCCCATCTCGCACCCGAGCATGTGGCGTGCACCGGCTGGGGCGGCTGCCCGGCCAGCTCGCAGCCGCTCGCCGCCACGCGAACCTCTCCGTGCTGGCCCGGGGCTTCTTCAACCTCCCCTCTGCTGCACCCACCTCGTTTCGCTGGCCCAGTCCTGATCTTCAGCAGACTTTCTACCATACCTTGCCTCAAACCAGCTGCACATGTATTTGTCAGTCCAGAGCACTCCTTTCTCTTATTCAAGATCACAAACAGCTTCTTCAGACACATCCTCAGAATAGGTGGTAGATACAGGACAAAGGCATCATCCCCATGCACGTCCTGGGACCAGTCCTTGGTCAGACTGATGAGTCCCATCACCCCTACCCAACAGCTCAAACACTGCCCATACAAAAAGCTGAGCTTGTGAGAGATGCATCTCATGAGAGAAAGGCTTGAAGCTGAACTCCAGGAGGCAGCACCTTATCCATACCGGGGGAGAACGAGCTGCAGAGTCGCGGGAGCCAGCGGCAGGGAAGGATGCTGCCAGCTCCCTCCAGGAGTACCAGCCACGGCCACTGGCCCGTGCCTGGAGGGAGCAGAGAACAGTGGATGCAGGCAGATACGGGTCCTGGTAGGACACACACACCAGTCTCTGGGGCGAAAGCAACCACACTCCTGGAGGCATCGGAACAGCCTGTTCCTGCCCGGTTCGTCCTCAGACACATCATGCCCAACCCTCTAGTCTCAGCGAGCAACCCAAGCCAAAGCACTTGGATGCAGTGCCCACCCTGCATGAACGAGTGGCCAGAAAGGCTCAGAAAAGCAGGATCACCTCTGGAGACCGAAAAGCATCCAAGGACTCCCTGTCCCCTGCTCCAAGGCAAAGTGCTCCAATTGGTCCTCCCTTGTCCCGAGAGACTCCGGGATAGGAAGAACCTGCACTGCCAGACCACGGTGCATGGGATGCTTCTCATCCCCAGCCTCCCACAACCCCCGTGCACCAAGGCTGCAGAGGATGGAGATGCCTTCTCTCTCCTGCATCCCTCTGTTGAAGCTGTCCAGGCTCACAGAAGGTCTGGACAGGGGGTCCAGAGGGTCCAGCCCCTGCTTGACCCTCCTCGCCCTCCCTGGCTCTCCCCCTCCCCTGCCTTGCAGCAGCAAAGCAGCGCTGCACCAGCCGCCCAACAAGGGTCCCTGCAAGCCATGGCCAGGACATGCAACCAGAGCTCACCACACTCTGTCAGGGCCCCCTGCAATATGGGGACGTGTTGTGGGAGCTGGAACGACACTTCCCATGGAGCAGGACCTGTTTCAGCCTGCTGCCAGGCAGATGGACCCCGAATAAGCCCAGTCTGGCCAGACACCGGCAGCGAGCTGCTCGGCGTGAGATAACCCTCACCTGGGATATGGTTTGTCCTTTGGTCCGCTGCAGACCAGGTGTCCCCATGACCCCCAAAGCTGGGGCGGGAGCAGAGGGGAACCGAGCCCCTCACGGCCAGCCCAACCGCCTCCCCCTCCTCTCCCATGCCGGGGGCTCGGCAGCCAGCCGCAGGCTGCCCAGGAGCCCGGCCGCGGGGCCCATTGTTCCCTTTGTCTGGCCTTTTGAGCACGAGCCCGCGCGGCTCAAGGCGTCCCCTCCGCTGCGGGGACGTTCACACGCTCGGCCGCCCTCGCCACCCCCCGACCCGCTCAGCCGGCGGGCGAGGGGCTGAGCACCTCCCCTAAACCCAGCCTTCGCCCCCCAAGATGAACCCAGGGCTGAGGGCAGCTCCTCTCCTCCCCCAGCTCCAGCTAGATGCTCTCGCCCTCCGAAACACCGAGCAGGGCAAAAGCAAGTGCCAACGGGCATTTTCCAGGGAACCTTACCCTTGCCGGCCACCGTGCCAAAATCAAGAGCCTGCGTAAGGCTGGAAGGCGTTCCCGGACCCGGAGAGTCCACCATCACGGCCAAGGCGATGAGCACCCGGAGCGACGTGGACCCCCTCGGCGCCTTGCCTCGGAAGCTGCAGGTGGTCTTGAAAGCCAAGCTGGGAGCTGGGGGGCCATGGGGCCCCCACCGAGCATGGGCATCCAGCACTGGAGCCTGGAGAAGATGCCTTTCCCTTTGGGATGGACCTCAAATACCGCATCCGCCACGGGAGGCTGAGCCAAAGGGACTCCTGGTTTCCCTCCCTCCTCCAGCAGTGCACCGGGGGATGCTCAGGCGGAGGTGCAGAAAGCACCCCGCTTTCTTCAGCCCAGCATCAAGGGCTTCCTGATGCCCCCGGGGCCCAGGACGGGCAGGGGTGGGCTTCACCCTGCCCAGCGCGCTCCTGCCTTCACCCTCCATCACTCCTGGTTCTAAACCTGCTGCTTGAGAACTCAAGAGCAAGTGAAAAAACATAAAATACTGAATCATCACCCCTTCACCGCCCTCTTGTTCACATCTCCCACGGTCCGACACACCTCTGTGGCCCCCCCAAGCTGCATCTTTCCTGAAGCCCCCCCGTCCCTGTACCTCTCCTGTACAAGCATCTTCGCCATCCTTTCCCAGCCTTTCCCAGTTCTGAGTTGATGCTTTCAAAGCTTCCATCCACAATGACTTTAAGATCTCTTTCTTAAAATGCTAATAAGTAATTTAAAGACTGCCACTGTGCATGCATGGGTTTAGGGTAATTTTTTCCATGTGAATCCCTTTTCATTCATCACTGACTACATTTAATCTGCCACTTTATAGCCTGGTTATCCAGTGTCATGAGATCCTTTTACAATATTTTAAAGACAACTGTTGTTTTTATTGTCCTGAATAATTTTGTATAATCTGCAAACTTTCTCGCCTTTGAGTTCCCACCCCTTTCTAGCGCATTTATAAATACGTCGCGCAGCGCAAGCCTCACGCTGACCCCCGTCCAGTGGGAAAACTGACTCTTTGTTTCCCCCTCTTTAAGCAGATTTTCATCCATAAGAGAGCCCTTCCTATAAAATTACTGGTCTGGAGTCTCCTGGATCACCCAGGGAGCTCTTCTTAAAGGATACTCGTCCCGTTTGCGCTGGCCCTAGTATTCGTTTTACCAATTTATTCTAAAATAGAAGCTCTTCTGCCATCACTTCAGGGCAGTCTCAGCCCTGCCCTGGGAAGGAAAGCTCCTTGGCAGGAGTCCCCTTGGCAGCGGCCATTCGGGGGGACACTGAGGCTGCTCCTCGTCTCCCCAAGTGCTCCTTCCTGGGCAGATTTAACCTCCCAATTCCCATTTGTGGGGGGGGGGCCTGGGGGGGGAGAATTCATTTCTTCTCACAAGTTATTTTTCAAACTCCTCGCAGGCTGCCATATATGGTTCTGCATTCACCACGCCACAGTTTCTGGGTTTTTTTCTATTTTCCCCTTTTAGACATCACTTTCACTTTCTGAAGAACATCTTTTTACCTCCAGTGACCTCCTTCAATTTGCCACTTAATCAAGATTTATTTTCTTTTTTAAAACTTACATGTTAAGCGGCTGCATGCATTTATCCTGAGCTTTAATATCATTTCTCACATCATGTGCAAGTATTTCTCTACTTTAGCTGCTCCCTTCATTTTGCCTGACTTACACGATGTTACTGTGCAGCATTTTTAAGTGCTGGACATTTTACGGATGCAATGGTCTGCCTCTAAAAGAGGTAAAGTGGAAAGAACATCATTTATTAGACCAACTGATAAAGCTTCACCAACCTTTGGAGCTCCCCAGTCCCTTCTCATACCCACCGGGAGACTGAACCCGCTCCCACGGAGCCACCCCCATGCCTTGCACCACATCGCCCGTGATGCTCGGGTCTAAACCAAGAGATCCTCCTCTCGTGGGCTCTCCGAAGAGCCGTGATTATTCACAGTCACTAACGCTGTAATTTCTGAATAACGCCCCTCTGTGACATTTACGGAGGCAAGGACCATCCACAATTACAGTTGTGGTTTCTGCCCTCGTGGCCCATTTCATCTCCCTTAACGTTTGGCAATCGGTGCCACGAGTCGGGTCAGAGGGGCAGCAGAGACCTAATGCTGCTCCCTTCATCCCTGACCACGGAAATTCGGCGAGGGGCGGACAGCACGGCGTGATCCTCACTTACTCCTTCGCCTCCATCCTGCTTTGCTGGGGGGGGGGGCGGCACACCCCGCACAGCCTCCCCAGCGCCTGCACCCCAGCACAAACTGCCATCCATCCAGCACGTTCCCGAGACACCCGACAGCGATATAAAGTCGGGATCGATATATCCCTGCACAACCCCCTGCGGCACCTCTCCTTCCTCGCGCCCTCCCACCTGCCCCGAGGGGTCGCTGCCCGCCTCCAGCGTCCCCACCGATACCCCCGTGCTCCCTGCATCCCTGGGTACCAGCCAGGGCAGAGCCCCCTCCCAAGCCCCCCCGGGCGCTGCCTCTCCCTCCCGCCCGCGCCGCACGTCAGCGCCTTATCGCGGGAGGCCCCATCGTTACCCCCTTATCTAACGGCTGAACTTTTGCCTCCGAGGATCTCCCCGCTACCCCCATCCCGACGCAAACCAACAGGCAGCCGCGCTTCGCTCCGGCGTCTCTGCAAACCAAAAGCCAGGTTTGGGAAGGATCGCAAACCAGGATGGGAGCCGAGGGGGGTCTTTCTCGGTAAAAAAGGAATTTCTGCGGGATGGAAACCCCGCACCCGCTCCCAGACAGAGCCACGCACAAGCACCCATCTCAGCAGGGTCGGTCTGTCAGGAGCGGGCGCGTGTTGGGGCAGGAGCGGTGGGCTCAGACTCTCGTTTATCACGGCTCCAGCTGCACTCGCACAAAAGCACGCAGGCCTCAGGAGGGATCGCAGCATCCAGTATTTACCCAGCTCCTCAGGCAGGTTTCGCAGCCCCGCTGGTGCCCACCCCTCTTTACAGCCAGCTCAGGTATGTGTACACAAACGGCCGCCAACTAGTGCAGGCAGGTCCTTAGCCCGTCTGCAAAGGGGACCGCTGCTCCCATCCTGGGGAGACAGCCCCAAAACCACCTGGCAGCATCCCCAAGGCACAGCCACGTCCCCTTCGCACCCCCAGATCTCTCTGTAGGGTGTCCCGAGGAGCTGGGGGACATCGGTGGCCACGCCAGCCCCGAGCCCTCATCCCCTCAGCCCTCTCCCCTTGGCATCTCCCTCCAGCATCTGCTCCCTCGGCTTTTATCACCCAGAGAAACTGGAAATACAGCAGGGATCGGGAGTAACTGCTGCTCCCGCCCGGGAAAAGTGGAGGAGCTGAGCTGCAACGGCAGCTACACGGATGTTTAAATCGGGCACTCATTTGGTCTCCAAAAGGAGTTTTCTCCCCTGGTCACTGCCCCAGTAATGCAGAGGGCAGGCGGGTGTGAGGAATGCACCTTGTCAAAAATTAACCCAGGAAACAGGGACGGGGAGGGGAGGCGGCGGCAGGGAGACGGGCAGCGCAGGGCTGGCCCGAAACCATGGTCTCTGCTCTGCGCCTCAGTCCCACTTGTCAAAAATTTGTTTCCAGCCTCGACTCAGGACAGCGTTTGCGTATCTGGAGTTCAAACACGTGGGATGGATCTGCTTCTTGACGGATCCTGTGTTTTTCCCTGGACCTCCTGCTCTGCCGCATCCCTCTGGAGCGTGCTGGGCTCCCCAGGATGCTCCCACAGCTCCTACGGTCCTGGCATGCCCCGGGTACGCGCCACCTCCCTGGAGCACCGACGTCAAAGCAACCGCCCCGGTGTGACCTGTAACCCCGAAGCGACGGCCAACGTCCTCCTGCACCGAGACACAACGAGGCACAAACTGTGTTCGCTGGCATCCCCCCGCACCACCCCTGGGCCTGGAGGAGGCTGCAGAGGTGCTCTGCAGCGGGTCGTGACCATGTGTACAAGAGAGGTGACCACATTTTAACACTAAAATATGTTATAGCATACATAAAATACAATATACTGTCTATTGTGTACATGCATGCAATATAATAAATGCATAATGTATATTGCGTACATTATAACACATTATTAACTATGCAGAACCAACCTCCAGCTCGCTCGGAGGATGGGCAAGGGTGTTCGTGTCCAGCGCCTCAGCCACGGCGTGCCCAGGGGACGCCCACCCCGGGAGAGGATACAGCCCCGGCACCCCTCTCCAAGCCCAAGGCCCGGCTCAGGATCACGCCCGCCCAGCGCAGAAGGGTGCTCAACACCGAGTCCCCTCGCCCGCGATGCTGCTTTCCAGCAAAACCGGCGCTGGGCCACTCTCCCTGGCCCGTCAGAGCCTGCCGCTGCCCCTGCGCCGCCGGCCCCGGCCTGCCTGCGCCCTCACAGACACTCGGGCCATCTCGCTCTTCTTTCGCATTTTTTGGCACGCGGCTGGCTTTCTTCCAGCCCTCGGGAAACTTGCCAGTGCCGCAAGGTTTATGAAAAGTTAACTCCAACGGGGTGAAGAGCGCCTTCGGGGGTTTTTTCCCCCTCACACGCCAGTTAGCCAGGCTGTTGATTTTAAAATACCTAAGTTCTCTTCCCAGCTCCCCCCAAAAATACCTCGGAAGGATCAGCGCTCCAGATACGCGTGCAGCATACGCCAGCAGGAATACAAAGAGGAGCCGTTAGTGATAGCGGCACTGTTACCAACCGGTGTGGGATCCAGACCCTTCCAGGACTCCTTTGTTCTTGACTTTCTGTTTTTGTTTTTTTTTTTTTTAAAAAAAAAAACACAAAAAAACTTTCCTTTTATAAGCCTGAACTTTCTCAGCTGCAGATACGTTACCTTGCAACTGCCTTAACAACTGTACGCAATTCTTAACCTCTGCTTTATGTACGTTGTCATCCACCTCCCTGTTTTCCATATTGATTTATGTTTTACGTTCTTTTCACATTTCCTTTTAACAGAGCCGGTTTTAACCAAACAGCCTTTCCTCCCGAGCCCGAGACACGCATTCTGCTGGCCAGTGAGTAATCAACTTCCAATTTTCATGCACACTCCTGTTTATATTTCCTTCCCTATCGGCTTTGTTTCTAATTAAGGTTTGTTAAATGCAAGTGAATATATAGCGTACAGAGAAATATAAAGCATGTAGATAAATAAACACCCCACACACAGGCGCACTGACTAAGGCTGCGCTTTCAACCACGGATCCCAAAGCACTTTGTCATGTTCATTAACAAAACCTCGCGGCTCCCTTGGGAAAGACGCTTGTATTATTTTACGCCTTGTAATTAGGAAAACTGAGGCACAGAGGAGACAAGTGAAATTACCAGCATTACAGAAAAGCTCTGTAGCAGAGCTGAAAACAGGACTCAAGAGGCAGGATCCCCGGGCAAATAACCAGAACGCTTTTTTCCCCGAACAAGCCTTTTTTGCCCCCATTTTGGCCCTGGCAATTTGCCAGAGCTGGTGACGGCAGCGCGGGGGCATCGCCGGCACGGAGGTGCCCTGTGGCCGGGGTGCGCGGTGGTGTCCAGCTCCTCGGCCAGCGGCTGCTGTTGGGTCACTCTGCCCGCACCGACGGGGCCCGGGCGCAGACGGCCGCCGCGTCCAGGCGTCCCGGGGACCCCCGGGAAGAGGCAGCTCCCAAAGAGGAGGAAGGAGCAGAGGCGCGCCCGGGGAGCTGCGTCCCGCACGCCTGCGCCTCGCCAGCTCTCCAGAAGCTTTTGCAAGGAGGGAAAGGCTGGGACACGGTAGCCGGTTGCCACACGCTGCGAGCCACCATCGCAGTCCTGCAACACACGCACACAAGGCAGGAGGCAACAGCGGGGTGCAGGGGGGACCCCGCCAAACCCAGATCAATGCATTCAGCCCCAGATGGGGACGTCACTGGAAGCATGGTGCAGGGCCCCTGTCAACCGTCTCCCCAGGAGCATCCCTACCCATGGAGGAGCACACCTTACAGTGACCATCCCGGGTGGGTGAAAGCCCCTGCCAGCACTGGCGGCCCCCTCGTCCCCAGATACATATTCCCCATCCCTCGGGATGAGCCCAGGCGCTCACGCATCCAGCCCCCGCTGCTGCTGCCATGGCGGTGGGAAGGTCACCCACGTCTTCAAGCAAGCACGCAAGAGCCCCGGGAGCCAGTCCCTGACCCCCGGCACCGCCCGGCAGCTCCTCTCGGTGCGCAGGAAGGGCAGGGCGGGGTGGAGGTGTCACCCCGTCCCCGCACAAGGCGCCCGGCTCCCTCCCCGCCGCGGTCAGCAGCGTCGGCTCTGCACGGCCAAGCCCGCTCGGGCCCCGCTGGCCAAGCACAAACCCCGTTGTAAGTGTCAGCGCCGCCAGCTGATCGGGCCAGACATCCCACGCGGACACGTGTGCTCCCACAAACACGCTCATCACCCCAACCCTTCCCCCCCCATAATTAAAAACATACTGGCCTCATTTGAATAGCATAGCTGGCTAGCGCTCTCCACTGCAACGTAAATAGTCCTATTTATGCCAAGCTCCCATATTGTAAATATCACGATGTATAGCTGGCCAACCCATGAGTCATCTCCCAAAACTCCAACTTAATAAATGGTGCCTCATCCATGTTCCAGACAAACACCGTTCGTGCAGCTCCCACCGCCCGGCGCCTCCACGCCCAAGGCCAGTGGTGGCCGCCCAGCCTGCCCGCCAGCCCGGCGAAGCCAGGGGGACGGCAGAGCCACCCGGCCCCTCGCTGCTTCGGACACGGCCTTCCTGCGATGGGCAGACACCCGTGGAGCGCGCTGCGCCGGGATGAGCCAGTTTTCGGCCTGACACCTTGCTCTCACCCCTGCCCAGCCCAGTTCTCCGGCGCTTCCCGGGGCACCCATGCAGCGGGCGGGCTGGAGGCAGGCAGGCACGGCTGAGATGGGCTTGGGAGCGGGAAGACGCGTCCCCCCTCGCCTAGACCCCACAACCGGGCTCCCGCCCAGCGCCTTCCCCGCGCACCCACCCCGCAGGAGCTCCCCACCTGCCGCCTGGCTCTGCTTTGTCTCAGCACCGGGGGAGCTCGGCGGGGAGCCCAGCTCCTCCCGGGGACGCCGGGAAAGCCACGCCGCCAACGGGGAGCCGGCCATGAGCTCCAGGATGCCGGCAAGGCCTTGTTGAGGTGCGCCCCAAAGCCCCTCTCAGCCAGCAGCAGCGGGCACGGCGTGGCAAAGCCCGGGCATCCCTAGGAGAGAGGCTCCGTGGTACCCAGCCAGCACCCGGGGACCTGCTGCGGGGGTGTCGGGGTGCCGGCGAGGGATGCCCACCTTGGCGAAGGGACGGCGGAGGGAAGGGCAACGCAGCGACCGGGAGGGTCTGGGGTCGGGGGGGCGACGCACACACACGAGGGGCCCCCAGCTCCGCACCGGGCTCCGGCGGCAACACCTCCAGCTGGGGCAGCACTTCCCCAAAACTTCGCCTCCCCTCCAGCGCTGCGGAGGGGGTGCGGCGGCGAGGGGGGGAGGGGGACGAAGTGCCACCCCCCAGGAAAACAGGGAAGAAAAGCCGGAGGGGGGCTCGCCCTGCCCCAGAAGGGCCCCCGCCCCCCGCGGCCCCCCCTTACCTTCCACGGCGGCGAGCAGGGGCAGGAGGGCGAGGGGCAGGCAGCAGAACCACAGTGGCCCCATGGTGCGCGCCGGGCCGGGCATCAGAGGCGGCGCGGCCGGCGCTCCATGGAGGCGGCGGGGGAGCGGCGGCGGCGGAGCGCAGAGCCGAGCCCCCTCGCTGGGGCCGCCGCCGGCGCGGGCACGGCCGCGGGCACGGAGCGCACCGCCGGCCCCGCCGCCGCGGCCGGGCCGAGCCACCGCCGCCGCCGCGCGGGGGAGCGCCCCGCGCCGCCCGCCCCGCCCCGGGGCGCCGCGCTGCCGGCGGGGGCGGCGGGCGGCGGGCGGCGGCGGCGGGCGGGCGGCGGGCGGGCGGGGGGCGGCGGGGGGCCGGAGGCGCGGCGGGGGGCGGCGGGCGGGCGGCGGGCGGCGGCTCCCCCCGCCCGCCGATGGTTTCTCCCAGAGCTGTCGATCATCCAGAGAAAGCCGTGATTTCAGCCCAAATCTTCCTCGCCGGGGTTGACTGCGCGCCGCAAAAGCCGGGAGGGGGGTTCCCGGAGGGATGCCCCCGCCCCCGCCCTTCCCGCCGCCCGCAGCCCCGCCACGGCCCGGCGGCCGCGGGCTGAGCATCCCTCCCGGCCGGGGTGCGCCCGCCTGGCCCTCGCCCCCCGCCGCTGCCCACGGCGGCGGGCGTGGGGCGTCGCGGGGGGGCGAGGGTGGCGGAGAGGAGTGAGCTGGGTGCGGGCAGGGCCCGGCAGGAGAAAGGGACATGTCCAGCGGGACAAAAAAAAAAAAAAAAAAAAAGGCGTTGGCAAAATCCGTGGCTTGTTGCTGGCAGGCTCCGGGCAGCCCTGGCCCCCCAGCCCCCCTGGAGTCAACCCAGGCGGGCCAGGAGCAGGACTTCCCTCGTTTCCCCCGTGGGACCGTTCCGAGTCGGTTTCAAGCCCCATTCACACCAGACGGGGTCAAGCGGGATTTTCCCAGAAGGTGCAAGCTGAGACCCAGCTCCACCTCTCCGTCACACCACCCAACAGCCCCGACTTCCCCACAGCCCTGGGAGCCAAATCTGCCCTTTGGGCACCTCATGAGCCAAACCCTCTTCAGGACATGCCCGACTGGTAGCAGGACTTTGCCACCACCCTGACATCTCCTCCTCACCCCTTCCAGCCTGCTAGCGTCCACCTCGTACCCAGCAGGGCCCCTCTGCTCACCTCCTGTAGCTGTGCCCCTATTTCTTCTGGCCAGGAGGGGGGTCAAATGCCTCCCACAGAAAGCACACGTGTCCTGGAGGATCTTCTCAGGGAAGGTCACACCCTGCACATGGAGCTCTGTACAAGCTGTGCGAGGTTCACAGGCCAGGAGCTGAACAGCCACCGGACTGCCAGGATGGATCCCTGCCCCTCAACTCACCGAGGGTCTAAGACACTGAAAAAACAGGCTTGGCTCACTGCGCTCGTCCTTGTCCCTCTGCTGCACCAGCAGCTTGAACATCTTGGGTTCCATACCTCAACCCATTGCACGTGGCTCATTTCTTGCCAACCACAGGTGTGTTTGGAGGAGGTCAAGGCTCCCTGATGGTGTTGGCCATATGTGTGAGCCAAACAGGCTTCCCCAACTCAGTGTGGCCAACCGCAGGCTCTGATCCCCTTTGGGACCTCCTATCACTGCAGATGTTACCGGTCATACAGGTTGGCCCCACATTCAATGCAGCAGTCTCCAGAGATTCCTGTGGCCCAGCTCCATAGTGTGTGGAGAAGCTTTCATCTTTAGTGCCTCATTAGGGTTAGCTCTTGCATGGAGAGTGCTCAATTCATTACAGAAGGAGGCAGAAGAACCAGGGACAGCCAGTGGTCTTGCTGCTCCTGCCTCCAGACATGTTCCTCTGCAGGGCAAGGAGCCCAAGCACCCCTGCAGTTACCCACCATCCCAGCGCTCCCAGGGCTCCCCCATAGTCCCCTCACTCCCCGTCGCTCTGGAGCGCCCAGCATTTTTCATCAGATGGCAGAAAGCACTCACCATTTCCAAACTCCTCAAACAGTCATCTCAGTTCCTTCCAGATCCCAGGGCTGGTTTTGTGTCCTGCAATGTCCTAGACAGGTATGTCCCAGAGCATCCACCCAGTTCTCCAAAGCGAGAGCCTAGAATCGAAGAAAAGCAGCAGCCCTGTCTGTTTGCCAGAGTCCGCCCAGACCCTCAGGATTTTCTTGCAGCTCTCCAGGGCTGCGCTGCCAGAGGCAGTAGGGATTTTGTCCCAAGGGAACTGTCACTGGAGACCTTCCCTCTTCTTCAACTCCTTTGAGCATCCCCTTAGGCTGTTGCTGCTGGATATGGGACCTTGGACTACACAGACTTATTTTCTGACTGCCTCAGTGACTTTGAAGATCTTAGGTACTTGGAGTCCCCTGATGCTCTTCAGAGTCAGTGATGAACTGTGAGCACTGGTCCCACCTCATGCCTTCACTCTGCTCCCAGGAAGGGCTTTCTATGACTGTCGCGTCCCTTCGGCGTCCATGGGAAGGCCTGCCAAGGCCCCACAGCTACCTCACGAGCTTGCTGTTGTCAGTGCAGGGGGTGCAACCAGCCTCCATCCTCTGTCATGCAGCCCACAAGCTTCTCTGGTCACCAAGCCAGCAGCTCCGAGCAGACTAGCGAGTGCCGCGAAGCACCATGCCACGGCGAGCCATGCCAGACCTTCTCCAATGTCCTTTTCTGCACCTTCCTCTCATTCTGCACCAGAATTAGTGGCCTCCGTGGAGGATGGTGGTGGACCAGGGAGCACTGTACATCCTCACTGCTCTCCTCAGCCAGCCACGCCAATGGGAGCTGATGCTCTCCTTGCTGCCATCTGGTGACAAGTGACCGCAGCGCTATGTCACATGGACCTGACCACCATCAGGCAGCTGGTCCCACCTTGGGAGGCGAGGTATATTGGTTATACTGGTAGTTGCTGCCCACATCTAACCCCTGGGCAGCGCTGTCGTAGGATGACGCTTAAACCCTGCTGCAAAGAGCGTTAGATAAATCCTTGTCTGGGAAACAGAGCAGCATGGGGGTTACAAAAATGGGACAGCCACCACTTCATTGTGCCTACGTGTTTGTATCGAAAGTTGGTTCCCAGGCAGACAGAGCCAAGAGAGATGACATCTAGGGGACATTAAAACGGGTTTGATGGTGACGCGTTTAATGTAGCATTTTCAGTTCCCAGTGCAGGAAGAACAGGTTTCATTTGCACATGAAGCCCTTGGCTCATCACACCTGGAGGAGGTGGCTTCCTCTCACTCTCTGCAAGGTTAAAGAGGTGCAGCGAGCAACAGCCAGGAGTCAAGGGAGACACAAAGGGAAGCGGCATGAATGAAGCGGCATCGGTGCAATTGGGGATACAGAGCTGTCGTGCGCAGACTCAAGGCTCCGTGCAGCCATCCCGGGGCCAGGAGTGAGAGGGAGCTACCAGAAAAATCCAGGAGAAGCTGCTGCTTCTTGGGGTCCAGGGAAGCTTCATCCCCTGGAGCTACTTGATCAAACTCAATCCCCCAATCAAGGGAGAGGGCAGTTAATTTTGGAAGGGAGGGATGGGGAGTGAGTCCCTTGGTGGCACCTAGAGCCGTAAATCTGCCTGTAAAGACCCACCGAGAGCAGGCAGGCAGCTGGTCGGGGGCTGCAGAGAGACGCCCTGCGGGAAATCGGCACCCTTGCTCACATCTCTGCATGCAAAAGTAGAGCTTTTCAGCTCCTGGCTGAATCCCTCAGGCTCCGAGGAGCCTCGAGCTTCCAGGGGCAGGTTGGGAGGAGGAAAACATGAGCATATTTTCACAGAAATCGGAGTCTCCCTGCAGCAGCAAATCCCGTAAAAGCAAAACCCAAGTGAAAAGCAGCTTCAGCTGTTCTGGCTCTGGCTGTGACGGGCTTGGCCCCAGGCCAGCGAGTTAATTCTGCCTATTAACTAATAGTATAGTATTGTCGGCAAAGATTCATTGCTAAACTTATGTTTTTAAGATATCACTTATCATTTAAACACTTAACTCTTGATCCCCGAACATGTACAGGCACCATGTAGCCCTGCAGCCATGCTGCAGATAACCAGAGCCACCGCTGGCTGGGGAGGCCGGGCAGCGTTTAACCCTTTTTCCCCTCTTTGTCTGCATGATAAATTGTCTTGAGTAGCACTTTCCAAAGGAGAGCAGGCCCTCCTGCTCAGGGACCGCTTATTATCACCTACTTAATGTTCCCAAGCTCAGCAGGGATGGAGGAACTGTTCCCAATAGCGGGTTGTTCTAACCTCTGTGAAGGGTGTGTGAACAGCAAGAGACCCCGTGGATATACGTGATTGCAGCCGAGAACGGCCTCCCTCTGTCCTTCCTTGCCTTTCCCCGTCACCCCAAATGCTCTGCAGTCTGGTGCAGAAGCAGGTCTGGTCCTTCAGGAGGAAGGGTGGGAGCAGCAGGGGCTCCCCACCCTCCAGCGCTGAGCCCTGGGTGCTGCCCAGCGCCTCGCAGCTCAAGATCCCCAGTCCCTGATCTGAGACATTTTTCAAGGACCTCAGACCTCTCCCCCCATCCCACCACCCTTCCCAGGGCAGACCAGCATCTCTACCAGTTGTACTGGTCTCCAGCCACCATCCAAGCAGGTGTTGGCCGCAGCCCACTGCCCTCCCCACCCCACTGGGGACATTGTGGTGAGGTTTCTCTGTGCGGAGTTAAATCAAGATAAGGCTTGTCCTTCCCTTTGCACGCCGTGAGGGTACCTGGCCCTGGATGGCTTGTGCTGAAACGTGACACTGGGGAGCCGTCCTCACTCAACCTGTTCAGCTTGTTGCAGGGTCCTGCCCGGGGGGCAGCTAACGGAGGAACCAGCAGCTCCCGCTCCCCTTCAGCTCTTTCCTCCAGCATTTCTGAGCTCATCTATTGCTACATGAAAGATTCATGCACGTTATGAACTCTGACGCTACCTGGTACCAGAAACAGGGATGAGACAGAGAGGAAAGGAGGAGGAGAAGAGGATGGCACGGGTCAACCAAGCATCGTCCTGTGCTGGGACCCCCAGGAACGCAGCAGAGCCCCAGAAAAGCTTCAGGCGAGGATTTAATCTCTTTGGGGAGACGAGGGCGGCTGCGGAGAGGGGCGAGGAGTGGAAGGTAGCCATATTTCTGTTGCCGTTGCAATGTCTGAAGTCTTAGGTTTTAGAGCCTTCAGCTAAATTAGGAAGCGAAAGTCAACTGGTAGATTGCGTTAAAGATTTGAAGAGTATTGCGCTCCTAAAATGAATGAAACTTTTGAATGGTATCCATGGGAACAAATTAAAGAGAAGAGGCACTTTTGAAGCATTTAAAATAGATTTAGAACTGCCGAATTGGGCAGGAAATTTTGGATATTTTGTTCAACAGCTAATTTGAAGCCAGTTTATGATGACAGAGCTGAACACAGGCAGGTAAACCTTAGATGAGACACTGCAGAAATTGTCTGATTGTGGCTGTATGTTACCTGGCTGTAGAGTTAAAAGAAACTTTTGGAAAAGTTAAGTTCATAAAAGTATCTCTTTTTGGACCGCAAACATGTCAGGTCTTCTTGAAAAAGTTGATATTATAAATAAGCGGGACCTTATGGAGATAGAAAGAAAAAAAATTAGATAAAGAGAAGGTATAATGCTTTTTATTTATATTAAATAAAAGTATATAAATAACAAGGAACTCCCAGTTTCCCAGAATGTAGAGAAATGCAACAATCAAGAATATAAGTTACTTCTCTATGTTTTAAAAAATAGATAAAGAAAAAAAAGGGATTTAGATATACAGCAAAGAATAGCTGGAACAATCACCAGAATATCATGTTATGTATGTAAATCTAATCCAGAAGACTTTACAACCATGAGGCACGGCTGGCAGAAGGTGGGGTTTGTGTTCTGGAAAATATTTTCATTTTAGTCCTTGATTATTTTACAGTTAGCCAGAAACAGCAACGTTAGAGAATAAAACTGCCCAGTAGGTAACCTCTGACGAAGAACTGCCAGGCATTACATACCGACAGGGGCAATGACAAAAGGACGCACAACCTAATTGCTGTCGTTTTTAAAGATTTGTAAAAGAAAAGGATGTAACTCAAGCTATTTTGTGGCAGGGCATCCACAGTCCAGAAGTCTTCTGGAAAATAGTTTTAAAGTTGTTCAAAGGAAGCTAGAAAAGCTGAAAAGTCAAACTCGGGTCTCTGTTTAATACTATAAAATTACAGGGTGGCATCCTTGAAATTGAGAATGCTGAAATGGCATTTAATAGGAAACCGGGGTGAAAACTACCTGTTTTTTGTCATTGCTGATGTTAAAAATAGGAGTTTTGCAAATGCTTATGAACACTATGAAAAAATGCAACATTGTGTGTTATGTTCAAAGCACTCATGGGCAAAATCCTCTGGTGCCCTGAGACACCGCAGGTTTACAAGAAGGCAAATACAGGCTCAAAGGCAATGGCATGTTGTGAAATTGCTCTTTTCTCCTAAGAGGTGATTACTACAAAAAGCCAGACCTGAAGGAGACAACCACATCTCCTTCCACAGCAGGATGGAAAAGAGACACGTTGTCTGGGTCTTTCCAAAGAGGAGCAAGCGAAGGGAGATGCAGCGGCATGGAGCAAGCGGAGCGGTGTGCAGACAGAAACCCTCCAAGGTCTGGAGATAAAAGGTCAGGAGTCAGCGGGAACGGTGCCGCGTGCTGTATGACAGGCATTTCACATTTTCCCTTTGGGTGTGGGAATATCCGCTCCGTCAAGGTTTTGGCTAAAATGTGACTGAGCTGGAACAAGTCCTGCAAAGTGAGAGAGACGCTGGATGCTGGCAAATGCATGCACGAGCTCTTCATGCTAATATTTACTTACTTAACGCTTTTTTATTGAAGACTTATCCAAGTAATAAGCTCTAGAACCAGGTTATCCTCTCCTGTGCGGGGACAGCTGGGGGATGAACAAGAGGTGAGCGCAGGGGGAAGCACACAGCGTGCAGAGGCAGGAGAGCGGCGGGATGGGACGGGGCAGCACTAATGATGCACAAGCACCGTGGAGGTGGTGGGCAGAGACAGCACGTCTTCGAGGAAGGAGAGGCAGAGGCTCGCACTGGAAACGTGAGCAGGAATGAGAGGTCAGTTTGGGACTGGGCAGAGGGAGAGGAGGCATCCCTGCAGGGCTTGAGGAGTGTTGGCCATGGTGCGGGAGCAGAGACCTGCTCCATGTTTGTCCGCCGGCAGGAGATGGGTCTGGCAGGCAGTGGGAGAAAACGCTGCCCAATTAGCCAAGACGGATGGATCGCGGCTGCCCCTGGAACAGCCTGTCCATCTGCTCTTTGGGTTGCTGCCCTGGCGACATGAGGGACCTGCCAGCAAAAAAGCACTCAGGTGACTCCCATCCCCTTGACACGCTGCCACGGCACCACCCGAACCAAGCAGAGCTGGTAGAGGCTGTTGCACAGGTCCCTGCCACGCACACCAAGCACGGGGCGCTGCAATGGTCTGAACGGTCATGGCTTCATCCTTTCATCGAGCCCTTCAGGATTGCTGACAGAGGAGCTCTTCGCATTTTTCCACGCAAGACTTGGTCCTTGCAGCTACTGGGACCCCTTTGGCCCGTTGGCACCAGCACCCTGGCTGGTCTCTGAGAAACTTCTTCTCCAGTGCTCCTTCGGGGGACTCTCATGAGATGTGGGGTTGCTGACTCCTCCTGCACACACGGGAGGTGTCCGTGCTCCTGCCCTGCCACAGTGCGAGGGCTAAAGCCTCTCGCCACCCTTTCCTGGCACCAGGAGGGGGCTGGGTGTCTTGACGGCTGCTGTGGTGGCCAACATGACACCAGCCTGTACGGAAAGTCCCAGGAAGACACAGGGAACTACGGAGCTGCAGCCTGAGGCTGCTTGTACAAGGCAGAGAGTGTGGAGTTAAAGACACGGAGACACCTCTGTCTCGGACAGAGTTACAGACATCTGGGTAAGTGCTATCTGCTAGGGGCGAGTCCATGGGGCTTCTGCAAAGGGGAGTCCTGCTCCACAACCCCTTGGAGACCTTCAGAGAGGCCAAACACATGTGGATCAGTGCAATCTGTTCATGTCATCTGCTGGGGTTTCCAAAGGCTTTCCATTAAGTCCCTTGCCAAAAGTTTTTTGAGGAAAGCAAGCAGCCAGGGGGTACAAGGGAAGTTCCTTGTCTTTTTAATTGCTTAAGAAATGGCAGCAGAGAGGAGTAAGCAGCAGGCACTGTAAGCAGAGGGAGGTCACCAGTCAGTCCTGCAGGGTCTGAGCTGGGACCGGTCCTCTGCAACAGACCCAGAAGTGGCAGGAATAGGGACGAGCAAGGAGGTGACAGAGGATAAGTAACGCACATGGGAAAACAGCCATAACCTCACTCGCACAGTGACAAGCTGGCCGCGCTCTGTCATAAATGAACCACGGCCATCAAATGAAACGTGTGAGGTTCAGGGCCAAGTTCGAAAAGATTGGGGCTCAGGAGTAAAGGAGGTTATTCTTCACATGGATGGGAGATGAACTGTGGAGCTCCTCAGCAGAGCTGTGGATACACAAAACTCACAGGGATTAAAGCAGAGACTGGACAAGTTCTTGACAAAGAGATCCAGGATTATATAACGCACAGGGTAACCCATTGAAACTAAAATAGTTGGGAAGTCTTCAATACAGATCTTTCTGGGCTCATGCAGCCCCCCAGCCTGTCTCCTTTCCGCCATTAAAACCCCTCCTGGGCCCACGGGAGCTGTGGTGGATGCTGGAGGTTTGCCCCATGGGCTACACCAACCTCCAGGCTGAGCCACTGCAGATGCTCCCTGGCATCAACATGGCACCGGTGCATGGATGGGGACCTCCAGCACATCCTTGCTGACCAGCTGCCAGCCCCATTCACGCCAAGCTCAGCTCCTGAGACAAGGCTGCCATATCCCCTTACTCATCTCCAGGCTGCTATCAGAGAGGTCTTTAATTTGGTTTTAATTAAAACAACTCTTCACTTTTTCCTTTCTTGAGATGGTTTTCATTCCACCTGGAGAGCTGAGATTGTGAAGAGCCAGAGCTGCTGCATCAGTGCTGGGCTCTGGACTTTAGCAGGAGAGTGAGTGCAGGGCACTGGAGCAAGGGAGCAGAAGGAGGGGAGCAGCAGGCAGCTCTAAGGGGACCATGGCTGCTCCATCCCCTGGAGGGACAGCAATCACAGAGGCCTCTAACCTTGGGATACAGAGGCAGGGATGTGTCAGGCTGGGTCTGTGCTAAATAGGCTCAGCGGGGATACTAGAGAGGAAAGAAATCAGTCCCTGATTTACCTGGGAGGATGGATACTTCTCCTCAACTGGTTTTTAATTTGGAGTGAATTTCCAGGACGGACTGTTCAGATGTCTCTGAGATAAGTGATCTGTGTTGCTCTCGAGTCAAATAGGATTTTCCTTCTTTTCAGCCCAGCAAAACTGTGCTCTGTAAGTGGATGTTCCAGCTAATGAGGTGTTAAGTGTAGAGAGAATCACAAGTACTTGAGGGCAGACCCAACTGCTAGTAAAACCAACAACCAACACAAAGATTGTCCTCAACTTAGAGGAACAACTTCAGACAAATAAACTGTCCTAGGGGCAGGATCAATAAAAAATTGGGAAATACAGCCACAAAATTATGTCCGTATGTCATGCTACAGCTGCATTATGTGGCCACATATGTTCCCTTTCCTCAGGCCAACGGAGGAGGCTGTTGACAAGGGGCATGCTTGGAACAGACACAAACAGTGGCTTTTAGCTCGCAGAGCACAACAAGGGACCTACTGGGATCAGCCTCCAGAGTCCTGAAATACCACAGCTTGCTGAAGAAATGGCCACAGAAGATGTAGTGGATTATGTCAGGGAGGTTTAGCACAGGTATCTGCTCCCCAGCGAGAAGAGACGCTGTTTGGGCTTGAGCTGCATACCTTGCTTTGTTGTCAACCGGGAGTCCTTAGCAGTGTCTGTAGCGCCGCAGAGGAATAGGTTCGGGGCTAGCCTTGAAGCCAAATTTATCGTCTGCCCACTTTGTTTGCCTTTGGAGCAACCCAAAAGCCCAGCTGCGCCCGCGCTCAATAGCACTGTACTCCGTCCCTCCACAGCGGAGGGCCCAGCCATCTCCATCTGTCCTCTCCGTGTTGCAGCAGCACTGCCTGTTTGCCTCTGTGCAGAACGGGCAGCCCGGGAGCAGCAGGGCCTGACACCACCTCGCACAAGGACAGAGGGATGCACAGGCAAGGGGAATGCACATGCGACACGCTGGACTTCGCAGTGACCTGCGCCTCAGGACACTTCCACATCACAGAATCGAAAAATCACGAGGGTGTTTTCTGAAAGGGACCTCCTTAGCCTTGCACCATGGGCACAGGCTCAGCTGGCACATCAGCTGGCCATCAAGGCTAGGGAGAAAGCCCACAAGGAGGCTGAAGAAGACCAGGTGGGGCAGAGCAGTGTGAACATCCTCCAAATGCAATGTCAGGACACAGGGATGTCTTAGCATGGGACCCAAGCATGGTTGATGGAGAATCAGAAACATGTGGGAGAAACACAGCAGATTCCCTCAAAACAACCACCTTTGGCAGATATCCTGCTGGCTGGACATCACCAAGTGATGCTGAGAGGTCCGCAGTACCGTCGGGGCAGATGGTAGGACAGCATCTGGTCCAAGACTCACTCAAGGACTGCAGCAATGTAAGGAAACCTGGGGTTGCAGGAAATCCCCTGGAGGGTTTCCAGGACTTGGCCAGACACAGCCACGTCCACACTGATCTAGTGTTGATGACAGTCCTACTGCAAGTGGGAGGCTGGACCAGAGCCCCCGCGTGGGTTCCCACCACCACCTCTAGGATTTACACGTGTCTCATGAACCGACCTTCTCTGGGACACAGATGCCAGGTTTGTGGCAGGAAAAGGAACAGCTATTCTTGCGGCACATGGACCTGTTGCTGTCCCACTGCTGCAGGTGGATAAAGACATTTCCCCGAGCAGGGCAGGCCCCCCAGGCAGCAGCGATACAAGAGCTGGGAAAAAGGCTCCAGCAGCAGGACCCTGCTGCCATCGCAGCCCGGGAGAGCACTTGGCATCGGTTGAGAGAGGTCACCAGCGGATGGAGCCCTGGAAATAACACAAAACTGGCAGAAAGCCAGCGTCTCTTGCAGCACTGGGGTTTATCTTTAAAAATAACAAAGACAGCAGGCTTACTTTGCTGGAAAATACCTGCCCGGTGCTGGGATCCTGCATCCTTAGGTGCCTAACTGACAGAACTGGGCATCCTTCGGGAGTTGAGCTGTGTTATCTGACGAAGGGGGATTACGCTGTGAAAACTGCTCGTTGGGGATTGTATATTAACAGGATATGCTCAGCTAGTTGACAGGAAGCAATAAAGTAATTTGAAGGAGACTGGGAGAGAGTGTGTGAGTTCCTGCGTCTGTGTTAAATCACGGCACTAGATAAGCAAACAGCGCAGCCCCGGAGCGGGGAGGACTGCTGCCAAGAGGGAGTTGGCTGGTGCCAGAAATCTCCAGGAGCTGCCGCAAGTCCAGCTCAAACACGGCGTGGAAACCAGCGGGATTGCAATTGCAACCCTCCCAGCCCCTGCTCAGGGCTCCAGTCTTGCAGCCGGCAGGTTGGTGGGTGCTGTCACTTGTCACCCCAGCTCTGCATGCGTGCATGAGTGGAAAGAGAGCATCACTCAGCAGCCGAGAGACCCTGGTGCTTGCTTGCAGGAGCCCAGCCCACCAGCCTTTCAGGGGCTCTGGGAAGGAGCTGCTCCTCCCAGCAGATCCAGGCCTGGAGGAGGAAGGGGAGGAGAGCCAGAACGAGAAATACGTGTAACTGCAAGAAACGAGGCTGCGAGAGCTGCTGAGTGAAGGGTGAGCCAGAGGCTGCCTGCAACAACGAGGGGAGCAAGGGGGGCTGTCGAAAAACATCAGGCACTTCACGTTCAGCAACTGGCGCAGATTTAAGCGCCCTGCTCGGATCCTGCCCGGGGGAAGCGGTGCCTGCCGCGTGTGTGTCAGCAAGCACAGCACCTGGCACGCCGTCCCTTGCTCAGCCTCCCACGTCCTGCTGGAATCAAACACAGCAAAAAATCAGCAGCGTTTTTCGCTCTCGTAGAGGCTTTGCTGGCTTCCAGGAGGGGACGTTTGCAGGCCTTCTGTTGCAGTCTCTGATCCTTTTCGTCAGGGATATACTTTCACATCCTGTGTGATTGCCCGAGGAGCTTGCTGCCACGGGATATGAGCTCCACAGGATCTACAAAAGTGTGTCTGCATTTGGTGGAGGTTGGAGACACTCAAAGTGCTCTCTTCAGAATAACAGAAGTGAAAAAACCCCACATATGCTGCTTTCCACCATAGGAAAAAAAACCCCAACCCTGAGTCTCAATGAGTGTTGAGCCTTTTTTCCCATGTGTTACGGGCTCCCACCTAGGCTGATGGGCAGGAAACTTCCCTTGGCAATGGATTATGCCAAAAACTGTATCCCACTCTGAAGCACCTAATGCTGCCCTTCTCAGAGAGGGTCTCCTGGAGCATAGAGCACCGGTTCGGTGTGCATTAGGCACTCCTGCATCTGACCAACATGTTGTCCAGGGCATGAGCACCAGCTAAGTACTCACAGTCCTGCAGCTCTGCTATGAGGATGCTTCCCTGGAAGCTGAGGGCATGATGCAGGTAGACACCTACATGCGTTGGAAAGTAAGTCCCTGACAGCACTTTTCATGGCATGTTGGTTGCACTTCATGGAGCATCACAAGTCCTCCCTGCTGAGGAGGCACTGGTGAAGGGGATAAGGGTGGTAGATCACTGGAGGCAGAAATGGTCAGTCAGACCCAGTGAGGTAGGGCCATGTCCATACGTTCCTCCTTTTTCAGCCTTCCCTCCCTGATCAACACTTGTTGATCTGGTCCAGAAGACGGTCAGCACCTTCACATGAACCTGGCCTGGGCAGTGACCAAGTGTTGGCATTTGTGAGCCCCTGGGAAGATGCGGCTCCTGCCTGTGGAGCTGGCTTCCTCGTTTTGAGCCTAAGTCTTGAGGAAACATAGTTTTTCCCTTGTGTTCAGTGACCTCCAGCAGCTCTGGTCCTTAAAGGAGAGCTCTCACCAAAAGCTGCTAAGCACCATGCAGACCAGCAAGTCAAGGTGGTCCACCTAAACGTTCTTGAATTTAAGACAAGTGCAGGCTCAACAGGTGGGATGGAAAAAGTCTCTCCTGTACTGGCCAGGGGATCAGTTGAAGTGGTTGTAAATACAGAGGGAAGCCCAGGGGCTGGATGGCAGCAGTGGGGCAAGAGGGCGAGTGGAGAGCTGTGGGGTGGCCAGTGCTGGCCTGTCTTTAACTCTCATGAATCATAGAATCACAGAATTGTTTTGGTTGAAAGAGACCTCCAAGATCATTGAGTCCAACCATTAACCTATCACTACCAAGTCCACCACTAAACCATGTTCCTGAGCACCACATCTACACGTCTTTTAAATACCTCCAGGGATGGGGACTCCACCACTGCCCTGGGCAGCCTGTTCCAGTGCTTGACAATGCTTTCAGTGAAGAAATTATTCCGAATATCCAACCTAAACCTCCCCTGGCACAACTTGAGGCCATTTCCTCTCGTCCTGTTGTCTATTATTTGGGAGAAGAGACCGACACCCATCTCTCTACAACCTCCTTTCAGGGAGTTGTAGAGAGCGATAAGGTCTCCCCGGAGCCTCCTTGAACTCTCTGTCTGACCGTCAAGGGCATTAGCGCAGCCCAACCGCTTATTAACATCAGAGCTGGGTTCTGTGGTGTGTGCACACAGTGGCCTCTAAAGCCACTTGCTGGCACTTAAACAGCAGCTTCATGATATCCAGAGCTCTGTCTTCCTCAGTCCATCAGCATGGTTCTCCACTCACACGAGCTGCCTGAGCTTCAGCAGAGCGATGGGCATACAAAAGACGCAGAGGGCAGCAGAGGTGGTGGAGTCTTTCCCTCCCTGCTCATCCCCCAGGACTCCTGGTTCAATGGACGTTTATCTGCTAGGTCTCTCTCATCTTTGCTGAGAGCTGGAAAAGAGAAAACACTTCCTTTCTCTGTCTGCAGCTCTTAGTGACCTTGTTATGGTTGAACGCATCGGTCATAGCACACCTCTCCATGGAAGAGAGCAGAACGGCATGGGGAGAAACCTAGCGAAGCCAGCTCTTGGAGAGGAGACGCTTTGCTGTATGGTTGGGGAAGCACTCTTCCACTGCCAGAAGACAGGCTCCTCTGCAGGAGGAATGAAATGCATGGGAAGTTAAGTGAGTTGAGCTGAAGTCAAACAGCTTGTGTGTTTCTCAGCTTTAGGGGCTTTTGGGCTACTTGTAGGGAATGAGGAGGTCTGGGACTATAGGTGGGAACGCACAGCCCTTGCTGGCTTATTTAGCCTTGCAAAGTGCAGATTTAGCTGGAGCAAGAGGAACTGCCTAGGGTTGAGACAGCTCCTTTCTCTGAGAGCAAGGGCAGGGGAGCGAGCCAGGGGGTGGGTACCCACAGGGGTCTAACCTCTCCCTTCAGATGTGAGGTGTTGCCATGCATTCAGACAGCACCCGCAGCCCTGAAGTGGAAAGCAGGGCTGATACCTCCTCCTGTGATGGGTTGTGGCATAGAGGAGCATAGAGGTTGATAGACTGCAAAGAGATAGGTGGACACCTTCCATAGGTCATGTTCGGTGTGTGGGGAGGAGGCACTGCACTCAAGCTGAGGGTTTTGCTCTCTGACTTCACTCACTTCACTTCACCGGTCCCATTGCACTGATGCTGGATCCCCAATAGAAAGTCACCAACAATGTTCTTGCACCCCTCCTTCCTCCCACGCACCTCACACAATTTTTGGAATAGCCAGGCAGGACAAACACAACTCGTTCTCCCACCTGTGGAAGAACTGCTCCAGCTGGCTCTTCCAAATGCATCCAGGCCAGCCACAGCTCAAAGTTATCTGATGGTCATGTTCAGCAGCTAAATTGAGCCGACCCGTGAGTCCTTCTCACAGATCTTTCCTTCCACAATTCGGATGGACCAGGCTGTGCTGATGAACCAGCTAGCTAGCTGGATGGATACATAGGCAGTCCCCAGTGTCTGAGATGACACTACAAGCTCAGGTTATGCGCTGTGCAGCCCTTCGCACCGGCATCACTCAGCAGACTGGTGTGGGTCGCCTGTGGTGCCCTCCAGCGAGGCTGTTTATCCTTCACCGTCCTGATCTCCTTCAGTCTGTCGCTGTGTGTGCCTCGCACTGTCTCACCCTGGAGAGCCACGCACAGACTGTCTGACCTTCATCACCAGCTTGGCACCAGGAGTTACCTGACCAGCTCATGAGTCATTTCTGCATGCAGTAGAGAGAGGCATCTTCCAGATAATGGACATACCCATTGCTATCCACCTCTGATCACGGGGCTTTGGAGCTCCTGAGGTGGGAATTAGCTGCCACTGCTTCACCCCTGCACGCTTTCCTCAGCCACGTGCTTGAAAGCTGCAGGGACCCTGATAGGACTGCCCAAAGCAGCCACATCCCAACCTCAGCCCCACTCCTGCTCACGTCTCTGCTCCACTGCCTCCTGAAGAGACGTAATGCAGCCTGGGGCCCTCTGATCCTCTTTGCTTCTCCAGCACTTTGTCCTCCTTCCCTGAAATCCCCACCCAGCTGCAGGAAAGAGATGTTCTCCCAGTGCATGACCCAACCACATCACAGCAGAATTGGAAGGGCTCCTGGAGCACTGGCTCCAGGCCACCAGAGAGGAAGGACCACTCCCTGGGCTGGACTGGCGCCAGGCTAGAAAGAGACACAGGCTGATTTAGCTGCAGTAATTAAACCCTCAGCCCATACGAGAGAGAACATCACGTCTTCCCCACTCTCTCCATACTGCTGCAGTTTGTGCAAGTCACTGGCATCACTAGACAAGCACATCAGTCCTCCCCATGAGAGGCAGAAGACTTAGGCTGGGCTTAGGCTGCTTGGGCATCATTCCCTGCTGTGCTTTCCAAAAGCACTCACGTTGGCCTAACCTTCAGGATCTGCTCACCCATGTCCGAGCTCCGTAGAGTGGCTGCCCTGAGCCTGGGGAAGCAGAGAGGAAATCCCTGGTGTAGACTGACTCAGTGTAGACACATCCTTGTACTCACAATGCAAAGAGGGTTGAGGCTGCAGGACAGGCAGGAAAAAGAAGAGGTCCAACGAGTACAAACCCATGGGAGACAGGACATTTGCTTTCCTGCAGCACCTAGAAGTATCAGCATGTGTCATTTACTGAGTCACCTTCATTGTCTGCTTCTGGGGAGGGATGGATGGTTTCTCCAGACCAGACTACAAGTATCCATGGCTTTCCCCTGTCTTGGCGAGAAACACAAGTCCTGTTAGCTGTGCTTGGTCTCCATAGGAGCTGAAAGCGCCGGTGAACTAAAGCGTTGCCTTGACAGACATGGGGATTTCCTTCCCGTGCCTTGGTGCCCGCCTCAGGCTCTGGAAGCTGGTGTCCACCTTCTGCTGTGGCCCCATGCACGGTGCCTCTGGTCCTGACAAGTGCTGGCTTCGAAGAAGTGTCAGGCAGCTGCTTGTACTCTGACGGTAGGATGGTGGATAGGATACCGTCCTTCTAACCTCATCTGCATGAAATGTGCCATTACTCTGGCTTCTGAGCACTCTGTGCTGCTGGATGCCTGTGAGCCTGCCCAGAGCCCCACGGGGCTCCCTAATCCCCCAGGAGCTGTGCAGCAGGGCTACAATGCCCCAGCGCAGCTCGGCTCGCGTGGACCAAGCACCAGGACGAGCACATTGGCTTCCTAGGGGGCCAGTCACCTCCCCCTCCTCTCCGTGCCACCAGTTCCCACCAGGTTCCCACCAGTCAAGGCCCCATTAAACCCATTGAGGGTGTTCCTCTGTGCCCAGGGAGCCAGCATCACTCTTATGCCCGGAGGCACCAGGCTCTCGCCCTGCCCATCTCATTTCCCCAGCAAGGCTCCCCCCGGCTCCCATCTCATTCCTGGGGGCCAAAGGGGCGCCAGTGCTCGCACAACCCCCACCAAAGCTGCCTCCCCCTCCCCCCATAAGCGAGACTCCCTCCCCGCAGCGTCGGCAGAGCTGCATTTACCACCAGGCTCTACACCGGCGTGGCATGGCCTTTCTTCCTTTTCATCCCTTTCTCACTCCCTGAATGTGCTTTGCTTGCTTTGGCGGCGCAGGGCAGGGAGAGCCCCTCTCCCCCTCCCTGCTCCCGGGGATCCCCCCCGGCAGATGGGGCCGGGATATGAATGTGCACACAGCGAAGCCCCTAAGAGGATTTGCTGGCTCCCCTTTCATTGCGAGCCTTTGTGTGCTGCTCCGCTGCAGTGGGATGCCCCCGGTTCTCCCCCGGCTTCTCTCCCTTCCACTCCAGAAGAAAAGAAAGTGCCTATAAAGGCCTTGTTTGTCCGACTTGTTTGAGGGGACCATATTGCTGTAGGTGCCGCGGGTCCCGGCGTGACAGCGTCGCCCCTTTGAGAAAGGGTGATGTGGGGCTCCCTCCTGGGAGGGTCCGAGCGGGCGGCTTAGCCAGGCGCTGGGAAAAAAGGTTTCAGTTGCATTTCAATGTCCATTGAACCCTGAATCCCCGGCGATGGTTTTTCCAGGGGCTCTGCAGACAGACAAAGCCACTGAGGCGGAGGCTGGGAAGATGCTGCGTGCCCGGCGGTGGGAGGAGGACCTGCTAGCCCCCCAAAATCCCATCTGGGAGAGCCGAACAGGGCCGGCAATGTTGCTTTTCCAATGACATCTAGTGGTAAAGCCAGGGAAGGAGGAAAATGTCGGCTGGGTTTTCACTGGCCCGAGCGCGGCTGTCTCCTGCTGCGGCATTTTGCCCTTTGTATTGCAGCAGACAGTCCCCAGTTAAGAGGGAAGCAAAAACAAGCTGCACAATAGCCTCAGCAGCTCAGAGATGTCAAACAGTCCACCCCGAAATGCGCGCTTGCCCCTGTGCTTTGTCTTGTATTTTCAAGGCATACAACAGGGCCCCGAAGCATATGCCTGGGCTGGAAATGGAAGTACACACAAGCATACCTATCGCCCTTCTCACTCCGGTCTGTGCTCCAACATGTCCCCTTGTTTGCTTGCCAGCTGCTCAAAGGCAGTTATATGACATATATGTCAGGCCTAGGAAAATTTCCAGTGGAGTGTAGTGCACGCACTGTCTCACAAAGCAGCGAAACGTTTGCAGCAGCCAGAGGCGAAGTGACCACGCACCACGAACCGTGGCTCTAAGGATGCTTGCAGGGCATCTCGCCCGAGCTAAGGTGGCCTCCGAGCTTGCGTGGTGCTGGCAGGGGGGTGGCGGGCTGGCTGAGACACTGAATAACAGCCTGGGCTGCTCACTATTTAACCACACTGTGTTAAGGTGTCGGCAAGAGCTTCTACACCTTACCAGACACTGGAAAATCCACTTCGGAGAGCACACACTGAAGAGGTTAATCATTACTGTCTCCACTACAGGGTTTCAGTACAATTTCTGACTAACTACACACCAGAGCATCCGCACAGCTGGATCATGAGCTGCCTGTAGCTGCTGGACATTGTTCCAGCGACCACCAAGCTCAAATCCTCTTTTGCAGAGCCTATCTCCTGCAGCAGATCTCCTTGACTTGGCAAACAGGGCATTCAGGCAGGATGCACCTGCAGATGGATCAGGGTGTGAGGACTTCAGGACCACGCTGACGGTGGGACTAAGAGACCAGAAGTAAGGACGAAGGAGGGTGCTTTGGTGGTCCTGCGCAGAGGCAGAGCAGCTGTAACCTCCGCTGAAGCTCACAGGCTGTGCCAAGTAGTTGTGCCACACCGTAAGCAGGCAGACGTGCAGGTGGACTCAGCTCGTTGGGCTGGAGGTTGATCTTCCGAGATTCTGAAAATTGCCAGAGGAAACCTGGAGGGTGCCCCTGCCTGTCTCCTGTGGCATTTACTTCGTCCCTCTGAGCATTCCTACACACAACTGATGTTGCAGCAAAACTAGGGTCAAGGAAAAAACTTGGACACATAATAAGAAATGCAACTTGGGGAAATAGTGGTTATTTGACAGCACCCACATTTTAACACTGGAAGGGGAAAAAATGAGCAAAACCCAGAACACGAGCTACCTTTAAAAATTAAATACATTGAAACCAGAATCAGAAACCAAAATGCATTAATAATAAATGGATGATGCTTCTGTCTGCCTGGGCTCAGGGTGCTCGAATGCTCTGGTAGAGGTCCTCGGTGTCATGAATGCACAATATTCAGACACATCCAATGTGTCTTCTGTGGAGACAGAACCACACGAAACCCTGATGGGAGCCATAAGACGATGAGGAAGCCTGCCTGAAGGAGGAGGACAAGCCTCCTGGACGACCCCAAGCCCACCCTTCCCTTCTCACTCATGCTCTGCATCCTCCCCTAAGGTCCCAGCCTGGCAAATGACAGGAGCATCTGTCTCCATGGCCTTTTGGGACAATCGGTGGCTGCATGTTGGGGCTGTGAAGGCAGAAGGGTGCTACAGCATTTCACAAACTCCCCTGGCATTTGTTTCTCCTCCAAAAAGGCTTTTCTTTCCCCTTTTTCTCTGCTCAGTGAGGACGCAGGTTGTCCTCTGGATCAAAACAAAATAGGTATGAAATGCTGTTAGCAAAACACTGTTTGGCCTGTAGCTTTAGCTCCTTGCTTTTCAGCAAGCCTGAGAGACAAGTGTGATGGAGGTGGAGACCGAAGGAGCAAAGCAGAACTACCAAGACTCATCCTGAGCCTGGGGACAGAGTTGGAGCGGTTGTGGTGGATCCACACAGATGTTAGAAACAGAGATGAACACCTACTGCTGGGCACCCAGCCTGCCCCAGGAGACCATGCGGGGCTGGGGAGAGCCAGCCGATCCTCGCCTTTCTCCAGGGAGATCTTCTACATGCAAAGCCAGCACCCAGGTGGGGAGGAGGCACCCAGCACTGCACCCACGCTCTCCACCCGCACCCCAAGGGACTGTGCTCTGCTGCAGGCAGCTGGTGGCACCGGCAGGACCACCCTAGTGCGAGGCAGAGCTCCAGTATCATCACAGGAGCAGAGTCCAGGTCTTAGTGGATGCTGAGGGCTTCCCAGTGCTGGTGCCTGGTGCTGTGAACAGCCAGGGGTCTCCAGGAGCCAAAACTCTGCGCAAACCCTCATGTTCCCAGAGCCTGACTCTCCGCCCAGCCCTCATGGGCATCCCCAGGCTGCAGGGCTGGATCCATGACACAGGGTCACCTCACACAGCAGAGGACACAGAGCCGTGCAGTGCAGGGCAAGTGTGCATCTCCAGCCCAGCACTGCTGACAGGAGCCGCTCGCTCGGGGATGTGCAGGGCTGTCCGGCTCCCTCCCGGCTCGTCTGGAAGTGCGGCTGATGACCGGCCGCTGTTCCCGTCGCCTTGGTGACTGCACATGCCAGCATCCCCAGACAAAAGCTCTCCTGGCACATAATGGGAACAGAAGGGAGCACTGGGCAGCGGCATTCAGCCCTTGGGGGCTGCTTTCCCAGCGCTCACCCTAGGGCTCCAGCCCCTGCTGCTTCCGAGTCAGACAGGACCGCAGACTCACAGATAATCCCTGTTCAAAAACCAGATGGGTATTTCAGGTATGTGTCTGTGTGTGTTGCCCGCGTTTCCCTGGGGACCCTTCTGCGGCGTAGCAGCCCTCGCGAGGCTGCACATGGCAGTGTCTCACTGCGCTGTAGGCTCCTAGTTGTCTTGAATTCTTTTTTCCTCTGCATGTAAATGCAAGATTTAGGGCAGCGGGAGGCTGTTGAGAGCAATCCTGACTCTTCCATCCCGGTGCTGACTGCCCAGCCTGCTCGTGCATTGCTCTTGCGCTGCATGCTGAAAGTGTGCTGTGCTGTGCATGGTGTTTGTGTGGTTTGCATTTGGTGCGTATGCCTGCTACGTGCCCTGCGTATTAATTCACGTGAGCTTCTGACTCGCGTCATGTGAGGCACAAGGCTACATATATGACAAGGATGGGGCTTGGGGCTTGTCTCACAGCCTCACACAGGCTGAGATCACGGCTCGTCTTCCCGGCGTGTACTGCAAAGCAAGGGCTGAAACCCACATACCTCTCCAGTGATGCTGGTAGGACGGGGCATGTAACATAGCAGGGTCTGTTCCTCCCTGTGGGGAAACTGAGGCATTCAGGGTGGTCGCTGATTTGTCATCCCCAGTCACTCCCAGGAGCCAGTAGTGGAAGAAAAAAAAGGTCTGCCTTTTCTTTTTCTTGCAAAACACAGAAATCCTCTAGAGAAGAGAGCAGGGCTATGTGGGGCTCTCCCAGATCTGCGTTGTCACATCTCCAGCGCGGGTTTTGGGGTTTCGCCAGCAGCCCGGTCCCGCATCACGGCAGAGAGGATCCCCAGCACAGCACCCGGTCTCACTGCTCCGGGACCACAGGGGAGCCTGCATGCACAGGGTGGGGGGGCAAACCCGAGCTCACCGAGATGCATCCTCCAAGGGGTTAAGGACATGCACGGGGACAGGCAGGACCAGGCCATGCTCCCACCAGGCTCTCCTGCATCCCCTCCTGCTGCTGCGCCATGCAAGGGCGGAGGCCAGGGGAGATGCGGCTCGGCTGCCGGCAGGAGGGCGGGAGGTAGCGGGAAGCGGAGCGGAAGGAGCCAGGCCCGACGTCGAGGCAAGCTGTGCCTGGAGCTGAATGCCGGCCAGGCTCCCCATCCCCGTGCATCCCCATGGAAACCTCGGCCCCGCCGCCCTGCCTCGCACTCGCACCGGATTGTAGGTCACCGATCGCCGCGCTGGTCCGAGTGGCCTCCCACGGGGGAGAAGCGGCTCTCCGCCACCCAGGGCCGTGGGCTGGGGCTGCAAAAGCTGCAAAGGGTTGAGGGATTGAGCCCTTCTCACCACCCTGTCCGCACGCACCCCGCACCGCAGCGTTAGGGATGCCCAAGCATCCTCTCCCCTGGCAGCATCCCTGCCTCCTCGGTCCAGCCCCGGGGTTGCGTGGGGTGCCCTGCCACGGGGTGCTGCAGCAGCAGGATCGCACCATCCCACAGCCCGGCGCTGCTGGTCCTTCCCCTCCTGCGCTCCCTTCCCAGCACGACTCCCCTGAATCCTCCATTTGAAGCTAATTCCGGCTGAAATCTGGTTTGCTTTCCAACGTTGCTGCTTTAAATTGGAGAGATTGACCTTGTAGCAGGAGGTGACATGCAGATGCACATCAGCAGCCCGTCAGAGCGGGCGGCGGGGGCCGGGGGGGTTGCGGAGCCGCCTCGGGGACAGGCCAACTATTTTATGAGTAATTTAATATCTGGAACACAGACTTTTCATTCCCAGAGATCTGCTGGGGAAAGAAAGAGCCTTTCTGCAGCCCCGCAAAGGCTGTTCCTCATAAGGAGGCAGAGCAGAAAAAAACAGGGCTGGGACTTAACCCCTTGGTGGCCAGCCCAGAGCAAAGCCTCCGCAGCTCCCAGTCCCTGCAGAGCGGCCAGGAAAAGCAGGAATTCCCTCTGCAGCTCCAAGTGGGAGTCAGTCTGTGTTGCTCCAGGCAAAAGAAGCAACTGCTCCTTCCCATTCAAATTCAAATCCAAGCCTGAGTGAGGATGGGGGAAACAAAGCCCTGAGGTTAGATTTGGGATAGGAGATGTTGTCTGAACTCCCCTCCCTGTCTCAGACTGGTTCCTGCTGTATCAAACTCCACTAAGTCCCACTGAGGTTGCAACCAGTCCCGTCTTCCAGTGGGGCCAGTGCGCCCGGGGCTCTGTGTGGGGAGCTCCTGCCCTGCTGCCAGTGAAGCGATGCATGTGGCCTCGGTCTCCACCTAACCCAAGGTGGTCCTGCTGTGTCCCATCAGTGTCTGCAACCTTCACAGCAAGCCCAGGCCGGTGCAGTGCCCCAGTAACACCTCTGCCCGGAGCGCACCAGCATCGTGGCACAGCACTGAACCTGTGCAGGGTTCCCCATACACCCCCTGCTTGATACTACGGTTTGGGGAAGGGGAGGGAAGGAAAAACACCGCAAAAATGCAATGTCTCACTACGCGGCCCTGCCCAAGGGCAGAGGAAGAGGTGGAGAGCAGCCACCAGCTTGGCAGCAGCGACTGTGCCTTGGTGCTGCGAGGCTGGAGGGACAGAAACGCTTGCAGGCTGCTCAGGAGGGAGCAGCTGGCAGGGGAAAAGCATCCCTGCATCTAGGAGCAATGTCATGAGCTACGTGGGAGAACGGCTGTAGGCAGGGCGTGCATGGGAGGCTGCACTACGTGGCCTCCAGAAGACCCTGCCGGGCAACGTGGCTGTGGCTGTGGGATGTTGCCAGCAAGGGCCGAGTCCAGCCAAGGATGGTTTAGGAAGGGCTCTTCCTTGGGTAGCAGGTACTGGGCACTGACCCGGCTCAGCACAAATGGACCAGCACCTATGAAAGTGCCATGGCATGTTAGACCAGTCCGCGGGACCGACATCCCTGGCTCAATCTTACGGACAAACAGCAGGAGCGTGCTTTGATCAGTTCAGCTTCACTTGCCATGAATATTGATAGGCACTCAGTGTGCTCCACCACATCACATCCTGCCATAGTCCTGCTTACACCTGGACTGCAGCTTCGTTAAAGCGAAAACCCCCAAAACCCCGATGAGACAACATGGGGAAAACCTCCATGTAATATTCTTGCTGATCCCTGTTGCTATGTGCCTTGAAATAGGAAGATTTTATTTTGAAATCGCATCAGCTCTCTACCAGTGTCTTTGCGCATCAGTGGTTTCGCTCCCATTGAGCTTTGGACCAAACCAGTGCCTGGTTGCAGCGAGTCCCCAGAAAGTGACCTTCCCACCTCCTGCTTTTTGATGTCACTGGACACCTCCGTCGGGGACACGGTGGGGCAGGGTGGCTGGGGGACACGGCTGTGCTCCAGGGTAGCTCTCTGTCCCGCTCGACCCACTGAGGCCGCGCGACCTCCAGCACCCAGAGACCAAAGCACCCCACGGCCGCTCAGCTGCAGCTTGGCAAAACACTTACAACCCTAAAACTCCTGCTCTGAAGTCACCTCGAAACACCACCCGCCTCAACTTCTACCAGAGCATCTGCTGAGCATCTGGTGGCCTGTCTGGGCACATCCCAGACCTTGCTGGAGGCCTGAGGCCACAGACGAGGGTCACAGCACCACCTGGTGAAGCTCTACGGCTTAGCAGCGGCTCGACCAGGAGGAGGTACTGCCGCTCCAGTTTCACCTGCGGTGCCGTTAAAATGAAATGAGAAATCAGAAGGCACAGAAGAGGAGCAGAACATGCGTGTCAGGGCAGATCTGCAGAGAGCACGCACAGAACAGGGTGAGCGAGCACAGAGCGCGGTGAGTGTGCAGCGTGAGCGCACACAGAGCAGTGAGTACATGCACCGAGCAGGCTGAGCGTGCACAGTGCGAGTGTGCACAGAGCAGCAAGTATGTGCACAGAGCAGGGTGATTGTGCATGTGTGCAGTGTGAGCATGCACAGAGCAGCGAGTATGTGCACGGAGCAGGGTGAGCGTGCACATGTGCACAGTGTGAGTGTGCACAGAGCAGGGAGTATGTGCACAGAGCAGACTGTGCACAGTGTGAGTGTGCACAGAGCAGGGTGAGTGTGCATGTCTGCACAGTGCAAGCACGCACAGAGCAGTGAGTACATGCACAGAACAGGACGAATGTGCGTGGGTGCACTGTGCAAGCATTCACAGAGCAGCAAAGACGTACACAGTGTGGGGTGATTGTGCGTGCGTGCAGTGTGAGCATGCACAGAGCAGAAAGTAAATGCACAGAGCAGAGTGAGTGTGCACGGGTGCACAGTGTGAGTGTGCAGACTGGAGTGAGTGAGCACAAGGAGAGCACGCGCAGGGCAGAGCAAGCGTGCACAGAGCACTGGGACAGCTCTGTCAGGTCCCAGGCGAGAACAAAACCTGCATATCTATGCAATGGGTGCAGACTCGGTTACAATTTGGTGGGTGACAAGTGCTCATGGGTAAGATGTAAAGAATTAATTAAAGATGCAAATTGGTCCTTTGCCTGAGAGACAGTGAATGTGGAGCTTCCTCTGTCCGGGTCCTCACCATCAGGCTGCACCTGACCCTGCAACAGGTTTCTCTCCAACTTTCCTGTTAATTGTCCTGTTGTTCCAAGATTGCTTTGTTTTGCATGGAGTAATTAATTACATACGGCTGTGCGGGGCGGGGGAGGTTTGAGAGCAGGGCTGTAGCAGTCCTGCCTCTCCTGGGTAACATCAGGCAGGACACGTGCGCCTGGCAGCGCAGCACCTAGCTGTGCAGGTCGGTTTAGTCTTTCTTGCTGTGGCCCCGAGCACCACTGAGGGTCTTGCAGAGGGTTTCTCCCACAGGGCAGCAATCCAGACTCCTGCTGTGGATGGTCCTGTGGGAGGGGGCACCCACATTTCGGCTCCAGCCCCAATGTGCACTGTAATACCTTGAGAGGAGGGGGTCCCCTCCGGCTGAGCTGGGGTTGTGCCTCTCTCTCTGGAGGCTTGGGGCATTAGGGCTTCCTGCAGGATCAGAGACCCGCTGCCCTCACTGGGCGGCCCTGGAAGAACTGAACGGTGATGGTGCCCGGACCACCAGCCGCTCACAGCCCTCTGGCCCCCTTTTCTCATCCATTTTGGATACCTGAGGGGTGTGCTGCTCCATGGCCCCTGCAGTGGCAGCTTCAGGGGAACAGATAGCTGCCGTCCCATGGAGCTAATGCCTGAGGTGGCATTGCTGGGTGCTGGCCAAGGCACACAGGATGGAGCATTGCCCTGTGCACCTCTGTTTTCCAGCTGCGTAAGCCCAGTGAGCTGCGCTTCAGACACAGTTGGTACCTGCGCTGCCCTCTGACTCTCTCCAGGTACAGACAAGATCCCAGAAACCCTTTGGCTTGTGCTGGTGTTAGGTCAGACATTAGTTTTAAAAATAAAACCAGCTCCACTGCAGAGGAGGTCCTGACAAAGACCTTTTCAAAATGGTACTATCAATTAGTCGGAAAGGCAGAAAGCTTCAACTTGCTGGCCACCAGCATCCCAGATCCCTTCCTGCAAAGCTCCCCCCTGCCCCCGCCTGTCCTATTGCGTGGGGTTATCCCACGCCGGAGGATGGACTTTGCATTTGTCTCCGTTAAATGTCAGTCGGTTCCTGCCAGCTCCTTTCTCCAGCCTGTCAAGGCTCTTTGAATGGCAGCCCTGTCCTCCACTGTATCGACTGCTCCTTGGTTCGGTGTCTCCTGCAGACCTGCAGAGGGTTCAGGAGACGTAGCTGATTTATGGTGCCCGGTCCCTGTTTTGGGGGTCAAACACCTACTCTTTTCCTCCACCTGCCCTGCTGACCCAATTTTATTTGGGATGCTGCTTCTCCAGCTGCAAAATGGCATAGGCATTGCAGCTGTGTTTTAAAAGCAGCCCAGTGCTCCCGCACAGGGAGAGCTTTGGGATGCAACACCAAACATCTCTGCCCCGGGTTTCTGACAGGAGGTGGAGGTCTGGGGACAGGAGGTGGCTGCCCCGCTGGGGACAGGAGGCACAGATTTTGCTAGGGGATGGACCAAGCGGCGAGGTGGCAAGGACAAAGCATTAAGGAAGGGCTGCAAGAGGCAGCACTAATCCTGCCCGGTGCCTCCTCCCAGACCTTACGGGCAAGGCAGAGCTGAGCCTCAGCCTTCTGCCCGGTCCCGGCAAGCTTTGCCCTCCCAGGCTGCGGGACAAGGATGGCGAGGTGAGGGCTGAGCCAGTCTCCAGTGCCACCTGCCGGCAAATCATCCCGGCCAGGTGCTGGAGCTTCAACCTGCCCACACCAGGCCCGGCAAGGCTGGGAGGCACCGTCCTGCGCTGGGGCAGGGAGGCCTGTGCAGCCCGGAGCTGTGGGGTCCTGGACCCATAAGCAGGCCCCGAGAGCTCAGTAACGATGCTTCATAAAAGCCAGCCCACATCCCGCTCCTCCCACCCCAAGACCCTTTATCATCATCCCCTTCAGGAGCCCCTGAAGCACCTCGTGTACACCCTCACGCCCTCACACCCCACGGCTCTTGGTACCACCTGCCATGGCTGGGCTGGGGCTGTAGGCAGACCCCCACCCAGGCACAATGCTGGATTGTCACCTGTCCTGGGAACAGGGACATCCTTGGGGTCCTCAGCTCTTACTTATCTGGAGGTCCTTGGGTCCTTGGCTCTCCAGGGGGCTTGGCTGTGCTGTAGGACTTGCACGTGTGGGTCCTCTGCTGGGGTTATGGGGCTGCTCTGGACCCTGCCCGGCTGCACCAGGGGACAGCCGTGTGCCCTGCACCCCTCCCACCATGGCATCACGCTCTGGCTTCCCCACGTACACCTGGCTCATCTTGTCACAAGCTTTGACAAGCTTCTGTGGATATTATTGTCACCAACACCCCAAAAAAAAGTCTAAGAGAGATTGATGTCCCCAGATCCTACCAGCCTCGGGGCTCTCCAGTACAGCACCGTCTCCAGCATCTCCCCATCTACCACCAGTACCCAGTGGCCCCAGTTTTCCCACTATGTCGTATGTCCCACCTCCCACTAGAGACCAGGCTTCCTCTCTGTGTTTTCCTAACCTTGGGCTGGGACTTTCACTGGGTGGCTCTGGAAGGAGATACTCAGCGTGGGCTGCAGCAGGAGCTGCATGAATTGCCTGGCTCTGCTCAGCAGTAATGAGACACTAATGAGCCCAGGCTGCACCCAGGGGTGCGGGAGGCAATGTTATTCAGGGGGAAAGAGGCAAATCCTAGGCAGGAAGGAACCAGCAGCACAAGGAGTTGTCGTTTAATGTGCAAGACTGGCAGCAACGGGCTTAGGGCACCAAATCTGGAGCAAAGAGTCACTTCCAGGGGAGTGCTCAGCCCTGCAGGGGCCAGCCAGCAGGAAGGGCTGCAGAGAGGCACCGTCGGCGGGCTAAGCATCAGGGAAGATCAGGAAGCCAGAGAAGATGCTGTCGGACCCTTCGATCCCCACCAGGGAGTTCTTCTCCGTCGGCTCCAGCCAGACAGACTCGTTTGCTGCCATCTTGAGGACCACGCCGCCCGTGGTGACCTGGTAGCTGCTCTGCACGTAGTCGCAGAAGGTCACCACCTTCTCGCCCCTGCTGCCACCCCGGCCCTTTTTCACATTGAGGCACAGGTTGCCCCTGGAAGTGACGTGGTAGGTGAAGTAGTAGATGCCTGGGATGCGGCAGATGAAGCGGCCGTACCGGTTCTCGTAGTGGCCCTTCTCGTTGGTGATGATGCGGTCAAAGCGGATGGGCTGTTCCCGGCGCGGGTAGGAGCTGATGGTCCTGGCAGCGGAGAAGGCGGACTTGAGGGTGGCCTTGTAGTCACCGGAGTCCCCCTGAGGGCCAGGGGGTCCCATGGGACCTGGTACTCCCTTTGAACCTGGGGGGCCCTTGGGGCCGATCTTCCCGGGGTGCCCCGGTGCTCCTGGGTCTCCCTTCTCCCCCATGTCTCCTTCGTACTCCACCTGGCCAGGGGGACCTAGAAAGTAGGAGGACAAGTCATTGCAGTTGCAGCTGAGCCCCATGGGTCTGCAGAGGGGGCACTGGGAAGGAAACCACAGGTACCTGTGCTGGGGTGCGGAGACCCCTGCCCATCCAGCAAGCATGACAGCCCTTGCTCTCGTGCACCCTCCCTCCCCAGGTTCCTCAGGGTGCTCCGGTCTGTCCAGCCCCTTCTGTCCCCGAGCATCACTCCCACCTGATAACACCTCAAAGGTACTGGTGGAAAATGGATTGCTTTTCCAGGACCATGCACCTGGCACTGCCTTGTCCTGCACCTGGGTCAGAGCAACCCCCGGTATCAATATGGGCTGGGGGATGAAGGGATGGAGAGCAGCCCTGCCGAGAAGGACTTGGGGGTGCTGGTGGATGAAAAGCTGGACATGAGCCAGCAACGTGCGCTGGCAGCCCAGAAAGCCACCCGTGTCCTGGGCTGCATCCCCAGCAGCGTGGGCAGCAGGGCGAGGGAGGGGATTCTGCCCCTCTGCTCCGCTCTGGGGAGACCCCCCTGCAGTGCTGCCTCCAGCTCCGGGGCTTCAGCACAAGAAGGACATGGACCTGCTGGAGCGGGGCCAGAGGAGGCCACAAAAATGATCCGAGGGCTGGAGCCCCTCTGCTGTGAAGGCAGGCTGAGAGAGTTGGGGTTGTTCAGCCTGGAGAAGAGAAGGCTCCAGGGAGACCTTATTGCAGTACTTAAAGGGGCTTATAAGAAGGATGGGGACAAACTTTTTAGCAGGGCCTCTTGTGATAGGACAAGGTAGATGGTAGATTTAGACTACATATAAGGAAGAAATTTTTTACCATGAGGGTGGTGAGATGCTGGAACAGGTTGCCCAGAGAGGTGGGAGATGCCCCATCCCTGGAAACATTCCAGGTCAGGCTGGACGGGGCTCTGGGCAACCTGATCTAGTTGGGGATGTCCCTGCTCATTGCAGGGGGGTTGGACTAGATGACCTTTAAAGGTCCCTTCCAACCCAAACGATTCTATGATTTTCCTGCTCGTGGTATTGACAAGATGACACTTTCCCCACCTGCAGCCTCCTCCTTACCTCGCTCGCCCTTTAGGCCGTTCTCCCCATCTCTGCCGTTGCTGCCAGGACGTCCTGGTGACCCTGGGATGCCTGGGATGGTACCGTAGGTCTTGCAGAGTGTGGCATTTGCAAGCTGCCCTCCAGACAGGCAGATCAGCATCGCCCACACAGTCCGCATCTGCTGGAGCACAGAAGGATGTCGAGGGGCTTGCCTTGGGCAGTGGGAGGGATGGGAAAGCACTCTGTGCTGCTCTGGAGGACCATGACCATGAATCTTCACTTCTGGGTAGTACCATCAGGGAGGGAGAACATCCTACTGCAGAGCCAAATCTGCTCACCTGATGGCTTTGGAGGGACCAGCCCCTTTGGGCATGGGAGGGCTTGTCAGTCTCTTCCCACTCTTAAATTACCAGTTTACGAGTGCCCAGAGCTTCAGCCACATGAATATCTGGGGACAGGTTAGACTGTCCCAGAGGCCTGATGTCCAGCCTGGCCGTGCTGCTGCCATGGACACGTGCTGCAGGTCCCTACTGTTCTGAGTCCCCACTATTCCCTCAGAGAAGAAATTCTCCATCCCATCTTAGGACCACAACTATAGGGTAAAATCCTCCCCCAGGCCAGAGCAGTTTCATCATCTGCAAGAGGATGGCTCTTGCTTTCCACCAGCATATCTGAGGGACAGCTTTAGTCCTTGCGGATGGCAAAGAAATCCCCAAACCTGCCCTCCTAACTCCTGCAGGTTCCTGTTGTGTCCTGCCACATGCCTGCTTCATCCCAGGAGCATTTCTGTATCTAACCAGCCTTACAGGGACAGTCATCTGAGCTTCCAGTCCCTGCAGATCCCATCTTCCTTCTGCCCTCCCTGCACCCCACAACTCAGCTCCTTCCCCCAGCTCCTGGTGCAGGTGCATGTGGGTGCAAGCACTGGGCATTTGGGGGCTGTATCTGGACATCACATCACCCCAGCCACACTCTCTGGCCTCAGGTGGACTTTCCCAGCACTGAAACTCTGGTGTCAGCGGGAGAAGAGGCTGGTGTGTTGGATCCTCCAGCTGCAGCAGCTTCAGTTCAGATGCAGCAGGTACAAGGACCGATCCACAGGCTCCCAGCCCAGGCTCAGGCGGACGGCAAAAGCACCTCAGGGCAGGAGAGCACCACCAGGGCACCTTTCAGACTGATGCTTAGTCCCTGATCACCCCTCTGGAGCTTTGCCATCTCTTCTTTCCCTCTCCCCCCTCCCCCAGGTAGGGCGGGAGGGGTTGGGGTCCCACCAGGGATCTTCACCACCCCCAGCCCAGCAGCCCCCTTTCTCTTCTGCCACAGCGAAGTGCCAGTGATGCAGCGGGTGACTGTCACCCTGGTGCTGCCAGGTTCCCCTCGCACTCGTGCCTGCAGCGGGGAGCTGGGGCTCAGCCTTGCCAATGACTTGCTCTTACCTTGAACGTCTCGTTGCACGGACCAGGAGATGGAGCAGGACACACCAGCGTCCTGCTTGGAAGTGACCATGGGGGGAAGCAGAAGTTTGCTGCAAGGGCTGTTGCGAAAGGATCTGGGTCACATCCCTTTTTTATCTTTAGCTTCTGCCCTTTCTTCAGTAGCACTTTCATATCCGCCATGAATGCTGTCAGCTCAGCAGGACATGCCATCCCCAGATGGCACTCTGGGGCCCCTCACGCATACAGCTCTGGCCCCGGGGAGCAGAGGGATGTCCACTCTGCCCCGCAGGGTCCCTGGGCCCTGCTCGGGTGTGCTTGCTGTGGGGAACGCTGCCGTGAGCTCCAGATAAGTTTGGGGTAACCCCTCAGGACTGTAGAAATGTGCATGCACTTAGCTAGCATCCCTCAGGCTTCTCCGTACGTATGCAGCTGTGCTGGGAGGTACCGGCAGGCCCAGAGGATGCTACAGGGTCTCAGCATCCATCACCTTGAATCTGTCCCCCAGGATCTCCTAAATGTTGTGGATGGGAAGTGATTTGACCCTGCGGTAAAAGCATGTCCAGTCCTGCTTTCTGCTGATGCCTTGCAGAGGTGAAGCACAGGATGTGCAGGGGAGATGACCTCTTTTTCCACTGTACAATGTGTGCCACCAGGAGGAATCTGCATTGGGTTTTGGTGGGCTCTGTAGCCTCCACAGCCATGAGCTCCTTCGGTCTGGTGCTGGAAAGCCAGTGCTTCCCCTGCTCTGTCCCTGGTGAGGCTGGGACACCCCCAGGGTCCCACTGGAGGCACGGCTATGAGGTTTGCTGTGTGGTTTGTGTCTCTCTGCAACTGAATTGCATCTGCTTGGAGTGGAAGGGGAGTATCAGGGCCCCTGCTTGGAGGAGTCTTGGCCCCTCCCTAGGTGGGGGCTGTGTGCATGGGCATGAGAACTGTCCCCTTCCTGCAGTCAGTGCAGCTGGGGGTCCTACCCCCACCGAGCAAAGCCAGGGTTGTGAAAGGTGTGTGATGCTCACTGATGCTGAGCACGGCCAAGCCAGTGAGGGCTCAGGGACGCTCTGATGCCATCTAGATGTCCAGATGTCGTGCACACACGCACACGCATGCGTGCACACCACGTCCATCTGGCCACACGTGGGCTGCACCCGCAGAAAGGCAAATCATGAAGGAAAAAAAGACACTGGGCCAGGAGCACTGAGGAAGGATTTATTGAGACTTTCTACAGCTGGGTCACAGCAAAGGTGCTGCTGCAAGCCTGCTCCAGGACACCTGGCTGTCCCTGGTGCAACCCAGGTGGGCAGGGGAGAGATGCAGAGAGACCTCTGGCTCTGGCAGCAGAAGGTAATGTGGGGTTATCAGGGTGGATGCGCATGGCAGTGCCAGCAGGACCCCGGGGGCTTGGCACGATTGCTCTGGGAGCAGATGCATCCACACGTGCCTGTTCCCCCGTTCAGCAGCTGCCTGCCCTCAGTCCCCCGGCCAGGGGGTTGCGGCTGGAGGCTGGGGCTGATCCCCTCGCTAGGGCTTCTCACTCAGCAGAGAAACCTGGAGCATCAGCATCAGCCTGGCGGTGAGCAGCAGTGTTTGCAGGGCAGAGCGAAGAGATCAGCGTGCTGGGGTGGACTCTGGTGGTCCTCTAGTCTGGGAAGAGCAGGAACCCTGAGAAGATGCTGTCGGAGTTGCCAATGCCCACCATGCCATTGTAGTCGTTCACCTCCAGCCAGACCTCGTTCCCAGCACTCACGTGGAGGAGGATCCCACCAGAGCTGACCTGAATGGTGTTGGTCTTGTGGTCACAGAAGCTAGTCATCTTGCTCCCATTCTTGTACAGGATGACGCAGAGGTTGGCTGTCTGTGAGCTGTGGAAGACGAAGTAGTAGAGGCCAGGGAGCTTGCAGGTGAACTTGCCCGTAGTGGGGTTGTAGTCCTGGTTGGTGTTGGTGATGACGTGGTTGAACACCACAGGGACGTTCTTCAAGGGGTGCTCACTGGTCTGCCTCATCACTGAAAATGCTGACTGGTGCTTCTGCTTGTAGCTGCCCGGCATACCTGGCTCTCCAGCCACGCCCATCATCCCAGGGTCTCCAGGAGGACCAGGGGGACCGATGGGGCCCGTCTTGCCTGGCACACCAGGGCTGCCTGGTTCCCCTTTCATGCCCTTGGGCCCTTGTGTTGCAGGAGTGGCCGGGATGCCTGTGGGGTGGTGGGGAGTGAGGGGGAGTCGGCATCAATGGCAGGATGTGGGAACAGACTCCTCCAGCCCCTTCCCTCAGACAGGAGAGGATTGTTTCCTCTCTCTAGCCTCTTGTCCTCCTGCTCTGTCCACAGAGGATGCTCTCCATGGCCTGTGTCCGAGGCAGACCGGCCACGGAGGACTCAATGGCTCCCCTTTAACAGCCTGCATGGTTTCCCTCCTTGCTCACTCACCTGGCTCTCCTTTGGCTCCCTTCAGCCCATCCCGGCCATCCTTTCCCGGCATGCCTGGCGCGCCTGGCAGGCCTGGAGCCCCATAGCAGCTGTGAGGGACATCTCCGGTCACAGAAGACCCCAGATTTAGGAGTAGGAGGGCGAGGGCCATACGGAGCTGCTCCCAGAAACTCTTTCCCATTTTGGTGCTCTAGAACATGGAAAGGGAAAGAAAGTGCTGGGGTGAGGGGCCACGGCAGGGTGGCTTCCAGGCCATGGTACTGTGCTATGAGGCTAAGCGCACCAGGAGCACCTGGCTGTGATGGCTGTGCCCTCAATGTCCCCCCCATACCAATTGCCAGGCGGTGGGGGGCGGGTATGTGGAGACGGACCCTGGGCTCATCACCAACCCCAGGGCAGCCCCTGATGGCACAAGGAAGGTTGGACTTTCAGTCTGGATGGAGCCATGAGGTCTTGCGGTACCCATGGCCAGCCCAAGCTCTCCCGGTCCAGTGTCCTGAACCCCCTGCAGATGCATACGTCGCTGCAGACTGTTGCACCATGCTGCACTGAGGCTGGAGCTCCCTGGACCCAGCGGATCCCACCCCTCCTCCAGCAGCAGCCTGACTTTCCCGGCTCTGCCCGTCAGGATCAAGCCCCCCATCAGCTGGGGATCTCCCAGAACAATGCCTGACCCAGGGGACTGGATGCAAGGACAAGCATGCATCTGCCCCCCATGACGTGTGCAGCCTGGCAGTGCCTCTGTCTCCTTCTCCTCCTCTCACATTGCGCAGCACTGTGCCATGCTGCGGGAGCCCCTGTCCCCATACAGCTCACCCCAAAGAGATGGACCCTGCAGCACCTCTTACCTCTGAGGGGGAGAGCAGGGCACGGGATCCTGTGCTGCTGAGCCCTCTGGTTGCTCTTGGCACTGCCGGCACAGCATGGGATGGGTGACTCTCCGTGACACCCTCCCGGAGGAAGTTGCAGAGTTAGGAAAGGGCCCTTGGGGAGCCAGAACCCCCAGCTGGCCCCCAGCCGAGTTTCACATCCTCCTGCCTGATTGTTTCCTCTGAGCAAGCACTTTCCTGGCTGTCCAGCGAGACCCGCGCTTGTGCCACTGCAGCAGCAAGGGCTGGAAGGCCAGAGGTGGGATGAGCTGCTGGCAAGAGATGTGCAACAAACCCACCATCCACCACGAGGAATATCGCTCTGCAAATCACCTGCCTTTCCTCCATCCTTAACTCATTTCTGAGCAGAAGGGCAGCAAGCAGGTGGGGAGCAGACCCTCACGCCAGCTTCGTGGAGGCGGAGCCATCTGTGCACCCATGGCCTGGTGCAAGGTCATCGTCTGGCTCTGAAGGGAGATGCTGCACCCCTAGACAATGGGACTGAAGGACGTTTCTCCTTGAGGGTTTCTGACCTGCAGGATGGCTGTCCTCCCTGCCCTGTGCTCCACCAGCTCTGCTGGGTGCTGAATGCACTGGGGCCCCACCATCCCTGGTCGGGGTGTTGCTCCTCGCAGGTGACCTGGCCTCCTCCTCTCTGCTCCAGGAATGGAGACATTTGACTGGCCGGCACGTGTGGAGCAGCTCCTCCGAGCAGCAGCCCCAGGGTATGGCACCTGTGTGACTTCCCTGATGCTTTCTGGCTGCCTGATACCTGCCCAGCCTGCCCTACTTCCCACTAGTCTCACCCCAAGCTGAAGAGAGAAGAGCATTGCCACACAACCCCACCATCATCACCCCACAACCCCATCAGTCACCCTGATGTCCCTGTCCTTCCTTGCTGGAAGGCTGGAGGACCACAGCTGCCTTTCTCCTTCCTTGGGAGAGTTTGGGTACCAAAAGAGGGCCATGTGGGTGAGGTGCATGATCTGCTGCCTGTTTTTACCCTTGTACAGGACAGCTAGCTTGGACTCACCAGGAAGAGGACACGCGTAGGCTAGTCCCAGAGATTTCCCGTTCCTGTAAGTGCCAGCTCTGCTTGTACACTCAGTTCCCTCCTGTCCTTCTGCCTTTGCAGTTGGGGTCTGTGCTTGGCCACAGGCAAACTGGGATCGCATCTCTCCCTGGGCAGCTTAGGAAGGGGCCCAGGACGTTGGTGGTTTGGAGAAGATGCATGAATAGGAAAGAAAACCCAAGTAGCTGTCTTGGAAGAAAGGTTTATTTATACTGGTGGGGAGGATGTGAGAGGCAGTAGTGGCCTGGTGCCAGAAAGGCGTTTGCAATGGTTAGTGTAGCAGAAATAGTGGCACGCAGTGATTTCCCACTCAGGAATAAAGACCCACAGCTGGTGAACGGCCCCCAACTGGTCCCCTCCGGAGTGGGTTCTGAGCACCCAGGAGCAGAAAGGGCTGCTGGGGCCAGGATGGAGTGGGCAGGCTCAGCACAGAGGTAACTGCTAGCAGGGGTCTCACTGCCGCAGCGGTCACTCACAGTCTGGCCACTTTGTGACACTGGTGGAAGTGCAGGACCCGTCTGGCAGCTCAGTTTGGGGCCATCCCCGTTTACTGTGGTACTAAACCATCCCACTCCCTCACAGGGGGAAAACACATGCAGACACACACACCACGATGCTCTGGTGCTAAGCAGGTCTGGACTGGCGACCCGTCAGCCCATCTGCGGGAAGAGCATGAAGCCACTGAAGACGCTGTCTGCGTCGGAGCCACTGTAAATTGTGCTGCCCTTGCCAGGGTCGGTGCTCACGGAGACCCGGTCGCCCACGGCCAGGCTGAGCACACTGCTGCCCGAGTTCACCTGTAGGATTTCGCGGCTGTTGTAATCGCAGAAGCTGACCACACGTTCCTTGTTCTTGGTGATGCTCAGGCAGAGGTCCCCACTGGAGACCACCTGGTAGACAAAGTAGTAGAGCCCAGGGATGCGGCAGGTGAACTCCCCGGTCTGGGGACTGTAGGAGCTCTCCTGGTTGGTGATGATGTTGTCAAACACCACCGTCCTGCCCATGGACGGTGGGGACCTCCGCGAGGCAGAGAAGGCAGGACGCAGCTGCTCCAGGATGTTGCCAGCTTTCCCCTTGATGCCCTTCAGCCCCGGCTGCCCTGGGAGGCCAGGGGAGCCATTTGGGCCGTGGTAGCCCCGGTTCCCTGGGATGCCAGGAGGCCCTGGCTCGCCTGCATCCCCTTTGGGTCCCTGGATGCCGGTCCTCTGTGCTGATTTCCCTGGGGAGAGGTGGTGAGGAGGAGCGGTTCATGCATGTTTGGCATCTCCCGAGCTGCTCCCACAGCCCATGATGCTCCTACCAAGAGGCTTGAGGCTCCCAGGCCACCCGCACTGCACATCCCCAGCTCCCCCTTACCTGGCTCTCCAATGTCACCCTTCTGCCCCGGCCTCCCATCGAGGCCAGGGACTCCCGGGAGGCCGTCCTTGCCATCCGGTGCCCGACACACACCGTCCTCCAGCAGGGCCATGCCCAGCACTGCGGCCAGGGTGCTGGTTGCCAGCCAAAGCCCGGGTTGCATCCTGCCTCCCTACAAGCACAGGGGTGGGGGAATTGGGGATGGAGGCAAGCACGCAGCAAACGCACAGATGCACCTTGGGCACAGACACGCAAGTGCCCTCATCCAATGCATGCACAGAGCCACCATCCCACCCATGTGTTGTCCAGTACAGACAGCTGGCCACCACCAATGGTGAAAATAACTTCATGTTATTTTCATGAAAGGCTGTTTCCTTGCGTGACCTGAAATCATTGATGTTACTGAAAATCTCTGACGTGCCCATGGCAAGGCCGTGGGAGTGGAAAGCCCACGACGGGGAGCATGGCATAAACCCTTTGGTGCATGTCCTGGGGATGGGTGGTTGCACATCAGATGCATGCAGAGGATGCTTCTTCCAGTGTCGGGGGAGCAAGCGCTGGTGTACAGGGCAGTGGTCCCATGGGATAGAGAGAACAAGTGAGGAAGGGATGCAAAGAGACACGACAGAGGAGGGATAAACAGGAAAGGGATAAACAGGCAAAAGGGATCCAGATCTCCAACACATAGAGCTGGGCGAGAGGAGGGATGTCCTGAGCACACAGACCTACCCCAAAACCTGAGGTACTCGGCCCAGGACAAGCCTGCAGAGCTCAGTGATGTCCACAGACACATGGAGCAAGGACAGATTCCTGCAGCCCCCCTCCCCCCCACCATCTTTCCCCCCTTTTCCTACTTTAAACCCTTGTGGAGGGGGGAAGTGAAGAAAGGAGGGGGACAGGGAGCAAGGACTGGAGAGCAGTGGCAGAGGAGACGTGTGTCCCCAGCTATTTGGGGTGACTTACCTCCTTGCTGGGGGTGAAGACAGACCAGTCTGAGCAGCAGCTCTGTTTCTTGGAAGCTCTTCCTCAGGAGCAGGGAGGAAAAGGAGCAGGGTGGGGGGGATGTACGTGCATGCACAGTGGATTGCCTGGTTGGGGAAGAGAAGTGCCAAGTTTCGTTTTCTCTGAAAGAAACTTGTTCCCCTTTTCATGCTCGACCCTCGCTGTGCTGGTCACAGTCAGGGAACAGCTTGGTCAGCGAAAGTGCAGGACTGCAGGGTTCCCCGCCCGGCCCAGCAGCACGATCCCCGCAGCAGGGATGGGTGGTGACTGGGCACAAAGCCGCACAGGGTGGAGGGTGCCCGAAGGCATGCCACGGCTGTCACTGCGGGAGGGGACAGGTGGTGTGAGCACTAGGTGGCACGGCCATCCAAGGGATGCTCGGCGGGGCCCAGAGATCACTCTTGATGGCTCTTGGTCTGGGCAATGGACACAGCGTGGCTGTCACTGGTACCCAGCCTTGTCGTCGCTGCTGCTGGGGGCTGACCCCTCCAGATGCCCCCCTTGGCGCTGCGCCCCGACAGAGCAGGGCTCCAGCAAAGGGATCGTCAGTGCGTGTGGCACAGCAGGGCCTCGAGCATCCTTGATGAGACATCTACTTCGCACTGCCCTCACTTCAGTGGTTTGGGGACCTTGTCTCTGTAGTAGACCAGGAGAAGATGGGGGTCTCTGGCACCTAGGTTGCTCCCAGTCCCCTTTGAGTGGCTGTGCCTTGCACCAGCCAGATCTGGGCAACCCCAGGAGCTGTGCGTGGCCTCACCCAGACCTGCAAAATGAAAAAGCCAATGCCTCACACCACCGAGCCCAGGGAAGGTGCCTAGGGATGCGTATTCAGCTCTGCCATGAAAGAGCCCCCAAATGCCACCAGTACCCAAGCCCCACCGCGGCAGGGAGCAGAGGGCTGAGACGTGCCACCATGACCCCAGCAGGTGAACATCCTTGGGACCCTGGGGACCAGCCAGGCCACCCCGTGGGAGACACAGTGGGCAGCTAGGAGGGGCTTTCTGATCCATATCCACCTGGAGTCTCCTTTCAGGAGTCCTGTGGCAGCTGCACTGACCTTCATGAGAAAGAGGCATTGGGGTCCCCAAAGCAAACACAGCAGCAGCAGCTGGAGCTCAGAGGAGGATGTTCAAGGAAAGAGGATGGTGTGCAGGCTCGGGATGAGAGTGGTCCCAAAGCCAAGGGGAGCTGGCAAACCCTCCATTCCCCCTGCCTCTAGTGGTCCCAAGGAAGGTGTTGCATCATTTCCAAAACAGCTGAAAAAAGGAATGACTAGTGTGAAACCAAAAATCAGCCCAGAGACCCTTGCCAGACAAAACTTCACTCATCAGTGCATCTCCATTAATAATTACCTTTGGAGATCTGTCACTGAGCTGGTCTTTAATTCATTGAATATATGCCCTTTTAATGCAATATAATACACATTTTTAATCAAAATGTCACCCCATAATAAATCAGATGCCCAGAAGAAATGCAATTTTATTTTATCAGCAGAGTTCCTCTATCAACCAGACCTGTGATCGTGTCAAGAAAAGATGACAGGTGAGTTTGAAAAGACCTACCTTCCACAAAACAGTGTTTCTGGACAGTAATTGTATTTCTGCCCTATTGCCCTTTCTTAATATACAGCCAAAATGAGACCACTCCATCATTTCATCCGGGATTGATTGATGGCTGTGTCCTAGCGCTCCTGTGTCCTTTGTCCCTGACTGTCCCCTTAACCCCATTTAAATGCTAAATTACAGGGGCCTGGTTATGGGTTTCCAGCACCTCCTGGAAGCTGGTGTTGGTCCAGGCGGCACCTCCTCTAGGTTCTTGAGACTCCTGAGCAGTGCTTAGCCCCACTCTCTTGACTTTCAGTGTTGCTGCGTTCAAGCCAAGCCTTCCTCTCCCATCCTCTAGGCATCTCCTCCTCCTCCTGATCTGCAGCTGGGACATCCGCGGCTCCAGAGGACGGCTGGCTGCGGGGAGCTGTGGATGAGCATTGCAAGGTGCCATCCCAGAGGCTTCTGCAGACCACATCTGCCAGCACAAAAATACCTCCAACCTGGCTCAGTCCTCCTTCCCCTTCGCATCAGGGTGTCTCTGGGAGCGGGTGGTGGCCGAAGGACACGGTGAGGGCCGTGCCTGGCGTGGCGCAGGCAGCGAGGAGACACACCACGAGATGGCAGTGCTGCCTCAGCCATGCTTGGTGTCCCCTGCCCGTCAGGGCTCGTCTTCCTCCTCCAAAAGCAGGGGCGGGGGCGACCCCCTGGGGATGCCCGTGTCCCCGGAGGCCGCACCGCAGGGTGGCCAGCAGCAGAGCAAGCACACGGGCATCTCCGCCTCGGCACCTAGCGACCACGCCTCGGGAGCCAGAATAACCCAGCTCCCTCCTGCAGCCGGCCCCAGGGAGGCCACAAACGCCCATCCCCCAAGCTGGGAGTAGTTTGGCACCCCTGAGACTGGGGGAGAAGTGGTGTTTTCCCAGTGGGGACCAAGCCATGGTGGAAGGTACGAGGGGCCGTGAAGCCCTGGTGGGTTTTCCCTGCTGATATAGGTCCAGCAGTGTCCCACCAGGACCACCACCAGCAGGCTCCAGCATGGAGAAAGGGCAAGGACAATGGAGGGGACCCCCAGATGACACGAAGTGGAGCTGAGCCCAAGGCAGAGGGAAGGTTGGTGTACGCTGGAGTAGCCAGAGGATGTAGGTGCTCTGCAGAGCCCCAGATGGCACCAAAACCAGCCCCAAAGAGGACAGCCCTGGGTCTGGGGGAACCTGAGCACTCTGGTGAGCATCCACATCATTTAGGGCACCTGTCATGGCCTCCTGGCTCTGCTGGAGACCCAGGACCAGCCTTGCTCCAGACGGATTTTACCCTGAGCAATCCTCCTCCTTTCAGGATGGGCCATGGGGTAGCTGCTTCACCTCCTTGGTGGTTGCAGGTAAGATGGGTCAGTACCATCCTGGCCTTGCACCTCTTCACGGAAGAAAAGTGACCCCCTGCAAAGCCTCCTCCCTGCGTCCCTGGTGCCTGCAGGCACACACGAGCTGCCTGACAGCAGACAACAGGGAGAGATGCTCCTCCGCTGCCTTCCCTGCTGGGGGTCCCCTGGGGTGCTGAGCGGTGACAGGCAGGAGCTGTCAGAGGAGGATAAATCAGGTAGCGAGCACCTACCTGTCACTGTACAGGAGACAGCGACAAAGGCAGGCGGTGGGAAATCAGCAGTACTGGCAGGTACCGCACACACGTCTGCTGCCAGCCACCAGCGTCCCAGTCTGCCGCCCGCACCCACCAGGGCAGCAGGACAGCGCAGAGCATCCGTGCTTCTGCAGTCACTGGTGGCTTAACGATGCTCGAATAACCACACAAACTGATTTTGCAGCTGTTGAGCTGACCTGTCCCAAAGTGCTCAACCCGTGCTGCTGACCACCAGATAAACCTCCCGTGCAAGGCAATGGTGTTTGCATGAATTCTGAAGTCTCTCATGCTTCGATCAATGAAACAAGAAGCTGGGACGGTTCAGGTGCCCTGGAAGGATTTCCTGAGATGTCAGCTGAAAATCAGGCTGCAAGGCCACTTGCCACACGATGTCTAAAACGTTTTAATTGCTGCCCCAGGGGATATGTTATTCCTATGACAGATGCTTACACAGAGCAGGTGCAAGGATCAAAGACAGGTACGGGGTTTAAAAGCCGGGATTTCATGCTCCAGCCCTTGCTCACTGTCTCCTGGCACTGATGCACATCCCTGTTGGCTCATGGGATGAGAGGAGATAGATGAGTGCTGAGCAGCCCTGGGCAGTGCTAGGAAAGCTTGTCCCATCCATCCCTCCTCCTCTTGTTCTCTGTTAAGGATGTCAGGGCTTGTCATTATTCAACATCTACTGGTTAATTTGGCTGATTGTTTCCAATTCTTTAATGTATCCGTTATTTATTTATTCACTTGTGTAACAAGCAGTTCCAGATTGATCACTTTGGCATGTAAATGAGCTGCTCTAGTGCTTGTCACTGAAATTTGTAGGTTGGGAGAGTTTGCAATCAAACACAGCCGGAATCTAAATTACGACATTTCAGGCAATAATAGCAGGGAGAAGACAGGAAGGATGCGCCATAAATAAGATGGGATCAGAGCAGGGTGCCCAGAGCTATGCTGACAGCACACCAGGAGCCCCGAGGCATGCAACAGGAGTCCCTGCTTTGCAGTGCCGAGGTGTGCCTGGCAGGGCTGGCGTTGCTCTGCGGCTGGTTCCCCCAGGGGACAAGGGCAAACAGAGGAAGCAAAAGGCTTTTGGGGAATGGTAGGATCTGGCCCGTGGCCAAGGGCTACTTGCACCAGTCTCTGAAGAGGGCTGGTTAGCCTAGCATGGTGAAAAGTACAGAGACACAGGACTATGGGCTGCAAGGAGCATCTGGCCCGTTGTATGTGATACTGATTTGCTCCACCATGGCTCATGTTTGGCTTCTTCCCACCACTCAGGGCTCCATCAAAAGTCAATGGATGCATCCAGGACGCAATTCTGTCCATCTCAAGGTCAGTAAGGGGGATCAGTCAAGATAGCAAAAGAGACCAAAGTGCCATAAGCCTTCCTTGCAGGCAACAGGCACTGCGGCTGCACTGAGGAGCAGGGAGCCAACCAGGACCTCTGCAAAGCTACGGGAGAAGTGCCTGTACCACTCCATGGCAGGGCATCCCTGGATTGAAGTCCAGCCAGGAGAAAAGTGACGTTCAGCAGGCACAGTGCTGTGAATCCCAGCAGGGCTGGTGAAAGGGCCTCTGGGATCTCTTGCTCAGCTACTTGCTCACGGCAGGACTATTCCCAACATGAGATCAGGGTGGCTGTGGCTTTGTCTACTTAAGTCTTGAAACCCCCCAGGGACAGAGATCTCCTATTGCTCTGGGACCTGTCTCAGGGCTGCACCATGCTCAGGTGAAGAAGCATTTCCTAATGTCCATCCTGAATCTTTGAAGGTCCACTGTGTGACCACTGTCCCTTGTTACAGCATTTGGCACTAGTGAGATGTGTTTGCCTCTGTCTTCCTTGCAATTGCTCACAAGTAGCTGCAGCTGTGATTAGGTCCTACCTCACCCTCCTCTTCACCTGGCTAACCACAGCCCAGCAGGGCACAGATCCCCACTGCTGATCACTAGGATGGGTAATGTCCCTTGACCTTGGCCACAATCCCCCTAATGTAGTAGATTATCTTATCTGTGGTTTGCTCACATTCAGCCTGGTGTCCACCACTCCCCACGTCAACCCTCTCCCTACTCCAGCAGTGTGTCCCCAGCCTGTTCACCCCCTGTGCAAAGGTGATGCTTCTTGTAGGCTGAGAGGAGAGAGTGTACAGTATCTCCTAAACATCCTCAGGTGTTTAAAAAATGGCTTGAAAACTACAAGGCAACTGAAAAAAAAGACAAATCCTGGTGCTTCCTTCACCTCTTGGCTTTATGCTATGGACTCAGGAGATGAGGCTCTGAGAGACACCTTGGACAGCATGAGAGTCCCTTCCAAATCTGAAGTGATGGCCATATTAGGGGGGAGACACAAGGTCCTCCTCTCTGGGCTTTAAGTTTTGACACCTCAGTTCTGGGTATGTGAGGTTTGCACTCTTTGGGGCCATCAGGCCATGGCAAGACCATCATGAATCCCTCCACCATACAGGGGTGTGCTCATCCCAGTGGCGTGGGGACCGCCGTGCACTCGTTTGTAGCAACGCTGTGCTTTCCACTGGTCTGAGATGACCAGCACAGACCCTTCCTGCACCCTGTGCACGGCCAGATCCTGAGGGCTGCCAGAGCATCACGTGCCTTTGCCAGGCTAATCTCCATGCTATGTTCTGGTTTCCCTGACATAACGCCTTGAAAATGGAGTGGAAGTTTCCTGCAGGCGAGTGTTAGTGTTAACTGGGTCAGCAGCAGCTGGAGGTCCATGCTGGCTGGAGGCTGTTACAACTTATTTCTATTACAACTCACTTTTTCCACAGTGGCTTCTCCGAGAACTCAGCTTCCCTCTAACTGACCTTGGCTGCCGGATCGATCCAAAGTTGCAAACTCACTTCTCACGTCTGCTCAATTTCGAGGGCGTCTGATTGCTGCTTCGTGGGCTTTGATTGCCTTGGCTTCTGGCCAGCAGGACCCCGGTGGGTGCCTCGCGGGCACCATTAGCCAACCTCCAGCTTAGCAGATTTGTGGAGGAATATCCCAGCCAAGCTGCAGCAATGCTGTGCAGAGCCAGGCCTGGTGTTTTCAAGGCAGGGGTGTATTCAGCCTGCGGTAGGCTGGCGGTCACGGTGCCTCCTTGTCCCTCTGGCTGGTGCTTGAGCTCTTCGGCAGCAGAAGTAAGGCTTTGATTTTGGTAGCTCTCTGGGCTCTGGTTCCGCAGGCAGGCAGAGGGCAGCAGCACCGGTGTCCTCAGCACTCCTGTGGTCCACACATGCACAGCATCTTCTCAGGCGCTTTCATTAGCTCGACAGCTCATTACCCTCCATGGGCAGATCCCAACCTCTCTGCTTATGCTGTGCTCCCTCTGAATTTACGCTCCTCTTTTCAACCACCTCCATTGCTTTCCAACGAGGAGACAGCCCCTTCCCAGCTCGGGCGGACACTTTTCCACTTGAGGTGACATTAACTGCTCAGGATCCCCTCCCGCAGGCGCTGCCTGAAGTTCTCTCCCTCCTCTCCGCAGGCAGAGGTCAAACCCATGTCCTTGCTGCCAACTCAAAAGCAAATCGATCAACATCTAGGAGGCAATTGCAGCCCTCGGCGCGTCTCTGTGTGGGGGGCAATCGTGTGGCAGCCCCAGCACTGACTCCCTGGCCTGGAAGTTATTCTTCACTCGGACTCTTAATTTTAGAGCTACACTGAGGGATGAGAAGACTCCTGGCTTCTAATTAATTACCGAGTTCCCTGTAATTGATGCAATTTACTGCCAGTATATCTGTTTTATTGCACTGTGGAGAAGGTCATTCTGTAACGCTATTTTCTCAACACCCTACTGAGTGGCCATAAGCCATGCTCTGAAACTCATCTCCAAACTCCAAATCCAGGGGGGAAGTTTGCACCGGAGGCAGAGGAGGACTGTGGTCCTGTGCCCTGCGCCTATCACAGGAGATGTTCACCCAGGAGGTCCCTGGAGAGCCACACGTGGCACCTGAGGAGCACAGCATGGTGGAGCATGGCTGCCTGTGGACAGTGGGTCCTGGTCCCCTGGATCTGCGTCTGGTGAACACAGATGTCCTAGCACGAGGATGAGCACAAGCTGACACATGCAGGACCCTACAGCTGGGCTTCATGCGGCATTTCACGTTACACAGACTGGGCGTTTTTATTTCCAGTTCAGATTCATCCTGTAATGGGACATATTTGCTTACATTAGTCTTCACGAGGAGGTTTCAGGAGCCTCAGGACGGACAGTGGGATTTCTAGGGAGCTCTAATCCTTCCAATAATCCCCAAGCTTTTCAAATTAATTTATTTGGGGAAGCCAAGTGGAGCCTCTCATTTGCTGCAACGGTACAAGAAGATTAGCAGATTGTGTCTCCCGTTCTCAGTCCTGAGCTGGACGGACCTCCCTAATCCCCTAAAAGCCCGTATTGGTGGGACCATGTGCCTGTGTCTCTTCTCAGGTGTCACCTATCCTGCTCTGGTGTAGCATCCCCTGGGTAGGGCCATATCCTTCCACCTGGAGCTATGCTGATGTGCCTCGCTGGGGCTTAAGAGGGGATTTTACTGAGCCCTTCAGATTGCCTCACTCACTAATTAATGACCAGGTTTCAGTTTCGGAACGTGCACTTAGATAAACTGCAAAAGCGCATTTCATTAATCTTAATTAATGATTTAAATACTCAGAAGCCTCTGCTAAGGCCCTGTGATTGATGGCAGCTAGCTGGCTGTATCACCGTGCTTTGGTCCCTCGGCATCCTTGACTGTTCAGTGGGGATACAGGCACTGACCCTCCTTGCTCCCCCCTTGCCTGCTGCCTTCAGATCCAGGGTGGTCACCTTTCTGGAAGGTTTTAGCTAGGTCCTTGATCAGAAAGTGAATGACTGACAATTCATACCTTGTGCTAGACAGGATGTCTTCCCTGAATTTAAACTCCGTGTGTCTCTGTGTGCAGCCACAGCAGCAGTGCGTGCCGATAGCTAGGGCTTTGCAGGCCACTGAAGGGAAGAGATGTGAAAACTGGGCGAGGAATTGCACTTCAGGCCCCTACAAAGCACCGTCCATGCCCCTGGAGGGCTGAGACAGCCCGTGGGGCACATAGCGCGTTGCGTGGCACCAAGAGCATTTCCCAGTGCTTGGACACTGCAGAAAGACCTTTTGTTAGATGCACACATGCAGCTGTGCAATTGCTCATGGAAACATGAATTAAGGGGCAAAAAGGACCCTCCTGCACTGCCAAAAACCTGCTGCTGAGCCTGAACTTGGAGACAGCATCTGCCTGCGCCCGGGACCTGCACCCTGCCTGCACTCTGCGTGCTGGAAGGACTGTGCCCAAGGTAGTCCCTCCCGCACTCCTGGTCCTGGAGGGGTTAAGATAGAGGTGTCTGTCACGCTTAAAGATGAGAGTATGTGATAAAAGCTCATCTGCACACTCACAGCTGAGCACAAAGAGACAACGGCAGGAGAGGAAGCCCAAACAATACCCAGGGGCTACTCCCAGACTCATCGCAGGAGAGCCATAAACCCACCAAAGGCCTATCTCCACAAGCCTGGACGAGCACAGGTGGGAATACAGACTCCCAAGGAACAACCACCTTGTCCGGGGCCCCTTCCAGGGCTGTCCCAGCAGAGCCATCAGCCCCAGTGTCGAGGTGTGAAACCCGTCACCATGAGTCACTGGGAGCAGCGCCCCAGGTCACCTTTTGGACCAAGGGGGTTGCTGCCTAGGGGTGTGAGACCCATCATGGGATGCAGGGAAAGAGCATTTTTGGATTTATTATGGGCAAGCTGGGTGTCTGAGCCCAGCTGCTGGAGGGATCCATATTGCACATATGCGTGTGTGTGTGTATATATATATATTTTCACTAGTGGACTTCCGTCCTGCTCAGCCAGAGAGGGGAACAGGATGAGGATGTTGGTGCTGTCGACGTTCATGTGGGTGCTCTGAGTGTCTGTCTGTGACCTGTGTGGCCAGCCAAGCATATAGGTATGTATGATGTACGTGTGTGCTTTGGATGTGTGTGCCTGCTGAGAACACACGCCTTCAGCCTCACTACTGGTTGGGCCTGGGGACAGGGCGCTGCAGCAGCCTCACCTCTCTCAGCTGTTGGATCCAGCATATGTTACCCACTAACAATAAATACGGAACCCAACAATTTCACAACAAAGAGATTGGGAATCAGCATAGGAACCCCCTGCACTTGTGTCTGCTGTGGTTACAGGGATCGACTGCAGACCCTGAGTGCTGCATCTGCTGGATGTACAGACATGGAGAGAAAAATCCCCTTTTTGGAGAGAAGACCGAGAAACTCTGCCCATGATGTTGTTCTTCCGGGAGATGAGCATCCTTCTGCTCCTCTGCGATCTCACTAGCTGAGTGCGTGACACGAAAGCCCTCTTTCAGCATCCCAGTTACTTTGTGGTTTGGACCTGGAGGTGAGAGACTGCTGTCTGCAGCCCGGCGGTGATATCTGCTTGATTTTTCATTTTTTCATTTTGCCTGGCTCCTTAACAGCAAAATCATTGTTCCCTCTCTGGCCATGTCCTTCTCTCAGAGGAGAATCAGGAAGCGATACTCCCTTTCTTTCAGATTCTCTGATAAAGATGCATTTTTTAAAGCCCCACGTCCTCAAGCCATGAGATTAAGTGTAAAACTCAGCTTCCGCCTAAAAGAAGTACATTTTTGCCCATCTGGTGATAGAAGAGCCCCAAAACATTATCAAAAGGCTGCTGTCAGTTTGGACATCAAAAGGTGAAGATGAGAATACAAAACCAATAACAGTTTTTAAGCCAGGCCTGATTCGGAAGTCTGGAATGAGTTTGGGGCAGAGGAGGGGGTCCACCAGCACCCCCAGAGTGACACTGAGGCGCATTTCTAAATTTCTGGGAGGCTTAGGGTTATAGCCTATAGATGTCGCGTGGGGTGGCAGCGTTTCCTCTGTGCCGCTGAGGTCCAGACGTGTGGATGAGCTCAGCTGCTGCTGGGCGGCAGCTACGACCGTCTGTATGCCCGAGGCTGTGCCCGGGGATGGGGAACCTTCCCTCCTGCTACGCCTCAGGCCTCAGGGCTGCCGAGCCGACAGCCTGGCCCCTGGGCTGCGCTGCCTCTCCTCACCCTTTATTAAATATCACACTTTGCTTTGGATGCTGCTTAATTTCTAATCAAACCTGTTTGCCGATGGTCTTCTCCAGGCCCCCAGGGCTGTACTGCTGAGGGCTCCTGTGTTTCTGGCGTCTCCAAGGCAGCATTCCTCCTGTGCCTGCCCGCCTCAGAGTACTCACAGCAGAGCTGATCCTGCTGCTTTCTCATCCAACTCTACAGGGTCTTTGCAGGGGAGGAACAGGTGGGAACCACCAGCAGGACATCCACCCTGAGGGAAAGCTGGCAGGACTGCAAGCTGGAGAGAAGCCCTCCAGAGCATCCATCTTAACCAGGCATCTCCCTCTTCACGAGTGCTAGTGATAAATTTTCACCAGTGCCCTTCACTGTGCCCTGTGATGGCCCAGCCCGGCTGCCTGGGCAACCCCAGAGCCCTGCAAGGAGCCTGTGGTCCTGTACGTGCATAAGCAGATTTGCAGCTGACTGCAACTGGTCCTAAATGGTCCTTCATGGGATGACTGACCCCTGTGAGTGCAAATGCTCACTCCAGCAACCTAAAACCCGGCTCTGGAAGGAGGAGCTGTTGCTGTCTGTGCTTAGGGGGCTGTTATTTGGATCAAACTGAGGACAGATAAATAATCTGCATGCAAAGTGCTTTCCTCATGCATGGCTGGCTTACATGACAGATACCAGAATCAGGGAAACGGGGAAGGTTTATTATACCTAGGATTATAGAAGTGTCTGACAACTGCGTACTGTAAGCCGGCCAGAAGTAAAGGATGCTCTGCATTTTGATGAGACCCCTGCGTGAGCAGCAGCAGCAGCTGGGGAAAGGCACCGCTGGGACTTGCTTTCCTTGTGGACCCCAGAGCTTGACAGCATCGACGGGCCAGCCTGCAGCCTGTGCTGAGCGGCCAGGGAAGAGTGCGGGAGGTCGCTGGAGGATGGGGATGGTGCCTGCACACACATCCCAGCCCGGACGGGCTGTGCTGGGGATGCTGTTTGGAGACACGGTTGACATAGCTGTGTCCCCTGTCTGCGCCTGGTGCATGAACACTGAGGCATCTGGCTGCAGCCCCTTTTCTGGCTCTCCCAGACCTTCTCAGCGAGCTGCTGCCTGCACTCCTCCTTGCCTCCTTCCTCTGTGCAGTAACCCTCCTGCGACAGACGCAGATGCATCCTCTGCAATGACAACAGGCAGGGAGGAGAGCCAGCTCCAGCTGGGTGGAGGAGCTGGAAATAGCCTTTTGTGAACCATTTTTAGCAGTTCATTTGGAGTTGTGTTTTGCCAGCAAAACTTCTGCATGCTCTCTATCTCTCTTAGCAGAAGGCTGTTATTCTTGCAAAATGAAGCAGCGTGTATGCAGTTCCTCGGCAGCACAGAGCCAGTCATGCAGCAGGAGGGATGCAGGCAAGCACAGAGAGCGGCTTCAAAGTGCCATTATTAATTCACGCTCACATTTATTGTAATAACCCCTTGAATCATGGCAAATTCGGCTGGTGTTAACCATTTGGTGCAAGCAAGGGGCTTTCCAGGGGAAGAGGCTTGTGCAAAGGTGCACACTGGCTTTGCAAGTGCAGCTCTGGGCTTGCTCAGCAAAGCAAGAGTGGAGTAGTACTGGTCTGACTGGGTCCCTGGCGGTGATGGTGGCTGCGCTTGTCATCAGCAGCCTTCACATCCCACAGAGTTTCCAGTTAGTGGGCACAGAGGTGGAGTCATTGTGATCCTGTAGACAAGGATGGCCCGTGGACATGGATCTTCACTGAATGTCTCAATCATCTCTTGCAGCCTTTGAGCCTCCCCCAGCTCTCAGGTCAGGGATTGCACCAGAGGCATAGTTTTCTTTTCGGCAAGGAAGGGGTCATTTAACACACCAGTGCACTTCGCCCCAGCCCCTCATCCCTTGGAGGCTGCCTGGAGATTTGCCCTCCCTAGGCAGGACGATCCCTGCTACGTGGTTTGCAGGGCAGCGTGCTCAGCCCAGTAGTTTGTGGGGAGACGGATGAGGGCTGGTCCAGTGCTGACCCCAAACCGTTTGTGCCTTGAGTGAGGGATTAAAAGACACTGGCAGTTTGAAAAACAGGGGAAGCAGTGTTGTTTTTCAAGCTTTTAATAGACGTTGAAGCTTAACTCCCTACTCTGGGAGGACTGGTCCCGACAGCCAGGAGAACGAGCATGGATTGCAGTGGGAAGACCTGCCTGCAGAGCATATGCGTGTGCATTGCACACACACATGCAGGGTGCAGCAGGCACTGTCACGCACGGCAGACGTGCAGGGTGCGTGCAGGCACGGGCAAGCACAGAGGGAATCAAACACACCACCCCCACGCGTGAACGGTTTGTACTCTGTAAACACAGGTGCTTGTTCCCCACACTTGTGCACGGGGCACTACTCCTACACCCTCGGTGCAGGGCTCAGCAGGAAGGGTTGCACACGTGGGCGCTGCGTGTGGGCACGTGTGCGATGGAAACATGAAGTGTGGCAGGAGCTGTGCCAGGCAGTCACTCATGGGTGCACAGACATGCTGTATAAATACAGGTACAGCAAGGACAGTCACACACTCCCATGCATACATCCACCACACACTTTTCTCTGGATCCCTTTCACTGGGGCTTATAACTCAAAATAGAGTTTTTTGGGTTTTTTTTAAAAAAAGTGTTACACCAGGGGAAAATGCGCCCATGACAGTGAGTGCGTTTGGCACAGGTATTTCTGCAGCCAACCCGCAGCTCGTCCTCCTGCCTGATTTCTGGCTGCTCTGCCAACAGGACAGGCTGAGGAGAGTAAGTCTTGATGGCTGTTGACAAGTCTTGGAGAGAAAATTTACTGGCAGTCCCGGGAGCCAGGCTTCCTGGAGCTGGAAGTGTTTCTTGCCTGTGGCTGGGACAGGATTATGGATAGTAGCGGCGGGGTGTTCATGCCCACCCTCTCCAGACCAGCCGTGGAGGACATCACCTGTGCGTGCTTTGCTCTTTTTGCCCGGGATATCACCGCAACAGCACTGGGGATGGCCTGACCTGGTCTCCCATTATCAGCAGCCACATCAGCATTGCAAATGGAAAGGGAGCAGTTCTGGTAGGAGACTTTCCAAACCGGTGGTGCCCAACAGGACTACGATTGGTGATCTGACCAGAGCTGTCACAGGGGAGGGACAAGATGTCCCAGCCAGGAGGAGAGTGATGCAGCTTAGGAAGAGGGGAGGAGGAGAAGGAGGGGGTGGGAAGCATCCTGCAGTCCCTGAGGGGTTAAACCAGCAGCCCCAAGGACATAGTAGGTTGGGAGCATGAATGAGCCACACTAGGGGAGTTTCAAAGGTGGGGGGAGCTGGACAGAGAGTCCCCCAGAAAGGCTCAGATGCAAGGCTGCAGCGGAGCTGGGTGCAAGGAGATGCTCTGGACCCAGCACAGCCAGGCGGGGACGATAGATCCTTCCAAAACCACTGGCTGATCAGAATATTTGCATTGTTTTTCTGGCCTTTTCTGATGTACTAATGAAATGCTTTGAGGCATAACAGGAGCAAATGTGCTTCCTCAGCACAGCTACTCTGGGCAACGTCTGCTAAAGGAAGCCTGCTCTGCGTGGTTAGTTATTGAGATACATTATTTACAGGGAGACAGAGAAAGCAAGATGTGAGATCAGTAATGACGGTGTAATGCTGCACCCTGGCTGAAGTGGGCTCATTTCAGAAACATGCATTTTAACAAGGCCAGAGGCAAGGTCACACATCAAAGGCTGAGGAAGGTGGGTCACACTTATCAGGCGGGGGCTGCATCCTGGAAAGCGGTGCCCTTGAAAGAGGATTGCAGGTTGCAGCAGGCAAAGGCGCTGTTGGCTGTGGCTAACGGGGCAAATGCAGCGCTTGTGTGAGCAAGGGGTGCCATGGAGGCAGATGACCTCCCTGTCCACGCGTCCAAGCCCTTGCAAAGACGTGATGAGGCCACCGGCTTTCGCAGCGTCAAGGAGAGGATGTTTATGGTGTGGGAGAGCAAAGGGGTGCCTGTGCCTGGGTGCTGTATGCAGATGTGCTGGTGAAGGTCAGACACAACGGACTTTGTCAAGGGAAGGCAAAGACAAACCCTCCAGACCTGGGCAGATCCCTTGTGTCGCCTGAAGTGTCACTTAGACACCAGGTCCATAGAGGTTTGATCTGAGAGCCACTGCCCCAGCACAGTCCCATCATCACCTCCGTCCCACAGTACAACAAGAGCATTTCCATGTCAGGCAAAGCAGATGCTCATTGATCAAAGTTGTAGCAAAAGGTGGTCAGGAAGAGGCACGAGGACCAGGAACTAAAATGTTCCCGGGGGAAGAAAACATAGAATGCAAATATGGATATATCTATCTTTAGATACATTTGCTCAAACAAACCACCGTGTGCTAGTCACCCACTGCCACAGGTGGACATGCTCTCCTTCTCCTGATCCCGCCACTCCTGCCCCACGCGCTGCCGCCGTAACAGCTCAGCCTCCTGCTCCAGGTGAAAGCACAGGGTGGACAGGATGGGTGAGGGGAGGCAGGAGCGAGGGCAGCGAACGAGGGCAGGGGACAGCATTACTTGATCCCCATGGCTGGATGGATGCAGGGATGCAGGGAAACTCCTTCCTAATCCTTTATCTTCCCTGTGCATGAGGAGGCCACGTGCTGTGTGGGCTGGAAGGGAAATCATCTATGTGGCCATTTGAGCATGGAGCCAGCATTCAGCATCAGGATGGCCACCTCCAGGGGGATGTGGGTGATGCTGATCAGTGACCGTGAAGCTCTGGCTTGGCTTGAGTGTTGGTTTGAGGCACCTGCATCTGCAAGTACCTATTCGGACAGAGGTGCTTTGCTGTGGTGGAGTCCTTCCGCTGACACCAAGGAGGTTCTGCATCCCTTCGCTCATGCGGCATCCATGTATAGGTCACTCCTCTCTCAGACCTCAGTTTCTTGCTGCACGAACTCTGCAGAGGTCCCGGTCTCACTGTACGGCGATATGGCAGAGCTCTGCTGCTGCACAAGTGCTGGCTTTCATGGCGAGCTAATTCCGGAGTCACTAATTTAATGATGATTAATGACAGGTACACCACCCTTTCCTTCCTCCTTTTATCGATTGGGGAAAAAAACCCAGAGCGGAGCCGGAGATTAATTAATTCTCTCAAGTGGAGGGGAAACTAATCAGACTGAAATCAGATCGAATTTAGGACTCGCAGGCGAGCAGGAGGATGTGCCGAGTGACATGTAAATGAGAGATGCCCCAGCCCATGTTGGGTCAGGAGGGACACAGCTGCTGAGCAGATTCCCCAGGAAGGGCTGCAAAAAGTGTTTGCAAAGGTAGCTGGCAAGGCTGCAAGGGACATGGCATCCAGGCTGGACCCGCTCGCCTGGGGCATGCAGCCAGGCCCCCACACCGGACCAGAGTGGGGGTGTCGGGAATTTGGTGCCAAGCCTGGCACTAGCTTAACCAGGGTGCTTAGGGCTTACCCTCTGCCCTGCCTCCACCTGGACTCCAAAGTTGTGTTTCTCTTTGCTACAGACTGCGTTGCAGCATCACCAGGACCGGTTAAGAGCTGCCACAAAAAGTTGCATTCTGCAAATCTCTATGACTGCAGATTGTTTTCTTTGTGTTTTTCATGTTTGCTTCACCTCGGAATCCCAGTGTAGGGCTAATCCAGGCTGTGGGGGTTAATCTGCCAGGTATCTAACTGTATTAAAACCACGTATCATCCAAGAACATCTATTTCACCTTGAGAAAACATCTCCTTCCCTCTTTTCCTGCAGATCAGTTCACTAGCAGGGCAGAATTAAGTCATAGCTCGCTGAGGCTCGGGCCTCCAGCAATCTCCCAAGTATTTAAGCATGACTAATTGGCTTGTGCCTACCATACCAGGGATTTAAAATCTGTATCCTATTCAAGTACTGGTCAGGCCCACAACTGCTTAATTTCTAATAGCATGCACACTGAGCCGTCAGCAAGTGAGATATTCCAGAGCGCCATTCCCTTCGCAGACCGGTGCAATGTCGCCTCATATTAAGCATGGGACCATGAATCCTAAACCGGTGACCTCAGTGAAGCAGTCAGTGATACTGTGTCAAAATCTTTTGACACAACGCTTCAAAAAAGAATCTTAAAGAAACTGAACTGTCTTAAATAAATGCAAATAAACAGTCATTTTTCATCACGAAGAGAGGTTACCGACCGGGTCTGTTCTGGGATGCGAGCAATGAATATGTTCATAAAGGACCAGAGAAAGTTTTCTGGTCCTTTTCTGGTTTTCTGGACACAGAAATCACAGAATCGTAGAATAGCTTGGGTGGGAAGGAACCTTTTAAAGGTCGTCTAGACCAACCCCCCTGCAATGAGCAGGGACATCCCCAATTAGATCAGGGTGCCCAGAGCCCCGTCCAGCCTGACCTTGAATATTTCCAGGGATGGGGCATCTCCCACCTCTCTGGGCAACCTGTGCCAGGGCCTCACCACCCTCAGTGTGAAAAACTTCTTCCTTATGTCTAGTCTAAATCTCCCGTCTTAGTTTAAAACCATCACCCCTTGTCCTATCGCAACAGGCCCTGCTAAAAAGTTTTGCCCCATCTTTCCTGTAAGCCTGCCTTAGGGACTGAAAGGCCACAATAAGGTCTCCCCGGAGCCCTCTCTTCTCCAGGCTAAACAACCCCAACTCTCTCAGCCTGTCCTCATAGGAGAGGTGCTCCAGCCCTCGGATCAGTTTGGTCAAGGACTCGTGGGTCGGGTCAGGTCAGCCTGAGCCAGCAATGAACCCTTCAGTGATGAAGGCTGTCCTCAGCTGGGCACACCCAGCATGCCAAGGAAAGCCGTAATTCCCTCTACTCAGCACTCAAGGAGCCACAATGGAGCCCTGCGCCCAGTTTTGGCCACCCTGCTGCCTCAGACATGCCAAGTCCAATGGAGGCCACCAAGATGGTCAGGAGCTGGAGCACAGACATACAAAAAGAGACCAAAGGAACTACATCTGTTCAGCCTCAAGAAGGGAGAGATGGGTGAGATCTAACTGCATCTTTCACTGCCTTAAGTGGAGGTTTTAAAGGAGACAGAGCCAGAGATGTAGAGTGAAAGAGCAGGAGGACACAAGGACAGCATCCAGCTCAACGGGACATAATCAAAAGCTTCCACCCTATGAGAGTGGTGCATCCCCAGGACAGGTGCTCGGGGAGCTTCTGGGATCTCTGTCCTTGGAGGTTTTCAAAACTCAACTGGACCAGACCCTCAGCAATGTGATCTTTGATGCTGGGAGACAAGCACACCAGCTGTACAGCCCCAGTGACTCTTGGAGTTAGTTGTTAGAGGGATATAGGTGAGGTCTTAAGGACATTCCTGCACAACTCCAGCTCTGTGAGGGAGCGCAAAGCCGAACACAGTCCTGGGAACAGTTGCGAAGAGGGGCAAGAGCAAAGCAGCAACCTAATTATTGCTCCTGCATGATCAGCAGAGACTTATTTACACACTCACTGCCTTAAATGCTCTGGAGACAAAGATGTGAGAGTTCACTGGAAGTCTGTGGGGAGGCCTCGAGGGCAGGACAGCGGGGGGACGGCAGGCAGGTGGGAGCACTTTCAGCAGGCAGGAGACAGGCATGAAGATGAGGAGAGAGGCACAGCATTTTGTAGGCTGGTGCAGCTGAAAACAGGTCCAAGCCGGACCCCTTATGTCACATCATTTGGCCTACCACCCTCAGAGAACTATACAATATTTAACAAATCATTTTCTCCCGTGTTTTGTGCAAAGAGCAGACAGAGCTCAGCCTCTGAGTCAGATGCTGCTCTCCGGGCTCCAGACTGGCTCTGGGCGATGCTCACGGCTATGTGCCGCAGCATCCCTGACCCACCGCTAGCATGCTGGCTGCCGACACAGGAGCAGGAACCAGCTCTGAATTACTTGCTCTCTGAGAATCCTCACCAAGGTTGTGCTGTCTGCTAGGTGACTGCAGCAGTAGCGGCGCAGAAGGTCTCTCGGGGATGTGGACTGGCATTTACCGAGCTGGACTTGGCCAGGACGTGCAGAGGAGGGAGCAGAGGGGAGGGTGGGATGAAGCTGGGCAGGTGGAGAGAAGGAAGGGACGACCATCCCTGGTCCTTGCCTGACATCCAAGCCTCCTGTCAAGGGAAGGAGGTTGCTGGGGCCGTGGCACTGAGGGGCAGAAGTACCAGCCCTCCTGGCTGCTTCCTGCCGCCCTGCCCTGATCAGAGGCAATGCATGTCTTGGCAAGGGTAGCAGGTGGGATGTGTCCCTGAGGCTGCTTGAAACCCATCTCCGAGAGCTAGTCTAAACCCAGCCGTGGCCCGTGAAGCTCTCTGAGCTGGGCCAGTTCCTCCCCAACTGGCCTGAGCTGCTTCCTCTGCCCACAGCATCCATTTCAGCATGCCACACCGTGCCTGAGCCGTGGGCAGGCAGGGCTGCCTTCCACCCAGGCTCAGGACAGGAATAGCAATGAGTTGTCCCCGGCACCCGCAGAGCAGCTCCTGCCTGCAGGAGCTGCCAGCCCGGCGGGGTGCAGGCAGGGCTGAGCAGCAGCCTCCAGGCTCCTGTCAGGCAGCCCAGATGCTCTCCTCCGAGGGCTCGGTTCCCTGGGGCTTGGCACGGGAGCCGTGGCCCTGCTCAGAAGGAGGATGAATTTATCATTTATTATTGATTGTCAAGTGTGGGGAGTGCCCTGCGTGGCACGGAGGACGCAGGGAGGCACACCGACTCTCCCAGCGCTTCTGCAGCAGTGCTGCTTTGTGATAAAAGTTTAATAAATTGAAAGACACAGTTTCCATTCCATTGGTAATTAACTTCTGCTGCTGTGTTCCCTCCTAATTGTCTCTATTACTCCAGATAAAACTGAGATCAATAGAAACCAAAGTCTGGAGGCTGGGAAAGTTGCAATTAATTAATTATCTCTCTCTTGCATGCATCTTCCATCTGCTGGTAATCAAACAAGACTGGCTGGTCCTCACGCAGGTTCTGGGCCCTCTATGGCTGCTGGCCTCCCATGGGGATTTTGCAGTGGGCTGAGCAGTACGTCTCGGAGCAGAGAAAGCACTGAGCCCCTGCATCCCTCCCAGGCGCTTTTCCTCTCCAGGAGGGTCCAGGCTGGATTCCACAAAGGACCACTTCTCCCAGGGTGGTGGCTGCATGCCCATCCCTCAGGCTCTGCAGTTTGTGCTGGGACACAAGCACTAGGAAGCACCTGGAAGGCAACAGCGCTGACACATTTGTCAAGGCCCATCACTGCCTCTGGGCTGTGACTGTGAACAAGGCTGAGAAGGGGAGAGAGAGCCAGAAAGTCTCTCTGCACGTAGCTTCTGGGAGCCTCCAACGGTCTTTAGCGTGCTCCATGACACATGGACTAAACCACCTTGCTGCCAGTCCCTGGAGTGAGCTGATCTCTGGATCGTCTTTAAAGTCTGGAGTATTCCTCCCACTCCTCCTAATCCTGCCGCAGGCAGAAAGTGCTTCTCCTGGATGCGGACAGCCCCACGCAATTCATGTCCAATCAGCTCTCCCAGCCGAAGCTGTGTCTACTCAGAAATGCCCTGCTGCGAGCAAGGCCAGCAAGTCAGATCTGCAACCCACACAGCGCTGGCCTGGTGGCCATACTTCTCCTGTGTCCTGTGTCTGTCGAAGCTCTTGCAGGATGCAGCCTTGGACACAGCCTGCCATTGAGTGCAGACACTTGGTGAGAAAATAATACCTTCCCCATGAAGAAGTGAACACAACAAACTTATAGAAGAGCCAAGCCATGGACACCATCCATCAGCATGTGGACAGTCACAAACAGATGGTGGGTCTTCATGACTATCCCCAGATCCCAGGCGATGGGTCTTGCTAACTCCTTGAAGGCTGGAGTATTTCTTCCCCTCGTACGCTAGCAGATGCTGTCACGTTTGCAGTCATCCAAGCAGACCTGAGCATCTTACTCCATGCTTTGAATCACCTGTGGTTCAGGATGTATGGACAAGCTCTGCGGGAGGGGTGATGCATGGTTCCTTACCCCGACATCCCATCTATGTTCTCCTTGCAGAACTGCTCTCTGCAGTTTTGATATCATTTGCTAGGATGTGGGTGCTGCTAAATGGAGAATTTAAAAAGAAACGCTTAGGTGTGCTGTGCTGAATTTCAACGCATCCCTCCCCTTCCACCGTGTGCCAAGGACCTGCCTCAGCCTCCTCTGAGGACTTCTCCATCAGAGGCCTTTGCAGGATGTGGCTGTCACAAAGCTGCTTTAGATCAGCTCCACAATGCCCTATGGGACCCTTCCCAGCACAGCAGCTCCATGCCTGGACCATACCCATGGGTGAGGAGAAAGGTTCAGGAGTTCCCTGGCTATCAGGAGTTCCAGCTATCTCCATGAGCACAATCTGTGGTCTTGTCCCATGCTTGGTGCAAACCCTTTTAGACAAAACGAGTCTTTGGGTCACCCTAATCATATCTTTTTCCCTTGGTAAGACTTCCCCATCTGTATCAAGGTGATCCTTTCTAGTCCTGTGTGCTTATTTTGGTGTCTAATGAAGACGTGGGACACAGATAGGAGTTGGCTGGAGTGTCAGTGTGCTCAGCAAAGTCCTGCACTTTTCAGGCTGCTTCTATGGCAACTTCCCTCTTCTTCAGGCCTTAAGCACCTTCAACATCTTGGACTGCAGAAACTATCCCTAAGGACACTGGCTGCAGCTCCACCCTACACCATCTCTGGCTGCGACTTGTCACATCTTGTTGTCCACCTATTCATCCCTGATTGCTTCATCGAGGTCCTCTAAAGTCATTCTTTGCCCTCAGAGGTTCCTACATCAAAAACTACCCTGTCAGAAGAAAACAATGTGCCTGGACCAGGGGGTCAAAGAGAGACTGGACCACCTGAGTCAAGCCCAGCTCCCCACAGATGTGGTAATCACGGATGTTTGCTCCAAAAGCACATTCACTGAACGTTCCCAAGACTTGTAAAATATTAAGGCAAAGACAGGATATTTTTGCAATGCTAGACAGGTATCAAGGAGGAGAACTGACAGCTGGCAATCTCTCTGGGGAAAATTCCAGCTAATCCTAGGAGAAAGTGGACAAAACCTATAGTACAGAGGGAAAATAACCAGTGTCTCTGCCTCTCTGGCTGGGGGACCTTCCTTTCTGACCTCGGGTGTGGTGACAGATGTGTCAGGCCTGGCTGGTCTTATCCTGTACATTATTCCAGCTGTTTCAGTGCTCCTGCAGGGAAGAGAACCAAGAGACTGACTTACGGAAAAAAAAAATTATTAAGGAGAAAAATTGTTTCTGGCCCTGCAGGTGGGCAGCAGGACCTGACAAAGAGATGCTCGCAGGCAGGGATGGACCATCCTTTTCAGCCTCTCTGGGGGATGCTGTTATTCTGTCTGCATGAGTACTCGTGATGCAGACCTGCATTTCCAACACCGGGCTCGCTCCTGCCTTGACCCTTTGCTACGGAATTAATCCCAAGCCTCTTTGTCCCCTTCTCCGTGCTTGGGAAACCATTCCCCTTTGTGTGTTTATGAATCTCTCAATTTTCCGTGTCAACGTGGTCACAGGCAGTTTATGCATATTTTGTACGCTAACAGAATTGTCACTGAAATCGGATAATCCCTTTCCATATTTAAAAGATCGTGATCTCCTTTCTCAACCCTGGTTGCGTCAGGCCAAGGTCTCTGTGCTCCTCCACTCCCCAAATCCTCCCAGCGCTGCTGGCAACTGCCATAGCTGTAGATAATAATGTAAGTAAGATCTTAACACCGCCTTGTACGTCCCTGTCTCTGCTGCAAACGCTCTGTCTGGTGCATTGTGCACCCGCATTAGCCACAGACTATTGGGAATCAAATTAGATTAGAGGAAAAAAGAGATATCAACTACCCTTGATCTCTGAGGTTTGAGACCAATTGTTTGTGACTAAGATCTTCACTAAGCCTGATTTGAGAGGCACATATAATTTGCCTGGAGTGAAACAAATTAATGGAAAAGCCTCTCAAATGAGGTAAATCCATTTTGGGGTCTTGGTCACGCTTGTTAGTCCATAACTGCCTCTGCAATCTTCCAATATGATAAACCATACTTTTAGGGCAGTACTAGACTATTTTGCAAAAACCTAAAAATATAAGTAGCGTTTAAAAATTTGTAAAACCTCTGCATTGCCATCAGCTGTATATTAAGCTGGAGCAATGCTCTTCTGCACGCTGTACAACAAGATTGCTAGGTTTTAAAAGGCTACTATGGTTAAACTGCAAAGTGAACCAGTTTCTTAGAAACAAAAAGAAAGTACTGCCCAAATGAGGAAAACAGAAATGTGCCCAGACCCTGGCAAATTAAGTGCCAAGCCAGAATGAATCACATCAAATATTTTTTTAAGAGCCACTTCCTAGCAGCTTAAATCTAAGAATGCAACTTTTCCCACACTTTAGGAGGCCAGATCGTCAGGGGGCTGTCATCTCTCATAGATGACAATGTATTAAAGGAGGACAGGAGGAGCACATAGCTCCAGAGAAAAATGAAATTAAACCTTTGCAATGATGTTTTACACACCTACGATCAAGAAGGTTCCCACACCACAAGGGCTTTTCCAGCGGATAAACCTGAGAAATTGTCTCAAAGAGAGGTGTCAGAGGAGGTGTCGGAGCAAAGCGAGTGCCTGAAGAGTTGCAAACCGTGCAGACCACATGGCCAGGACCATGTGGGACTCGGACAAGACTTCCAGAATAAATCAGATCAGTTACGAATTCCAATGTGTAATCTCAAATCAGTGTGGAAGGTGACAGATGTGACACCACTCCATACAAAAATCTCTGTGGCCATCTGGACAGCATACGGCCAGCGGGTCTGAATGCCGCACCAAGCAATTGGGGCAAACTACAGTGAGGAACAGACTTAATAGACACCTGGATAAACATAACTTACTAAGAAAGTGTCCTGAGACTTTCTGTAATGGGGTGTCAGGTCTCTCAGACCTTGGAGAGATCTTTGAACAGGTCAAAAAAGACATGGAGAAGGATGATATAGTCAACATTAAGTACTTGGATCCCAAGAGGCTGTGCCTAAGGTCCCACAGCAAAGGCTCTTACAGATGCTCAGGTGCCACGGTTCAGTCCTGTGGACCGATAACCAGCTTAAAGTCAGAGAAAACAAAAGCGAGGAATAGATGTCCAGTTTTCAGGATGGAAGAGTTCATTGTCAGAGGCCCAGGGATTTAGACAGAGTTCTAGGCTTGTTAGTATGTTTGTAACCTCCAGAAGAGATGGTGAAAGCTGAGGCAGCAATGCAAATCTATTCAAAATGTTCAGATCTGAAAGTGATCGTGAAGAGTTGCAAAAAAAGTCAAAATGATGACTGGCTGGGAGATAAAATGGTACCCTGAGTCCATACCAAAAGACACAAAGTAATTCAGATAGAAAAGAAACCCAAGCTGTACACGGTAATGGGCTCCAAATAAGCAACGACCACACAGAAAGGATCTTGCAGCCACATGGAGCTCCCTGATAGTACCTTGAAACTGCGCCCAGCAGCAAAGAGAAAGGCAAGTTTATTAAGAAAAGTATTGAGAACAACACAGAAACTTTGGTACAGCTCCCATGAGTTGAACAGCACGGGCAGTTCTGGCCTTTGCACCCAATAACCAATGTCTTACAACTAGAAACAGGGCCAAAGGAGAGAGGTGGGATGGTGCGAGAGACGGAACAGCTATACGAAGAGACTGAATGGGAAGGTGAGAGGGAGAGGGATGCGATGGAGAGCTGTGCAGTCCTGCTGGGCGTGGGATGCTGAAGGGCTGGGAGTTGGAAACGCGATGGGATGCGTTTCTGGAGGACAGCTCTGCCAAAGGGGGTGGCCTGGCTCTGCGTGTCCTTGTCCCATGGATTGTCGTGCTGCTGTGGGCTACCCGCGGTGTGCACTGCCAGTCCCCACACTGTGCAGAGCCCAGTTGGGTCCATACTGGTCCTGGGCTCGATCTGCACTGCTGCTTCACGTGGGACAGGTTGGGCAGGCAGCTGCAGCCTCGCACATGTCCCACCACGAGTGGGAAAGGGACTGGGAAAACACGTGCCATGAGTGGGCAACAGTCCAGGACAAATCCATCCACTGAGTTTGCTAGAAAATTGTTACCCTGAACTGCTCATTTGCTGCTGATAATGAAAATTAGAGAGGGGTTTGTAAATCGCTTGCAAGCCAGGAGAGAAGCTCTGATTTCTTCAGCATTTGATTTGATGGAGCTTTCCAAATTCACACAGCCAGCCTCCACTCCTCTGGGTGAGTTTGTGGGTGCATTATCATCAGCCTGGACTGGCAGATAAGTTTGTTAGTGTTATTTTCTTTCCAATTTGAAAGCTCGTATCTTTTGTGCTCCTCATTTCCATCACTTCTGCCAGCTATACCCCATCACCACCCAGTCCCTGCCTCTCCCAAATGTAACACAGGTGACAGGGATGCTACTGTGGCTGACTGTGCCCGTGGCCCTGGTTTGCATCGTCTGACAACCCATCTCATCCCTGCTGATTTGCCAGGTATTTCAGCTTCTCCAGGGAAAGTGCAGAAATTCAGTGTCGCAGCCATTTGCAGGCCTGCTATACCATACCTGTGTCCTCCTTTGCTGGTCCTCTAGCTCCTCCCTCCCTACATTTGCACTAATCCCCTCCTGCCCGTCTGCTGCCAGACTCTGAATTCCTCCTTGTTCTCTGTTTCCTCTTCCCTTATGGACGCTGCCCTCCTTTTGTCTCACACCTGAATCACAAACCCCTAATTACTCCCACTGTGCTCCCCGCCTATGATCTCTCTGTAAAACGCCCTACCCATGTCTTCTTCTTTTTCTTCCTAACACTTCCTCCTTCTCTTCTTATACCCTTCCTCCCCACTGCCCCTGACAAATATTCCCTGCAGACCCTGGAGGTTTTGAAGGCTTCGCTTGCTCGACTCTCCCATCCTCTCCAGCTCCTGGCTGTGTGCATCTCTGTGGGGCCACCCTCCCTCCCAGCTGCCCCATCAGTGACGGGACTGGTGCTCATTAAAGAAGCAGAGCTACAGCCCTGTCAAGAAATACCATGTAAAGAACAGGCCAAACTCCAGGCAGCTGATCTGCTGGCAGATGCACGGTGGATTTTGGAAACAGCAAAGCCCTTTGTTTTGTTTCAATGACACAAATTGATTCCAGCCAGGGCCCTCCTGCGCTGTTCTCCCTTCTCCACCACCCAGCCAGCATCTCCCACAGTGCTTGTGGCACTGGTACGTCGAGTCCCGTAGAGTAACGTGGCCACTGACCTGTGTGGGGATGCCACAGCATCCCACGAGGACCCTAGGCCATGGGGCTTAGCGCTAGCTTAAAATGAAGTGATTAATTTTCACAGCTGAAAACCCTCCACATTTCATCTCATTTTGCAAAATAATGCTGATAAAGCCACAAACTCCGTAAGGAAAAGGGTTATCTTGACAGTCAGCCTTATTCGCTCTCCTCCCAAGCAACTCCCCAGGTCTCTGGCAGGGCAGAGCTGCATCTCCCCTGGCACAAACATTTTCAGCCCAGAAGATGCTGGGGACACGTCCGTGGGAAGCGGGTGCCTGGTCCCACCGTGCCACTGACACCGCGATGACATTTCCCCTTGGTGCTGGGCAAGGCTGGAGAACTACAGCTGCACTCAGCCCAGCTCTCCTCTGCTGACAGGGAAGATGAAACCTCTGCAGCAAAACCAGGGTTGTTTGTTCACAAATATCCTAACAGTCTCCTATTTTGCAAAGGAGCTGAGCAGGGGGTGGGGGTGGGAGTACTTGAAAAGCAAATGAACTTATGTTTTATGCTTTTTAAGATGTCTAACAGAGTACAAAAGTTCATCTTTAATAGGAGGGCAACACAGAGTGCTTAGAGCTGCGGTTTGACACAGATACAGAGCTCAAATGCCTTTGAAGTATCTTCTGATTCCTCATTCTGCCTGAAGTAACTTTAGATTTATGCAGCAGATGGGAAATAGTCCCTCGTTACGTGGCTCTCTACTCCAGCGCTGACTCCAAGATAAGGCAGCCTCATTGCATCTGCACGCCTTAGAAGAGCTCTTAGACAGTGCTTTAGTCTTCAGGGGCCTGAGTCTGTAGTTTGCATATTTTTTCTGTTTTTCTCTAAAATTAGTCTTGATAAGTCCAACATGTTGTGAGCATCTTCAAAGGAGAACGAGGGGGAGAAAAGTTTGTCTGTGGAGGAGAGGTGATTCATTTCAATTCATTTGAAAACAGCTTTGTGCATTTGGGGAAAGAGCTCACGGAGAAGCGACAGGGAATGGCCTCGCTGTGACCCCAGCCTCAAACACACTGGCTTTGAAGAAGTTGCTAAAAAAGCTTTCCTGCGACTCTCGTAAATGCAAACCACACCCTCCGCAGCGCCGAGCTCCCTCCAAGGGGCTGCAAGGCGGGGGATGCTCCCAGAGGGGGCTGCAGAGAGAGGCCAGCGTGTGCCACACGTGCCGGCGCTGGGGATGGTTTGGGCAACCAGAGGAGACGATGCTTTCAGCTTCCATTAGCCACGTGCCTGGCTGCCAGCAGGCAGAGCCGCCCTGCCTGCACGCTGGGGCTGCTCGCACAGCAGTGTGCACTCAGCAGTGCCAAAATCCATCTTTCTCCTCTCCAAGGGCAGGCAGGGACAAGCCGACATGCATCAACCTTGTGGGCTTGATTTCTCCACCTGGGCCTGACACCAGCCTTTCCTCCAGGGGCTTCAACCCTCCCAGCCCCGCATCTCTTCCTTGCAAGGTGAGACGAAGCCCCTCGCTTCCCACCCCACGTTGCATGTGTTTGTCTCACCTGTTTGAACCTGGCCCCTACAATATTTTCATGCACTGAAGCACTCGTTTCACCTAGCATAGCCAGGACAAGGCTGACAAGTCCGAAGGGCTGGTCCATCCCCTGGCAACTGGTCCCAGCAAAGCACAAGCCAGCCTGACTCAGGGTGCCCCCCCGCAGGGTGCTCACTGCTCCCAGGAACAGTTTGGGCACTCCCGTGCTTCCCCAGGGCTTCAACCGGATCGTGGCTGACGGGTGCTGGATGGGGCAGAGCGATGATGCCATGCCAGTTGTCACCAGGAAACCTTGTATATTATATCGCAAATTAACTGAAGTAATTGAGGTTGTGCAAACACAATTTAGCCTAGCAGGATTCGCAGCTGTGACTGAATTGGCTTTGTTTTCAGCTTTGAAGTGTTCCCCACTGACCAGATGCTCAGGGTTGTGTTGTTTACCCTCCTGCAGAAAAGCATTGTTTTACAGGCAGCTTGGCATTTCTCTTTCTTGCAGGTTTCCCTGGAATACACCATGCTGGAGCATCACCCTCCTCAGATCCTGCCCAATAACTTCTGAAGCCCCTCGCCCCTGCAGGCACCCATCCAGGTACGTGAGTCGTGCTCCCCGAGACGGTGCTGCAGGAGCTGCTCAGCCTGGCCAGCTGAAGGTGTCTTGTGGCCTCCCGAGGTCCTGAGGCTCAGCTACCACTGCAGAAGGCAGCTGGTGATGTCTGGGAGGAGGCTGCCTGGCACTGCCTCTCTGGGACATCCACCGGCTGACCGCTCTCCTGGGCTTCCCTGCAAAAACTCCGGTATTATGGCACGACATCGTGCTCAGCAGCATGCCATGGGCTGCAGGATGGTTGCTTTGCCTGTTCATTGCTGCCCTGTTCCTGCCAGGCTGTTCCTGCCTTCTGCCTTCGAGCCTCACGCTGGAGAGCTGCTCAGACCAGGTACCCCACAGGCATCCCTGAAATGGCTTGTGTGAGTGGGGAGAGGATGGGGGGGCTCACGTAATTGAAACAATCCTTCTCTCAGTCCATCTTCTGCGATGTTTCTGCCTCACGCTTTGTCTCTGATGTTCAGAGCAAGCTGATAGCCACAGTATTAATAACTCGTTTGTACAATAATTACTGCTTAAGATAAATGATTCATGAAGTCCTACTGTAGTCTTGGAAATGGTGTAAACAGGGAAAGCAGCTGGAGGACAGCAGTGGGATGCTAATGAGGGACCACCGTGGGGAAGTAAATGTATGAAGACTGGGGAGGAGGGGGATTAATCCAGCCCCTGACGCCGGAGAGCATCCTGCTTCCAGTGCTCACCTGCAGCACAGGGTCCAGCTGTCCAGACAAGCAGGGCATCAGTCCTGAAATAAGAGGTCTGCAAGAGTCACTATAAACTATGAGGGGCAGGCAGAATATGAGTACTAGAGCCAGGAGACAACGCGAGCCGCTCTGAGATCTCAGGAATAAGGAGAGAGAGGGGACAGGGCTGGACAGCCAGCCCTGGGTACCAGGAGGCAAGCTGGCAGGTGGGACTTGCAACATCTGGCATGGGGGATCGCCGCCCTCCCAGCTCAGCTGGGACCCTCAAGCAGGTGAGGAGGTGGCCTGCTGCTGGATGGGAGCACGCAGACCGGGAGCACACAGGCCATCTGCTCCACCAGCTCTGCGTGGCTGTCACCAGCTTTACAGATCCAGGTTTAACCCCCCGCATTGACAGAATACGACAGATTGGGGTGGAGGGGCAAAGAGTAATAAGAACCCTGGTTTCCAGGTGACTAGAAAAAAGCCTTTGGGAGTGGGAAATTGTTGTTCCACATACCAGCATACATATACTCCTAGCACGTCTACTAACAGCAGGAGCCGTGGCGGATGCTGGGTGGGAAGTGCTCAACTCCAGCCATGAGACCAGCCTGAGGACAGGTTGCAGGAACAGCCTTCTGGGGTTGTGTTCCTTTGGCAGGAGGCAAGAGCAGCAGGAGGATGGGCTTCTGACCTGCCTCTGCTTCACTGCTCTCCTCTGCGTGCCCAGGGAGTGTGGGCACTCCCGGGAGGTCTCCAAGCACTTTCTTCTGAGCACTACTTGGAAGAGACCAGCCGCAGGGCAGACACTAGAAGCAACTCTGCAGGACGTTTACATGTGCTGAACATCCCCCATGGCCCCCATCAGCTCCGACACAGATGACACCCCACGGAAAGTCAAAGGGCTTCCTCTGCCCACTGCTCTCCAGGCATCTGTTTGCTAAGAAAGCAGAGGCTGCAGGGAAGAGCAAACCAAGATGTGCTATTATTCAGCCTCTTATTTAAATTAAAAGAGCTGAAACTGGTCACTCTTCATCTCCCGTAAGAACATTAACAGAAATACATTCCTTTACTTTCTACACAATAACTTAACAAGGGCTGAACCAGCTAAGCACAGTCCTCTGCCAGCATCCATCACTTAGCTGCTGGATGTTGACGGAAAGGTAATGCAATGTCAGTGTTGCAGTAGCTTTTTAAGGCAAATAATAGCTGTTGAATAGCAGAAGTTATCACTTGAGATCACCCGGGAAGAACAGCTTGGAAGTGAGGCAGAAGGATGAAAATGTCGGGGGGGTGACACTGCCATTGTCTGTGACTCAGGCTCTGTGGGCTCCCTATGGATGGATTCCTGTAGGGTGTGAGTAGGGTGCTGCACCCAAACACCTTCAGTGCTTACCCCTCTCCAGGCTAGCCCAGTGGCTGGATAACTGAGGGTGCAAATCAAACACATGTAGGAAGCAGATGGACTACAAATAATAAGCTCCCTGGGACACCCAGATCAGCAGCACAGGGTAGCAAACCTGTCCTACTGCAGCAGAGGACTGTTCGTACCTTGTGCTTCTGATGTGGTGCTCCAAGAGCATGATTTTGGGATGCATCCCAACAAGAGGCCACATGCATGTCCCTGCAGCACCATCCTCTGATTGCACTACGTCCAGAAAGCTTTCAGCCCCCAAAATCTCAGTGCTATGGCCCTTTGCAGAGCAGCTGGTACCTCCCTATTCCCAAAAAGAAGCCCTTGAAAGCAGCCAAGACACTGGCAGAGCAAACAGTGATGGTGACACCGTGTGTTTAGCAGGGGGCAGTCCTGGGCTGCTGCAGTCTACCAGCCTGGGCTGCGATGCAAGCAGAGGGGAGAAGCCAAGGCACCTCGTGATTGCAAAGATCTTGCAAACCTGACCAGGGGCTGGAGCTCGTATGCGATGCAAGAACTGAAGTCACTTAAACCTTTCAGACTGATTCCCATTTTTAAGGGCTCATGCTGTCAGGCAAGCACGTGCATGTGAGCTCCAAGGCAGAGGAGAGGGGTGAAGCATGGGGCTGTGCTCCTGAACTTGCGCTGGGACCCAAGCTGGGAGAGGCTGAGGCAAAGGCTTTTGGTTTTGGGGTGCTCTGCCCTATGCCCAGCTGAACGTGCAGGCCTCCGAGACCACGACTGCTCGCTGCAGGCTGCATCCCGCTGCCAACACCAGCCCTCCGTGCCACCAGATGTAGTATTAGGAGAGGACAAGAGGTGGCAGCAGCCCTCACCACTGCCAGCATCCCTGTGGAAAGGCCAGGCATCCCGGTCCCAGACTCTGGGAGCCTGCCGAGAGCGGACACACTGCTGGGGGTGCCTGATGCAGGCAGGCACCGAGGCAGCTTCATCTCCCTGTGCCTAGTGCAGGGTCTCCTTGTGAAGGACTGGAGCCGATGCTGAGCTAGAGGAGCATCCATTACCCTGGGGCAGCACTGGCCAGGACCTAGCTGAGCCTCCAGGGATCCATAAAGCCGGGTGCCCAGGCAGCCATCAGGATTTGGCGCGAGGAGAAGGGACTAAGCATCATGCCTAGCTCTGGCTCTGCTAAACCCCGGGAGCCTTGGGACAAATGAAGAAAATGACAGACTAGAGGGAAATTAATAGAGCAGAAAATTTGAAATGATGTGGAAATAATTCCCCCAGTTTAAGGAGAGCTCCTTGTATGCTTAATTTCAGAACGCAACTGTTTTCGTGTTGCTAAATTACAGTATCAAAGTGATGGGCCCTGACTGGAGCTTACAGGACATGGGGACATTTCCATGCATGTGGCAAGCTCTCCCATCTGGAGCAAGGTAAGGGCTGGGGTGACCTTAGTTTGCTACAGGGTTGGGGGCAAGGGGTGGTGGTGACTGTCTTGCAAAAGCCAGTGTGCTGCTTGTCACCTTCATGAAGATTTGTCCTGTTAATGTTTCATCCCTAATTTGGGCCTGCCATAAGCAGCTGGGGGGGAGAACAAGGGGATGGGGGGGTCTGTGAGGTGTCTGATGGCCTCTTCTTCCTCCCCACCAAACTCTGCTTCCCCCTCTCCATGAGGGTTTCTGTCCCCTCTGCTGTGCCAAGCAAAGAGGCTGAGGCACAGCCAGGCTTGGGAGCCGGATGAGCCAGGAGGGATGGAGGGAGCAGCCGCGATGGGAAGGGAGGAGAGGGACACTCCTGTTTCACGGAAACCTCTGGAATCCACCCACTGTGCGGGGTCTGGCCCCAGCTGCAGGGATGCTGCCGATGCCCGGACCTGGCCCTCTGCCCTGACCTTTCCTTGGCTGGCACCTGGGACAGGCGAGGGCTGAGCTGGCCCTGCAAAGATGTCCCACCACTTCCAGCCGTCTGCACGCCTGGCCCTGTGTGGCTGAGCCAAAGAGGGAGCGAGCACCAGAGACACAACTCTGCCCCTGTGCCAGGACCTGTAGGACTGGGATGAAATTCTCTCCCCGGGCTCATTCCCCACCCAGGGATATGAGGCCTCTTGGGCAGAGGCCACAGAGAGCAGAGACTGCAGTGACCCTGGGGAAAAACATGCCTCCATGGAAATGGTGCCCCCTGCACCCCATCCCAGCCCGGGGATCCCCTGCCCAGGGCTCGGTGGCAGCCCATGGGCATGCTCTGCCGGCGGGTGTCAAGGGAAGCGGTTACAGGGAAGATGGTCTCTCAGATGCTGGAAATCTGTTGGGAAGTCCCCAAGGAGCCCCGGAGAGAGAGAAATGAGCTTCTTTCCTGACAAAAGAAGTTTTCAAGGTGTCCTTTAGGCTTCACAGCACACGGCGAGATTGATCTGTGCTCGGCCCCCCAGAGAAAATCACCAGTCTCTATTTTCTCTTTCCTCACACATAAATGGGCAGGATCTGCCCACACATCCCTGCCAGCAGAGCCAGGAGCAGCCAGCCCCAGGAGCTGGGAGAAGGGAGGCGGGGGGGGCCAGTGTGGGGCCAGCGCAGCCCTGCCCCAGGCATCAGAGCCACGTCCAGCCCTGCCCCAAAGCGAGGGCTTGGTTTCCCCCTCTCTCTGCAGCAAACACGGCCAGCTACAGACTCCTGACATGCAGGGTGTGAGGGGCATGGGTGGGGAGAGACACGGCCCTGGGATGTGAGCAGAGGAACAGGGTCATCCCATCCAGAAACATGACCCCAAACTACCCCAGGGAGAGCGCCGGGAAGAGGCAAAGCAGCTTTTGGCAGCTAAAGCACTGCAGACCTGTCCTGTGCATGCTCCAGTGCAGCCTCTGCCGTGCATGCGTGACCACGCAGACCTGCATCCCTGGTGGGACACTCCCAGTGAGGAAACTGCGCTGGCAGCTCCTCTGCTCCACGGTGCTGGGCGTCCAGGCAGCACGTCCACATAGAAAACTTTCATGTATCACAGGGACACACAAAAAGCCCTGACTCACATGAGTGATGCTGGAAGAACCAACTGGAGTGGTCTCTGTCCTCTTTCTGCTGAGCTAGACCGCTTCTGGCGTCCTTGCTAATCAAGCTGAGGGGAGGTTTCAGCCTTCCTGGGAAATACTCGGGCTTCCCAAGGCTGCATCCACAGCCCACTTCATCCCTGCCTGCCCTAGTTTCACTGCTGAGCACCAGCAGTGCCGCGTATTCCTCCAGCACAGGCAGCTTGACACAAGCCGGGGAAATTTCACTTTTATTACAGCAGATGGAGTCCAAAGCCTGACGTCCAGGAGAAGAGGAGCACACCCACCACCCCCTGCAGCCACAGCCTCCCAGGGCTTGCCAGCCACCCCACCGGGCCGTGCCAGGGCACGGAGCACCTCTGGGCAGGGGACCATCCTTCTGCATCCCCCCAGGGTCAACATCTCTGCTCTGATAGCCTTGACATGGGCAACTAGAGGCCCCCCCTAACTATCCTCTTGCCCATATCGGCTATTTACCCTTTGGTGCACAAATCTCAGCAGCATGGGATAGTGCTTCCCCTTTGGTTAGGACATTCCCAGTTCCAAAAATCCTGAATTTCCCATCTGGACTGGACCCTCTGGGGCATCTCCTGTACTTGTGTGGCCACAGCTGGCATTACCTCCACAGTGTGTCTGCTGTGCTTCCCTTCCAGTGCTTGTAGTGATGCTCCGCTGGCAGAGTCACTCACTCTGCCCCAAGGGCCCCCATCCCTCTTTCCTGAGGCTTAGAGCCCCAGATCAGGCTTGTTGGGGAGACCCTGCCGAGTGTGGTGCATGGCCAACCCAACGGCCGATGAACTGCACTGCAGACAAATGCATAGAGGAAAAAACATATTGAACCCCCTGTGCACATAAATGACTCCAAACTGAAATGCAAGAGCTGGAGAAATGGCCCAGGATTTAGGAAGACCTGGAGATGTTATCACCCGTCCCATGGTAGACACAGGGCCTGGTCACCCCTCAGGCTGGGAATAGCAGAATGGGCGAGGGACCAGGAGGAGCTGCAGGGTGAGCGGAGACCTTCCAGGGCAGGACCACTGTAACCAGCACAGGAAGGGCCTGGATTTGCGCCGCTAAGTTTGGCCCGTGGCAGTGCCAACCACTGCCAGCTGGAGCTGGGACAACACTGAGACAGACCATGAAGCCTGGCCACAAGAGCCAAGAATGATAAATTCAATTTGAAAAAAACCCTATTAACCATACTGGGCTGGTGGGGTGGGGTGGCTGTTTGCTGTGGCTGGGACGGTCAGCTTGCCCTGCATCTCCCCCCAGTGACTCCAGTCCAGTGGATGTCGTAGGGGCAAAGCCATCCCCATCCCCATCAAGGCTTCACCACTGTCCCGGGGCAGCCAGGCACACAAGGAGCGGAGGGGCAGAGGAAGGCAGAGCAAAGGGAGCGGAGGCAGAGCGACGAACCTGCTGTGCTGCCATTCCCCCGGGCTCTGACGAGCACAGGCCACTCACGCTGCCAGAGCAGCACCCGGTGGCTTTGGTATGATGGCTGGGACAAGGACAAGCCCGGGGAGCTGCAGGGGAGAGCGTGTGTGTCAGAGAAACCCCTGGCCGCTCGCTGTGTTGTGCCAGCAATAGCGTGTAAAGTGCTGTCTGTGCGAGAGGAATCGCGTGTCAAGTGCTCCCCGGGGCCGCGGGATCTCTGCTCGCCGCCGCCTGCCTCCATCCCTGCCCTCCCTGCGCGGGAGGCAAAGGCAGCGTGGCGGAAAACGTCTGGAAGAGGCATCCCGGCAGGCAGCCCACCCTCTGGGCAGGGAGGCAGCAAAGGCTGCTGCCAGCGAAGGGCTGCATCCCTGGGCACAGCCCAGACTCTCCCGAACTGGTGATGTGCTCCCAAAACCAGCCACCCCAGGATAGGGGAGGCGGTGGGATTGGGGTGTAAGAACTGGGTCAGTCCTTTGGAGGATGAAGCGCTGAAGTCGGTGCATTTAGGCTGCTTTACGGCGTCTCAGCTCTTGCCCTGTCGCTACTTCATTTATTTCAGCAACCTGTCATGCGTCGGAGGTCGTTTGTGCTCCATCACGTTGCCTCTCCTTGGAGCGTGGGCAGAGGAGCATGGAAATCCCTGTGCCCTTGGCTAAGGGGCAGCGCAGGGGAGGCACGGAGAGCTGGTGTATGCGATCCACCCACAGCAATGGTGCCACTAGCATTTGTCAAACTGCACCCCACAAGTCACACCATGTGTGGGCAGATGGAAAAATTAGCTCTGGAGCTAATTGCACTGTCTCCTGAATTGCACCTGTTGAAGGTCAATGAATCTCTGGGTGGGAACAGAGCTGGTAGTGTGCAGATGCGATTGAAATCCACGTGTAAGAAAGGACAGACTTTTTCCCAGAGCAAAGCAACACCAAAGAGGATGGACTGGATTGTTCCAGCAGCAAAACACACAGCCCAGAGGGTCCGAGTTGCCAGGACTGTCATGAAACAAGGCTCAGCCAAAGATTTAGGTTGGAAGGGCTCTGTGGAGGTCCACAGTCCAGCACTCAGCTGCAAGGATGGCTGACTTCAAAGTCAGATCAGGTTGCCCTTGGCCAACCGAGAGCCGAAAATCTTCACAGATGGAGATTTTTTGGCCCCCACCAGTACTGCCTGGGAAATTTTACGCGTGCACATGATTAACAGCACAGATGCAATTCAGGGATGCAAAAGGCAGAAGGAAAGTTTTCAGCTGCAAAATTACCCAGCCCTTTCCAGATACTCAAGCATTTATTTTTGTGCAAAGTTCTGGTGCCTTTGATGCCTCCTGCAGCCACTTGTGCGGGAAAGAGACAACCAAGATCCTGCCGAGCATAAGCCACGTGCTCGTGTGTGCGGATGGAGCCAGGGAGGAATGGCTGTTCTTGCACAGAGAAAGCTGAGGCAAGTTGGGATGCACAAAGTTTTAAAGGTAATGGTACATATCAGCTTCAAGGTTAACTTACAAAAACACAGGGACAGAGAGAGAGACAGATGCACTACGATCTTTGCTGTGTCCCCTTCTCCCTGCCCCACGGAGCAGCTCTGGGGAAGCCCGTTAACACTCACGTTGTCCCAGATAACTGAAATATTTGAACAGTAGGAACGTCCTTGCTAGGTACAATTAGCTGCCTGAAATAGCCCAGCTGAATTCTCAGGAGCCAGGCTTATTCTGCAGGCCTGGTCATTAGGAAAATCATCAAGAGCTTGCTGAAGAGAGAGCATTTATCAGCCTGTTTGAGAGCCGATCCTGTGTCTCCAGAGCAGAAGCTGCATCCTTCGTGCAGGAGGTACCAGGTTGCACACCTTGACCCGCAGCCCCCGCGCGACCACCTCCTCCCTTAGCAGTGCTGCTCTGTGCCCGGCCATGCCCAGCCCCATCACATCGTGAAAACAACTCTGCCTTTGGCGTAGGAAGCGCCTGTGGCAAATGCCAGCCTAGGAAGAGGGAGAAAGGCAGATGCTGGCAGCAGCAGCAGCCAGAGCAGGCTGCAGGCAGCGGGGCTTGCTCCAGAGCGGCAGGAGGTGACGGGGGACAGCGGCGGGGAGGGACAGGGCCAGGAGGGAGGGAGTGGACGGCCAGCAGGCAGGCAGGAGCAGCAGGCAGGAGCAGCGGCAGGCAGCGGGTGGTTAATCAGCCGTCTGCTTCCGTGACTGAGCTCGGCATTTGCAGCAGAGCTCCGCAGAGGAGAAAGCCTCTCGCTCATGAAAGAAACATCAGTGCTAATCGAATCAGGGTCCAGCCCAGCAGCACGCGACAGGCCACGGCAGCTCATTCATATTTCATGTTTTGCTCCACTTCAGCAAGATAAAGCCCAGTGCAAAAGGTGGGGGAGCCCTGCCCGGCGTGAGCGGGAGACCAGGACCACGATGGGAGGCCAGGGGAGAGGTGCACCAAGGGCTGAGCTGTGCATAGGCTGGGCCAGGGGTGCGGGAGGGTGGCTGGGACTTGCCAGCGAGTCAGTGATGTCCCAGGTAAGCTCAAGTCAGTGCTCACCCGCTTTCAGGTTCTGGCCTCTGAAGATCAGCAAAGCAGTGCGTTGCATGGGGCTTTGCTCCATCTCCTCTGCTGCTGGAGGCTTTTCTTGGCCCCTGGTTGTAGGACAGTTGTTCCTCGATGCTGCTGGTGGTGGGTGAGAGCCCAGGGAAGCCCAAGCTGGTCATGGCCAGCAAGACGAGGAGAAGACAGCACCCATGGCAGACTAACTAGGCTCTGGTTGCCCCCAAAAAGTATCTCTTTAGGGGCTTTGCCTTGTCGGCAAGAGACTCCAGAGACCTTGCTGCTGTGGGATGGGAGTGTGGCGTGCAGATCCCATCAGCACGCTGCACAGAGCTGCTGCTGCTGTAGGAGAGGCAGATTGCAGATAGGCTCCTCAGCCTACGGCAGGAGCTGAACCAAGGTCTCTGCTGCACCAGCGAGGGGATGTGAGCAGCTGTGTGGGGTTCTTTGCCACAAAGCTCCCAGCAGGGACAGTGGAGGGAGACATGCAGCGAGGGGAAGGCTGATGGAGCCCATAATCAAAGCAGATAAGCAGGAAGAGATAAAAACAGGATTAAAGGACAGGCAAGCTGGGAGTCAGACAAATGGGCAAGCAGCCATCTCCACTCCTCTTGGAGCTCTGACAAAAGGGACGGAGGACCAAGATAGAAAATTCCCTGTTTTAGCTCCAGAGACTTGGCCCTTTACTGGTGCCCATCCCGAGCGTGCCCAGACCAGTACACCAGCAGGCAGCAGCTGGTGGGCCTGTCACTGGGGAGAGCCTGCTGCCTTTCCCTTCCCTGTGTCGGGTTTCCATCTCCCAAAAGCACTCTCTGCTTTGGCCTTTCACATGGCTTGGGGACCCAGCATAGAGAAGTAACTGGTTTTGGTGGAGATACCACTGATGCTGGCTCAGAGCAACCTATGGGTGTCTGCAGGACATTCCCTCCATCCCATCACCCTTCCCTTCCTGCCTCGGTTCCACTCCTTCTCTGAGCCCATCAGCTTTGTCAAGAGCACATAAAATACCAGCAGTTCAGAGATTCACGCGCGGTTCAGTGGCAGCTGGTGGGTCTTGCCCTCCATGAAGCATTACTTGGCCGCAGGCCAGTTGTCCTGACCCCCCAGGCTGCACTCCAGGCGGGCACGGGCTGCCTGCTGCTGCCAGACCAGTGGTGCAGGCTCCAGGAGCAGAGTGCAGGCAGATGCCAGTGAAAAACCTGGGGGCCCCTGCACCCCCCTGCAGGCAGCAGACACTGCTGGGTCCCTGGGACTGCCTGCACTGCGCCCTGCTTTCAGCCAGAAGTCATCTCCTGGACTCCAAAACTTTTCACCTAAACCTGGTGAGCAGGTTCAGCATCAAATAACGAGGTCTGGAGGCATTCCCAGGCAGCTACCCCCAGCCCTGTGACGCCAGGAGAGTCACTGGCAGGGAAGACACCTCCTCCTCAAAGCAGACCTGCCCCACCTGTCCTGTTCCTGCTGGGATAGGGTTAATTTTCGCCAGAAGCTGGCCAGGGTCTATTCTATACCATGTGCCTCTCACACTCTACTATATAGAGGGGGACAGCGCTAGGGGGGTGATCGCTGCTTAGGAGCAGGCTGGGCATCAGCGACCTGTGCTGGGAAGCACCACTAAGTACACTCTGTTGTTGTTATTGTTGGGGTTTCTTGTTTGTTTGTTTTCTTTTCCTTTGTTGTCCAGTTAAACTGTTGTTGTTGTTAACCCACGAGTTTTGCCTTTCATAGAATCATAGAATCACAGAATAGTTTGGGTTGGAAGGGACCTTTTAAAGGTCATCTAGTCCAACCCCCCCCTGCAATAAGCAGGGACGTCCTCTAACTAGATGAGGTTGCCCAGAGCAACCTTTTTCCCGATTCTCTCCCCCATCCCACTGGGAGGGGAGGAGTGAGTGAGCAGCCGCGTGGTGCTCAGCTGCCGGTTAGGGCTAAACCACGACACTACCCAAGGAAGATGTGAGTCAGGGACGTGGCTAATCCAGGCTCAGGGGCAACCAAACAATGCAGAAGCAGAGCAATGTCGTCGTGGAGGAAGAGTAAAGGAGGGACTGGCAGCAGCAGCTGCTGAGGCCGGGGCTGGTCAGGGATTGCCATGAGGCTGTGGCACCCCTTGCCCTCCTCCCAGGGCCACAGAGGATTCTAAAATGTTCTGGGCTAATGACCGAAAGGGTGAGACACTGATTGAACTCGACAGACTCCAGGTTTCCCCCAGGGCTGGGGTGGAAGGTGGCATCCTGCGGCACTCAGCCTGCGCAGCAGTGTGTGGGCAGCAGGTCCCATGGTGGGGCCTGTGCACGAGGAAGGGTCTGGACCCGGGGATCAGCATCCCCACACATAGCCTACAGCAGCAAGGGGCTCACTTGAGGGCAAAGCCAGCCTCCTGGAGGTGACCCAGGGCAAGACATACCTGTCTTGGTCCCCACAAGCCACAGGTTTGCTTTCCCCTCCACCACATGGAAAGAAGCTGAAACCGCAACAAGGAAAAGAAAGGTTTGCGGCAAACAAGCAAAAATGCTAGCAATTTCCTGCACAGCACCTCCAGATGGAGCCTTGCCTATCTCCTCTTACCATCGAGTCTGTAAACTCACGACATGTCTGCCTGCATCTGCTCTCTTGTCCTACACTTCAGCTCCCAGCACCTACACAAACGTACAGGCTCAGTGAGAGACAGCAAGAGCTGTGGGCAGTCACCCCAAATGCCACCCATGGACACTGAACATCCTTAAAAAAATGGGGAATCTCACCCCAGCTGTAATGCTGGCCCTTGAAAACCAGTCCCAGGTGCCAAACCTGTGTACCTCAAGCTGCCTTTGCTGTTGTGTCCCTTTCATCAACTACTCTTAAATTCCCCACCGTGCAATGCGCTGGGATTTTAGGGAGGCTTGAAAAGTAAATGTGAATATAGATACCGTAGCAAGCTTGGAAAATCAAGCAAGAACAAGAGGATGCAGGACACTGGAGTGATGCAGCTGGCACAGACCCACCCATCTTCCCAGGGGACTTTCATCAGGCCGGTGGAGAACTGGGGGTGGCCCAAGCGTGGCTCATCCTTGAGCCACTTCATTTCGCCACTAACAGCTTGCTCATCACTCCCAGCCCTTCTCCCACAATTATAGGCTGAGAGAATAAAGTTTTTGCCAGGCTGCACCAGAACCCTGAGACGGAGCAGCAGCCTGGGGATGCTCAACAAGAGCAGGGCAGGCAAGGAGGACTCGGCCCTGAGGGAAGGACTGAGTCCCTGTGCCAAAGGAGCACTGTTGGGGGCTGGGCTGCTAAAATGAGGATGTGCAAAAGCTGAGGAAGGGATTTTGTCAGTGGTGGGAGCAGAGAGAATCAAATTGAAGGCACTGCTTTGCGAGGGCAGAGAGTCGGCGGCTGCGGCTGTCAGCACCGATGCCGGAGGGCTTATCAAAGCGCAGGGAGCTCCTCGCAGCCCGCCATGAGCATTGCTCAGCCCAGCCACGTCCATCTGTCCATCCTGTCCTCCCGGAGGTGGGCGTCTCCGACAGGCACTCTTCAGAGAGAAAACAAAAACCCAGGCTCCCCCCAGCTCAGTGCCCCTCCTGGCTCCCCGGGATGCATGTGCAGGGAATTTCAAAGAGGCTGCAACTCTGCTCTTCCCAGGCAGGAGCTCTGTGTTGCCACCCACATCACCCCCATCACAGCTGTTCTCCTTGGGCACTTGCTCAAAGGACGTGGGCAGGGAGGTGTAACCCATGGTTATGAGCACCGCGAGATCCCCTCACCCCCGAGGATGCTTCCCCACCCTGCCCATTGCCCTCAGCAGGCTGCAGGACCAGCGCAGGGGGGCCAGGAGGAAGGCGAAGGAGAGGTGGTGGGATGTTTGCAGGGAGCAGCTGAAGACAGTGTCAGGAGAGCAGGGCACAAGGGTGAAGTATGGAAAATCGGAGCACATGAGGTACAAGTAGTCTTGGGGGCACTTTCCTTCAGGACAGAGTCTCAAGGCTCATTGCAAGCTTGAGGCAAAGCTTTGCCTGCAGGGAGCTGTCACAGGTCCCTCTTCATGCCTTCTCCTGGACATATGTAGATGCAAGCTGAGGCTGCCACCGTCTTGTCTGCAGGGGCACTGCTACATCGCACGCTCTTTCTCCGGCTGTCATCTATTTCCATGAAGCCCGTAGAAACACAAGCTCCTCCGTGCTTGCTGTCCTCTGTCATGTTTGGCTGAAACCCACCGCTGCTCCAGGAAGGGGAGAGAGATGCAGGACAGGTACGGGCTGAGGGGGGATGCTGCCTATGGCTGCATTGCCAAGCCCTTGCTGCTGAAAAAGGTGAAAGGCCTGGAAATGTCTTGGAAAGCTGTATCACAACATTTTAGTGCTTTATGTACAGCATTTATTGATGAGATCTCCTGCTTATAGATATTTCACTGCCTGGAAATTTCACAGGATCCAGCAGCGCTGGTGAAAGGGACCTCTGGGTTGTCCTGTCCAGCATCACATTCACGGCGGGGCTGTCACCTGTCACAGATCAGGTTGTCCCATAGCACCATGTTCCCCTCAGATCCCTCCAGGGATGTGGCGTGTCCTTTCTGTGCATGGCTGGGTCCTGGCAGCCTCTCCTGATAACAAGCCCTTCTGCTGCCTGCCCCCCCTGCCCCCCGCCCCAGCACCAGCCACCGGGACTCTCTGAACAGGTAATCCCAGGCCACTGCAAACACAGATGTCTGGTGGCACCTGCACAGACACAGTGTGGGCAAAGGACCTGCAGGCTGGAGGGGTGAGATCTGAGCTCCTGGCTCAGGCGTGGGAGCAGGACTCTGAAAGGACAGGGGAAACTGAGGCAGGGAACAGCACTGAGGAGACTAAGGCTTCACTCCAGGCTGAATTTCTCTTATCCCAGCAAAACCTGAGAGAGGTCGTGCTGGGAACCACAAGCTATGTCTGCACCTAGTCTCTCAAGTATCATAGTGTTGATAAAGAAGTGAACCGAAATCAAAGCGCCTGGAAAAGCGAGGATGCAGGGAGGAAGGTCAGGTATTGATAGGAGCAAGGGATGGCCTTTTTTGCATGGTGAGAACATGCACAGAGATGTGCCCATGACCAGCGAAGGGGCCACGCATCAGCAAGTCCCATCCCGTTTTTATCTCTCTGAGCAGAGAAGCCAAAGATTTTGCTAGACCTTCTTTTTTTTTTTCCTTTGCAAAGCTTATACGCAATAAGCCATTGCCTCTAGTTATGAAAAGCTCTTTTCCACACTGGGCATGGCTTGCCCTGGCCTCTTATGTCAGCTCCCACCCCACTCAGACCTACCTTGGCTCCCCTGTGCTCCTCAGCTCGTCCCAGTTCCTCCTCCTGACTCAGCTCTTCCCAACTCTCTCAGCCACATCCTAGTTCACCCAAATCTGTCCTAGTCACCCTCCTTTTCCCACCACCCATCCCTCCATTCTCTCTTGAAGAGTCCCGTTGCTTGCACAAGATGCTCCTGTGCGATGCTGACGCCTCTCAGCAGGGCTCAGCAATGGAAAAGCATCAATGGAGCCGGTGGGACTCATCTCTCCTCTGGAGCATCTGCAGTCAAGGAGGTGGTTGCTCTGCTCTCAAGGCCCTGCACAGCCCAGAGATTTCCAGCTCCCCAGGTTCGCTGCTCCCCGCACCCCAGCAGAGAGTCACATCAAAGAGCACAGCCCTTTGTGTAGGCCCTGTTTGAAGTTTGCTGCTAATTTTTGGTATGCACGCAGCAGTGTTTGGCTCGTGCGCGTTCACAGAATAAATGCTTGTTGCATTGCTTTTAAATGATTGGAGACCTCCAATTTTAATCTTTTATTCATAATCTTCTTCCAGCTCAGACACAGAAAAAAACATGTAAATTCAAAACCTGCGAGAATTGAAAATTTCCTAAGTGCTGCTGACCCTTCGCTGGCAGCTCTGAATGTGAGAGAAATAAAGGAACTGTAATGAGGAACCTCATCTTTTGACAACAGGTTTAGAGGAGCCTGGAGCTAAAAGGGATTTCATCCCTTCCTCCTGTGTGTCCATGCGGGATGGGGTCAGTCCCACGGGGCAAGGAGGTGTAAGCCTGCTGCTCCTGCCTCTCCATCACCTCCTGCATCTCCATCTCCTCTCCTCTGCACCGAGGTGTAAGCTCACGAGGTGCCTTTGGAGCACGCCCTGCCTGTGTTGCAGCACACATCAGTGCCCGAGCTCGTGCCCCATCGGTGCGCCAAAGCACGTGCATCCAAACCGACTCCCTCAGCTCCTCTCCACGTATGAACAGCACTGCTTACCGTCCTCTGCAGCGCCGACCCTCGCCTCTCCTCCTTGATACACCCAGCTAATTTGCACCCTTCTCTGTGTTGGAGAAGGACACAGATTGCTCCCTCTTGTCTGCTGAATGCCACCCCCCCCCCCAGTCTCCGTCCCACTGTCCACTCCCTACAAGGGCCACTTTTCAGGACAACTTTGTGAGGGGAAGACGGGAAGGCGAGGAGGAAATGAAACATATGATGAGTAATAAGAAATCTATATGAGTGAAAGACTCTGGGGTCAGGAAGATATCAGCGAGTGCCTGGGAACGATTTCAACTTCTTTCAGCATCAGCAAAATGAAAATCTCTAACATGCCCTGGATGGGAGTCTAGATCAACAGGTTTCAATGCCTTTACCCTTTTCACAAGTTTCCTATGTGGAGTGCAACCCCTTAGCCTTTTTTAACTCAGTAAAAAAAATCTTGCTTTTTTTACTTCTAAGAATAAGCAGCACGGTGTGTAAGGGAAGTTTTGCCAGCTTTGCATGCAGAAATCTTTCTGGCACCTGCAGGTGGTCTGCAATTCCCTTCCAGAAGGACCAGCTTAAGCAGGAGATGCAGCAAGTGTGCGCTGGAATTTCCCGAGACACAACTGCCAGGAGTTTTCATCCAGGAAGTCTGAAAGGCTCTGTTGCTTGTCTGGATATTGTGGATATTTGACAGCCCGCTCAGAAGAGCGGGTGTAATTGTGCCTATGCTGCTGGATGAGGGACGCGTAAACTGCCAAGAGTGCAGAGAGCCCAGGATCCTGCTTATGTGCTGCACAGCAAAACCGCACATCCCAGGCTACGCAGGTGGTGGTGGGGTGGGTCACAGGTCCCCGGGGAGCTGGGCTGTGTGTGCCTGGGGATCCCCTGGTGCTCCCCTCTGAGTGAAATGCTTTAGGTTGCATCCCATGGACCGATGGGGCCGCCCTGGATGCAGGGGTGGGATATGTGTCGTGTGACTGGGCTGATCGGTCCAGGTTCCTTTTTACACCCAATGGAGAGAGGAGTGCACCTTCACAAGGCAGGTGATGAAGGGCCCTTTGTTTCCTCCTTTTCCCACTCAGTGCAGCAGGCAATTGCTTGGAGGAAGACCTCCTAATCCGAGAGACCTGCTCTGAAGCCTGTCCCATGGTCCCAGCCCCTGCGGCAGAAGTTAGGGCAGCTGCAGTCCAGACTCATCCCACCCCAAGCCTGGCCTGACTGCAGAGCAGGCACTTCTGTCAGCCTCTGTTCATCCTGGGACGAGCTGTGCTGCCATCTCGCTCTTTGATGGTGGTTTCCAAGACATGACCTATGGGATACTTCAAAACCCATACGCAGAACTTAACCCATAACCCTTCCAAGGGTTAAAACAGCAGCTGTGGATGATATTTCTGTCGTGCATCAGGTTATCCTGAGTAATTTGCTTGGACATGATGCTAAACGACTGTGCTAAAAGCAGAGAGAGAAGGTGGTTTGGGAATACAGCCTTCCTTGGCAGACTAAGCTGGTATGTGATCAGACAGGAATCATATCAGTAAATACGAAGCAGAGTTCACCATCTGTTAACACCATCCACAGAGTGCATCTGACCCCTGCAAACCTGCATAAAGTTGGCACAAACTGAGTGTGGGTGCAGAGCTAAGACGGGTGGCTCCATGCAGGGCTCTGCAGGTGCTCTGCAAGTCCAGACTGCTACCTCCAGGCACACAAAGCTCGCAGAGCCCCGCTTGCCTGATGACACGGCCAAATTTGGCCTGGACAGCTGTAAATGAAATGCTTCGGAGATGACTTATTGGTAGCTTGGGGTAATGTTGGGTGTGGCTAGAAAAGCAAAGCTGTTTTACCAGGGGAAGACCAGCTCCCAACGGTGCAAGCTGGAATAAAACTCTCTTGGGGGACATTTAAGAAGGTGTGAAAATCCTGAGGGCTATTTTGATACATGAAGGGGTTTATTTATACATAAGCCAGAGTTTCCATCACCTCTCCTCGGATGGAAGAGTTTGCCTCTTGACCAGCTCCTTCCCCTGGGCAGGTTCCCTAAGTCCTCTCCACAAGGGGTTTGCTGCCGAGCCGGTTCCTCTCTCAGCCATCAGGATCCTGGGGTGCCAGCCCTGTCCCCAGCCGGGCCAGACCAGCCCACCACTGCCTGCGGTGGGGCTCAGCTTTGGGAACACGGAGCAGTGCATGAGGTCTGGAAATGCAGCTCTGTGTCCTGGAGAGGAGCCCCCAATGACTGGCCCTTGCCAAGACTGCACTTTCATGGCAATTTCTTCCAGAGGAGGAAGAAATGATGTATTAAAAATGTCACAACCCTGCCTCATCTTCCCGGGGGTTGTGAGCGGGGTGATGCCCTGGGCACAGTCCTCCCAGTCTGTCACAAGGTGATGCTGTAGTAGCCGTGGAGCAGCTCTGAATATGGGTCCCTATCCACGCAGACCAACGCACGCCAGCCGACCTGAGTGTGTCTGCCCCTGCCCGTGCCCGGGGAAGGAGCCAGGCACCAGCATCAGCCAGCCTTCCACGGACCAGGGAAGGTCTCTTTGGGACTCGGAAACGTGAGAAAACTTTGTGTATTTTGTACAATGTGAATACTGGCTTTGTTTGTAACTGAAATAAATTGGTGAAATGTGGGTCCTCAGTGAACACTGACTTGTCCCAGCATTCCCAGACTGTCCCACTGTGCCCAGTACCAGCGGTGTACTGTGAGTGAGGTGTGACATGGTTGCTGTCCCTGTCTGCATGATGGGGCGAGGGTTTGAGCAGAACCTGCACAGTTGTGTGCACTGGACATGCATGCAGAAGGAGCAGGAGGGATGAGGAGACCTGCAGAGGTCCCTTGCAACCATATTTCTTGAAGTCTCTGGCAGATAAAGGCTCCAGCAAACTAGAAAGGTGGAACATGATGCCTAGGGATGTGTTTGGGAGGTGGTGGGGAAAGGAGGTGGGTTCCTGGACAAGACAGGTCGGGGACACGAACACAGGAGGGGCAACAGGCATCCTGCAGTCACGATGGGGCTGGCGGGATAACTTGACAGCATGTGGGCAGCTGGTGCAAGGCGGGCTGGGGCGCCTGGGAGGACAGGGCTGCAGGGCGCTGCGGGGGAGCCAGGCTGGCCCTTCCCCACAGCGGGGATGTGGAGCAGGGCTGCGCTGCCTGGGGATGGTCTCGTCCGTCCCTGAAGGGCTCCAAAGGCTGGGGGCATGCGAGCAGGCAGTGACGTGGGTAGAGCCAATCCCACTCTGTGCTGTGGTGCCCTTTTGGTTTTATACGGCAAGAAAAATATGTTTCTCTCCTGCAAATGCTGGTGGTGTCTTTGTCCCTGCAACTCATATATTGGCAAATCCTTCACTGGAGGGCAGCTGGAACCACAGCTAAATGCCTACAAGATGGGCTTTGCAAGTCTACCTACGAGATGATACTTCAGCTCAGATTTGGGAGGACGAGGACTGAGGTTTTACTGGGGTTTTTTTTGCTTTTTCTAACAATTCCTGAATTTCCATGACAGGGTGATCCTGGGTCTGGGAAAACCTGCAAGAGACTCCCAAGGTTCAGAGGAGCCTCTGCACGCAAGATCTCCCGTGCTTGCATGATCTCCTGCCCTACGTAGCAATGGCTTGGTGGTTTTGGGGAGGCTTCTCCCAGCCCACAGCACAGCGACTCCTTGCAGGGAGCCTATGAACCATCAGCTTCTTGGCCCTTTCCTGCACTCATGGACCAACCCCACAGACACTCCTGCTCCCCAGGAAAGCATCCATCGGGTGTGGAAGGCTTTCTGGAGTGGAGGAAGGTGGTGGCTAGCTGGGCATCCCTGTGCTGGCCCCCCTGTGCCTGTGAAGCAGCCATGGAGGCCCCCATGCTCTCTGCAAGTGGTGAAGCAGCTCTCTGCAGCACAGGGACAATAACAGGCAAGGAGAGGGAAGAAGGAGTTTTATTGTCCAGGAGGAGGTGTGTGCTCCGAACATAAAAGGCAAACCCTGCTCCACCATCCCCACAGCCGGGAGCAGCCCAGCGACCCCACGCTGCAGGATCTGACCCATGAACCACCTGGAAAGGGGCCATCTGGCAGCTCCCAAACTCAGATCCTGCAGCCCACATTGCCAGGGTTGCCCAGTAAACCCCAAGGACACAGGTCTGTGGCCATGGCCTGACCTCTGCTCTTCCCAGTTTGTCCAGGATAGACTCACCCTCTGGGGAGTCCCAAATGCTGGGAAGAGAGGACAAGGCCAGCACCCACCGTCCTGTGCTGCAGGGCTTCGACTGACCTCCACCACGGCACTGACCGCAGGGTGGGTGTGTGACAGGTCTTAGTGCAGGACACAGGGTGCAATACAAATTAGACAACACATTGCATCTGTCCCCCATTACAAAGAGCTTCCATAGGAAGAAGTAAAGTGCCCACCATAGTTAGAGAATCCATCAGGACGTAAGTGTCCTGGATGCAAAGCTAAGCCAGCCCCAGAAAGGCCAGTTTAGCCAGGATTATTGCAGCTGAGAAATGGCTTTAACCCTCCCCCCACCCCCCTTGTGCCCAAACAGCACTGGGAGGAACAGACCTCGGGCCAGATCCTACCAGTACCCGCCTTTGAGTGATGCTGGATTCACTGTGCCAGTGCTAAGGACAGGATGCCGTGGGCCAGGCTGGTCCCTGGCAGTCAGCGTGGCTCCCCTCCAGCCCTTCTCCTTCTCCAGCAGCCCCCCTCCCCAGTCACACTCCCAGCAGATTTTTTTGCAGTGAGTTCAGCCCCACGACGGAGGCTTCTGTGCTTTGAGACCATTTTTGTGTACTTAACACCGTATTTCAGTAAAACAGTTCCCAAACCCATAGAAAATTGTATTTACACCCAAGAGAAACCTTCCCAACCCACAGCCTGCCCCCCCCCCGGCACATCTGCATCTCTGCAGCCAGCTCAGCCTCTCAGACCAGCTCCACAAGTCTCTGGAGGCCACTGCTCCACACCAGGCAAGCTCACCAAGAGATGCTCCTGTGGAGGAGAGGAGAGCTGTGGAGGAAAGGCCAACCTCCCAGTCACCGGGCTCACCAGCTCGGTACTGCTGACGATCCCCTTTGCCCAGAGCCCCTGTCCCCAGCCATAGGACTGTGTGATTGCAGCTGGAAATGTTGCTCAGGACCCCTCCTCTGTAGATGACATGGCAGCCCTGGCATAGGCAGGCAGTGTGGTAATGGGACAGCTCTTGGGTTTCTCTAGGGCAATATAAGAACAAAGTAGAGTTTGGCAGAAGCCTCTCTGTCCCTCCATCATGTGAGATGGGAGCAAACTCTCCCACTCCTCTCTGCTCTGGTACAGCTTTGGGGGAGGCCAGGATGGTTGTTCTGCTGGGGGAGAAACCTGAGCTTGTGGCCCTAGAAAACGTGCCCGGGCTGCTCTGGGCTTCCTGCGCTGGATCCGGAGAGGAGCAGTGCTGGTGGGTTCAAGAGGTGCAGAGCCTCCTGCAGCATCCTGGGGCTTCTTGAGGCTCCAGATAGCAGACCCTGGCCACCTCTTCTCCATGCTGGGGAAGGCTCCTCTGTATGTAGAGCCAGCTGTTCCTGGCATTGCCAGCTTGTACTCTGTCCCCTGCCCTCCTGCGCTTGGTGGAGGTGGACCATGAAGCCACTCGCAGGCTGGTGCAGTTCAGGAGGTCCAGGCCGGAGTACACTGGAACTGGGAGGCACAGGGAGCAGGGTTGTCTCTGCTGTGTGGCAGCCTGTGGGGCCCTCCTCAGTTCAGAGATCCAACAAACTCCGCGGTTGTCAGATCCAAAGGAGCTGTGTGCCATGGCAAGTCCCGTCCCACTGCTCCTGGTATTGCTGTTGCGTCTGATACCCCTCCATCTGCAGGTGCAGCTGGGGCCCTCCCGCTGTGTGAAGGGGTCACCACCTGTCCTGCATAGTTGTGTGGGGACCCCCAGTCCCACAGGGACACAGTAGAGGATGGAGAGAGGCATGACATGTCCCTAGCCCACTTGGAAGGCTGCTCCCCACTTCAGATGGGGGAAGGAGGCAGCAGGACCATCGAGGTATCTGGAAAGCCACATTTCCACTGACACTGAAATCAAAGAGATGCTGGCAGGGCTCCAGGTCCTGGTCTGGTGCCCCTTTTCCTGCTCACCACCCTGCTGCCCCTTTTCCAGGGTAAGTGTTAAGGAATGCCCGATGCGGGTCTGCAAAGCTGGTGATCAGAGATGCCTCCTGGGGCCATTTGTGTTCAGCAGCTGGGATCTCATGGCCTGGATGCTGCTTAAGATCTTCTTCTGGTGGCCCATCATGGTGATGCCCAAACTCCGAACGTCCCTGGAGAACAAGGGCACTGTCAGACACCCCATGGGCTCGACCTGTGCCAGGCCCCAGAGAGACACTGCTCCTCCCCATGTGTGCACCCCATGGACCAGCCCAGGATCCCACGCCTGGATCCTCTCCGCTTGCCCATCAGCACAAGGCTGCTGCTGCTGAGGGATGGAGAGGCTGCCATTCCCTCGGGCACGTCCTCCTGACAGGGCTGCTGTGACAGCCCAGGGGGAACAGGAGCAGGAGAGGGATCACTCCTGACAGACTCGTAGGTGACAAGATCGATGCTCTGAAATTGGATTCAGTTTTAGCAAGATGCCCTCAGATAACCCAGTCAGAAAGACGGATGGATGATGAGCCTTCCCCACTCAAAAGCTTCCCTGATGTGCATGAGAAACAAGGATCAGTATCAGCTCAATCCCACAGCAAAGGCCCCAAGTACAGCCCCGGATCAATGCATATGACCAGCCCTCTGCCTGCATCTCTCCGTCTTCCCTTTCACTGGCTCCTTCTCTACCTGACGCACCTTGACCAAGGCGTGCACTGTCACGTCCTTCCCGAGTCACGGGAACTACCGTCTGGCAGCTCCGTGCTTTTTGACAGGGAACAAGTCTCCTCAGAGGCAGGAGGGGTTGTTGCCAGCCCTGGCATTAATGCTAACACCAAGGGATGGGGAATGTAAGCCCAGGGTAGGAGCAGATATAGTTGCCATCTTTTCTGGTACCACTTGTAGCATCAGCCACCTTGGACATACCTTAGACAGGAGGCAAAGCAAGCTCCTTACAGCAGGAGGAGGAGGATGGGTAGTGGGCCACATCTTCCCCAGCTCTCCTTACTTAACCCAGCCTTGGGCACTTGGTTCTGACCTTCCACTCACACCAAGGCCCTGGATGGTGCCTCCCTGCCTAGCTGCACTGAGTAGGGAGCCAGTCCAGTGCACTGGGGTCTGAAGAAGCTCTGAGGTGCCTCCCAGCTCCATTTGTTTCCCAGTGATCCCAGAGAAGCTGCGCAGTATGGTGCGACCACACTCTGGTCCAGACATGCCTTTTGCAGGCAGAACAAAGGTGAGATGTGCAAGGAGACAGCACCCTCATATCTGAGCCTGCTTTGATCAGGAGGTTGGATTATATGATCTCCTGGAGCAGTTTACAACCCAAATTACCTATGAACCTATGATGACATTGGAGAGCCAGCACAGAGCACCAGAGGTGACTTGGTACTCACACCCTCTCAGTACAACTCCCACACCTTCTCTCAAAGGTCAGCACAGCCTTGGACATTGTCCCAGGTCTCAACACCCTTTCCTTAGGGGTGTGTCTCTGGCATCAGGGACCAACTAGATCAAGCAAGTCAAGGCAGGACGGTCACTGTCTGGGGCCTTGGGGTGGTGCAGGGCAACCTAATCGGTGCTGTTTGTTCTCTGGTACTCACTCGATGTTCATGCGCATCACCATGCCCAGGGAAGAGTACCCTGCCATGGCAAAGTTGTCCCGGTAGTGCCCCAGCCGGATGGAGTCCAGCCAGTCCTCCACTGTCAGACAGCTGGCCAGGTCGAGGAGACCCCTGTCGAAGCGTGTTTGGGTGAACCTGGAAGCAGGATGGAAGGGGTTAGCCCAGGAGGTGCTGGTCCTGGGTGGCCAGGCTGTGAGGTCCACCTCAAAGAGCGTGTTACCCTGCAGGGGACAGAGAGAGCCCTCGCAGGCTGGTAAAGGTGGGCACGCCGATGCGTGGGCACTGCTGCACGTTCTTGTCAGACCCTGGTGTGGGGATGCCACGGTGAGAACATGGCAGTGAAATGCAGGATGCTTCCCACTGCCCACCACAACCTGTGCCTATGGGCCCCATGCATGTCCGTGGTTGCAGCATAGCCACTGCTGCTGGGGCTGGACAGAAATATCCCCTATTCGCTGCAACTCACACGTTGTGCCCAGCATCAGCTGCCGACCCCTGCTCATCGCGGCGGCTCAGGGAGCCCTTACCGGTTCACGGTGGCTGTGCACTTCAAGTTGTCGGGGTTGCGGATGAGCTTGTCCAGGATGCCGACAATTTGGGAGAAGCGTGGCCTCTCGCTGCGGTCCTTCTGCCAGCAATCCAGCATGAGCTGGTGCAGGGCTGTGGGGCAGCCCATGGGGGCAGGCAGGCGGTAGCCTTCCTCCACCGAGTTAATGACCTGGAAGGAAGCCACATGCCGAAGTGGAGCTCCACTCCTGCCCGACTCTGAGCACCCCAGACGGCAGCACACAGGGAAGATCCGTGGTGCATGAGCTGCTGGGGCCATCGGATGGGGAAGCAGGGCAAGTGTGCACAAGATTCATGCTAAATGACAAGTGCATTGCCAGTGAGCTGTGTGCAGTCTCTGTGGAGAGATGGAAGCAGGCTGGATATCATACACTTACAAGAAATCACTGCTATGACAGCAGATTTATTAAGTGGTCCAACAGGCCTAAAATATTGCAGCTTCCCTCCAGCAGACAATCTGCAAGAGCTGCATTCACGTCCAGTTGTTCTACAACCAGGGCTTGCCACCGCTCAGCACGGCTGGAGGAAACCCTGCGCGAAGGAACTGTGCGGAGGAGGGAGTGTAAGCCACTGCATCCATGCCCTGTTGTCACCAAAGCCACTTTTTAAAATAATAAAAACACTAGGGAGAGAGGGGACTCTGAGGACGCTCAGAGCAGGGAGAAGGCAGATAGGTTTATACTCCCCATAGGTAAAAAAAAAGGAATCCTGTGGTTCCGTGTCCTGGTTTAGGCTGGGACAGAGCTAGACTGCAGACTCAAAGTATTCACTTTATTGCCTCCTGTTGGAAATTTTGCTCCCAGGTTGTAGTCAGGAACATAACCTGTATTTTCCTACAGTTTTTATGTTACTCTTGAGGCTCCCCATAACTGACAAGCCCAAAGCCTACTGCCGGGTGGTGCAAGCCTGGGGCTCTCAGCAGCCTCGTGGGCAGTGGAAGGGATGGACGGAGCCCCAGCACTGGGTGCAGGAGGGACTAGCAGGCTAATGCAGTGGGGCTGCAGTGGTCCTAGGGAAGTCCTGACCCCTTCCAGGGAATGGGAAAGGTGGCACAACACGTGCTGAAGCTCTCCGGCCATAGAAAGGCTTGTACAGAGCAGCGGACAGGGATGGGGAGACCCACAGTGCACACAACCAGGCACAGCCAGGAGTTACGGTGCTGCAAAAGGAAAGGCTGCGTGGTGCAACAATGGGCAACACACTGATGTCCCCGCTGAGGGGACAAGCACACCGTGCACAGCCCTGCACAGTGAGGAGAGGCCAGGGCTGCTCTTCGGGTCCCTTTTCCCCAGCCCCCCCTGCCAGCCTGGCTTGGGTGAGGGCAGGAGCAGAGGCAGGCTTGCCACCGTGCTGCCCCGCGTCCACTCACGTCCCGGTTGGTCATGTTCCAGTACGGGCGCTCGCCGTAGGCCAGCACCTCCCACATGACGATGCCGTAGCTCCACACGTCGCTGGCCGAGGAGAACTTGCGGTATGCGATGGCCTCCGGAGCCGTCCAGCGAATAGGGATCTTCCCCCCCTGAAAAAGTGAGCAACAGTGGAGGCTCAGAGCATGCAGGGCTCAGGCATCCCTCCCTCTCTGCTGCTGGGACAGCAGATTAGACAAGCGATATGCTGGGATTGCATCTTCTGAAAGGACTGAGGAGGCAATCTGCACAAGATAAGCCTAGAGGTGTACCCAAAGGTACACTTCAAGGTATTTCCAGTAGAGCAAGGAGAAACCTGTGCTGTTTTACAAGGTCTTCTTCATGCACAATTCTGGCCCTCAGTGTTCAAGAGAGAGGAATTCAAAGCGATGAAGTAGAGCCGAGGGCTACCAGAGCGCAAAAGCATGGAGCTGACCCTGGGCACAGGCAGAGACCCTGACTTGAGCAGACAAGGGGAGCGATGGCATGTGCTCCCTGTCCATTACTGCTTTGGCAGGCAGACACCAAAGACTTCTTGAATTAAAGGACCATGCTGACAAAAATCAGCAATATATAGGCTAAGAATACATTTAAGCTGGAAATGTGGTTGCCAGCCATCTGAAGAGGAAAGTTGTGGTGTAGGAAACATTGGGTGGGTTTCCCAGAGCAGCTGGGGCAGGTGTGATGTGCCTGGGATCCCTGTCTAGGGAGAATTGCCTCCACCCAACTGAGTCCTGCCTGCTCTGGCACATTCCTTGATGGGGACTGAAGATAAGAGATGTGTCCTTTGGGAGAGTTCCTTTGGGGAAGTAATCTGAGCAGGTTGAGGACAACAGAGGAGGAACACAGAGCATGAAGGCCATGTTCTCCAGGCTGGGACACTGTGCACTCATCCCTCAGAGCTGCAACCGCTTTGAACCATGCTCTGCATTGCCATCAGCTACCCCAAAGAAATCTGAAGGTCTTTCTGCTTCTCTAGTCTTGGTCTTTCTGAAAAATGATGCTCAGACTCCTCAGCTGTGACTCCAACCTGGCCTCCCTCAGGAATTGCCTATCCACCGCGTTTTCCCAGCCAGAGCTGTACCTGGGGAGCACACTGATTCCTTTCATGGCCAGAGAAGAGCAAAAAGAGCACATTCCCTCAATGTATTTCGTTTCACCTCTGATGATCTCCAGTGGAGGAGCACATCAAGCTCCAGAGCTGCCAAGTTGGCCAGAAAAATGTTAAAATGGCTTCACAGACAAAAGTGTCCTACATTAAAACAAAATCACCTGAGTTGCAAAGCCAGTTCCCACCCTTTCCACATCCCTGAATGAGGCAGAGCCACATGGAAAAACTGGTGTGTGGCCACACTACTGAAGAGTGTACCATAACCCTCACCTACTGCCCGATGGCTCCAGGACAACTGAAGGAGTGGATGGAGCTACACAGTCTAGGGGACTCCAGTGGGGACCTGGGGGTGTCCCAGTGCAGTGAGCCACGTGTGCCCACAGGAGCTGTTGGCTGGGGAGGTTTGATCAGCTCCCTGCTCTCCCACCCTGCTTCTCTTTGTTCACTGCACACTTCAGTTCTGGGATGTCCCTGTATGAAGGACAATGCATTAAGGCTCAGAAGTTCTTTGGGTTCATGCTCCTGGTCCAGATACCAGCAGTGAGGTGACTATCTCCATTCCTGCCCTGTCTATCTTGACTTGAGAGTGTCCAACTTTTCCATCTGTCAGTGGCCTGGGGCAATCACCGTCAGTAAGGATCAACAAGACTGCCACACTAGGAGCCACGCACCGTGGTGGTGTACGCAGCATCGGGGTCATCCTCCAGGATGCGTGAGAGGCCAAAATCAGACACTTTGCAGACCAGGTTGCTGTTCACCAGGATGTTGCGGGCAGCCAGGTCCCGGTGCACGTAGCCCAGGTCAGACAGGTACCTCATGCCCGCTCCGATGCCGCGCAACATGCCCACCAGCTGGATGATGGTGAACTGCCCATCATGTTTCTGGAGAGGAAATAACCCAGAGTTCGTTCATGGTTTTCACCAGCATCCTGTTGATGCTGCTCTCGTTAAACTAACCCCCTAGTACCTCTCATCTTCGGCTTAGTACCTCCTCTGACCCCAGTGCCTCTCTCTTGTCCCCTCAGCCCACCTCCTGCCCTCCCAGCGCCTCTGACACGCTGCGCAGGCGAGTGGCCCTGCCCTTGCAGTGCTGCTCCCGGGAGCCGGCTGCGATGCCCTGGAGCCCGTGTCTGCTGGAGAGCTGAGAGCCCAGAGCACACTGCTCTCACGCAGGGTCGCGGTGGCCGTGAGGCTGAGGAGCAGGAACCAGCCTCTTCTCCAGTCACTCAGCCCAGAGGGATGTGCAATGAATAAAAACACAAGAGAGCTCCTTACCCTGAGGAAGGTGTCTAGTGAGCCGTTCTCCATGTATTCAGTAACAATCATTACCAATTTGCCTGCAGAAGACAAGGGAGGTCAAGTTAGCAGAGAAGTCACCTTCCTCCGGCAAGCCCAGTGCCAGGCTTTTACTGGGAGAGACGTGAATCCAGGCCCACGGATCTCCTGCAGGCCTGCAGAGTGGTCTCACCCCTGCACTGTGCAGGACGGGCACGACGGTGAGGATGTGGCAATAACCCTGACACTTACCTCTCCCTGCAGGTGCTATTGAAGTGGCTAGGTCAGCTTCATTATCCCGCTCAAATTTGCATGCCATTAGCATAACACTGCATCAGAATGTGCCTTTTTGAAGGAAGACTTCAAATTATGATTCAATACAGGCAGTGTTTAAAATAAATGCTAATGGGTAGGACATCTCCTAAACCAATAACCCTGACCTGGGGCACACTGCGGAGCAAGGTGAGGAACTGCCACATGGAAAGTTTGTCCTGTGAAAGAAGGCAGGGGGTGGGATGGGGGGGACCCCAGGTAAGTGGACATCTGAGAAGTGAGCAACCGGGGCAGCCAAAGGATGGAGTGCACCCAAAGTGATCCCTGACCCCATCTCCCAGGGTGCCCGCAGGGAGATACATCCCAGCTCTGCCCCACCATAGAGTCCCGTCCCCACCAGTCACATACTCCTGGTCACCACCCCCTCCAGATGGATGACGTTGGGGTGGTCGAACTGTGCCATGATGCTGGCTTCGCTCAGGAAGTCCCGTCTCTGCTTTTCCGTGTAGCCTGCTTTCAGTGCCTTGATGGCCACGGGGATCTCCCTCTTCCCTGGCAGCTTCAGGCGGCCGTAGCACACCTCTCCGGACTCCCCTGCAAGGCAAGGGAAGGTGAGGGCATGGGGAGCTCCTCAGCTTCTCGCACCGACCCACCAGCACCATGGGTCACTCAGCCTGCTGGCACGCTCACGGCGTGCTCCAGCCCCTCAGGGCTCCGGGGCTCTCTGTGCACCGCTGCCTCCGGGTACGGAAAGGATTACCCACCTCCGGCTTCCAGTGCCACCTCTGGGAACTGGGCAGAAATATCGGAAACCACCTCTCTCTGATGCCTTTTACTGAAGGTGATGGGCCAAGAGTAGTGATTACAGTGGCACTTGCTTTACTGCTTTTAATGAACAAATTTGAGAGTCTCTTAGAGCAGCAGGGGTGTCTCTCAGCCAGGCTTCCTAATGCTGCTCTGGGGTAAGTCCTTGGGGTGCTGCTGGCAAAGTTCCAGCTCTGTATCTGCCCTGTGCTTCCCTGCAAGCCCCCATTCCTGTGCAAAAATCCCTTCTGTTCTGAAAATTTACCATTTTGCATGCAATTTCATTTGCATCTTGTCACCCCAGACGCTTGCTCCGAGATTTGAAAGCAGGGTGGCTGCGTTGGAGCACCCACGCGGGACAGGCTGAGCCATCTGCTGTGTCAGCCTGAGCCATCGGTGCCACGCCAGCGGAACAGCAACCCTCTGCACCAGGCTGCCTCCAAAGAGTTTATTTCATGCACCAAAAAACCCTCACTCTATCCATGATTTTGATCTCAAAGGATAAGGAGCAGATGAAGCCCTGGCCGAGCACCGTGCCAGCGCTGCGCAGCCTGCTGTGGTCCCAGCGGGCCACGGGGACGGCACAACCTCAGACCATGAATTTCCTGAGCAGACGCGATGCAAAGAGGCAGCCTGGCCTGGGGACTCACCAGACCCAATGACCCTCTCGATCTTGATCCGGGAGGCCTCGATTTCACGGGTGAACTCATGCACAGCTTGGCAGGGGTCCTCGTACGTGTGGGGGTCTACGTAGAACTTGGACTCAGGGAACTTCACTGCCAAGTTTCAAAGGGGAGAGAGGAGATGATAAGCTCTTTCAGGCAACCCTGCTGAGAAGTAGGGGCACCCAGCAGCCAGGCAGAGGATGGGCAGGGGCAGGACTTCTTGGGTTGACATGCTGAGGAGCCACAGAGGTTGCAGCCCCAAGGAAACCTAAGGCACTCCGGCATAGCAGTGTCCTCAGAGCAGTCCAGGACCTGGCTGCCCAGGTCTCCTCCATGTGATTCTCCCCCTCCATCACCAACACCCCCACACACACACACCCGTGATGAATTTTCCACTCTTCTGGCCTGCTGCCGTCTGGGATGAACCTGCCGCAGTCCCATCTCATGCTGTGCAACCCTTCAACCCCATTACCAGCATGGCCCTGGGATCAGAGCCCCTGCTCAGCTCTCCTAGACACATCCCCAGAAGCAGGCAGTGGTCAAACCCTTCCCCCTGGAAACCACAGCAGTGCCGGGGGTAATGGCCCAGGTCCCTGCCCATCCACAGGGCTGAGGTCCTTCACACCCCAGGGGCAGCAGCAGGGAGGGTCCTACCTTGCCCATTCTGATAATGCATCTTCTCCTCGTCAGAGTCCTGGAAAGCCTTGCTGTACCCACAGTGCCTGCCACGGGGACACAAGGGTCAGAAGAGGTGCTCCTGTCCCTCGCTCCCACAAGCAGCCCCAAGGCAGGGTGGAAGACAGTGCGTGCCAGGGCTGTAGGCAGCCCAGGAGGAGCTGGAGCTAACACTTGGCCCTCCACCAGCTGCATCCTTGCATCTTGCTGGACTGACACTTTGGCCTGGAGCAAGGTACTTCCCAGGTGCTCTCCAAGGCTTGGCAGTGCTAAAAGCTGCAGCCCTTTTGTCTCCTCTGGGCAGCGGCATCTGTGCTCCACATGCTTGGCTCAGTCATGCTGAGATGTAGCAGACACAGTCCCCCTTGGACCTTTCTGATGGAGAAGAGCTCTCTCCACTCCTGACCTACCCCCAGCCCATCCAGCCAGGCCTCGTACTGGTAGTGGTGCTGGTACTGGTATTGCGATGCCTATGGCTATCACTATTGCTATTGCTATTGCTACTGCTCTTCAGGCTGCTGTCATGAGGGGAAGGTCTGGAGACTGACTCTGCCTCCAGGGAAGTGGAGGCAGGGTGACCCCTAAACGAAGTCTCTTGGTTGCTTATTAACCCCTGACCTATGCATGCTCTGGACAAACTGAGAGGAGAAAAGTTGTGCCCAAGTTCTCCCATCCCTCGTGCCTCACTTGGTGACAAGCTGCACTGACCTCCCGAAAACACTTACCTCTTCTTGCAGATTAGGACCACCAGCAACGCGACGAGGCCAGTGATGAGTGTGAGGCAGATCCAGACAATCGTCATCGTGTCATACCGGAGAGAGACTGGAAGAAGCAGGGTGGGAAGGAGGCGAGCTGGAGTGGGGAGCGCTCTGCTGAGCCCAGAAACTTACCTACCCCTATGGGGTCATGGTCTTCAAAGATAAAGCACCATCCCCCATCCAGCCCCAGCTTTGGGGCTCTCCCACTGTACAGCGACCATTTACACATGGGGAAAGCAAGCACAGATCTGGGAAAGCCATGGTGATACAGCAAACCAGTGCAGAGAGGAGTCTGGAGCCTCAGGACCTCACCTTCCCTGCCCTAAATGCTATGTCCTTCCCCTCTCTTCTTTCTGATGTATAAGCACATCTCAAGAGGGCAACCTCAGGCAAGCCCTGCAGGCTGAAACCCCAGGAGATGTGCCTCCAGCCTCCCTCCCTGTGTGGCAGAGGAACAATGGCCACGGAGAAGGGCATCACCATCCCCCATGCTCCCTGCCCCACACTTCCCACATCCCACAACTGCACACACTCACCTGGCTTCCCTGTTTCCACCTCCACGGTCTGACTGAACCTCCCGCAGCCAGCGGAGGTGCGAGCCCGAACCTGGAAAATGTAGCGGGTTGCAGGCTTGAGCCCAGAGATGGTGGCAGTGGTGCCCTTGGATTTCAGAGTCGAATAGCTCTGCATTTCCTTGTCCTGAGGAAAAACAACACCAAAAACCTTGCTGCATCAGCACAGCAACCACAAAGTCTTCCAAAATAGTCTTTTGTGCAAGGCTGGCTGATAGCAGCAATTGCACCAGCAGGATTTAAACCAAGCCATGCCACTGTCTAAATCTGCCATGCTGGGAGCGGTTTGCGGCAGCAAGCTCAGCATTACCTTCTCGTAGTACTTGATCTCGTACTCCAGGATGATGCCGTTGGGCTGGTCTGGCTCTTGCCACAGCAAGGTGACACTGTTCTGGCCCGTGCTCTCCTGGCGGACCACCACCACCTGGGACGGGGCTGGGGACGCAGACGGCAGGGTGTTAGGTGCCTGCTGGTGGGGGTCTTGCATGGGTCGGGGCAGCAGGACACAGCAGCAGGGAAGGGTGGAACTGGAGCCCCATGCAGGACCCCTGGTTTAAACCATGTTTTATTTAAAGCCATGTGGAGATGAGTGCTGTGAAGGGACTTGCAAACAGACTTTTGTTCACTTCAGTTGCCTCAATCTCTTTCTCATGGAGTGAGCAGGCTCTGAGGAGATGAGAGAGGAGGGCACTGTCCCAGCACAGGCAGGAGGGGACACTGGTGCTTTGCTGTGATCTGGAGCCAGAAAGGAGAAGAGGCTGTGGGGCTGGAGGTCGTAGAGATCCCTAGCAGGATCCTGACCCCTCCTGCCCTACCTGGGGAAGGGGGAAAGGGGCAGGGGAAGAGGGAAAGGGGAGACGATAAATGCCCAGAGGGGTGATCAGGGACTGAGCATCTGTGTAAAGGTGCCAAGGGGGTGCCCTCCTGCCCTGAGCTACTTGTCATCTGCCTGGGCCTCATTTGGGAGCCTGTGAGTCGTTCCTTGTACCTGCTCTGCCCAAACTGGAGCTGTCACAGCTGGAGGAGCCAACTCACCGTCCCCTTTTCCTGCTGGGACAATACCCCCAGAGGGACCCCGGGAGTGTGGTGGGTGCTGCGATGGCCAGCCGCAGCCATTGGGTCTGACTGGTGGGAAGGGTTCAGGCACCACCTGTGACCCTAAGTGCCGGATGAAAAATGGGATGTGGCAGCTCTGGGGAAGACGGAGCAGCCATCGGCCATGGCTGCAGCGCGGGGGTGTCACTGGAGCAGCACAGAGACCAGAAGAGGCCGCAGGGGCTGCAGGACCGAAAGGCAGCAGTTTTAGCTCAGTTCATCTTCGGGCTGGCTTCTCTGAGAAGCAGAAATCAGTGTTGGGACACAGGACCCCGGGGAGCTGGGACAGGGTGGGATGGTGGGAATCAGCTAAACCCCACGGGCACGTGCCATGCCATCTCTCCAAACAGCCCCAGGGCATCTGTGCTGCACCCATGCCTGCCCTGCTCAGCTGTGCGGGGGGGGACAGGCTGGGGGGACAAGAGTGACCAGCACCCAGCATGGGCAAGCCACCCCGAGCAGTGCGGCAGGGGTCCCTCAGCCCTCCTGGTGGGCAGGGATGCTCTGTGGCGTGCAGCAGCTGGAGCACCACACAGGCACGGCAGCTAAACTTCAATCGCTACCAAATTCCCAGCCCCGCTGGTTTTGCAGCACCTGCTCAGTACCCACTTCCCAGCAGAGAGGCCGAAATGGGAGTATTCAGCACGTCCCAAGAGCATCCCCCTCCGAGGCATCAGGCTGGTGCTGCTCGTCAGCACTCGGAGGGATCATGCAGGAGCGAGCCGGCAGGACTGAGTCATTGCCACGCGGGCTCAGCGGAGCGCCCGCGGAGTGCTGAAGAAGTGCTACAGGCAGGCATTAGTAACAAAAGGGCCTTGTTCTCGTGCCAGCCATGAGCTAACCCAGCGAGGCTCCCCAGATTTCTCCTGCTGGCACCACCACCATGAGAGCAGAAGGGGCTCACCATCACAGAAAGTTCCTGCGGGCTTGTTTCCAGCTGAGAGGATTAACAAGAAGGGCCAGTCCCTGCCCTGTCCCCTCTGCCCGCACATGCTCCATGGAAAGGCGCTTAGCTGGGCTCTGCTCTGCGGAGATGTCCAGGTGACCCTGGAGCAAGGTCCTGGCCCACCTGGGCTAGAGCGTTGCTCAGAAGTATTTCCCAGGGAAAGAGCATTTCACAGCAAGGGATTTGCAAAGATGAGACAGGCATGAGAGAGACTTTTCCCAGCAAACGTTGCTGTCACCTGGCATTGGTGTGAGCTAAGAGCAGAGCGTGAACTGCTGCTTGGCCCTTTGGGAAGGGACAGAAGGCTGGAGGAACAGCCTGAAAGATTCATGCTCCACTTAGTGTTCCTGTCAATAAACAAGTGTTCTCCGTGCCCCCTGTCTCCTGCGGAAAAGGAGCCTCCACAAGCAGCTGCAGGCTGAAGTGGAGGGAAAGGAGGATGAAAAAGGATACCATGAACCAGAGAAGTTGCCTTGGGCAGCAGCTTGTCTCCAGCCTACCCCAGCTCCCTGAACCCACCTCCAGCAGCAGAAAGGATAGGGGTCACATCTCCTGGGGGTCCCATGCTCACACCAAACCAGCCCTTGGCTGCTGGGGCAGGGCCTGGCTCCTGCAGATACTGGCTGGAGCAACGTTGGAGCAACATTAGCATCACCCACACAGGCAAAGCCGGGGGGGGGGGGTGTGTCTGCTCCTCCTACCTGCCTGGTTTGTTGTGATGTTGGCGACTGCAGCTCTCCTGGACTCCAGGCTGAGGTCAGAGACGCCGTTGACAGCCTCCACCCAAAAGGAGTAGTTGGTGTGGGCCAGGAGGTTGGTCACCGTCAACACTCCCTGCACCAGGCTCATCTGCTGGGGCACGAAGCGGATCCCACTGCCGCACGCCTCGCACTGGCCAGTGTCCCCCATGCAGCGCCTGCAGACCACGTTGTAGAGGATGTCAGCACGTCCCCCCTTGTCCAGGGGTGGGCCCCACTCCAGTGTCACCGAGGTGCCATTTACACTGGAGATCAGGTTCACGGGAGCAGAGGGGGGGCCTGGAAGAGAAGCAGAGGTTCAGGCAGAGCAGGGGCTGCTGAAGTGTGTTGGGACTGGCAGAGCGTGGGACCAACGGAGAGATGCACCTTGGGCAGCATGTACCTGCGCGTACAAACGATGCTGCAGGGAATACAGAGCTGCCCAGAGGGGGAAACGCTCCGAACAGAAGACAGCAAAGACACAGCCAGGTCTCGGGGTGAAATGCCGTGGAGGTAAGATGCTCTGGATCAGGATGCCAAAGGCCAGGCAGGCAAGAGCTGATGTTTGTTCTGGGGGAAGCAGCAAGCAACGGGGATGCATGAAGCTTTTGGGGGAAGAGCCAAGGTGTTGATGGGCTGGACAGTGGCGAACAGGACCTGCTCATCTAAAGGGAAGGGTAAACTCACATTTCCTGGGGAGGTTAACAATCTTGGGTGGAGAGCCCCTAAGGAAACACAAGTCAGATGTTGCTGACCTGTCTTTCACCCTGGCTTCAGCTAGCAGCCCTGCACCTTTCTGCCCTCCTGAACCAACTCCAGAGAGGAGGACTCCTCCTGGGATGTTCTTGTCCCCTTTTAATAGCACTGGGCCCCTCAAAGCAGCCTATGCAGAGAGCTGAGCTGAAACCATATGACAGGTCCTAGTGCCACCGTCCACCCACAGCGAAGGAGAGCACAGCAACACTCGCGCTGCCCCGTGGCCTCCCAGGCGTCTGACCACCCTGGGCATTTCTGCAAAGGAAAGCAGCCAGCAAGTGTCTGGAGTGCTGGCTGGTGTGTGAGCAGGCGAGCTTGCTGGGAGAGCCATGGTCTCACGCTGCTCTGTCGCAGGAGAGAGCGCTGGGAGGGGAGCAGACTCTGGCCAGGGACGTTTGGAGAGCAGCAGAATGAGGATGAGGCAGAGGGAAGTGAGGGAGTGCAGCTAAGGGGGGGTCTCAGCTTGTGCACCAAAGGGAAACAAGGGGTTGTAAGACTGCTGCAGTGTCTTGGGCAGCACGCACAGAGGCAGGGGTGCATGCTGGGCTCAGCTCTGCTGTGTCCGAGGACACAACGCCTGCCCCACTGCAGCGCGGACGGGCGCCTGGGCAGCCGGGGTACTCACGCGTGCAGGCGGCCGAGGGGGGGTCCTGCACTGCCCTGTAGAAGCTGCTGTCGCAGCGGCACACGCGGGCCGCCCGGCTCTCCGAATGGCTGTGCAAGGGACACTTTGCACACAGCTGGTCCCCGGGGGCCGACTTGTAAAATCCCAGCTGGCAGGCTGCAGAGGAGGGAATGGGCAGAGGTCAGAGGGATGCGCCTGGACGAGGAGCACCCCACGGCTTGGCAAATCCCACCAGCACAAAGCTGGACCCCGCTCTCACCCCCATCCCAGTGCACTGGAAACGAGCCCTTCTCACAGGCAGACTCGGGTGCCTCTGCTCTTCGTGAGCTGCCTGCAAAGCTCGAGGTGCTCTCCTTGCTGCCCAGAGCTCTCCCCACTGCAGCCACCCCTCTGGGCCACCGCCTGGCCCCAGGGCAGGGTGCGCTGCGAAGATCAAACCAGGCAGCACTAGAAATCACCTTGTAAAACATTCTAAGAACCGTCATTTATGGGGCAAACTCACTTCACAGTAGTTGCCACACCACTCGTGCTGGGTATGCCCAGGTGCCCAAGAGCATCCGTGTGGGACATGGTGCACATCCCTCTGCAAGCCCCTGGTGTGCTGCTATACAAAGCGACAAGTTTCCTTGCACAAAACATGGGAAAATACCCTCTCTTGTTCCACGCTGCAGCAAACCAGCAGTGCACACACGCTGCCTGCTCTCTGCGGAGAGACAGCAAGGCCAAATGAGCCAGCCTGAGTTTTTTCTGACAACACGACCCGCCTTCAGTTGCTCCTTCTGGTGCTGGGGGCTGTGCGGCAGGAGCACACGCTCATCCCACGCCGCCAGGGCTGGCATCGGTCTGCTCCATCCTACCCCCACCTCTCCCAGCAGCCCCTCGGGTGAATCATTTGTCACACAAACAAACAACTCGTATCTCATTAGGAAAATCGATTAGCTCAAGAGTGACATGTGGCATGTCAGGTATCTGTCTGGGGGTGGAAGGATCTGTCCTCTCTTGCAGATTTCAATTCCAAGTAAGGAAAAAGAGGCTCTGTCTGGGTCCCTGTATTCATCAAGTACTTGTAGGACCAGTTCCAGTGATTCAAGCATTAATCCTGGCTCTGTCTCATTTCTGGTTTTCCCTGCTGAGGTAGTAATACCTTCATTTTCCCATCTTTACCCCCAGTGGCCAGCTCTGCATACAGCCTCAGTTTTTGCTTCCAAGAATGTAGAAGGATTTTGTTTGCGATCCAGCATCCCCGGTGGTCTGGGTCCCTCCGTGCTGTCTGTTTGTTCAGCTTGTAGGTGCTGATTTGTTTTCTTATTAATAGCACTCCTTTCCTTGCCACGGATCTCCCTGGACTGATTGCTACCAACATATTTCACGTATCACACGCTGCACAGTAACACAACGGCCTCTTTATAACTGAGCTACTTCCAGCAATGGCAGCTGAAGGCAGTGCTCCAGCCACACGCATCCCTGATGGCTTGCTGGTCCCTCTTCAGACTCCGTCACCAGCTTCTGTGCAGTTTTGCACTGAATGCTACTTGAAAGACAGGGGAGCAACACCACCAGCAGGACGTACACGTGCTGCACGTGCCAGAGATGCTGGTATCGCAGCTTGGTACCACATCTTGGTACAGCAGGCTGGAAAAAGCAAAGGCCAGCAGCTCGAGTTTGTTCCTAAATTCCTGCCCTCCACTCCCCAAGGACATCAGAGCAAGGAGCAGAAATGCCCAAACTTGAGGATGCAAGGGAGGGCAGATGTGACCCACGAGGAAATCGCAGCAGCTCGGGGCTGGCTTTGCTCCCCAGCCCTCGGCACCTTTCACCTGCTCAAGGGCATCCGAAGGGGAGAGAACACCAGGGAGGCAGAGCTGGGAGAGGAGGTGTGCTGTCCCCACCCAGCTGCACCAAGGACAGCCCGGGACGTTTGCCAAGCTCTGGTGCTGACTGGTCCTTGTTACGCCATGCACCGAGAGAGCCAGGGACTCTCTGCCTTTGCCAAACGCCCTCTGCCTGATGCTGCAACACCCTCTGGTCTGCAACCCCTTGTTTTGGGGTGTAAGACTGAGACGAGTGCTGTTACGCGCTATTCTCAGGTGGGGATAAATTTGGGAGGTAGCCAGCTGAGGAAGAACAAAAATCCAAATCTCTCAGAAAAAATAGTTCCCCATTTTTCCATGTGGGAAAGGATGAAGACACAGCATGAGCATGGCCTACCAGATGGGAACCGAGCAATGAGACAGCCCCACAGTCCACGCTGGGCAGCGTGCATGCCGGGATTTACTGCCTTCAACTTGTGTGAATCCCCCTTGGACCCCCAAACCACCATCATCTTTACCCATGCAGCAACCAGCAACCGGGTACTCTTGATCCAAGAGGCTCTGGAGTGGTTCCTCCCACCAATATTTAATTAAGGGCAGAGAAATCAGTGCTGTATCAGTTATGGAGAGACAGGCCAGCAGGAAGGATAGGAACACGAAGCGCAGCAGATTTCCACCAAGCAATTGTAATCACTTAGCATTTAATGCTGTAAAAAAACCCGCTAATTACCTGTAGCAATGATTCACAATTATTTTAGATGCGTTCAGGGGGAAAATTATCCTAAATGACAAATTACAGGTGAATTTGTGCACCAGGGCAGAACCGTTGAGAGCCACCTCCCAGCACCTGGACAGCAGGAGCACGCGAGGAGGCCTGGAGAGCAACTGGGGCTGGGGCAGGGGCTGCTCTGGATGGGATCATGCACCTCCGTGTGTCTTAGTGCTTGCTTTACATGCCAGCGGGACGCACGTGCAAAGCCTTTTGCAGGCACGGGAGACAGGCGCCAGCTTGGAACCTGCACAAGATATGAAATCCCTACAGTACAGGATGGCAGGCATGTCCTGCTCTGGATTGAGCTCTCTCATGCCAGACCAATGACATGTGGAAGACCAGGACCTCTGGGAAGAGCAAACCAGCAGAGAAGTGGCCAGCAAGAAAAATTCAATCGAACGCACCAGATCTAAAATCTACAGGGCTCCACAGCCATGGCTGTAGCACACACCGAAGCCACCAAAATCTGAAGCCACCCACCAGGGAGGTGCAGAATCCTTGTCCTGCTGTCCTCACTGCAACCAGATACTGCCTCCTGCCAGAAGTGCCTTCCATCTTTTGTTATTATTTTATGCAATTGGTACCTTTGTTCTGTTTCTAAGGATCTCAGGTCCTGCCACATTGTGGACCCCAGAAGTCCTGCTACTGGTGTCCTTCTGTTGCCAAGTAGAGCCTACAAAAACCAACACTAAACATGTGCTTGGCAGAGCACATCTCCAGCCCTCTGTCACATAGGTAGGTCCCCAATTATCACCCCAGTCTGTTGGGGTCAATACCACGGGGGCTTCCACTGATGCCCCCCCACTGCACAGCACATCTCGCCTGTTTTTCCCAGCCCACCAGCCCCACTCTCTCACGCATCACCTGCCCAAGGGGCCTCCGAGCAGCAGGCTTGTCTCAGAAACAGCGAGCGCGGGGAGGGCTCTGCCAGCCATCTGTAGTTCGGTCCATTTGCTTCCCTCCCTCTCCATCCTCTGGGGACAGGACAACATCTGCTAATAAGCTGGCAGAGCTCGGGAGATGATAGATGAACCTGTCGAGGATATGCTAGCCGGGAACGAGCTGCTCTTCTCAGTCCGAAGTCGCCTTCTGGGACCAATGCTCTGCAGGTGGCCCTGGCGGGACCACCAAGGGCTACTTCGGTGGGGCTGCAAATGCGAGCATCAACCCCGTGTCGCTCCCTCTCAGCTCCCTGCTCAGCCCAGGAGGTCTGGGCAGGGCGACAGCACAGCCGGGAGGGTGACATGGGGCAGCTCCGCGGTGCCGGTGCCGCCAATTGCCCCCTTCCCTGACCCAGCAGCAAAGCTGGGCATCAGCAAGCATGGAAGAGCATCCATGTACCTCCCTTTGGCAGTGCTGGGAAGAGATAGAGATGGAAATAAGGGTGACAGAGGCTCTGTGACAGCCAGAGACAGGCACCAGTCCCAGAGCCCTCCGGGCTGCGGGAGAAGTTAACACACAAAATCCCAGCTCCTTTCAATACAGTTTCAGCATGATGCCTCCAATCTCAGCTCCAACATGACACAGACACTGAAACACAAGCATGTTATTCACAGTCATGTCTTAAAAAGAGGCATCTGCCTCATTTCCCCAAACCTTGTGTTTTTGCAGGCGGTGCTCCCCTTTCCCTGCAATCCCAGGTCAGCCCAGGCTCTGTCCCCAGTTTGGTCAGTGGTCTGGAGGGGGTTTTGGGGGTTGGCCGGGGGGTTGCTCTCAGGCAAACTCTTGGTCCCCAGATCATGCATCGCCCCATGGAGCTGCTGATGCTCTGTATATCCTTTGCGTGCTGCTTGCCCCTGCGTTGTCTCACACCCCCGATCGTTGCCTTACCTCCCACACCTGAGCACCACCTTCCACCCCTTCACACAACCCAGTTCCCACCTTGCACCCCCTTTGCACAGCTCACACCCCCAATACTACCTTACAACCCGTCACACCACTCCACGTGCCTGAAGTCATCTCATATCGCCCCAGACTACACCTCACATCACCTCCCCGCTGCTTGGCCCTTCCTCCCACAATTCACACCATCTCACACTCCTTCACACCCCCAAATGTTGCAGAGAGGAACACCCATGAAGATTTTGCAACACCAGCAAAACCCTACGCATCAGGCAAATGGCACATCCAGCAAAGGGCACCCTGCTGCATGCTTCTTGCTCAAGAATTTCACGGCTGCCAGGACAAGTTGTATAAGGAGTAATTCCACCTGCAGAGCTGGGAAAACTGGACCCATGGTGGTCCAGACTGGCTGCATCCCAGCCTGGACATCTGCATGGCGCTGCCATAGAAAAATCAACAGGTCTTGCCTCTTGCCTGGAAATCAGTGCTGTTGAAAGCACCCCTGCCTCTGCCCTGCTCTTCTTCCCTGCATCCAAAAGAAGCAGGAAACATCCAAATCCCAGTTTGCTGCAAGTGCCGCTCTGCTGCCTGGTGCAGACGTCCTTCGGCGGGAAGGAAGTCGAGGTGACGCTGTGCAGCCTCACGTAGGTGAGACAGCCTGGCACGCTCTCGGAGCAAAGGCTTTTTTATAAAGCTTATCTGGGGAAATGCTACAGCTTGCAGGAGTCAGATGGAAACAGGCGGCCTAATGTTAGAATTAGAAAATAGCTGTTTCCAAAACTCAGTCTTGTCGGAAGGTTTTAGGCAGAACTATCCAAGGCTTCTGAAAAAACCCACAGTTTTCACCAGACCAAAAACAAACCCAGAAAACGCTGTGTTCAGGAAGGAGCGGGGCCGAGTGGGAGCCAGCCCTGCAGATGACGGTGCTGGAGGTAACCCTGCATCCCTGCTGCGAGGCATAGGGAGCAAAGATGCATAAGTGAAGAAAGGACATACAAACCACCAAGAACTTGATCCCAGCCCCTGCGGGAACCAGTATGCAGCTTTGGAGGGTTTGTGAGCCCTCTCACCACATGCATATAGCTATGGATATATACGGGGGCTGAGCTTTAAAATAAGGATGCCCAGCACTCCAGCAGAAGCAAGTGAAGAGCATCGCAGGGGCCAGCACAGCCCGCGCCCCCGCACAGCTGAGCACCACCAGCTTTTGGATCCCTTTCTCCTTCACAGGGAAGTGTCAGCAGCAGCATCCTGTTTTCAGGAAGGGGAAGAAGTCGTCACACAAGAAGCGGTAACATGGGTGGGATCTGGATCTCATGCCAAGTACAGAACAAATTTTTGGCATGGTCCTACTGCTCTGTGGGAACAAGGAGCATCTTCGTACTGGTGCAAAATGCCAGGTCTTTCCTGCAGACTTTTGCTAAACTCCCCAACAACAGCTTCCCAGGTACCTGCACACTGGTAATGCAGAGCAACAACCTGTGTTCATGACCTGAACCTGGCCAAATTCTGTGGAAAAGAAGAGTTCAAACCAAAAAAACCACATTCCAAAACTGGTGACGGTCTTTGAATGCTGCCAGATCCATCTATCACAGTCCAGCTGCTCTTTGGCACTTCTTATAGGGACCACAGAGACCTTACCAAGCACAGATGAAATTTGTTTCATTCCCATCACTACCCTGAACTCCAGCCTAGCATCATTCTCACCCTTCATCTGTGTCAGCGGCTAAACACAGCAAACTCAGAGGACAAGTGGCAAACAGTAAAATACTCAGCCAGGGACAAAACCCATATTGTTCTGTTTGTGGGGAAAGGGCAGTTCTGCAGTCATCTCTCCTTTTCATTTGTTCCTAATAAGAAAAAAAAATAAATGGCTTTAGGTGTTGGGGGAGGGGGCTCTGTTTTGTTTACCTGGTAAATGCAGTCGGCCACTTGCTTGAGTTTTAGAGGGAGTGAAGGTGCTGGAGATACTGAGATCACCTTGTTCTGCACCCCGCCTTCTCCGGCATGCTCGCTGAGCTAAATTATCCATGCACACACAGCCCAGCAGACCTGGGATGCCAACAGACTAATTAGCAGCCAGGGCTGGGACTATAAGCTGGAAGCCCTGGTGCAAGACAAGCGTGAATCTTTGGATCCCAGCAGCACCCAAGGAAGAGGCCTCTAGTGCTTGGACCAGTCTCCTGATAGTGCTGGGATTATCCCCAAAACTACATCAGGGTGGTCGTGGCTGTGTTTTGATTAGTCGTAGAAATCCCCAAGGAAGGAGATCCTGCCGCCTCCCCAGTGACCCATCCCAGGGCTGGATAATCCTCTGGGGGAAGCAGCTTTTCCTAATGTCCAGCCCAAACCTCGCAACCTGTGTCTCTGACACATCTTCTTTGCAGTCTGTTCCCATCCGAAGTCTGATACCTGCATCCTGACCAGTCCTCGCTTATGTGGAAAACAAACTGTTTTCTTGTCTTTTTCTTTTTTTTTTTTTTTTTTAGGGTGCGGGGCTTTGCATGGGACAAACAGAAGGCGACACAATCTTACCAGCCAGTATTGCCTGTATTTTACAAAGCAGCTGACTGGCTTGCAAACCAACAATGAAAATCTTGCGAGTCACTAAGTTTCTTTGATTTTCTTGCCTGGCATCACTGAAAGGATGTTTGCATAACTCCCATAGCACGTTTTCAAAACTATCGCTGCTCTTGCCCTTGAACGGTTTATTTTGGTACGCTCACGGCAGAAGCCCTCTGCGGTAGGCACCCAGGGCATTGGTGCAGTCTAGCTCGGGTACAACAGCCTGGTACCCTGCCAGCAGGCACAGGAGACCCTGAGCAGGCGTCACTGAGGTGCAAAACAGCCGCCAAGCCTGCGGATCCGAGCTGCATGTGTGTGCTGGGACTTGCATGGAAAGTCTCCTTGAAATCCACACCGTTTTGCAAAGAAACGCAAAACATATTCCAACGTGTTTGTTTGGAGTTGCAATGACAGGGTATTTTGATGCACATTTATCTGTTGCCTTGCTATATGGTACATATGCTTCCAGGCAGGACCTAAGGGAGGTGGAGCCCAGCCTGGTAATGGGTGCCCTGAAATCCCAGGTTTGCTGATTGACTGAGGCACGTGTGACCCCCATGCACATTTTTGGGGCCCCGTGTAGCTCAGAGCCAGGAAAAAGGAGTTTTGCCTGGAGTCAGCCCAGCAAGACCAGCGTCCTGTTTCCAACCGAGCAGCCTGTGTCGGCTGTTTCACGTGAAGACACAACACAAGGAGCTGACGGTTGCTGTGTGATGTTCTTATACAGGTGGGAAAAAAATCACTGTTAAGAGAAAAAGGGGAGAGAAGCCTGAGGCTTCTGAGAGCATAGAAAGGCATAAGGAGTTTGGGGAGAGAAGGGAATGGAGCAGGGCTCTGGTGGGCTCCCTTAACCCACTGGAATATCTTTCCTCCTCCCTGCATGCTTCTGCACCAAAGGAAGGGAGCACAGGCTGTGGCCTCCCTGGGTAGGTATCCAGGGACAAGCAGCATCCCCACCTGCAGTGCACTGGGCAAAGGGGTCTCTCCCCTCGAGCCCAAGCCCAAGGAAAGCAGTTCGCATGCCTCCACCTTTCCTCCCCCTCCAACATCAGCATCTGGACCACATCTGTCCCACAGCTGCAAAGGTTTGCTACTGTGGCCGCAGGCCATCGCCCAGCCGAGCTGAAGCCTGTGTCTCTGACCTGCCTTCCCCTGCCAATGGCTTCACCCGTGTCATTGTGTCCCCTGGTGTTCCTAGGGCTGTGTGGCCAGGGCTGTGCCCACCAGCACGGTACGGGGGTGATGGGGTGCAGCTGGACGGGGCTTCCCCTCCTCTCACACCGTATAGCTCTGCTCCCCCCTTGCCCCGCCAGCTGGAAAGTCAGTCTCCACTGACTTTCTTCGTAAAGGTCCATGGGTGCAAAACTGTATTCACAAGCACATAATTACCAAGCTGGGTATTTTCTCCTCTTAATTAGCATCGCCGTGGTGCTTTAATTGCTCGATTAAAGTTGCCCACAAGGAAGGTTTAAGGTACGTTAAATTTGCTGATTGGTTCATCAACATGAATCCCACCAACTGGAAAAAATTAACTGGCTTCCAGATTGCTAACCAGACGCTCCAGATCCATTTCCACCAGCCGTGTGCCACAGGAGGCACAAGAGAGCCCAGCAGCAGAGGGGGCTGCCCATGAGGGGCCAGCAGGCCCTCTCCTATTCCCATCTTCCCTTCAGTTTGGGAGCTGGAGGGGAAAGGGTCCTGGCAGCAACAGCCCCCCTCTCTTCTCCTTGTCCAGAGGTCACAAGCCATTTTTTCAGCTTAAGCAGAGCTGGGTAAAGTCTACTGCAGGGCCAGACCCTGGTTCAGCCACACACATCAGACGCCCGTTTGGTAGCTGTTCTCGCTCAGCCCTGACAGGCTACAAACACCCATCCTTGTGTGCAAATGTGCTGATGGAGCAGTAATTGCTTAATTGTTGCTCCCTCATCGCTGTTTTCCAGCCAAGGCAACAGCCAAGCTGAAGCCCCCGAATACCGCAGAGGTGAAGCAGCCAGAGCAATCAGGACACCCTGAAGCTAAGATACCTGGTCCCAAACTTTAAACAAAAATGTCTGAGCAGCGAGTCCCACTCCTGAAACCTATGGATATACTGCAAAGATGCTCCTTGGGAACTGCATTTCTGCCAAAGGCTCATCCACCTGCTCTGACAGCAGGGAAGGGGGCCTGTCCCTTCTGTTTCACCCTTTTTTCATTTGTTCGTTAAAGAAAAAGCTTCCTGGGAGATTTTGTGCTCCTGGAGGTCTCTGTGGCTGGTGGCTGGATGAGTTTGTGTCAGCTCCCAGAGAGCAGCGCTGTGATCAGTAGCCGTGGCACTGCTACTGATGGTCCAAATCGACTCTCTGCACGTGTACAACTTGCAATCAGCTAAACACATTTTAGTCCATCTTTCCAGTTTTGCTCACTGATTGCTGGTGACAGGCACAGCCCAAGGAATAATTCAGATCTGCCCCAAAAGGCTGACCCTGATGCAAGGACCACGGTCCCAAAGCCTTGGGGGCTCAGGAGCCCAGCAGCCCTCCCCAAAGAGGGGCCAGGGCTGGCAGGAGCGGTGTGGGTGAAAAGCCACTGTCCTCGTCTGCCTGAGCCTCCCTGCCCGCCTCTCCATCCATCCACAGGACGTGGTACGCATGTCCCAGCTCTCAGCCTCACGGCTGCTTGAGGAGGTGGCTTGTGGGTCTCTTCCCTTCCCACAGAAGCAGACCCAGGGTTAAAGTGCTCCCCTTTCTCATTTTTCTAATTGCACTGGCCTCATTGAAATGGGTCTCTATTTGCCCTGTACAGCAGCTGCATATAAATAAGGTGAATTATGCTGATTATCTTCTTATCTGATGAACTGCTGGGACAGATCCTTTTCACTTACGCTGTTGCTTATTCTGCCATTTAGGCAGAGCAGTTGCTAGTTGCTGTGTGTAAGAGATCCTAACGTGTCTTGCTGTGGACTGGCACGTTTCAAGGAGGAAAGAGCAGCACAACCAAGACTGGCCATGGATAATGGGGGTGAGGGAAGCAAAGTCCTTCAGAGCCTTGAAATTGGAGGGCTGAGGGAACTGGGGTGTTTGGCCTGGAGAAAAGGAGGCTGAGGGGAGACCTCCTCACTCTCTGCAACTCCCTGAAAGGAGGTTGGAGCCGGGGGGGGTCAGTCTCTTCTCCCAAGGAACAGGCGACAGGACGAGAGGAAACGGCCTCAAGTTGCGCCAGGGGAGGTTTAGGTTGGATATTGGGAACCATTTCTTCCCCAAAAGGGCTGTCAGGCCCTGGCACAGGCTGCCCAGGGCAGTGGTGGAGTCCCCATCCCTGGAGGGATTGAAAAGCCATGTAGATGTGGCGCTTGGGGACATGGGTTAGTGGTGGCCTTGGCAGTGCTGGGGTAACGGTTGGACTCGATGGTCTTGGAGGTCTCTTCCAACCTCAACGATTCTATGATTCTATGAAAAGCAAGTGGGGCAGGAGGGCTGTGCTGCCCTGGGAGAGAGACCCCGAGGGGTTTCATCCTTGGGGTGGCTGTGGCAGAAGATGCCATGGGGCTAGAAGCTGGGAATTATAGGAGCTGGCAGATCCCAGACCCCATCACCAGCTGTGGTAATTCGCGCTCCAACCTGGTTTCTGCCCAGTAAGGCACTGCAGCCCCCGTGCCCAGCCACGGCTGGAAAAGGGGGTCCTGTGCCTCTGAAGATAAATCAGGCAGATGCATGAGGCACAGATATGGGGGACAAACGTCTTGTGCGATGCAGGGCTGTGACACATCTGATGCCAGAGGCATCCAAGGTGATGGCTGAGAGTAAAGGGGATGAGAGGCAGAGAAGTTCCCTGGGTTCCTACACATCCTCCACCACATCCCGCCTCACCCCATCCTTCCCAGCTCTGTGGCACAGCCTTCCTTCTCCTCCGAAGGGCTGGGAACGGCCCTGGCCATGATCTGGTTTCCTGAGCTGTCTTCCATCACTCTGGCAGGTCCTTAGAAAAATGAACGTTAAAGAGGAGGGGGAGAAACCTCCACTGTTCAAACATCTTTAGCTTTGACAAATAAGGCGTCCGGCTGTGAAAGGCGAAAGGAAATTAATTTGGAATCACATTTTAAACATTGCCATAGAGGCAAAGTGTCTTCTCTCTAATTTCCCCCCCCAAGCAAAAAATGAGTTTCCCTTATATTTATAGAAAGATTATTAGGGCCACAAGGAGTGATTTATATCACCTCATCCCTGTGATGGAAAATGAAAAATTGCTGGGGCAACAGCCACTGGAATCCTGCTTTTGTCCGCCTGACAATTAAAACGGCTAATTTCCAACTCCGACAGATCCGCTGGGGTTATAAATCATTCCGGAAAGGCACTTTTCGCTGTGAAAAATGAACTCTGCCCCAATCAAGCACGAGAAGCTTAGATCAGAGATTTGTATCTGTTTGCTTTTGTGTGTAAATATATGTACTCTGGCTCCACACCCACCCACCGAAGGAGACGCTAGGAAGGAGGGGCTGCCCCTGCTCGCTTGACGCTGGGCTATCGAATTCCCGGTGCTCGGAGCTGCTGAGGATAAATGGGACAGGGAAGGCAGGAGGGTGGGACGACACTGAGGTCGGAGAAAGTCCGGTGACATTTCTGTCCTGTTTCTGATGCCACAAGCCCTGCAGAGCTTCACCCGAGACCGTTGCTGGTTGAGCAGCATAGGTTTGAATCCATCTGCCTGCAGAAGGGCCAGCTTCTGCCTGTGTCCACCCCATCCAGGGAGGCAGGTTGGACCGTGCGTCCTCCTGTGCCGCGCCTATGGATGGGGCAATCCCACAAGAAAGGGCAGGAGGGCAGGGAAGGAGCTCTCCTACAGCTTTGCTCCCAGGAGAGAGACAAACATGCCCAAGGAACACAGGAAAATGAGGTGGGCAGAGCACCCCATGGACCCGGAGGCTTCCCTCTGCCTCCAGGCTCTGGGGTGGTGATCTCCTGGGGCAGAGTCTGCGGTACGGGGCTGCAGGAGGGGAATACAGACAAGGGGGGGTTGGCCCTTCTGAACCAAACCTCCAACTCGCAGCTCCTTGCAGTCGTGGGACTGGGACCCAGCTGTCCAGGTGGCCCATGCCAGTGCCCCCTCCCGCGGTAGCACGTGCCTGTCCCCATGCACACTTTGTACCCACTGTTTAACGTAGGAGAAGACGACCCTTTCTGAATTTTCAGATCTATCCCAGGATGACTTTCAAATCAATGGCTGCAGACAGGAGGAGTTTCAGATATAAGCATTTATTCTGCCTGTCCTTCCCACTCTGCGTAGCTGGGGACCCGCCGGGGCTGGCGCGGGTCCCAGCAGCACCTGGATCCGTTCCAGTCCGGCATCGGACATCCTAACCTTGTGTCAAGTCTCCCTAAGACAAATGCTCCACTTGACGTTTCCACGAAACTCAAACAAAGGCCCCTCACTCTTATTTGTGCTGCTCCCCTAAACTCATCCCATAAAGAAACCGAGAGCAAACAAATCTGTGTGGAGGGCTCTCACGGGGAGCCCCAAGCGCCGTGCTCTGTACACACACATCCCCGTGCCTGGTGCACGGCTGCGGCTGGTCACCCCGCTTCCTTATCATAGTTTGCACAGTTGGCAGCCTGAAGTCTGCCCAGAGGCACAGAGGGCCCCCAAGAAGGCTCTCCGCACCCCCGGACGGCAGGGCTCTGCAGCAGCCCTGGGGAGGGGTGATGGATGGACGCAATAACCTTGTTTCATAAAAGCTTGATGTTTTTCTTTTTGCTTTCCTTGCTTTCAAACCCCTTGCCAAAGAGATGCGAGCGGTGGGGCATTTTGGAGAGGCCAAGTTGTGCTTTGCTGGAGTGCACCAGCAGAGATCTCAGCACCAACCAGAGCTGCTGGGGGCACCAGGCTGGGATCTCTGGGCCACACACTCCAGGGTAGGGAAAGATGGAGCCAGGGCAGCCCCTGTCCCAGTGCCAGCCCCCATTGCAAAGCCAGTCCTCATCCCAAAGCCATGCCCTGCGCACCAGGACCTGTCACGGTCAGGCTCACAGGAGCTCCCAAGGAGCTTGCCGGTGGTAACAGCAACACATTTTGGAAGCATGAAGCCGGCCAACAAAGGCTTGGGCAGCCCTTGGCCTCCACAGAGGTTGGCTCTCCAAGTTTTTGTGAGCAGGCTTCTGTCCTCAGCCCTTCCCCAAAGAGGCAAGAGCCCCTTGCAGCCATCCCTCCCCTTGCAGGCACCGCTAGCAAGAAGCAGGGACTCACCCATGCAGGAATCCCGCTGCTCTTCGTAGCCAGCACTGCACACACACTTCCCGATGGGCACCAACCATTCTCCCTCGGCACTGCAGTACATTTTGGGGGTGTCCCTCTCCTCTGAATGGCCCACGCACTCTCCCCGCACTTCCACCAAGGAGGACGAGTCCGCCCCAGTCACAGCCTCGGAGAAGGACGCCAAGTTCCTCACCATTGCCGGGCACTTCTTGTAGTACACTCGCACCGAAACGATGGCGATGCAAGCACCTATATCTTGGAAGGCCAAGTAGAAACCCCTCTTGCTCAGTGGTCCCACGCCACGCACCTCCGTGTTCAGCTTCAGGCGCCTCACCCCCAGGTCCACGTTGGTGAAGCTCTCATCAGCTGCGATGGTGTCGATCTTCATGAACTGGCTCTCCCGGGTGCTGGTGCCCAGGTCCCGGTCGGACTCCAGGTAGTAGAGGTTGAAAGTCTCCTTGCAGGTGCCCAGCACGCCCGGCATGCTGTTACAGTCCCGCAGCGTGAATTTAATCTCTGCATAGACCCGCCGCGCGCCGTCCCGTTGAACCCAGTTGGTCCGTAGCCAGTTGTTCTGGTTGGGTGTCATGACATTACAGACCTGATAGGTGTGGATGGGGCTGAAAAACTCGTCCATTTCATTGATCGAATCCCACTGCAGGACAGAGAGAGAACAGGTCATTCCAGCTGTCCCCAAACACCGGGCGAGCATGGAGCATGCAGGAGTCACCCACCCCGGGCTGAACTCCCTCTGCTCCTGCAGCTGCATCTGGGTGAGCGATCACTGCTGCCACAGGCCAAAGGAAAATGAGGATGAGCAGACTTACGCAGTACTAACTTGGGGAGTAACTCACAGCTGACTGATGCAGAGCTGGGTGAAGGGCACCCCTGTTTGCAGATGGGAATGCTTGCACGAGTCTGATCTAGTGGCAGAAACTGACGGCAGTGTGCGTTTGGAGGGCTCCAAACCCTCCAGACCATGTCTGCAAGTCCCATTTCTTGGTGCTCAACCTGCCATTTGCAGCAGCAGCAGGAAGGCACCTGTGTGGTGCTCACCTGGGTCTCTTCTTGCTCATGCAATCTCCATGCACAAACTAAACAGGCCGCTTTCCAGCTGGAGAATGAGTTTCGGGGTGCATACCACAGGGTGAAGGGGAAGCATGTAGTGAACACAGAACTTCCAGCAAGAAATGGGGGTCCATGGGGGCTCAGAGCCCCCTTCTTCCCAGGGAAGGTGAGGTCAGTGTGGTTCCTCGGTGTGAGCCCACAGTGCTCAGCCCTGCTGAGAGGCTGGACTAGGGGCTGGCTCTGGAAACGCAGGGGCTTTACAGCTTGACAGCTCTGGGGTTAAAATTCAGTGTAGCAGTGGCAGCAGGGTGAGCTTGGGGAGGAGATGCCGGGCAAAAGCAGGATGCAGCAAGAAGGATTGCAATGGAGGGGTGGTCTGGGTGACTTTAGAGGGACAGGGACATTTGTGTGATCCAAGGGAAGGATGCTAAGTGGTTTTGACTAATGAAAAGTGAGAAGAAGTCGTGAGATTTTGGATACAAATGAGCTCTATAGCTGCAGGACAAATTAAACTTAGTTGTTGGAGGCTACAGGACACTTCTGGGGGCTCACTCTTGCCTCACATGTCTCCCTCTCCACCCTCTCCAACCCCACCAACCCCTCACAGGACCCACAGCCCTTCCCTTCTCTGGGGGCTTCCCACCACCTCTTCAGCTCACATCCCTGTCCAAACCAGGCACCCCAATCACATCCCCCATGGATGGGTCTGGGACCCCTGAATTCTTCTTATGGGGTAAGAAAGAGGAGGAAGAGGAGCAGAGGAAGACTTCAAACCTTCTGACTTTTCCTTGGACTTAGCAACAGGCTTTGAAGATGCCTGAGTCCCACCACCATGTCCAAGTACAGCTGCGAGGGCCAGCCCCAGACGCAGCCCTGCAGAAGCTGGGGAAGGTACTGGCACCCCTGCAGCACTTGCTGCTCTGCCTACCAAACCATCACCTCCACAGCTCAGCACCCCCTGCCTGCACCTTCCTCGGGCTGCTGGCTCTGCCTGCACTGCCGAAGGGGAGCAGCCCCCCATCTCGGCACTGTGCCCTGCCTGGCCGTGTGCTGTCTGGGGGGGCTGGGGGAGCCAAGAAAAGCTCCAGCAGTGGTTCACAGAGCAGGAACACAAATCTTGTAAGCAGCATTGCAAGTACATTAAAATAAACCTCGGGGCTTGCTCTGACGGGGCAAAAATGGTGTTTTCTTATGCGAGTGGTGACCCATGTTTCATTACAGATGCAAAACCAACAGCAGCCCAGAGAGAAGGAGGCTGATGCTCAGCTCAGAGGGGGTGACCCTGAAGACTTCACCCCAGTGACTGCGGGAGCTGGTGAGGATGCAGCTCTGCCAGGACAGGCACCCAACAGCCTTGCTATGTGGCTGCGAGCACTGCAGGGACAGGACACAGCTAGGGGAGGGCATCACTCCTCCAGACCGTAAGAGATATTGGAAAGAGGTTATCAGTGATACCTGTAAGACAACCTGCTCCCTTCTCCCCTCTCAGATGGGAAAGTCCTTCCTCGTTTAACCTCCTTGACCTGCAGCTCCTGGGGAGGAGGTGTTGCTGCGCCTTCTGCTAGTGCTAGGGTGATCAGTGGAAGTCAAACCACTGCCAGGAGAGAAAAATATTACTGGTTCTTTTAAAAAAAAAATCATTTTCTGAATTCCAGAAATGCCTGGGTTCATCCTAGGTCCTAGGATCACCGAGGACCTGCTCTGCACCCCAGCACTCAGGTAGACACATGGAAAGGGGCCAGGCTACCTGTGTGCTTTGCTGGAGGGGTGAGCTGTGCCTGTGACCAGTAGCACCCCTCTTATTATGTCTCAACCTCCCCAGCTGCAGAGATGAGCATGTAGAAAGCGCTGTGGCACCCGGCATACGCTCCTGACGCCAGGCCGAGGGGCACAGGGGTGCCCTGGAGTGTGCGCAGCAGCAGGCAGGGCACGGCTCCCTGCACACCCCTGCACCGGGGCCGGCGGGACCCAGCCAGCTCCCCGCTCCTGCATCGATGTGTGCATGCACTGCAGCGCTGCGGAGGGTGTGGAAGTCGTTGTCACAATTAATCGAGCACAAATTAACACAACATCTGTTTCCTGTCTTTTCCCTGCCGAGTTCCCCGGGGGGAAGCGAGGCAGAGCTGCGCATGGGAAGAGACACACGGGGTGAGGGCAGAGCTGAGGGCATTGAGCGGGGATGCTCCCTGCAGTGCACAGCCAGCTCCCTTCCGCAACATCTGTGGGGCCTGGGGCTCTCCAGGAGTGTCCAGCAAGGGAAATAGGAGGTTACTGTGTGCACTGAAACACCTTGGTCTCCGGCTGACATGGTTGCTTTGGGTCTCCAGCACCACCAGACATTCACTTCTCCCCTAAATCTGGCAGAGGAGATGGTGCTCATGACCACAGTGTCCCCACACCCCTGTGGCACTGCCAGAGCTGGCAGCATCCTTACTACTGGCAGAGAGCAGGGAGCCAAATGTCCATCTCCAAGCTCTGGCGATGGTCAGCATCCACCTCAGGAGAGAACTTGGAGAGTTTGCATTTACAGCATTGCCCTTTCAAACCTGGTGCTTTTTTGTGCAGTGGTTGGACTGTCAGCTCTTTCCCTGGGTTGTATGCAGCAGCATGGGATCCCAGCCTAAGACTGGTCCAAAACGTGGTGTTTTGTACCACTGGCCTAAAGGACAAGTGCTCTGCCATCAGTGGAAACATGGGGAGGGAAGCTGGACCACCTGAACTGGTGGCTTGGATGCCACAGACACATCTTCCCAGCGTGCCACAAGACAACACAGGTCCCACAAGCTCTGTGAGGTCCCAGAACCTGCCAGGCACTTGGGATGGAAGGACCCGCTTCAGGAATCCCCATGACTTGAAAGGTTTTTCCGTTTCATGATAATTATGAGCTCTTATGGCCAGGGAGAGGAGTCTCTGACCATCTGCAGCTTTGATGCTGGGTACCGTCGGTTCAAGAGCGCAGGCACTGTGCACGCACTCAACCTCCCGGCACCGCCTGCTCTCGGCTGACAGTTTGAAGTGGCGTTTATTAAATGAAGCTCAGCCCGGCCCCCATCATTGCGATAAGATCCCCTAGTGAGACGGAAATGAGGACATCATAATTAACGTGGTGAGCGCATACGTTGGGGGGAGGATGTGATTGCATCTGTATTCAGGGGTTTGCCTAATAGTTTAAATTAAAGTCAACACCAGTTATAAAAAAAATTGCCAGATTATGAAAGGCAAAAGATGCAAACACCTGATATCTGGGCAGCTCAGCAAGGTCTTAGAAGTCTCCCAGGGCCTGTGCAGTGCAGCAGAGTAGGGAGGAGGAGGAGGAGGAGCGGAGGGGGCAAATGCACGAGGAGAGACCACATCCCCTGGAGAAGCAGCTGAGCCTCCCACCACCCTTGCGGTGACCACAGAGGGAGCCAAGGGATGAGGTTTCCCCAGCCCTGGGGCGGGTTTCAGGAGGGATGCCGGGTCTGCCTGGCATAGCAAAGCTTTTGCTGCCATTGGGACATCCAGCACTTTCCTTCCTCCCGAGAGCTACGGCTCCTCCCCGGGAGCTGCCGGGTCCCTCACACCACTGTCACTGGGAGAGAAAAAAAAAGAGAAGAACGTTATTGCAGCTATAAATCATTAGATGGGAGGCGTTAATGGAGATAATCCCCGTGAAATCAGTCACTGCTATGGCTAAGGAGGGATTTGTCAGGCAGATAACTACCCTGAGCTTCACTGCAGGTGATTAACTCCTGGTAGTGACCAGCCTCTGGGGAATTAGCAATAACCCAGCATTTACCGAACAAGCACTGGGAGATGAGCTTTTATCTCAATTACTAGTCTAAATCTTTATTTTACAGTGTTCCATTCCTACCCATCTTTTTTCCCAGAGAAAATGAGTTTCACCGCAGCTTGCCCTGTAACTTGCTGGTATTCCTGGATCCAGGCAGGAGGCTCCGGATCAGAAGAGAAACCCAAGAAATGGCACAAGGACATCAAAGTGATGCAGGGCAGGAGACATGGCCCTGGCAGATGGGAGAACCTCAATATCTTTTGGTGCTCCGAGGAGAAAGCCAGGACCCTGAAGAGGGTTGAAATGGCAAGCACACAGCACAGCTCGGGCTGGGGACGGGGTTTTAGCAGGGTGGGCTTGGGGCAAAGGGAGGCCCTGCTCTGTAACAGATCTGGCATGTCAGACGGGGTTCATCCGAGCCAGGAACTGGTTGTTGGCTGCAGGACCAGAGCCAGGCAAAAAAAGTCCCCTGCCGCGTAGGGTTTGCTCTGCAAACAGTTCGGTCCTGGGGCGTTTACAGCAGCACCATACACTAGCATGAAATCCCCATCCTTGATGCGCAGACACTGCTGAGAGACCATCCTACGGGCAGAAAGGTGTCGCCCGCGCTCTCAGCTGGCTGTTTAAGCAAATCTGGTGCCTTTCTGCCCGTTTCCTCTCTAAGCTACTGCAGAAGGAGGGAAGAGCACTCTTGACTAATTGTGCCCAGGGGCCTCAGGATAAGTCCCTTTACCAGGAGCCGAGGGGCAGAGATAGGGAGGTGCAAACCACCTCTGAAGGTCTTTCCTGGTGCTCCCACCAGCAAAGCCAACATGGAGCATGCCAGGCGTTGGGGCAGCCGCCTGGGTGGCAGATGCCCACCAGCTCTCTGGGCTGACCCCAGCCCGTGCAGCGAGGGGGATGCTGTGGGGCCAGACCATGGAGGTGCTGATGGGGGGCAGATGGGGAGGTCGTGGGCAGCATGGGGGGCATTTCTCCAGCACTCAAGGTGCTCCCATTATAATTAGCTTTTGCAAGGCATGATTCAAGCTCCTTAGATACCCTGTGTCTGAACAAAATCATTTCCTGTTTGACTTTGTAAATCAAAGTAGATGATACAATAATTATTAATAATATGTTGACTTATCTCATCAGCGTTTTAATTAGTCAGTAGAAAAGCAATTTGCAAAGGGGCCGACCAGGCTCCCTCTGATCCGGGCAGGTCACGTGCCAGGCAAGGAGAGGGGAGAGAAGGGCACTGGGGCACTGGGGCGTTGTGCTGGGGAGAGCTGGGAAACTGGAGGGACAGAAGGGGAAGGGGCAGCCTCTTTGATGGCACTGATAAGAGTTTAATTTTCAATGCAAAGGGAATTGTTCTGGGGATGGAGCGAGCTGCAAAGCTCCTGGGAGCCCTTTGAAGTTATAATTGAGAGGAGCCGCAGCCTGCGGGACAGGGATGCTCCTGGTGACCCTTCCGCTTCCTGCACGTGTCTGCAGGGTGGAGGTGAGGGGAGGATGCAATTAAACCCCTGAGCAGCAATTACAGCCAATTACCCCTCAGTTAATTGTCTGGCAAGAGGAAATGTCAAAACAGGCCACGCACGCCTCCCTGATGGCTTGACACTCCCCAGGCCCAACGGTGCTGCTGACCCCCGCTGTGCCCATTGCTCCCAGCCCCCTGCTCCTCTGCTCTTGCTGGCCACAGCAAACCCAGAGAGGAAAACAAATCTTCCTGTGAGACAAGTTCACCTTGCCCACAGGGGTGATGAAAACATCAGGACTTTGCACGTGTTACCCTTCCAGTTTTGCACTGCCAATGTTTTGGACTGTTGCCCTGGCTGTGCGGGCAGCTCTGGGACCTCCCAGTCCAGAAGAGAAACCCGCTGAGACTGCCACCTTTCCTCTGGCATCCCCAGGAGCCCCAGAGAGGTGGGACAGGACCTGCGGGTGCTGGGAAAGCAACCTGTAGGGCACTAGGGACTGAGCTAGCGGACACAAGGCCCCTTCTTAAGTTCCTCAGGGGGACTGGGGCTCTGGGCTGTTTAGTGCCATGCAAAGACCCAGCCAGAGCTACCCACCTCCCCACTGTCACTCACACGGTGGCCCTGGGCTCATGCAGGGCAGGGGAATGGGGACGTGGGTAAAGCAAAAACAGGCATGACTTCAGCTGGGGAGCCAGGGCCAGCAACACCGTCCCTTGGCAGGAGGATGCTGTCACAGATGTGTCTGTCCGTGGAAATCCTGCACCCTCCCGCACCCGGCACACGCTCCCGCCGTGGCTCAGGCAGGACAGCTTTACCCAGCCTTCGCAGCCCAGGGCTGCCAGAGTCGCAGCATGCCGCAGCGGGCAGCGACAGTCCTGGGGACACCAGCAGTCCTCTTGAGATGGTGACCAGCAAACTCAGACCCTTTCCCGGAGCAGAGACCACACCAGGCTTGGAGCCATGTGGATCCAAGCTACCAAGCCTGCGAGTCACTCAGACTCTCTCCCACCTGAATCTGAACCCTGCTGTAGGGGCTGCTCAGGAGGCATCTGCTCAGTGCCAAATCATTGGCACTGGGAGCAAATATCCTACAGCAGCTTCTCTGAGACATCAGCACCATATCCCACCTCCTTTCTGGTGATGGCAACTGCGTCCAAGTGCAAATTCACTACCCAAAAAGCACCTGCAGCTGAAGGAGCATCAGGAGGGTAAAGGAATGAGATGCTCTTTCAGGATGGTGCAATGCAATGGCCCATGGAGGAAGAACCACAGTCCAGATAAGTGTTCAGAGGAGCCATTAAAACATCCAGCTGGAAAAAGATATGCAAAGTTGTTTGTGCAAGAACATCACATCGAAACCCAGGCACCCTCCTTGAAGGTGTTCAGGGCAGTTTTCACACAGCTGCATGGGGGTCCTCTTGGTAACAAGGTCATGAGTTGGGCAAAAGCACAGGGTAAGTGAAGAGTGGTGTTACCCCATGATTTACCTAGGACTTGTAGGACTCGGCATTCCCAGTGTCCTATGGTCACGTAACGCCTGACAGCCCTAATGGGTCGGGACCCAGGATTCATCCCCTGGCTTTGCAGATGTCCAATGCAGGATGCTGCAACTTAATCAGTGATGGAAGTCCCTGACACCTGTAGGCTCAGTCCCTCAGGGAGATGTCTGCTTTGGGAGTAAAAGGTCCTGCCTAGATGTGCCCACCAGTCCTCAGGACAGCTAGCTCAGGCGGATTCATGTTTAGCCAAGTCATCTAGGTGATGTGATGGATCTCATCTGCATGTCTGTCAGCTAGCAATGGGCCTGGGGACGCAGTCACGCAGCCGTCTGGAGAGCTGGGCTCATGGTGGAGTATCCAGAAGAAGGAGGGTCTTGGGCAGTCTGCAAGCGGTGGAGGGTCTGACTATGGGGAGGAATGGCTTCGGATGCAGTGAATGGCAGAGCAGTGGAAGTGGACAAAGAAAAAATAGCCCTCACTCCCAGAAACATCCCAGAAACCTCCTCCTTCCCAGGGGAGCAGAGGAAGCCCCAGTCCCTGATCATTGAACGTGCATCAGGCCCGTCCAGGATGCCAGGATTTGGCAGCAGGGCTGGGATGAGATGGCAGCAGTGGGGTGGCAGAACAGGGACCCACACAACCGAGGGCAGCCTGTGCATGAGCATGAAGAGGACAAGATCTCCCTCATCCATGCAATGGCAGAGGAGGATCCGGTGGCTGGAAATTGAAGCCAGGCAAACCCACACAGTGATGGGTTTTAACAGCAACCTGTTAACAGCATCGCTACAGGACGTGGGGGATTTACCACCACTGGCAATGTTGTAGTCAAGGATTTTTTTTTTCTAAAAGCTGGGCTTTTCTGAGATGTGAGTGAATTGACAGGTCTGAAGGCCTGTATTTATGCAGGAGGTCACATCCCATTAGCTCTGCAGTCCCCTCCGACCTTGTACCTCTGCATCTATTACATTCCAGGATAGTCATCTTTGCAACACCTAACTGCTAAAATTAGAGCTGCGTTAATGATTTAATATATTTACATATATGATAATGTCTGATAGAAATCTCATCATTGTTATTATGACGAATTCACAGTTCTGATCACTCCTGCTCAAACAGTGCAGGGACTGAAACTCTCAAGCAGCAGATCAATGAAAATGATTAGAGGCCTGGGAAGATTTCTGTAGGAGGCGGAATTGAAAAGATTAGGACTGTTTAGTTCAGAGAGGGGATGAAAAAGAGTGGACATGAAAAATCAACACAGCAGCGAAAGCCAGGTAGGCACCCCGATTTTGCACATCTCGTGCATGCAGTAAGCCCCCCTGTGCCTTGCAGTTGGTCCTGTGTGTATTTATGGGATTGTTTCTGCTCACTAAATGAACGAGCAAAATCCTTACAGCCAGGTCACCGCTGCCGTCTGAAACTCACAGTTTCCAGAAAGCTGCTGCGGCAGGAAAAACTGACCTTAGAAACACAAGTGGAGGGAACATGCGGAGAGGATCCAGCCAGCAGAGATGGCAGGCTCGCGTGGGGGCCACCACCCCTACATCCCTCCCGCCCACACCGCAGGGCTGTGCATTTACAACCCCATTCCCTGTAAGAAATCATCTGCAGGGATGCTCCCTTGCCCCTCTTGCCCAGTTCCCACAGCAAACTGCTCCGATCACAGGAGGTTGAGAGCTTCCCAGTCATTTTGGGCTGTTCCTCCTGACACTCCCCCGGTAGAGCGAGGAACAAGATGCTTCTCGGTGTGAGTGTCCATGGGGTGACCCAGCTTTGGAGTTCCCTTAAAGCTCAGGACCTGGTGACAACCTGGTCCCTACCAGGGGACACAGAGCAGTTAAATGGCATTTCCAAACCAGCTGCATCCCACTGCCAGTCTTTCAGGCTGGCATTTTCCCAACAGCCACGGTCTCTTAGCCGCATCAGCACGGACCAAGGCACCAGCCTGGGGCTGAGATGTCCATCCACCCTGCCCATGGGGACCTGTGGTGACCCGTCCCACTGGGGTCCCCCACGTGCCAATAGCCGCTTTGTACTTACCCCGTGCGAGGGATAAGTCATCCAGCCCCAGTCCCCCAGGATTGTTGATGTGTCTAGCAAGTTCACTGGAAAACACAGGAGCAAAACGCTGCGTTAGAAAGCTTGCTCCCCATCCCTGAGGGGGGAAGAACCAAACCACCACAAACAACCCCTCCTCGCACCCTACTCTCCTGATTGTCCCCTGCGCCCATCAACACATGGGGCTGCTGCCAGGGACCTGCATGGCTGCAGCTGAGGCAGATACGGAGCAAGGGGATGGCAACAAACGATGCTCCCCAGAGCTGTTGGTTCAGGGTAGAGTTGGAGTGGGGCTGTACCAGTCCTGGCCATAGGACTGAGAGAAATGTGTCCTTTTGGAGATGAGGGGGCTGCAAACAGCAGGTCAGAGGGGATGCAAGGCAAGGCGGAGCTAGGAAAACAAACTCCAAGCATCAGGTTGTCCACCAGTCCCACCCTGGGCCAACACTGATGCAACTGGAGCATCGTTCCTCACTTGGACACTTCTCCTCCGGAGGCTCCACTGAGCCCTTTAGGCTCACATCCCTCCCAGCATCACCAGTTTGAAGTCTGCGCTCCAGCAGCTGCTGTAATTACGCACCGCGGTGCCTGGCTCTACCACAAAGTGACCCGCCATGGTCCTGGCTGACACCCCACTGGAGAGGCCAGACCGTGGGGGACCGGCTGCATGAGGAGGCCCATCAAAGCCAGCCCTTGAAAAGCCCTGCCACCACCGGGAGCCCCGATTAAGGAGGAGACACAGGTAAATCTGCAAGGAGAAGGGAGCAGCTTCGGCAGAGGTAGAGGCGAGAACGCCTGTGAACGTGCTCAGGAGCTTCCCGTGGAAATCTGCATAGTGTCTGGGGGGGGGACATGGTGGGACACTGCAGTGTTGCTGCCTGCACGGGGTGAGTTGCCCCCAAGTATCATCTGCTGCCTGTGAGCCCCACATCCAGATCCCACAGCATCAGGCAGACGAAAGCCTTGCTACTGCCTGATACCCGCCCCCCCCCCCCCCCCCCCGACTTGCTCAGCACCTGGGGAAGCAGCCCAAATCCCATCTCCAGGGTGCATATCCACTAGGATGGAGGCTCGGGAGAGGGTGCTGGCAAGGTGCCCTGACCCTTGGGAGTGAGTGCAGCGGGCACCGATGCCAGCCCATGCCTCGTCACCCCTCATCAGCACCAGGCTCCCTCAGGCACCCCCAGTGCCTCCAGCTTTCCCCAGAGCTCTTTGCCCTACAGCCACCCCGTAGGGTCAAGCCCATGCTGGATGCTGCGACCGTGCTGGCTGCTTTTCCTCACCCTCAAGCAGCATTGAACTGGACCTCGAGGCGACTTGGTGCAGCATCCCTGCTGCAGCACCAGGTCTCGGATGGTCCCCGGGCTCCCCAGGTCTCCGTGCAAGGCACCGGCTTGCTGCAGCGGGGACAGGGCAGGTCAGGACAGCAGCTCCGGCCCCAGCAGAGGCCGGGCTTAGCGTGATGCTGGTCCCAGCAGCCAGAGGAACGGGTGCCACTTTCATTTACTATTACCAGGCAGGGAAGGAGGAGGGGGGGGAGAGGAGCAGAGACGTGAGCTGGCTGTGAAACGCCCGGATGTCATGCTCCTGACAGAACAGATTAGGAGCTTTTGAGGCATTTATTAATGTTAGCAGAACAATTTGAAAGAATTTCCAGGGTTTCTTGTGTGACTCCATTGGCCCAACAGCAGGCCAAGCCCCTCCACTCCCTGCACGGCACTGCTCCCACTGGTAAAGAGGCCCCTTGCCCTCAGCACGGAGTAATTACCTCGGAGATCTCAAATCCATTTTTATTTGTTATTGTTAATCTGAAGATTTTCTGCCTATTTTCCCTGGGTAATTTGCCCAGCAGGAGCCTGGGCTCGGGAGTTTCCCTGCTCACAGTGCAGGAGCACGGTCCCGGTGACCCTCAGCAGGCAGGCTGCGGGGAGGGGACCGCTTTCGCAGACCCTCTCTCCCCCCCGCTGTGGTCTCTGCACCCTCTTTCCCACGCTGAGATGCTCAGCGATGGACGCGGCTGCCTCTCGCTGCTCTCCAGGCAACATGAGGAGCCTGCATGGAGCAGGGTGGGGAACGATGCTGAGACCGGAGCAGGCAGCCCCACGGTGGGAGGTACCCCAGGCTTGTCTGCACAGCGGTGCATGGGACCTGGAGCCAGCTTGCTACACCCCATCCTGCCACGTGCACCATATGGTTGTCACCCAGCCTCATATAGATGAAGGAGCCGTCTCCTCTCAGGTGCTTTGGTGCACAAATGACTACACAAGCATGCATTCCCTGCAACGCACTCATGGAGCACATTACTCATGCCTCTTCGCAGGAAGAGGGCTAATGCATTTCGTTTATTCCTTAGCAAGTGTTTCACCAAGTGCGTAGGAGTGCTGTGCATTAAGCCCACTGCAGTGGGCATCGCACAAATATAAAGGCATTGCGTGTCCAAGAGCTCTTGCGTTAACTTGCAGTATAGCACACACGTCTGTGGCTATGAGGCTCCATCTAGCAGCACTGTTACCTGCTGTGCTCAGATATGGGGAGGCCAATACTCCCCTGAAACCCAACCGCCCATTTCAGGGAAAGGCTACAGACCAACGCCAAGGGGAACCCACTGCATGGCATGCGACAAGTGCCCCGTCCAGCCCCTTGCAGGTGATCTCCCAACTGCGTCGCTTCTCCGGGGGCGATGCCTGGAAAGGGACCGTCCTTGATGCCGGAGGGCGAGCGAGACTGCCACAAAGGACCCCTTTCAGCCGAAACGTTTCTCAGAAGATGTGTCGGTTTGGGAGACCTCTCTCCTACAGCTGGGCAATTCTGTTTGATGTTATGGACTGTCTGCACATATCAGTCTCAAACTGCGAGCTCCATTTTGTTTTCCTGAGCACCATTTTGTATTTTCCCTATTCTGTGCCTTGGCCTTGACTTGCCGTATTGAGCCAAAACACCAGGAGGTGTCAGGGGAAATTCTCGCACTGGTGGAAAAGCTGTCAAGCCTGATTGCCTGTTCGAATGGAAGCACCTAGGAGAGAGCAGGTCGCTTCCCCAGCACCAACTGGCATCTTGAGTCGGAGCCTCACACAAGGGAGACCTACTTGCTCCTTTATAAAGTTGCATCATGTAATGTTGGGTGAGTAGTGCATATTGCAACATCATACATCCAGATTATGCAGGTGTATGTATATGTGTATGATGTATATGTATAATTTATTTATACCTATATCTTTATTTTTTTATTTTTATTTTTATCTATATCTGTATCTGTATCTTTATCGTATGTATTCATAGCCATATCCATATCTACCAAATTCTAAACACCACTTGGGATGAGTGAGGAAGTCGAGGCAGGGACTAGCATCCAGGGGATGTGCGTTTTGCCTGTGTCCATATATCTCTTGCATCTATAAAGAGTGAGTGCTCAGAAGCCCTTCCTGACACTTGCGCTGGTGACTGCAGCTCCTGCAGAGAGTGGTTACTTCCCTACAAAGAGGCACGGGCACATTGAGCTCCCACATCCAAGCATCCCGGGCTCGGGAATGGTGCCGTGGGAGCTGCGGCTGCCCAGCCCAGGGGAGCCCGTGGACCCTCAGCCCGCCTGGGGGTGCATGGTGGGGTGGTGGGGCAAGCCCAGGGGTGACACGCTGGGGGATGCGCAGAGCCCCAGCCTCCAGTGGGGGACCAAGGAGGGCTCTAAGCTCCCTCGCTAATTGTTAACCCACTGCGGTCCTCACTCTAATTACTCCAGCGTCTCCCTCCCAGGCAGGGGCTTTGTAGCACAGGCGTGGGGAGGAAGGGTCAGTGGGAGCAGCCCCGTTCCCTTGGGCTTCAGTTCCTCTCCATCACAACTTCAAAGGCCTCCCAAGATTCACAGCAAGGCTCCCCCCCATGCAACAACGCCTTTTGCATCGATAATTAAAGTCTTATCAGCACGGTTAGTCACTCCTGCTCCCTGCCGCCCAAAGCCTGGCAGGCTCAGCCCCCACAGCCCCACGCGGGTCTGCACACCCCACACCAGCCCCACAGCCCCAGCCCCACTCAGTGGGGAAACGACATGGGGAGGGTTATCCGCAGCGGGAAGAGAGCGTCGGGCTATGGGAAAGGGGCAGGGAGAGGCCCTGAGAGGAGGGGAACAAGAGCCGGCAGCGTTCATTTCCCATAATCTCGGGCAGGATTTTGAAGGGGCAGGTGGGGCCAGGGTGGGTCAGCTATTTGTGTCCCACCGTTTAATCCAGGGGCGTGCTGAATAGCCAGCTGCGACCTTTCCAACTCGGGAGGCAAAGCCGAGCAATAAAGCTGTGTCTTGCTGGCCTCGGAGCATCGCAGGGGGACGGGACGGGATGCTTCGCTTTCAGCTTCCCCCTCCCTGGGACAATATTTATCTTTAAAGAAAGAAAAATAGTCATTTATTCACCAGCACACAAGGTCAACCGCTGGGGCTTCGAGGTAAAGGCATCGAGCCTGGAGGGGAGGTCACTCTCCCCATGTGGGCGCTGTGCGCACGGGATGTGCCCCGTGGATCCGGGTCGGCACCGCGGCATGGGGCAATGCACACCCGCGCTCTGCCGCACGAGCGGCCGGATCCAGGCAGGCTTTGCCCAGCAGCGGCTCGTGCACGAGGCTGCACGTACTAAGGACACAGCGGGGATGGTGCTTGCATCGGCACCCGCTGGCCTCGGCTGCCCGGAGAGGAAACATAGGAAAGCATTGCGGGTAAATATAAAAGATGCCACCAAATCCAGCAGGAACGTGGGATTTCCACATTTCTGGAAATGCCAGAATCAGGCTGAAAAAAAAAAAAATTAAAAAGACACATTTTCAAACAATTGCCGTGAAAAAGCAGTGCTGCTTTTTGGATGTGCCCTAATTCCCATTTCAGGATTTCTTCTCAGACCTCTGGTTTGTTGCTGTGAACTTTCTGTATTTAATTTTATATCATTTTGTAATGCATCAGGAGCGGTAATATCCGTAAGGACTGCCCAGAGGGTCACCCCTTTTCAGTATACCAGGAGCAGGAGATACTTTGATGTAGGAAGAAAGCTTGTTTGTTCAATCAGTGCTAACAAAAAGCCGCAGTTCAGGTTTTAAAAATAAAATGATCAACCTGATCCCTCCAGACCCTGCATGATATCATGTAAGATAATGTGCAGCGCAAGAGCATAACCTGTGGTAGGACTGAGATGCCATGAAATAATGTAAAAAATGAAACAAAACAAAACAAAACAAAACACCCTGAATAAAGTATTTCCAAGGCTAAAAACCTTGAAATTACAGGGCAGCATTTTTTCTTTCCTGAGAAAAAAAAAACACCTCAAAAGCCAAACAACAAAAAAATGTTCCCTCTCAGAAATATAGGTGAGAAAATATAGATGTAAAATGCTCATGTTTCCTACTCTGTTTGAGACTCCTGATGCTCATGTGCAGCGGGACAGCCAGGGTGAATTGGGCACACTGGTTTAGGCGACCCAAATTAAAGCACGCATGCTGCCCGCCGCTGGGCAGGGTGTTCCAGCACCGGTGAGCATCTCCACATCGTGGCACACGCAGGTTTCGGTGCACATGGTGCATGGCGAGCTGGACACAAATAACTGACTGGAAATGTTAAACAACCGCGGGCTGTCCCAGGGCTTGAGGACGGGGTGTACGGGGCCAGCCCCGAGGCTCAGCGTGAGGGGCGAGCACACGTTCCCACATCCCCCATCCAGGAGCTTGTGCCGGTGGGGAAGGAGCTATTTCAGGCTCAAGGGGTGGCTGGGCTTGTTGTAATTCAGGGCAGAAGCCAGAGGAGGAGGTGGGAAGGCTCTGGGGATGGAGGGGTGAGAAAGGTCAGGGAGGCAAGAAATTCCATGGAAACATCCGATGTGAGCAGGACGGCGGCGAGGCTGGGGAGGGGGCAGGCGCTGGGGAGCACTGAGGGCAGCCGAAGGGTCCCTGCAGCCCCGGAGGAGGGCCCTGCAGGCCTGGTGTCCCCAGGTCTGGATTTGGCCATCTGCAACTTGTGCAAGTCCTCTCCATCACATTGTCCCCAGCCTAAGGGATGGCGAGATGACACGGACCCGTCCATCAGCAGAGAGGAGCCCGCGCCTTGCACAGCCCCCCCTTGGGATCTTGTTTGGCTAAAATCCTGCAACAGCTAATGGGTTCAACCCACACACCGTCACAGGGCAGCCGCTTGCATCCCTGACCAGTGTCCCCATCCCAGAAGCTCAAAGAGCAGGTAGTAGACCTGCACCCGGACGAGGACTTCCCACTTTCCACCAAGCTGCAGTCCCAGGTTTGGGGACAAGCTGAATATCTCATGCTACCACTAATACAATATTGTGAGTCTTTAAAAATTATACAGGAGAGTTTTCTAACAGAAAATACATCTTTTCTGCTTGCAGTAAGGAAAACCTGTGTGGTACAGGTTCGGGGAAACTGGAGTCCTCTCTAGAGGGGCTTGTGCTGGTGGCTCCTTTGGGGTCCTCTGGGCTGGTCCTCACACCAGTCCTCAGTCTATTCTCTTTTCTCACATTTGTTGCGTATAGCAAAATAAACACAAATGCGTTTTCAGCTTTAGCCGCTGAGGTTTCCGACTTCTGCTGTGTTTTTTGGGAGTCAAAGCTCACGCCAGGCATCCCCTAACGCCATCCCAGGTCCTTATCCCAGAGCATCTCAGCGCTTCCACTCCCCATCTGTAAGCCGCACGCCTGCTCAGTTATCTCCTGCCCGTTTGGGATTTTGCAGGTTTCTTGCCCAAAATCATGACTCCCCGGTGTCGCTCCCAGACACTTCCCACACCACCCACAGCGACTCGGGTGGACCCGGCACTGGAGACCTGTGCCTGTAGCAGAGCCCCTGAGTCCATCAGCAGGACAAACCCTGCGGCGCCCCAAAAAGACACCGTGCCCTTCCCACTGACTCCTGCGTCCCGGCAGTCCTGGCAAAGGTTTGAGTTTTACCCTCTCTGGAGGATTCACTAGGGAAATGTGGATTTTTGCAAATGTGCTCACTTATCTGGATTACCTGAAGGGGCTTCGGATGGCAGTTTTTCAGGCTGTCGGATGCTTTTTCCTTAATTTCTCCGAGGACATCTTTTGTTCTCACACCAGTTGGCCACCCTAAACTATGCTTAGCTGTTTGTACCCCCGTGACATTTTTAAAGCAAGTTAATTTCTTTTAAAGGCAATTACTTTGCTCTCTTAAAAATAGCTTTCTAAACCGGAACATTTTCACAGACAAAAATACCAATACTAAAAACATTTGAAGGGACAGACTGAATATCTCATGCCACCACTAATGAAATATCACGAGAGTCCTTAAAAATTGCATGGGAGAATTTCCTAACAGAAAACGTATTTCATCCGAGGAAGGATCCGGTGACTCGTGCGCGCCCTCGATGCTGGGATGGGGCTCGTCTATCCGGCTGCAGCCAGCGCTGTTGCCTCTCACTTACATGGTTGAGGCATTTTAAATATGAGAAACTGGAGACAGAGCAGAAGATACCACAGGCACAACCATGATACCAGGGCTGGAGGAAAAAAAAAATGAGAGAGCGAAACGCGCAGAGCCCAATCTGCTTGTGCCCACGAGGGGTGCGAGGCACCCGGTTGCCCTCAGCGTACTTTCATGGCAGAAAAATACAGGCTCTTTAATCTAGCAAGAAAAGCCTAACAAGAACAAATGGCCGGAAGGTGAAGCCAGGCACGTTTGTATTAGGGAAAAGAGGGGTCCGATTTTTTAAGGCTGAGGCTGATGAGCCGTTGGAACAAATTATTAAAGGCAGGGATGGGTCTGCCTTCACCGATGTCTTCAGATAAATGTTGAGTACCTTTCTGGGCGGTATCCCTGGGCCAAACGCAGCTCATTAGGCTTTATTGGTGTGGCTGGACCTGATCCATAAAGGAGTTACATCCTTTATGTGGTTATTTATGTCCCTAAGTACCGCACATCTATACGGGCAGGACATGGGGGGTTTTTGTTTCTTTTTAAAGGAAATACAACTGCATGATCCCGCCACTCACTTTTGAACTACCAGGGCCGAAGGGGTTAATCATTTCTCTGTGACAGAGGAATAATTTTGAGTGTTGGTCATGCAAACACTCTGGGGTTAGGAGAATGAACTATCAAAAACTGTCAGGGTATGAATAGAGTTATCATATGAATGGATTTGCCCCCGGAGATAAAGGCAGCACCGAAGGCTGCCAGCGAGGCGAGCAGGGACGTACGAAATGCAGGACCCGACCGAAACAAAGAGCGGAGGTGTCAGGATGCCTTCATGAAACCGGCGCTCCCCGGAGCCCTGCCGGCCGGGACCCCCGCGCGCCGATCCCAGCGGGATGCGCGGGACGAGCCGCTCTCCCTCCCTCCCTGGCTGAGCACCTTCTGGGGCTGAGGTTCGTTGTTTTGGGGCTTTTTCTGTTGGCTAAAATATTTTTCCAATTGTTTTTCAGCAATCGAAAAAATAGGGAATTCTTTTGTCCATGGGGTTTTCAGTTGTACTTAAATTTGGATTCATCAGATCTATTTCCACTGTCACCACCCATTTATTTTCACTGTAAATAAACCCCTCATGATTTCAGAAACGAGAATTGAAGGAGAATTAAAAAAAGCTCACAGAGTAGGTGCATTTTGTGTGCTGTTGTGCTATTTTCCTGCAAATTTGTGGGTTTGTTTTTCCAGAAGTTTTATAAGCTGTTAATACCAGAAGGATGTAAATGAAGGTGAGACTAGAAACACATTCCCATGAACCTACCTAAAATCATGCAAATATTTGCTTTATATCAGTACTTCGGGAGCAATCAAAAAATCACACATCCCAAAAATGATTTTTTTTTTTTTTTGGCAAACGTAGCCCAAATCAGCTCCCTGTTTTAAACTAATGCTTCTCCATCCCCCGATCACTAAAAGTCTGTATGCCTAAAGCCACCTGCTTCCTATTCTTACAGAGGAACACGGCATCCCGACAGCCTTTTTACAACTGAAAAAGCTGTTTCCTCTCCCTTTCAGAGCTTTGCTTCTCCCGCAGCCCTGACTTCGGCATGGCTGCAGAAGGGGCAGAAAAGTAGCGTTGAATAAATGCTCAGATGAGTTTTCACCTCTTTTTCTGTTTGAGCAGCGGGGCAATTAGTGAGATTACAATTGAGAGATTAGCGGGGAGATGATTGCCACAAACCCTTCCTCTGGCCCCCATTTTGGCAGCGCGGCAAGCTGCTGGGTCTTCCCAAGGACCCCGGTGCTCTCCCGTGCCCCATCCCTGTTTCAGGGAGGAACAAAACGTCTCCATCACCGACCCTGTGGTGCAGGGAAAAGACGAGCATCCCTGGATCAACAGCTCTGCACCCTCCCCCGTGCGCTCCCCCTACATCGCCCCATCCCCATTGCCTGCAGTTTGCCTCGGCCGTCCCTGCGTGCCCTGGAAAGCCAGGGGAGATGTCCCTGCGTCCCCCTTCCCCGCTGCACCATGTTCCCCACCGAGGTACCACCCAAGCTCGCCCGGGGCCATGGGGGTCTGTGCTGTGATGGGGAGGAAGGTCGCCCACCTCACGGACGGAGGGCAGAGCTGAGCCGGAGGCATCACCTGGGAGGGAGCATTTGAAGTGCCATTTTCTGGCAGCAAATACAATTTTGTCACCCCCTGCCCAAGCCCCAAATGTGGTAATTTCTGCTCATCTGATTTTCTTTCAATACAACAAAGATACTTCATATTTTATTATTTAACATCAATTAATGGTATCATATAAAATACCCACTTGAATATTTTTGCCTATGCAACTCGGTGTGTAATAATGTAAATATTCCAGCCTATCACACTATCTTTATACTATTGAAAAGAACTTTTCTGCCTCCCTGCTCTAAAGGAATTCAGCAATTTCAGGCAAAATTTTTTTAGTGCTCCAAATGAAAATCTTCCACATCCTGTAAATTTTCACCCATCTAGAAAATATCTGAGTTTTGGCTTTCAATGCATTTTGCACTGGCTGCTGTGCTGAAATGTGGGGATTTCCATGGAACGGCGATTCCCTTTTCCTCCTATTTCCAGGGCATCCACTGCACGCAAGACTGAAAGGAATAAAAAATATAAGCTCAAAACTTCTCAGAACAAATCTTTCGGGAAAGAGAAAGGGACTGGCAGCTCTTAGAAGGGGAAGAATATCAGACTGAAGCCGTTTCTTCAGGTTAATGCACATCTTTATATACCAATAGCCTCCCAATACGCACACGCAGAGTGCAGCACACACCGGCCTTAAATTTGCTTTGCGGCTGTAATTTTCTACCCTGCAGCTCTTAAACAAGCATCGGCCTTGCTGGGTGGCACGGCCAGAGACGCACGGCAAGAAGCAGGCTGTGGCTGTGGCAGCAGGCGGGGGTCACGGTCAGCAGCACCAGGGCGCTTCTGTGCGCCGCGGCTGCACCCTCACACCGTGCCCGCACGTGCCAGGCGCTGTAGAAACGGGGTAGCAAAGCCCAGCACAACCGGACTGCAGGAGACAACCAGGGCTGTGCCGCACTTTGCAGCATCTCCCCACGTTTCTAGTCCCATCCCCAGGCCAGGGAGCTCAACGACCGGCACCACAACCACCCCGGCACGGGCGTTGCCATCAGCCCGTCCCAGCACCCTGAGATGCCGGGTGGTAGCAGAGCCTGCAGCCACATCCCCAGCTCCGCTGCCTGTATCACGGAGCCCGGCTGGCACTGAGCTGCCCTGTGCCACCGCAGAGCAGTGCTGCGGTACCCGCAGAGGCGTGAGCATCCTTGGGGGCGGTGGATGGAGCACCACCAGCTTTCTGCAGGGTCCCACACATTGTCTTGATGCCACCCAGCACCTTCTGCCCAGTCTAACCCAGATCCAGCCCACTCGGTCTTCCCCAGAGCCTGGCTCACCCCTAGTCCCACACATTCCCCCTGACCAAGGCTGTTATTGAGACTAGCTTTCCTTTGCAAAAACTCGTGTGGGAAAGCCAGGTCTTTCCCAGCTGCGGACAGGCGGACAGCAGTCCAGGGCCTGGCTGTCCATACAGACACCATAAAACCCAACCCAGCAGCCAGCCGTCTCCTCCGCAGAAGAAAGCAAAGAGGCCCCATCCTCGCTTGTCTGTGCAGAGGGTTAGCCGTGTTCAGGCAGGGCTGCTTGGCTTTGCAGGGCTTCAGTGCCAAGAGCCCGGGGCAGCACGGGCAGCATCCTGCACCGCACTCTGCCCAGGGCTTGGAGCACGGGTAGCTGCTGCACCACGGAGTAGAGGGCGAGCAAGGGCTGAGGCTGTTGGGGCACTGGAGTCCTGTCCTGCACCCACACAGCCCATCCCCAGCAGCGAGAGCCCAATGCATCCCCTCGCACAGGCGGGAAAGCCAGTGGGGAAAGGAGCAGGAGGAGTGCCAGGAAGCGGACAGCTGGCAGAAAACAGGGTTAGGACCAGCAAATAGCTGGAAATGGGTAATACAGGTGAGGAAGACAGGCTGTGTGGGAGGGGAGGTGCATGTAGGTGTTGGAAGATGGCAGTAGGCACAAGGACCCGGCCCGGCTGGGTGCCGCAAAATGCATGAGGCATTGCGGTGCCGGCCCGTGGGCCTCAGCGTGCCAGAAGGATGGCAGGGATGCAGGGACAGGAGAAGGGAGGGATGCCACCGCCGCAACTAGGTAGGGACACTGGCACCGGGGCTTGCTGCGGAGGGCTGCACCGTGCTGGCTGTGGCTCTCAGGCGTAGCAGAAGGGAGGAAGGATGCTGCTGCTGGTGCCAAGGACACGCTCGGGAGTGGGAATGGCAGATCTCTGGGTGATGAAGATCAGCAGACCTGGGAAGCAGCCGCGCCGCTGCTGCCACCATGGAAGGAGGCAGGCAAGCGGGTGGGTGGCAGGCAGCAGGAGCAGCGCTGCCGAAGCCGAGGGGGGCCCGAGACACCAGAGCAGGGTTGCACTGCTGACAAGGGCCGGGGATGAGCGCGGCCAGCAGCAGGGTGGAGCGTCTGGGTGGCAGGAGCAGGCCTGACGGTGCTGACACCGAGATGTCGGGAGAGGCTCCCTGGCTGCATCCCTCCTTCCCACTTCGTAAGTTTTCAGCCCTTTCCCTTGCGACAAGTTTCCCACCTGAATGCCCCTCCGTCTCCCCACACCCTTCACAAGCCCTCCCATGCCCACCCGCTCGCTCCATCGCAGCCCGCGCTGCCCGGCCAGCACGCACAGCCCCGTGCTGCCGCCAGCGCTGGTGATGGGGACCGCCTCGACTGAGCTGGTGCCTGCGTCCCTGTCCCCTCTGCAGCCACCCCTGCACGCTGCAGCAGAGCCCTTGTAGGGGAGGCCAGGCAGAGCTGGCAGGTATTGCTGTAGAAATCAGGTCCTCCTGCCCAGCTCTGAAGTTTAGCCTCCAGTGCAAAAGCTCCAGGATCAGCAAACTCAGGCAGGCAGGAACCAGGAGCTGCGCTCCCCTGGGAGCAGGGAGAAGCTAAGCCCGGCAGAGCGAGCCACCCCATGTAGACGCATCCAAACAGCCGCAGCGATTCTGCAGGTCCCCCCAGCGCTGCCCCGTCACACCAGGGCCACCCCGGTTCCTACCTTCGCTGGTGGTGGCAGAGAGGCAGGCAGCCAAAGCGATGACGATGGAGAGCGAGGATGTCAGATCCCCTTGTGCCCATGCCATGGTCCGGCGGGGCCACAAGGCACGGGACAGGGCCACCTCGGTCGTCCCAGCACCTCTGCGAGCGAGCGCCCAGAGCTACGGCACACGCCAGCTAATGCAAAGGCACTTTGCGCACATTGCTCGCATCCACACAGGCGAGCGGCTCGGCAGGGAGGGAGCAGCCTGCCTGTCACCGCTCGCAAGCCAATGGGGTGGGTGGGCTCTGCAGCGAGCCCCCCTTCCCACGCCACACGCGCACACTGTACCCAGCCCGAGCATCCGGACGGCGGGCTCCTGCTCCCCCCTGCCATCCGTCCTCCCTCCCTCGTGATGCTCGAGCAGCCCCCGCTGCTTTTCGTGCTCCTCGTCCCTCTTCGCTGCTCTCGTCCGGCTGCTGCGAGAGCCAAACTTACAGCCCAAGCTGTGGTCCGGTGGCGAGCTCCGTGCTCGGTCGGGGTCAGGTGTGAAGAGGACCGGGGTTGCCCTTCAGACCCAGTGTACATGGAGAGGAAAAACCCTTGCACATGCTCCCCTTGCATGTCTGGGGCCTGGGGAAGACAGGCACAAACCGTCCCCCCCACCCTTGATGCTTTTCGTGCCACATCATCCTGGGGCAGACACCCTCCGCTCGCCCTTGAGCTGGGGCAGCAAGAGCAGGGGACAACAGGGACAGGGCTCAAAACGCCCAGCCTGTTTACATTCGCATTGGCTGCCTGAGACAGGGCCAACCCCTTCAAAAGTAGGGTTTGGGAGGACACAGCAGCTGTCCCAGGGTGGGCAAGGCCAGGCACTGGGCAAGGGGGCCCTGCAGTGGGGGTCTGGGATGCCGCAGGAGCACAGAGCATCCTCCCCATGGCCCTCCTGAGAAAGCCTCTGCATCCCTCTCCTTTGGAGCTGCCAGAATTGTCGAGCCGGGTGAGTACCTTGCTCAGCATTAAATACTCGGCATCTGTCAACAGACCCCCTACAGCGGCCACGACTGTTTCCCCATCTAAATGCTGAATGATCACTAATACCTGCCCACGGTAACCACAGATGCTGACTCCCACCTATGCCACGTGCGGAGGGGTTATTCACTCTTCCATACGCTCGTGGCCAGGGGACCGATGTGCGATTGCAGCCCTCCCCTGCCCCCAGCAACTCACCCCAGGAAAAGGCATGTGAGGGAGGACGGGCATCTCTCTGTTGATTGTCAGGCCATCCCTTGGATAAAGCTCACCCTAGACTTGCTCAGTGGGCTCAGAGTGGGGGAGCGAGTGCCGCACACACTCCATCCCGCCCTGGATCCTAGCGTGTTCCCTGGAGACGCTGAACCCCATGCTGGGGCACCCCACGGTGCTGCCAGCAGCTTCCTACGTTGCTGGGGCGAGAGGGGTTCCCTGCCCATCTCGCAGCATGCAGCGGCAACAATTCCCCATTCAGAGCAGATGAGGATTGTGCCTGCAGGGACGTGTCTGCACCACTCATCACCAGGACCTGGGAACAGCCCAGGGTGTCAGGTCCCTCCAGGTTTTTTGCTCTGCCTGCCTGGGAAGCTGTCCGTCCGGAGACAGCGCTGGAGAGATCCTGTCATCAGCGGTATCACGGAATGAGCAGAGCAGCTCGGGCAGGGACACAGCCGTGGTTCAAGGAGGACTCCAGCAGTTCCCAAGGCAGCTGGCAAAGGCTGAGCGGCGCTGCCAGGCCGGAGGTGCAGCTAAGCAGCGGTCTTTGCCATGGGCCTTGGAGCAAAGGGGTAAAGGGCTGATGGTTTCCTGAATAGCACCAAGCTGCCAGGAAGCCCCAGAGCAGCGCCGATGCCATGATGGTTGCACCCCTGCAGCTGGTGGGAGAGCTGATTTTCTGCCAGCTATTGCATTGCTACTCGAACCCAGCAATCTCCTTGTGCTGAAAGGTTTTGTCCCAGCTCAGTGCTGGATCCCTCAACTCTTTGTCTCCCAGTGCCCAAGCAGAGCCAGGCATGCCAGAGGGACACTATCCACACTGCCACCATCTCAGTCCCAAGCTCTGGAAATGAACCCCTGGGCGAGCAGAAGCCAGCTTTGGACTTGCAGCACTGAGTGATGCCCGCTCCCAGTGTGCTGCAGGGGGTTAACCCTGGAGACCTCCAGCACAGCCCAGGCACCCACATGGGTTCTCCAGTCCCCTGGTGCCACCCCAGCCCCACGTGTCCCAGGAACGTGGGTCCTCCAGATCTTGCAGAGGTGCCCAGGGCTACCAGATATTGCATCTCCCCACAGCTTTTGGCTTTGCCATGACCCAGGATCCTAGAGAAGCTGCGGTGGTTGGGCACTGCTACAGAGTGTAAAGCAGCTTTGCAGGAGCCAGGACACAGCGACTCCAGAATAGTGTGATCCAAATCCCTCCCAGGGAAGGGGAGGCCTCTCAGATACACTGTCAGCTTTGGGGAGAGAGGATGACATCTACTGGGGTGCCTGCATGCAGTGGTGGGTGCAGCAGGGTGCTGAGCCTCAGTGGAGGACTGTGCTGGCTCAGCGTGAGCTGCATACTGTAACGCAGTGCATGCACCAGCGTTACACACCGAAGGGGTGTGGGGGTAAGGGCAGGCGTCCTGATTTCAGCGGACACTGTTTCGTGGTCAGGATGTGCCTCGTGTGCATAATTAATGCATGTGTCTGGAGGCTGGGCACTCTCGGGCGTGTGAGAGCTGGTACGGGATGCAAACACTTGAGAAAGAGTCTGGGATTCTCCTGTCTGGAAATACGGACCCTTTCCATACCAGGATCCACGTGCAGCTGCGGACGTGGTCACAAGGCATCCCGGGAACTCCAAACAGCCCAGGAACCAGACACATGGAGGGCATCACACCAGGTTCCCCAGCCCTTCTCCCCACCTGCATCCCTCCCCAGGCTCCCAATCACCCCTCCCCGGCCTGAGCTGGATGGAGCACGACACGCGCCGCTGGCTGCCTCCCCGTCTCACTGCGTGCTGCTGCCTCCGCTCCTCGGCAAGTCTCTTGCCATCGCCACGTCCCTCAGACGTGGTCCCGCACCTGGCTGTCACGGAGATAGGGAGGATATTTATAGATGCTGCGGAGAGAGGAAAGCGCAGCGCAGACAGGGAGGATCGACGAAGGAGGGGAGCCAAGCCTGGCTACACCCCCTTTTAGCACGACCCAGGTTATTGTGCATTTACCAGGGACACCACAGCCTCCTCACTAACTCAGCAGCTCAGACCTGAGTGGCTGTTGCCCTTTTCACCCAGCTTTGCACCCAGGGGTTGCCCATCACAGCCCTGCAAGAGCAAATCCGTGCCTGGGCTAGCGGGGAGGGCAGCCCTGCCTGCCTCCGGTGTCCCTGCTCCTCCGGGGTCAGGAAAGCAACGTCCAGGCACTTCGCCTCTCCTGCAGCATTTGCAGGGCCAGGCGCCTCCGGGTCAGGGCCGGTGCAGGCAGCACGGGTGGCAGTCATTAAGGGAACACACCATCTCCAGGATCCATGCCACTCTGTGTCGGGCCACCAGCAGACCCAGGACCCCCTTCCAACCCCTGCAGAGAAAGGGATGCTCAGGGCAGGGAGCAGAGCCATGCTGCAGGTCTCTGTAACCCCCTGACATCTGTCCATCCATCTGTCCCCTGCTGTACGTCCTTTTCCCAGGAGCAGGAGTGCCGAGAGATGATAGGGCATGGGTGCCCTCTCCCAAGCCCAATGTGCATCCCAGTCCCACTCACAAGGTGTCTGCAGGAGGAGGAGGAGGAGGAGGAGCTGAGCCCCAAGCACAGGCAACGCTGCACAGAGGTCCGGGATCCTCCTGGCAAAGCAGTGCCCTCCTGCAGGTATGGGGAGAGGAGTCCTGGGGGGTTTCCCCACACAGATGGCCATGCACAATGCCCCCTCCATCTCTTGCACAGCCCTGAATCCGAGGACCTTTTAAAACTGGGATTAAACAAGTCAGGCTTCTACTGCCTTCCCCCCTCTGCCCTGAGCCCTCTGCTCTGATCTCCCCAGCAAAGCCCCAGGGGTAGCAGGATTGGAGGGGGATGCTGGACCCATGCGGCTGGTATCCACGAGAAAAACTTGCATTTGGTGCCCCAGCCTGAGCTGTTAGCAGTAATTACCAGTGAACTTCAGTGCACCCCATGTAACGATCCATGTGGACAGCCCTTTAAACTGGTATCTAATATAGGAACATGCCAACAAGTTATCTACATCGATTTAACAGTTCATCTGGAGCAATACACGTGCTACATCAGTATCACCGTAATTCCTTGTGCTGCATCAGGGCTGGGACAGATTGGTTGGCAGCAAGGTCGAGCATCACAGGGACCGCGTCTCACCTCCTCCCTGCCTCCTGGGCTGCCTGCACCGGGCTCTTTTCCCTCTCCAGCACGCTGGGGATCTTCTTTCCTATTGTGTCGGGCCCCTTTTTTCGGCAAGGCGCCTGCCCTGAGGGGCAGGTGGGGGTGGTGCCTGCTTGCCCCAACACTCCCTGGGGCTCACCAGTATCCCCATCACCACCTGGCCGCTTCCCCAATGGAGCAGCCATAGAGCCAGCATCTTTCACGGCTGAGCATCCCGCCCGGCCCATCACCACGACCAGGCAGAGGGTGCTGCTTCCCTCCCTGTTACCGCAGGTGGGTGCCCGGGTTCTTCCACCAGTGGAGAGGGTCAGCCCTTGGCATCAGTCACGCTGAGGCACAACCGTGGGAAGCCCTTGGCCAGCTGAGCAATCAGCACCCAATTAATTCAGGTCAAGGCTGGGGAGGCCTTCCTTGTCATTATCAGAAATGCTGTGTATTAATATCCTTTATATTAAAAAAAATAATCTTATCATAATTTTTCCTCGTTGAAGGAGATGGTTTGGAATTGGAATTGAGACAAACACAAGCCAGGAGCACTGGCTGCAGAAGGGGAGAGTTTAAGAAAGGCCTTTTGGTAATATCCATCGTTCCCTTATCAGTGAGGATATTAAACGTATTGAAATGCTAAGCAGCTCTTTAATGGCTGTCTCTGATTTTCATTAAACAAGCAGGGGATGAGCAGGAGGGAAGGGGATGCAGCACTGTTCTCTCTCTAAGAAATTCTGATTGCTGGATATTAACAGCATTAATGTTCTTTTATCCAAGAGCGCCAGGGTTGTGCTTGCCTTCTTGCCTATTTTCTGTCTTGCTGAAGTGGAACTAAGTCCCTGCTCCCTGAGGTGGGTGCACGGTTGCTATGAAGCTGTTAGTGACCAGGGCTGTATAGAGATGCAAAGCAAGGTCCTCCCAGGGACCATTTTTTTGTACCAGCATCTCCAAGCCCCACCGCGTCCTTGCTGCCCAAAAGGAGATATAAGCTCATGCCTTGATGGGACAACCTGGTCCTGAGAAGAGGAGGGGATAGGCAGTCAGAAGAAGTTTAGCCCAAGTGAAATCACTGCAATACGCGCAGGCCCAGGCTGGAAGCATCACCTGCAAGCCTGGCAATAGCACAGCCCTTATCCCGAGGGATGGCGAGGGATGTGCTGCCCCTTTGAAATGGACATGGCAGTAAGTGAGTCCTGACAAGCCCCAGGCACCTCCAGGCATGGACAAAAATGCATCTGTGCCCTGTCTGAAGGGAGGTCTGGGGAACATCTCTGCCCCTTTCCAAAGTCTCCCTCTGCATCCAGTGCTGTAACAACCTCAGGGGCCATCACTCCTGGGGGACACTGCTGGGGGGAGCATTGGAGGAAAGCCATCACAGCAGGGAGTGCCACAGCATGGGCACACAGCAGGGCTGGCACTACACAGGGTCCACAGCAGAGATTTTGGGGTGCTCTGCAGAGGGTCTCGAGCCCGGCCGCAGTGCTGGCGTGGCCAGCTGAACAGTTGCAGGAGCTCCAGCCCACACTCACAGCTCTGACGCCCAGACAAGGCTGTGACAGGCTCTGGATTTCTCTGCAGACAGCCCAAGCAATGATGCTTTGCTGGCTGAAGAAGCAGAGATGCAACGCAGTCAAGTCCAAGCACTCCAAAGACACGTCAGGAAACAAACCCCATGAATCAGATGCTAAAATATACTATATATAAAATACATTAAAGAGCCACAAATATACCTTGCCACTCTTGATACCTCTCCTTTGCCTTCCAGTTTCTAACCTTGGCATGCATGTGGCTCCGTTCTGCATGGTCACAGAGGCCAAAGGCTTTGCTGTTATAATCATATGTCTCCAGGAGCTGGGACTTGAAAGCATCCGAAAATAACTCAAGGCTGCCCATGGTATTGTAAGAGTCAGCAGCCGTGGAGTAAGGCAGTGGACCGGCCAGCTGAAGGCCCCTCTCCTCATCCAGTGCACATGCATTTGGAAAAAAAAGGGACACAGGGGCAGCCCTGGTGCTCTCTCAGGAAAGGCTGGTACGAACAAACAAAAATTAGCTGGAGCTAATAAAACAGGGGCCGCCACTAGCCCAGGCAGCACTGCGTGTATTTAATCCCAGTCTCCAGAGTGCAGCAGCTCTGATATTGCCGGAGGGAATGGCTTTGTGGGCTAAGCAGGTGGTTTGAAACACTTAAACTTTGAGAAAACACAGGGTCCCTGCAGTACAGCTGAGCCTACAACCCAGTTCACCAGCCCTCCGCCGCACGGGACCCCGGCACCATCCCGCGCTGGGGCATCCCTTGCATTTCTTGAACCCAGCTTGTGCTTCTTTCCTCCCAATTTACTCCACACCTTTTTCTTCATTCCCTTCTGTCCTTGCTCTTTCCTTTCTTGTGCATGGCTTGTTCTCTCCTGTCTCCGAGGCTTTATCCCGCATGGACAGATGAACTGCTTTGTGTCTGCCAGATGGCAGTGGCACCTCCGTCCCCATCCCCTGCCATCCACCGCCTCCTCTGTTTGCACAGCCGGTCACCACTTTGCTCCCTGATTCCAGCTTCGTCCTTACCCTGCCTGCACCATCAGGTTTCTCCAGTAGCAACGAGCCAAGTGCTGTCCAAGGCACCCAAAACCCCATTAGTTGTGCTGTGGGACGCAAATCCTCCACAGGATCAGAGGGTGTATTTCCATGGTTGTCTTTTCTCAGGGCTCCCAGACCTGAAGGTGGCTGGAGTGGGTTGTTCTGCTTTGCTTTCCATCTCATTGCCCGTGTCCAGAGACAGGCTTTGGTCTGGGAGCCCTGAGAAGAGACAACCATAGCAAAAGATCTCTGCTTGGCCCCAAACCCCCCGTGCTGTTGGCATAGCCACAAGATGGGCAGAAAATACCTCCAGCCCCATCCCAGGCATCCTTTGCACTGCTGACAAAATGCACTGATAGCTGCCTAAACTGCTGGCTTTATTTCAAGAGCTTTGTTTCTGCTGGAAGTGGAAATCTGAAAGAGACTTAATTATAGAGCTGGGCAGACACAGGCGTAATCCTTTTGAAAGCTTACAATGAGACACTCTCCAAAATTAATTTTGACGCTGCAAAAATAACCAAACAAAACTCTATTTAAAATGGAGCGAGTGATCAGGGAACAATAGTGAAACAAATGGGAACACCCGCAGCCACTTCAGAGCTCAGCCAGGGTTGCCCCTTTGCAGAGAGGGGCACCAGTCGGGCACAAGCTGCCGGCGTGTCGGCTCCCTGCCAGCGGCACCCGGGTCCTGCTTGCCTGGGCCATGCTTTCACAGAGCTGGGCTCTGCCCTTGTCTTTTGTGACCTTAGGAAACTTGGGAACAGGCCACCAGCGTGCAAAGGACAGTCCCAAGCCAAGATCTTCTCCTCCAGTTCGGGTTGTGCATCCCAGGATCCCCAGCTGCAGTTTCAGATTTAATATTTGCTCTTGCTGATGACAAAGTCCAGCTGCATCAGGGACCTTGCCACCAGCTGGGACTATTCACTGCCCAGTGTAGGTCTCTGTGTACACGGTTTGGAGCCTGCCTCCTGCCCAGGAGCCATGTTCCTTCATGTAGGATGTTGGATGTAGGACTATTTAGGAAGAACTGGAGCTACCCACCCAGCCCTGGCTATTATACAAAGTTATAAATAACTTGGTTACCTTGGGTAACCTTGTAGAATTGCAGCCTAATTTCTTCTAACATCCACCTCTCCACCTTATTTCACCGAGATTTAACTCCCTGTGCAGTGTGAGGGGTCAGTGAAAAGTGTTTCATCAGTTCAAGGGTCAGCAGAAGATGAACAAACAAATTGAAATTTTGTAGAGTGTGTCTTTAATTAATGCTGTCTCAGGAACTAATTAACAGATTCACTTGGAAATTGTCAGGAATATAATCTATGCTTCAAGAGTAGGTGGCGAAGGGTCAGGGAGGACATGCTATGTGTTTCACATGGAGAGAAGGACTCAGATCTGGGAATCAGATGTGGGCAAAGCCCAGCCTTTGGCCGGGAGCTGAGGCATCGCTGCGGGAAGGACCGTGCGTGACCACACCATCACTGCAGCCAGAGGCAGAGGAGAAGCCAGAGCGTCTCTTGCTCAGGGTCAGCAGGAGGCTGTTTGCTGCTCCCAAACGTCAGTGCAAGCACGGCCACGCTGCACAAAGGAGCAAGGAGCAAGCACGTGGTCGCAGTGCTTTAGAGAAGCCAAGGCCGGCAGCATGCAGCATCACCGGGCGGCTCTGGCTGCCAGCCCACAGCCTCTTTACAGCTAAACCAGCCACGATGCTGCTGTGTCATCTCACAGCTCCGGGGTTTGATCTCAACTTTGCCCTTGGATAGTCTTCAGGGGTTTGCCCCAAATCTGTTATGCTGCTGCCTGCTCACCTGAAGACAGTGCCATCAGCAGGCAATTCGGGAGCAAGAGGCCAATTCACGTCGCCACATTCTGGCATCACTCTTCCTCATGCCACATTTTTCAAACATCATGAGATTTACCTAGCCCCCAGCACTGGTGAAGTTTGTTTGTCCTCTGATTTGGGGAATTTGGGCTAAATTGAAGTCTTCAGAAGGCTTCAGAAGCTTCATCAAACCCCAGATATTACAGGGCCTGAGACAAGTGCCCAGGAATTGACAGGACAGCCACCCAATGGTCATCTTCCTCTTGCTCCGACTGAGAGCAAGCTGTCTCTAATTTTTAGATAGATGCAGTTTTTCCGATTCTGTCTTTGGAAATAGTTTCTCCATAAGGCAAAGTAAAAAGAACCCCAAGAGGAGCGCATTTAGTCACTCCAGCTTCCCCACGGGTTGTTCTCTCCAGCACCCCATCCTGAGGACATCGCAGCAAAGCTCCTCACCCATTGCTAGCAGCCCCCGCACGGGCTCTGTTGTGTCATCTGAGGTTCCATGGGGCACCAGGTACTGGCAAGAGACCATCCAAGGCTTTGGTCTGCCTGCAAGGGAAGACACTGTCTTCTGCTTGGGCATCTCAGCCCACCGAGGCACCACCCCTAGGACCATATCTTCTTCCCAAGCTATCTTTAGAAATACTTCTCAACAAGCTACTCATTCATCTTCGTACCAGTGTGGCCCCGGTCTCGAGGTGCCCTAAGAAAGTATTTAGGCAATAGGCCCCCCTTGAAGGCAGCTCTGCTGACAGTTGCACTTGTCCTGACCATGCCGTGCCCTGAGGGTCTCTCATCCCAATCTAGCCACTGAAAGCTTTGCGATAGACTCCATGCCCCTTGTTCCTCTCATCTGGCCATGCAGGAGGACATCCCCTAACATCTTCCACTCCTTTGGTCTTCCAATTCCAGCACTCGGGTCTTGGGACACTTGACTGGGTGATGATGTTAGCAGAAACAGGTTCTTATCTGGTCAGTGACACACTCAGGTGACGTTCACATGTAGCAGAGAGGTCTCTTCACCACTGTCAGAGGCGGCTCCTTTTGTAGACATACTTCCAAAGTAAAGCAAGTTGCCTTGGCCTGGAGATTTACAGTCTGTTTGCCTTCTGCTGCAGCACTGTCCTTCCCTCCTTTGAAGAAATCATCTGAGCTAATAGCGTGGTCACCACCTTCTTTATCCTTCCTGTGCATCTGCTGGTGCTTGCAGGCTCCTGCATTTGCTGCCTCTCCGCAGTACGCAGGGCGCTTTGCTTTCACCGCTTATCACAGAACACGCAGCATCCAGGTGCTGTGCTGGCTTCATTCCTGCTTTGAGATCTGCTCTCATCTCTGCCGCGGGTCACTCTGGTGGTGTCAAGTGTTTTCAACCGTGTCTATGAAGGCTATGCGCTACTCACCCTTCAAAGTTGTCGCTCTGGACAGGGTGACTTCTGCTGCCTGGCAAATTCTAATTGCACTGCCTGGAGTTAGCTCTGCAACCAGACCTCTTGCGCTGCCTCTGTCTTTCTCTCAGTTGCCTGTTCTCCAGCCACAGATCAGTCGCTAGCTCTTCTGAGATTTCTCTTTCTTTCAATCCTCTCTGATTAAACCATGTCTTTTATATGTTCCATTTTTTTCCACGGTGTTCCTGCGTGCCTCAGATTTCTGTGCCGTACTTCTGTAATTAGCTTCCTCGGCCTCAGTCACCTGAAAGCTACCAGAGAAATCAAATGCTTCAAAACTAGCCCATGTCAAAAACAAGGCTACTGCCTCGACACCTTCCTTTTTACTGCAACCTATTGCTTACAGCGGCAGTGAGAAAAGCTGCTTGAAGCTCCTTTGCCGTGCTGGAGAAGTCCAGCTCCGGAGGAGCTCTAGCATCCTGCCATGGACCAGTCTGCACCCGAGCAGCTGGAGGAGCAGGGCAAGAGGAGGAACACTCCTGTTATACAGTAGCACAAGTGACCAGCAAACTCACCCGTGATATGGGACAGAAGCACCACGCCTCCCTCTTCCCAAGAGGATTAAAACCTCACCTTTCACCTCTCCAGACTGTGTCCCAACTTTTGGCAGGAGATGCTTCTCCCATGGCTGGGCAGCCCTTGGTCAGTGCTTGCACGTACAGATGGGGGCCTTGAATACAGAGCCTCTTGCAGCAGATCAGCCTCCCACAGGGCTTGGAGAAACAGATTATGTCCCAGTGAGGTCCCTGAGGGGTCAGGCACAGAGACCAAACTCAGCAGATGGCTCTGGAGTTGGGATCATACTTGAGAGGTGTGCCCCAACCTTAGAGAGAGTGGAAATTTTGGCTCCCCAACTTTTCCCAAGTTCCAGAAGACTCCAGTCTGTCTCAGCATTATATCAGGCGGGAAGGTGGCTTACACCAACCAAGCGGATATTGTGGTGCCAAAATCCCACTGAAGATGTTGCCTACATGGCTGAGGCGCTTTGAAGTGAAGCGTAATAGGCTCTAACCAAGAAAAATTGTATCTCCCTGCTTGTTTGGGGTGCTCAGTCTTTAATGGCAGAGATCCCTATAACATGACCCAGTCTGGGGATTTCCAGACCATTTTTCTCCTCTACCCAGAAGAAAATGCTGCTGCTCCAGACAATTAAATAAAGTGATTGAAGATCTAAGTGCACCAAAGAGGAGGGAAGAGGACAGAGAGGACAGGACTGCCTTTGCACAGCAGATGGAGACCTGGGTCCTGTTCTCTCCTTTGCTTGCAGGTTTACACCTCAGGTCTTGCCTTGCCTTAAAGCCCAGGCAGGCAGATGTCCTGGCCAAGCTACCATCTCTCAAGTTCTTCCACATGCACATTAATTAAAAAGCCCCTGTCCTGCCCTTTGGGCGAAGTCTGACCCATGGGGTTGGAAAATCATCCTATATACCCCCAAAGACTGTGCAAGGACTTTACATGCAGCAGAAAGGAGGAGCTGAGGACAGCCCATGCCCAGGGGTGGCAGATGTCCTAAAGCCGGGGCACAGGGGGAACTGCAGCAGGGTTTCCCACGCAGGGGACAACCTCCTGAATGGCCGTGCTTGAGGACATAGGTCCTAAACCTCAGCAGGAACATTTCTCCTTTCTAAATCATTTAGTGAATGTGGCTAAGACGTACACATCATCAAGGAAAAGGCTCAGAAATCGATGGGTGAAGTCCAGGACTGGGCCAGGAATGATCTGCATGGGCCTGATGGAGCCACTGATCACACCTCCTTCCCTCCAGCAGAGCTGATGCCAGCGTCTCCCCTCTGTTGTCACCCTGGGTCAGCATGAAGGCACTGCAGTGGGCGTTACTGCGACAGAAAGCAAACAGCTTCAGACTGAAGTCAGAATTGCGCTTTGGGATCAGTATGAATTTCCCTGTAGCTCTGGGATTATCTTTAGCCTGTCCCACTTCGGCACAAATCCGATGACCTTCCCACAAAGGCATTCCCCGCTCTGACAGGCAGAGGGGAGCAAGGATAGGGGCTGCCAGGGCCCTTTGGAGAGACCCTCCCAGCTTTTCTGAGCCCCCAGGAAAGGAAAGCAGCACCCCCGTCGCTCAGAGCAACGTGTTTTCAGAAACCCAGGGTCCCCAGCAAGCAGAGGAGGTGATGTTGGGAGGAGAAAGCAGCACACCAGGCAGGCTGGCCTCGCTGAGGGTATGCTCAGGGTCCACTGAGTCGTGCCACGGGTGCTGATCTCAGCTCACAGCATTCCCGTGCACCCATCAAGGCCGTGGGTTGAGGGGCCAAGCAGGATGCCAATGAGCATTTCAAGCACCGCAGTGAGATGCCGTGGTCCCCCCATGCCCCCTCCCCCTGAAACAGGCTGTCAGACCTCCGTTGGAGAGACTTGTCAGAGGCAGCAGGCTCCGGCGGCAGGTCAGGGCGGCAGAGCCCCCTGGGGATGGCCTGACGGACAGACGCCGGGGCGGACGTGGGGGGCAGACCTCCCGGGGTGTGCCAGCGCCGTGCCGGGGCTGCGAGCCTGCCCTTGCCGGCCCCATGGCCGAGGAGCGCCCGCCCGGGGCTGTCAGCAGCCCGTCAAGCCGCAGCATGGGCTGGGGGCGATGCTGGCAGCCCCGTCCGGACATGCCTGTGCTCACTGAAAGACAAGCTCCATCTGGTCCCGCGGAGGGGATGGGGAGCCCTGCACAGGGGTGCTCGGGCACCTGGGATGCTCCCAACCCCATCCATGGTGCAATGCCAACTGCACTCGCTTGCCGTCTCGCTGTCCTTCCCCTCCTTCAGCATGGATGCCGAAGGTCCAGCTCAGCATCAACCCACCGGTGGGTTTGCCCCAGGGCATTGCTGCTGCCCACCCTGGGGCAGCCCAGGAGCTGGGAGGTCTCCATGGGATGCTCTCTCGAAGATGACAGGTCTCCAGCTCAGGATAGGGGGTTATCCCTTGTGCTCTTTGCTGCTCCATCCAGCAATGAAGAAGATAATTACGAGTGATAATTTATTCATTACTGGTTAACCCGTTTAGTCTGTCTAAGCCTGCTTCTAATTAGAAAACAAGGACCAAGCCGCCTCTCCTAGGTGGTCTCTTTCCCTAACGAGGCTTTTCCATTAGCAATGCCCACTGCTGAGCAGAAAGGGAGCCGGCAGGACCCCTGTCCTCCCGCAGCCCAGCGATGCAGTGCTGATGCGCTGGGGAGGGGAGGGGTCTGGCTGATTCGGGGAAGCCGTGAGCAGGACTGTGCGCTGCATCGGAGGGGTGCACGGGAGGTACTGAATTTCATTGCAGAGGGATGCGCGGCTGCTTTGGGGTTTGCAAACAGGAGAGGCTGAGACAGGCCCGTCACGGCTGGCAGCTGGTGCAGGCATGCCAGGACAATCCTGAGCCCCTGCGCCAGCGCAGCAAAGCTGGCATCACTGCAGCTACCTCCCTCTCCAGGAACAAGGAGCCACCCTGGAAGGTGATGTCCAGGGGCAACCCCCTTCTCCTCCTCACCCCTCATCCGCCCGCCCGCAGGATGACGCTGCAGGGAACGGGAAAGACGGCTCGATGCAGCAAAGTGGCAAGGGGCAGGGGATGAGGGCAAGCTGCCTGTGCTCCTGCCCGCGTGCAGGCAGCCCGCAGCTTCGCGTGAGGCCACTGCAGTGCAGCCTGGCTCGGAGCAAGCCGCACGCAGCTGCGCCAGGACTGCCGGGCCTCCCGCTGGGCACCAATCTTCATCTCTTTGAAATGCACATTAAAATACATGAGCCACACTCTCTGGCCAGGGCTCCCAGCACTGGATAATTGCTTCTTAAGTGCTTTCTAAATGCAAACTGCATGTCATTCTTACCACCACTGGCACCTCCCCTGCACCCAGCCTTTGATCTTCTACATGTCATGACAATATTGCAATTACCCCGTCAGTGTCGGGACGTGGAGGCGCTCCCGGCTGGAAAGCACAGGGACGCACTGGACCGCAGAGTCCTGCCCTCCTGATCAATACATATGAGGGGCTGGCAAGAGTCCTCCAAGCCACATGTTGGCCAAGCCCCAGCCTGGTGCTGGATCCAGGAGAGCACTTGGGAGGCACCAGGGAGGAGCACCGCTGCAGATCTCCTTGGTTCAAGAGATGACATGCAGCAGGCTGCAGCTGGCAAGCAAACGCAACGCATCCCCTTGCATCGCTTGGTGCATGAAACTTTCGGGGTGTGTTCTCTGCTTCTCCCTGGCAAAGCATTCGCAAAGTCCTCAGCCTTTAAAACTCAACCCCAGCTCCCTGCTTGTGTATCCTTTTTCCTATGGCCCCTGAGCCTTAAATGATGCTGAAGCCCCAAAATCACTCACTTCACCCCAAAACCAACTTCTTTCTGACTTTTTGATTTGTGGGAAATGCTGGGGAGGAGAAAGAAAAAAAGAAGGGAAAGAAAAAAAGCCAGTATTATTCTGGATTGGTCACAGGTGTTGATTCAAAAGCACTGTTTTCAAATCTGGCAGAAAAGTCGAACTCTGATCCACTCACCTCATCCTGGGGAGACACAGCTTTGAAGGCAGGAGCCAGTGAGGCTTCCCCGCAGCTCGCCCCGAGCTCTCTGCGAGCATCGCTCCTCGGCACCGAGGGGCTGCTGGGGGGGACCTGTCCCTGCGACCATCCGCAGCCGCTCGGCCCCACTGCCCACACCCCAGCTGGGCCGTGGGGCAGGGGAGATGCTTTACAGTGAGGTGAGACAACAAGGCAGTGTTGTTTAGCAGAGCATGGCTAGGAAAACCTTAGGGGATGCTGTGAGGACGCAGCGAGGAGGAGCAGCCCTTGGGTCTTCTCTGTCCCCACCTTCTCCGTATGGCCCAAACAGGGACGGCGAGGCCAGGGCACAGGTGGTCCTCAGCAGGGGACACGAACTGGGATGGAAATGCCGTGCAAAGCACCTCCCTGTGGCAGTAGAGCCTTTTGGAGTGTCACGCCAGCAGCCCCGGGGAAAAAACCCAAAACGATCCTGCTGAAGCTCTGTGGGAGCAGCGGGCATCGCACACGCACCACGGCACCGTCCGCAGCATCACCTCCCGCTGCTACTGTCACTGTCACCGTGAGGGTGCAGGGGTACAGGGCTATGGACCGGCTCTCCAGCAGCCTGATACTGGCTTCCAGTACGGCCAGTGTGCCCGGCAGAGCAGCACCCAGAGAGAGGGCACAGAGACCTGGCGGCTTCCCTCTCCCCAGGGACAGGACGGAGCGACTCCCCCATGCCTCTCTGAAGCCCCAGGAGGCACGCTGCTTTCTGACACTGGAGAAAAGGACACGCAAAAAGATGTTATTAACACTGCTTTCCTTCCCCATTCGCTCTGGGTGAGTAACTCCCTTCCGACCACTCCGAAATCCTATGGAGATCCTCTGAACATCGCTGCCCACATCACGCCCTGCTCTGAGCCTCCGTGCAATGCAGCTCCCCCGCAGCCAGCTTCCCACCACCCACCACCTTTAATTTGGAGTCACCAATAGCTTCTCAGGCAGTATTTTCCAATTTCCAGAGCCCCTTGCCTGGTCACACATGCACCGAGTGGCCAGTGCTCAGCAGGAGACTGCCTTTGAACTCACCGCAGCTTGCATTCACTGCCCTGGGGTGCAACCTGGTGGTGATGTGGTGGGGCAGGAATGTGCAGCTGGGGTGGGGGCACCCCAGTCCCCACGGCTGTATCCACCGTGTCATGGGCGCGCAGTCATTTCAGAAGGCATTTGATGCCCCCACTGTCTGAGAGCTGTTGCCAGAGGGAATCCAGCCATTTCATACCCGGCCGACTCATCAGCAACGTGGCAGAGCCCTGTGGCCATCACCATGGCCTTCATGCCCACAAGCAGCCGCAGCCGCAACCTGCTTCGTGCGACACCAGAGGGAAGCACCACACTAGCGAGCTGCTGGGGATCGCTGCCATTTTTGGGGAGCAAACAGAGCAGATCAGAGATCCTGCCTTGCTCGATGCCGGCGGGAAGGTGGAGGGAGGTGGAGGCGGATGCAGGTGGCTCCAGCAGAAATGAGCTGGTAGTTTGCCCCCTGCTTCCTGCTGCCCTGGATCCCATGGAGAGATCACCCCAAAGCTGCCAGAAAGTGCTTTCTTGCATCCATTTGCAAGAAGGGCCCTTTCAGTTCCCCAGGCGCTCTTGCTTTGCCGAGGGTGAGTGGTGGATGCATCTTCCCTGTCCCATTCATTATTATCTCCATCTCACCGTGTTCCCTCTCATTCATCCTCTCTCAAACTAAATAGCTCCTTTCTTCTCTCTTCTCATGTGGAAATCGTTCTCCACCCATTATCATTTTCATGATTTCACTTTCTGCTGTATCGTCTGTGATGAGACACCAGGACGCAGCGGTTCCCTGTGCATTTCTGGGCACGTGAAACATCTTCCTTCACGCTGGCGTGTCTTGTCTTAATGCATGTGGAAAAACTCATCTCCTCCTTTTTAGTGGCGATACTGTCCCCTGGTGAGAGCTCATTGCTGCGGTTCCCAGGCCCTGTGTCGATGCAGGGGCATCAGAAACATATTGTGAGGGTCTTGTTCCCAGCTTCAGAGCATCCTCTTCTCAGCTGTGGCACTGCCCTCTTTAATTTCCCTCTTTTCATCCTCTCATGTCAGTATAAGAAGATGCACCACATGTCTCTCCATGGTTGCCCACCAATTTATTCCTGGGTATCAAGGTTCGGAGCAGCAGCTCTGAGGCATTTCCACCTTGGGTCATGCACAGTGTGGTCCCATCTCGGACATCAGAGAACCGCCAGCATCATGCTAACAGCACTTTCTTCAGGCCAGGCTCACACTGCCTGGATTAGCCTCTCCGTTACACTCAACGGACCCGCGCTGGGACCCATCTCGGCTGCAGGGCAGCATCTCTCCTGTCTGTGATACAGTGGGCAGCCTTCCCCAGCCATGGCCAACCTGACCGCTTGCAGAGCCAGCCACTTGCGGAGCTGAACAAACACTCAGGCTGGCACATTCCTGATAAGGCTCTTTTTTTTATTCTGCAAAACAATGTCACACTTCTTATCTGACACGAATCCGCAGTGTTGCTCCGGTAGTTCTCCAAAGTGGTAATTTAACCTCGGACACGTTGGTATGAACTTGGGTAATTATATCCGGAGCTGCCTCCAGCTCTGCGAGGTCTGTAGGTGTTACAGGTGCTATATCTCAGCAAGGTTAGTGGGATTAGATACATCATCCTCCCATGAGATGGTAGCTCCGTCCTGGAATATAAAACAGCCTCTTCTCTGGGCTGATATGTCACCTTTTTCACATGACCCCCAGAGCGTGGTGCAATGCTTTATGTCACGTTTCCCCTGTGACTAGTGAAGCATTAGCAATTGCAGCTGGTCTTCAGGCTCTTCCAGTTCGTGGTCAAACGACTATTGAGTGTGCTCTCCAGGTCATGACCACATGTCAAGCCAAGCCTGACCAGCACCACCAGCAGAGCCTGGAAATGGTGGGGCTCACGGTGGCTGCCCCTGCCACTCCTCTACCTCTCAGCAAAATTGAAGAATGAAAGCACAGGATTAACCCTTTCCACCCTGTCCCTTCTCTGTAGAGCCAGGTCAGGTAACGAAAGGGCCACCACTAGCTGACCAAAGCAGAGAGAAAGTGCCAACCTTGAGGACAGCCCAGGGAGATGCTGCCCGAGCACTTGCTGGGCTCAGGGAGTCTTTCCGAAGGGCAGATCTTACAGTGGGGACCGTTATGGCACTTCACTGGTGATTAATGAGTCTAATGCATGACCCAGTTCTCCTCATGGTAGAAACATGACGGCTGTGCTGTTTGTCCCCACTGGTCCCCTGTGCCTAAGCCTACAAGCATCATGGGCAAGTACCTGGGCTGGGCACAGGAGGAGGTGAACAGATTCACACCGTGGTCCTTGGGGTGAGTGTAAGGGGCAGTGACATCTGCAGTAGCATCGCCCCACTTGGCCACCCAGCTCAGGGCCATGGGCAAGGGGAGCAGCGTGGGGCCACGCTGGCTCTGCCCACACACCCACGGCCACTCAGGCACTGGCTCCTGGCAGGGGCAAAGGGGGACATGCCCGGGGTGGGGGAAAGGCAGAGATGACCATGGTGCCATGGTCAACATTTGCAGACTGATCCCAGGAACCTTCTCAAATCCTGACACATCCCATAGCCACCGTCTGGTGGCAGACCTTGCTGCTGGAGAGAAAATCAACTCATCCCCCAGGCTATGGTAGAGAAATGGGAATTTCCCAGGGTCGAGGACAAAAGGAAGAATGAGGACCCCGAACATCAGCATTGTGCATGGGGCTCGGGCAAATTCCAGGTCTGATCTCTGCATGTCTAATGGAAAGAGATGCCTCCCCGCACAGGCTGCTCTACTGCAGCGGGGACAAACTCAAATGCACACCAAGGGAGGCACGCAGATGCCAGCATAATTAGTCACAAAATAGACTTTGCAGTATCACACAATGACAAAGAAAAATAAAAAAGGCCTGCGTGCTGATAATACCTCAGCGCGCCTCGGTGACAAGGAACTGGGACAGACCTGAGCTTCCACTGAGCCAGAGGAAAATGTATTTTTAAAAAGCAGATTATCTGGTTAAACAGAGGGCAGGGGGCTGAGCCGAGAGATAATGGGGGTGTCTGTGACAGCTTTATTAGGAAGTGCCTAATGTCGGAGCGATTTCACGGCGGATCTCAGAGCAGCGGCTGACTCCAGGAGCCGCAGTCTCCGCCGCGGAGCCTCGATGGCACTGTCAGACGGGCTTAGACGGCAACTGACCCCGGCTCTTTGCTGCAGGAGACAATGGAAGCGGCAGGGAAGCTTTGCAGGGGGTCGCCAGCCCGCACGTACTCCTGGGGTTCCACCTGAGAGGCGGGATGGGCAAGCGCTGTATTCATTAGCCATCGTTAGTAAAGGATTAGCTCTGCTAACCTGAAAAGAGGGGCATGCTTGGAAACGCCGGGCAGCGTCATTGCCTCCACCATCAGCACTGCCAGCCCTGGCTCCGGTAGCTCCCGGGCTCAGCAGGCGCAGGGTACGACCCTTTGCCTCGCAGTTGCCTTCCAGGACGCTCTCACCTGCCTGCTCTCCTTGTCACTTTTCAGGGTTTCCTCGCTGCTCCTGTCCGATTCCTTGCCGTGTCAGCTTCTCACATGGTGCAAAGACCCCTGCAAAGCTGGCAGAGCATCCATGCAGCCCATCCCAGCCAAGGACGGTCCTCATCACATCCCCAGGACCTTCTGCGTCCAGGCCTCACAGAGAGCTACCACCACCAGCTCTCGGGGTCCTGTTGCCCACTCTGGCAGCATGGCATGCTCCACACGAGCACCTCCTGGCACCGACCCCTGCAGCGCTGGGCTCCCAGAGATTTGGGAGTGCGCAGGCAGTACTTTGCTGGGCTGGGCGCACGTGCATGGGGCACATACGTTCCTTCTCCAGGATCTTCTGCCAGGGCAGGGACCCAGCCTGGCATCAGTGTGGGGTGGAGCACTAGCAGGATGCTCACCACTGAGAAACCTGAACTGGGAGCATTCCATTCCCAGGGACCCGCTAGCAATGCAGGGTGCCAGAGATCATGCACGAAACGAGGCTTTGCCGGTGTGACTCCTGGCCTAGGTCTCCAGGAGCAGCTGTAAGCAGGAACAGAGGGCACTCGAACCAGTCTCTAATCCCAGATTTTACATGAGCTGAACAGGTCCTGATCAGCTTGCCTGGGGCTTACGGTGGGATTGACAGCTGCTCCCACGCCGCCCAGATGCCCTGGCCAGCCAAAGCAGCCCCAAGTGGCTCCCATCATCCGGGCCAGGGCTTCCCTGTGAGAGGAGGGCAAGCTCAGATGCTGGGACTGGGCGGCTTTCACGCGCCTGGCCGTGGCTCTGTCCATGGGCATCAGACAGTGGATGTAAATCCAGGTCTCCGGGAACAAAAGGCTGCAGCGCCTCTGCCCCCAAAGCTGCCAGCTCAGCGTGAGAGGACTCCCCAAGGCGCAGGCGAGCCAGCGATGAAGCTGTCTCTGACAAGGGAAACTAAAGATGTAAGAGGGAGCATGAAATCACGGGTGACAACCATAACAGGGGCAGCTCCAGACATGAGAGGGGAGCAGGAGCTGTGCTGCATCCACCCGTGGGGCTCTGCCGCCTTTGTAGAGAGCGGTGCATGCGGCGGTGGGGTGGAGGACGAACATATGAGATGGAGACAGTCCCTGCGGTGGCCCCACTGCCTGTTGGTGCTCTGTCCCCAGTCTTTCACCGGCACTGGGACTGGGCGACGTTGCCCCAACCCTGGCGGTGCTGCAGCTTGCAGACTTCAGCCGCTGGAACTTGCCATCTATTGCTGTGACCCCGAATGAGAAGCACTGAACCACGAAGGGGATCGCAGCACGCAGGGTGCAGATTTGCAGGGGGACAGTTGTTGACAGACGAGCCCAAAACCTGTCTGCCATTTCCCCTGCTGCAAGAGCTCATCCTCCCTGGGCTGCCGGCCTGGGCAGCCAACTCAGATAGAAAACGCTTGCTAATTTCCCCGTGAAAGCATTTTCTGTGCCATTATCAGCTTAACCCGGATTGCCTGAGCCATTACACCGTTTTGTCAAAACCCCCAGAGCTGCCTGTGCTGGCAGGGATGCTGCCCGGCACCCCCCCATCGCCTCCTCCCAGCTCCACGTCTCCCCTTTGTGTGCACAAGGGTGCCAGAATTTAGCCACCCTCTCTTTCAACTTTTCCCCTCTCTCCTTTCCCCCCCTCTGTAACAAATCAGTGAAAAGAGGGAAGAGAAGAGGCTCCAATGACAGATGGAGCTGGTGCTATCATCTCTCTTAACTGTCACTGAGAAAATCACACGGCAGCCACTGAAATTCAAATTAGAGTTTTGCTGAAGCTGCTAAAACTCATCAAAAGATATCTTTGAAGTCCACTGGCAGGCTGGTCATTTCTTTTAAATTAGTCCCTGTTGAAAATGAAATTGCAGGGAGTTGGTGTATTAGCATATTGGAGTGCGAGAGGCAGCACAATACTGCCTTTCCAGGGAGCAGAGACAGTTTGCTCCTGCACAAAGACCGCACTCAAACCGGGCTCTTACTGCATTAGGATTAATGAACGAGTCATTTCAAAGCTCCCCATTAAGGGGGACGGGCTGGCACTCGAAGAGAAGGCGGCAAAGACAGGTCAGTGCTGTCCCCGCGTTTGTGCCCTCAGAGCCAACCTCCCGGCCACAGCACCGCAAGCCCATGCAAATGAGGAGCTGCCTCGTTAGCAGAGCCAGCTTGGTGACGAGGGGAGAGGGGCCCTCTCTGGTCCCGATCCAGGGACTGGCAGTTCCCAGAGCTGATGTGATGTGCAGGACGTGCAGGTCATCACAGTCCTCTGAGGGGGGGAGCAGAGCCAGGATCAGTCCCATGAAAGCAAGTCCGGTCCCCTGAACGCCGGCTTTTTCCACGCTGTGCTTTCTTCCAGCACCGTCCAGACAGACCGGAGTCAGCAGCCCGCTGCCCCAGAGGTAGCTGAGCCCCACGGAAGGGCCGTGGAGACCCCCAGACCATCCCTGGAAAGCCGCAGCAGAGCCGTGGGAGCCCGGGACAGACCCACTCTGATCATTTGGCACTGGTCGGAAAGAGGGTCAGTGTGGTAGGGGCTCCTCCTAACCCGAACCCCACATGCCTTGCAACTCAAACGTGCCTGTCGGAGATGAGTGGCAGGCATTCATGGCCTCCAAGGTCCTCGTGAGCCAAAGAGCGTGGTGGGACTAAGGGAAGTACACCAAGACACGGGAAACCAGTGGCTGGCCACAGTGGGGTGCTGGCCGGTGGCCCCGAGAACCGCTGCAACATCTCCCATTGGTGAACATTTCTCAACACAGACAAAACTGCGTTGACATCCAGCTCCAGTTCAGTCCAACCCAGGCATTTGCCCAGACATGCTGGCCCTTAGGATGAGTACCAATCCTCTGCTCTTCTCCCAGGCTGTGCACCGCACCATCCTCCCCTCTCCGGAGGGGCTGAGCACAGCATTGCTGCCTACCCAGGAGGCAGACAGCCACTGTTGGCTCTTTCCCCAGCCCTGCTAGCTTAGAGCATCCAGTTTCCTCTGCCTGCCCTGAATCTCTAAGCAGAGGTTTCCCTGTCAGCCCGAAACCTTGAGATGTCAGCTGCTTTTGGATAGAGCTGTTTCTTTCATTACTGAGCTGATGTGATGGGATTTTGAGTGGCACTAGTTACACTCCTGCGTCTTTACACATAATGTCTTCGAGCCAAAAGCTATCGGCCGCAGATTTCACGTGGCTCTGAGAGGGGTTGGGAGTGGGTCAGAGGCGGGAAGCATGGCCAATTCCCCCCTGAACTGCAGGAGAAGAAATTGCCCCAGAGCACGTAACCTGTGACATTTTCCTGGGCTAATGCAAATTGCACCAACACAGATGGAAAGACGAGCTCCTGCCATCCCGAGCACACATGGCACTCGCTGAGCAGAGGCTTTCGCTGCAGGTTTTGTTAGAAAGGTCACTACTGTCCGGGGCTGAATGTCTCTTCCAAATTGTTAGCTGCTTATTGTGGATTTGCCATGGATGTCTGACAAAGGGGCACAAGGAGGCTCCGACCCAATCGAACAACTACACCATCAGGGCGCGTAGTGAGAAGCTTTTTCTCCACTGTCTTGGTTAATTCTTGGTGTCTGGCTGCATTTCCCAGCCTTGGTCGGGTCCAACACGAAAGTGTCTGGGCAGGCTGGGGGCTCTCTGGGGGTCATGCAGACTGTGCTGTGAATAGCCCACCACCCCAATTTCCCAGGCAACAGCAGCAAGCAGGGAAGCCGGTGCCAGGGTTATGAGCATGTTTCTGCCGTGCAACTCAAAATCCACCGGGCAGGAGGAGGACTTGAAGCAGCAACCACAGTTTGCCAAGGGTGATGAGCCTCCAACTTGGAAGGAGCAGTGCCCAGGGGTCACTGGGCACATCCCACCACTGTTGCTTTTGGCAAGCTGGTGGCTGGCTGGTCTGCAACTGGTGGTATCATGTCCTGGTCACCTTGGGCAAGGCGCTGCCTGAGCTGGAGGGTCAAACCTCCCGTCCTGGTTTTCAGTGTCTCACCTCATCCCCTTGCATTCCCCCTGAAACCCCGTCACTTTGGCTGCCAGCAGCCTGGATGGGAAAGCAGCAGGACAGCCAGAAAGCCATGCCAGAAACAAATTTCTTGCAGCTCTGGGCTGTTAATCACCCTCTCCCTAAGAAGATGCCAGAGGCTGGGATGCTGTAGGCTCCAACCGCTTTGCTCTTCCTGCGGCAGCTCACGGTCCCTCTGCAGGCACCAGCAGTGCCAGCGGGTGTGCGTCCTGGGGCGAGGTCAGCAGCATCCTGCCCGCAATGGGACAGACATCTCCATCGCTCACCCCGAGCATCAAAACCACTGGGCATCGGTAACAATAGCTGCCATGCTCCTTGTTACTGCCGTTGTAACGCTCGGCTCCTGAGACACCGGCTGCAGCGGGAGAGGAGGAGGCAGTGCAGGGGCCTCTGTTCCCATATCGCACACACGGAGGATTGCTCCTTTCATCTGCTCCGTGGGATGAGAGGAGCAGCTGGTGCCTCCTCTGATCCATCCCTGCCCCTCCACCTGCACACCCTGGCCCGGCCGTCCAGCCAGGGCATCAACTGGAGAGCGGAGGATGGCAGGGAAGGGGAGAGCCTGGACTCGGCAAGGCACAGCCACCGTCATTAACTGTTCATTGCGTCTGCCACTTCCTCTTAGGGAGAAAGGCTTTAAACATCACCGGTTTCTGCTTTAACGACCTAAGAGGCAGCCACGTGCCGAGCAGTCCTTCATTGCAAGCCCAAGCCTGGGGAGGTTTCCAGCTCAGCCCTTGCACGAGGGGATTGCAGGGATGGGCAGGCTCCCACCGGCCTGGGTGTCAGCTCCCCAAATATCCCCTTTCACTGAGCCCAGAGAGCCTTGCGTGTCGTGGGAGTCCCTTTTCAGGACATTTCCTCAGTGATTTGGCAAGCCTGTGAGAAGGATGGGATTGTTTCCCTGTGGGACCACACAGGATCAAGAAGTGGGCTGGAGGAGGGAGTGGGGAATGCATGACCCAGGCATGGACACAGTGTCAGTCCAGGGACCGGCATGATGGCCACAACATCCCATGAGGCACTCATCAGGAAGCAATCTTGAGACTTCTCCATTTAAACCTGCTTGGTTTTACCAGAAAAGATCCTGTGGATAAGCTCAAAAAGCAGGAAATTGATGTACAATCTCAGTGGGAGACTGCATGAATGGGAAGGGGATTTTATTTAATGCCATTTCCAAGATGACCTCATCCGCTCACCCCCCAGCATCCACGAGTGTCCAGGTGGTCTCGCCAGGATCACTTGTGTGTGACAGAGAGAACAGAGGACATCAGTCAATGATCCCATCTCCAGCACTGGTGATGACAAACTGGCTTTAACACCCTTCGGGAGGCAACGGTGATTACAGGGTGGTATCTCATCTCGGGATCTTGCTTACTTCAGCCCTCGTAGATCGTGGGCCAGGTTGCTGCCCATTTCTTCATCTCTGTTTCTTGTGTCCTCATTCTGCATGTCTACAGCGACAGCCTTCCTTCTGGAGGTCTTTCCCAGGACTAGCTCAAGCGGGAGCTTTTATGGCCTTGAAATCCTCCTTCCTCTGCCACGGGCTGTTCCCCGGGGCAGGGCAGAAAGGCTGGTTTTGCAGGAGGGGTATGGAGGGAGAAGCCCAGGTCATGAGCTGTTTGCAGGGGGGGGTCTGCTCTGTGCCCTGTGGGGAAGGAAGAACTAGTCCAAATTTCTGCAGGCTGGTGAGGATTTACCATCTCCTGCTCCAAGCAGACCTTCAAATGAACACGCACAACCTGAAGAGACCATCCCTTCAACATCTGGCTCAAAGAGAGGATCTGTCAGAGAGGCAAACATAGCTTCATAGTGTTCATGAAAAGTTTTATCATCTGTTTGGGTTTGGCATCAGCTGTGGTGTCTGGTGGTGAATAACTCAGGGTCCACTGGGGCACCTTGAGAGGCAGAAATTGGGTGACTGCACCATGAATGCAGAGACGTAACTAAAAACCAAAGTCTGTTTAATGCTACCCAAGAAAGGAGCTACGTTCCCCAGAAGGATTAATGGCAAGAGCAGCTCAGTCTGCGCTGGGCAGAGGGAATCACGTACTCGCCTCTGCTGGGGGTGTGACATTTTGTCTGCATAGGGACAGTTGGGTCTGGCTTGATGGATGGCCTTGCAGCAAGCTCCCAGAGCTGCATCTCTCTTTGGGCTGGATCCCTGTAATGAAGTCTGACAACACCACTCAGATCTGCTCTCCTGCTCAGCTTTATGTTAATGAGGGGGCAGATGAAAAAAGAAAACTACATATATCTTATTTGCCCACTCCAGAGAAAAATAAACAACCCACTAACACGAGCGAGCAGAGTTTGGAAAGGCTGGTGCAGAGCCTGATGCCATATAGATAGGCTGGTGCAGCACATCACAACTCTTCTCGCATGTACTGGGTCACTGTTTTCCCTCCAGAAGCAGAAATAACATCTGCAAACAGAACAGGCCCAGCAGACACCCCCCAGTCCCCACAAGCACATGTAGGACTGTGAAAGAGTTTTCCATGTCCAACCAGGAGAAAAGGGATCACCATTTACCTGGTGAAACACAGCCCAGCTCTGAACAAAGAGATCCTGAGACTCCCCAATCTGACGGCATCCAAAGGGGTCACTTTAGAAATTTTGAGACTTCTGAATCCTATTTTTTCCAAAGAGGTATTTTTGCCCAAGCCAGTCATTTCATACTAATGGCTTTGAGATCAGCAAATTAGCATTTTCTGTGAAAAAAAAATCACTGTCTGGCCCCACTGAAGACGTTGAAGCCTATCAAATCCAGCAGGCACAAGGCACGAGCTGGAGGGTTCCACACCTCTACCATGTCTCCATGGTGAGCTCACCAGACATGCTCACCAAGCATCTCCTCGTCTCCTGAGTCCCTGGACACACCACCATCTTGGTCTCCTCCTTCCCCACTCCTGCACTGCCGTAACCCCCAGCCTTCCTCATGGTCTGGCTCTCCAGGGCAGGAGTCGCCGAGTGCGGCCACGAGCCCTAGTCCTGTCCCTGCTGCACTGGCCAGGGATGGAGACCTTGGTGGCCCTTGATGCAGCCAACATGCCAGCAGACTGCTAATGCCGGGGGCTGTTCACAAGAATACATCCCTCAAACGGTGACAGGGCCAATCAATACGGTGGCTGCTCTTTAGCAATCCCTGGCAGGGAGCAACAGCCCTGCCAGAGCTACCTGCCAGGCAGGCAGGCAGCCGCTTGTCTGCAGGATGGATTGGGGACAGACTGACAACAGGTGGCTCTTCCCCCGCCACTGCCACCCACACATACAAATCGCAGCCGTGCTGCACGGCCGCAGCGGGGCAGCCCGGGAGTAGATGGGGATGAAGCACAGGGACCAGGTCACACATCCCATGGATGCAGCTTTGCACCCACACGTGTGTGGCTCGGGGATGTGCTGGAGGACAGCGTTGGCTTTCACAGGGTCCCCCTGATCCCAAGACCCCACGGAGCACCACGTGCTCCCTGGACACTGCACGGCACAGCGGGACAACCCACAGCCACAGCTGTGCTGGGCCAGTGGAGCAGCCCTGGGCACATGGCAGAGGGCTCACAGCACGATGCCACCAGCATCCATCCATGCAAGTCATGTGCAATCCCACCGTCAGCGGGAGGCAGATGAACACCAGGAACCAGGCATCGTGGTCAGGAGCAAGAAAAGGTTTTAGCTCAGCACCCTGGGTTTAACCTATCTTGCTGCAGACCCCAAATCAACGAACCCCTTATAACAAACAAAAGCCACAGAGATGCATCCAGCTGGGCCATGCATTGCTCCCAGAAAGTCCCATGTCCGTCCCATTGCGCAATGGCTCTGGGTAACTCCAGCGCTCCGGCTGCACCCTGGTTCCCCAAAAGGCCCTTTGGGATGGTGCCACCTCTCCACAGCATTTGCTCTTTGTCTGCATGGACAAAGCATCTCTCCTGCCCCTGGCTGCACCAGAGCTGGGTACTCAGCTCTTTTCCACCCAAAACCCCTGCATGCCGCTGAGCCATCCAGGGACATGGCTGGGGCGTGTGACCTGGGGCCAGCAGCAGGGTCCTGAGGGACCACACATGGCCAAGGGGAGCCCAAGCAGCCCAGCAATCCTGCTGCTGCCCTGCCCCTGGGGCTCCCATGGCCAAGATCCTCAAAGGGACCAGGGAAGAAAGGAGAGGAAAGATCTCCCGCTGACACCACAGGTCCCGCTGGAGCAAAGGACCAAGGGTTTGACAGAGTCCACGAGGCTGCAGCGTGCTCAGACAACCGCTCGTGAAGTGGAGATGAGCCAGGGAAGGCAGCCAAGCCTGTCCCAGGAGAGCTCATCCCTGCTCAAGAGCAGAAGCACGTCGGAGCTTCTTTGCTGTCTGCTGATGGGAGGGAGCATGACAGCCCCGTGGAGGTGCCGCTGCCAGTGCAGAGCTTGCTGGGACACAATGCAGAGCTGCACCACGGTGTCAGTGGGACCACACCAGCACAGTGGTGCAGGGCCAAGATGACCAGGATGGTCAGGACAGCAGTGGGAGCCTGCAAGGACGCCGTTGTCACCAGAGCAGTGCTCCCAGGACAAATGTTGCAGTACTGAGACAGAGCATCGGGAAGGTGCAGTCTCCGACCAAGTGAAAGCCTCTTCCTTGGTGGGAGAGATGGGGACGAGGTGGGATAGACGGGGGACCAAAGCAATGGGAGAGACTGGGAGAAATAGCTGCAGATGCTACATGTTGGAACGCGCCTCTCAGTCCAAGCCGAAGCCCAAACCAGCGCCAATATGTAACAGAAAATACACTCCTGCCGTAGCTGCTGCTGGGTGCAGGCCGGGAGCAGCAGCGACAGCACGAAGAGGTGCCCAGAGCAGGCCCTGCCGAGGAGCAGTCTTCAAACTGATAAGAGGCTGCAAATAATGCCTGAGAGCTCGTCTGTGGTCTTAGCAATAACAAAATTGTTATTATTTAGCAAAGATCCCCAACCTGGGAACAAAGCAGCTTTTCCACATGCTGCAGCGGCCACCCCGCTGTTCATATAAGGGATCTGCTGCTGCAGACTTGTTTCTGTGCAGAGGCATTAAGTGAAAACACTGTTAGAAGGGACAGCTAAAACACACCTACGTGGAAAAGAATGAAACAGGGTCCCCCCAGCACCCTCGTGCAGTCAGAAGAAAAATATGTTGATTCTGGTGAAATTGCGGAAAACAGTTTAAATGCAACAGAGGTCCCTTGCACAACCCGAGTCAGGAGAGATGCTTTTGGACAGCAGGTTTTCAGGCCGGCTTCTGCTCAAGAAGCAGAGGCATCTTCCAGATCCAGAGCAGCTCCAGGGAAGCTCCAGGGAAGGAGCCCTGGGAGCCCTGTCTCATGATGCTGGATCCCAGCCCCTCCGGGCTGTCTGCGAAAGCAGGGAAGAGGGAGAGTAACATGTATTAAGGAGATTAACTTTGTGCCAGAGTAGAAAGGCCAGCGAAGCAGCTGGTGTCCCACAGCTGGAGCAAGGAGCCTGCCCTGAGCAAGGCGGACCTTGCTACCACGCAGCAGGTATCATTTGACCCTCACTAGCTGGGTACTGTGTCTCCCCGCATCATTTCAAAGAGACAAAGAGAGGAGACTGTCTCTTCCTCCTGAAAGATAAATGCCTCCAGATTGTAGCCACTCGACAGGTCCACTGAAATTCATCAGTTCTGACTTGAAATGAAAGCTGTAATAAATCTCCCCGTTGAATAGGAGATCAAAGGCAGATCATTAGAGCTCTTGGATTACCCAGTGAGAGTGCACTTCCATCAGCTGCTGTGCTGCTCGTTCCCCCGTGTCCAGAACGACCCCTTTGACAGTGGAGCTTTGACTCTAAAGAAAAGGACAATTTCCCTCGGAAGAGGTCTGGGCTGTGCCCCTCTCCTCTGCCCACCTCTCGGACAGCTTGCTCTGCACGGCTCACGGCCATGTCCTCAGCAGCCACGCTGGTACAAGCTGCTGCACAGCGCTGACGAGACATTGCTCCGCCACAGAAGACAGAGCAGAAGATCTCAGTGTTGGCCCAGCCCTCAGGGGAAGCTCTTCCCCACATTACAAACCTCCTGCATCTTCTTCCCAGGAAAGGAAAATCCTCCCCAAGCTCTGGGAACAACAACTCAGCTGGCCTCCTTTAGTTAAAGACAGACCTCAAGCTGCAAGGTAGAGCAGTGGGACCAAGTGTCCGTATCACCCCTGGCTCTGGAGAGATGTATAAGGACATCATGCTGACTTTACACTCTGCCCTGCGGTGAGTCTCAGTGAAGAGTTGGCTGACCTGTGCCCACCAGGGACCAGGCACAATCCCTATCTCAGCCTCTCCAAACCCATTTGTTGGTAGCAGCCTACGATATGGCCATGGTCTTTATGGGATGCACAGGGAAAGTTGTCCCCCTTTCCTCAATCTGTGTGGGCTAACCCCTTCTCTCTGCTCGGACCACGAGATCCCAAACTCAGCCAGTCCCCTGGGCTTCCTCCTTCCCTCATTTCAACCTCAGTAGCTGTGTTCTCGCTGCCACATCCAAGTTGGCATCTGCTTGTGGGTGCAGGACAAGGTCATGTAGCAGGAGCAGAAGACAAAGGAGGCTTCAGCCTGCAGGTGGTGACATCCTATCAGCCATACAGCAGCTTGTCCACCCTTCCTGGCTCCTTGGTCCTGCTGGGGATGATCTTCTCCCAGCCTAATGCTGATCTGGTGAGACAGTTGCACCTGAGCCAGCTGGAGGGATGCTGGAGAGCAGATACATCAGGGTCATCCCTGATTCTCTAAATGGTTTCATGTCTCTAACAGCGTAAGGCAAGTTGGTCTTTCCCAATACCCTGGCCTGTGGACCGACAGATTTTCACCAGAAGCAGCTGGCAAACGCCATCTGACGCCCCTCGCTCCGCACAGGCGGGACCCACCACTTTGCTCCAGGTCTGGGTGCAGCAGAGCCAGGACCGGGCTCATGGGCTGCCAGCCCAGCAGTGCCTGGAGAGCCGGGGAGGACAGCTGAGGCACCGGGACACACAGAAGCCACACAGAGGAGTGAGGTTTATCTCCGTGTCGCACACGACAGAGTGAATTTCATTCCTGGAGAGAATTTTTTTTTTTCCCCACTGAGACCAGGTTTGCTGAGCTTAGCTCTGAAATGAGGGACCATAATAAGTCCATTAGCTTCAGAGGAGTTTTATCCTGAGCACACAGTTCGACCTGTGATCCCTCATTTTACAAACAGCTAAACGCGGAGAGGATGTAGCAGTGGAAGTAAGTGAGAGACCCTCTGCCATTTTGCGCGCAGGAGGACGTGGCTGTGATGTCAAAATCGGTACTGGGGGTGAAAGCAGGGTTACGGGGGACTTGTTTCACCATCTGAAATGTGTGTTCCTGCCGATCGAGCCTCTCACTGTAAAGCTGCCCTTCTGTACTGCAGGACGGAGCATGGGGTGTCTTACACTACAGGGTGCTCGGAGACATATGGGGTACGTATGTTGGGAGCATCCCGTGATGTGGGGAGTCCTGCAGTTTGGGTGCCCTGTGATACACCCAACAAGACAAGGTGCCTCAGATACCGGGTACCCCACAGCGTGGGACATCCTGAGGATGTGGGTGTTGACACAGGACACCAGCTCCTTGAAAAGAGGCACTTTGGCTTCATTTTCACTAGGTACCAGCCTGGCTGCTGCCGGGAAACGTCTACAGCTGGGGAGAAAGCAACAAAAAGGGTCCCAGCGCTGGGGCTCTGATAATGAAGAAATAACCCTGCAATTTGTAGCTGAGCTCACAGTTCTGGAAGCCCATCTCACGGCTTTTGAAGTGCAAACCGGCACAACACCCCCCCCCCCCCCCCCATCGACCAGCTCACTGCCGAGGAAAGCCCACAGCCCTTTGTGTCACCTCCATCGCAGGAGCCTTCCCGGACCCCTGAGCAAAGCCCCCACCGGACACTCGTGCGGACAAAACTGCTGAGCAAGATCAAACACAAACCATTCCCCAGGCTCCCCCCCGCCTCCTCCAGCTGCCTGGATAATCCCCGGACTGAAAGGGAACCTGAACCCTGAGTCGTTTTGTGCAACGGGAAACGGAGCTGAGCCCCCGAATGCTCTTTGTGCCGGGATAATAGTCACGGTGCCTTACATCCCCGCACCGTCCTGCTCCCCGCCAGCACCGGCCGGGAAGATGAGCTCCGGAGCTGTCACCGCTCGGAGCTTCAATCCGGCATAAACCAAACTTTTTTTTGTAAGGTACTAGGTTTTTTTTTTTTAAAAAAAAAAAAGGCAGTATATGTCTTTGATCTTGAATAAAGCTTTTATCACAGAGCTTTCAGTCCCGGTGAGCAAAGGGGATTATCTTTCTCTCGCACAAAAGTTCACCTCCCGGTGCAGGTCACGGGAGGAAGATTTCACTGGAGTGGGAGGCATTTTCTCCAGGGCATTCACCCCAAGTTTGGCAGGCAGCCGCTCCCAGGGAAAGCTTTTTATGAGCTAACCTACTGCCTCAAATCCTTTCAGATGCAAAGGGAAGAGAAAAAAAAACCCTCCAAAAGAAAGAAGTGGGTGCAAACTCCCTGACAATCGCTGCCAGCCTCATTTAGCAGGAGAGACCTCAGCCCAGCATCCCGGCAGCCATCCCAACTCCCGGCAAAGAGACAGGACTCAAAGAAGTCACTTGAGGCTGTGTCCCGACCCAAACCCCAGCCTGCACGCAGCCAGAGCATGGGCTGAATTTGGTCTTGCGCGGAGTATGGTCTGGATCTGGCTGCTGGCTGTCCCCATGAGGCTGCTCCCCGCGCAGGGCACTGGAGCCACGAGGGTCGTCTCTTTCCCCATCGACAGGTTAATGCAAACAGTGCTCGCTGCCCGCG